>CM024712.1:22331528-23531528 GCA_014182895.1 Angophora floribunda
GCCGTTACAAAATATGGTATTTGAGCTATAAATTAATTCATAGACCAGAAGGCGTACAGCCTTTCGCCTAGCATAGCCAGTGGTTTATAGTATGTAGTACCATCTTGGACTGTTCTATATATTATTTATCTACACATGATATCGATGCAGACCTTTTTGTGTGTCACGGAATCTCTAGATGTTTGGGCAGTACTTTGTAAGGACAGAGGACGAGCTGCTGTCTGCTTTCTGATGAAATGGATTCCTCGGTTCACGAGTAAGAGCTGCGAAGGAATGCTTGAGAGGAATTTGTTGTCTGAAAGTCTTGATGTACGAAGTGGTTGAGAGTCAGATTGACGAGATTTGTCCCAGAAGTTGGTGGGTCCAACTGCAGATTCCAAAACAGGGCCATTTTAGGTGTTGCGTGATGTCGCGGCCTACCATAATCGATTATTAAGATAGAATTAGCTAGTGTCCTTTCAAATTCTTATCAATTCGCAATTTTAATTCAAATTCTTAATTTACAAATTAGTTTTATTTTGGAGTCGTTGTTAATATATTTTTGATGATCGATTAGAAATCAAAATAAAATATGGAAGGATACTCTATTTCTACGATTAAATGAATATGGAGACTTAATTTAATAAGATACCTTTTCTTTTTTATTTTCAAAAATATTTCAACAATCAACTAGCATTGATTTTAAACCTAACAACTAACTTTTGAGGTAAGCATGTGAGTGTACAAACAATGAAAATAACATTCAATAATAAAAAAATAATGAATAAATTGCTAGAATTTGGAAAGAAGTTAAATACCTTGTCGTAGGCAAAGCACATTAATTAAGTTCCCAAATATTTACAAAGTATTTAGTAAAAGGAAATGCTAACCTAACACAACATGATTGCTACTAACTAATTAACTCTCTTTTATTGGGTCGGAATTCTCTTTGATTTTTTCTTTTCATTTATGGAAGTTAACTATATGCAATTTTGACTTAAGTCAAACATGCAATATATTCTTATATGACATGCATTCTAAATTAAATGACCCTAAACACGTAATCATTAAATGACATAGAATTGATGACATGACATGTGACATGGCATATACGATGATGTGGCATAGTGGATAACATGGCATGATGACAAGTAAATTATGCATTCAATCCTACATGACATGCACATGTTTATTTTTTTGATTTTTTAAAATTCGTAATTAAAAATTAATGGAAAGAAATTATCTAGAACAAATGTTATCCTATCAAAACTATAAAATAATTTGAATTAAATCCTATTTTAACGAGGAAAGCTATCTAGAATCTCTAGTTAACATCTAAGCATGTGATCCTATGTAAAAATTTATCCTAATCTATTATTTTTTTGGTTGATTCTACTTTATTTTTATTATAACTCTTACTTTTAGATTTTCGCCCCGCCCTCATACGTGTGGGAGTCAAAACCCATACATAAAACTAAATCATTCTCACCCAACTCCTCGAGAAGATAGAGATTTGAACCCCCACTTCCTTCTTCCCATGTGGGAAGGGTAGTCTATTATGAGATGCAATTTTTTCTTTTTGTAAATTCAAAATAAGAAAGTTATCTTAATTAAAGATGATCAATATATCCAACCCATCTCAAAATATTCATTGAGATTAAAAAAAAATATTAAGATAATAATGATAAAAAAAACCCATCATCTCGCAGCTTAAATTAAAGATTCTCATAATCTTTACTAATGAAAATTAAAGCTTAGAACCCTGTTCTTTACTCTTGAAAATTTTGACTAGTTTGCTCCCCATGGCTTGGCCAAATTTTGTCCTCCTTGACATGCTCAGTTTATATAATTCAATTAAAGCACAGAACCTTATTCCACCTGCGGTCCAGTTAAATGCTTTTATTTATTAATGAAATATGCTTTTAGTGATTATATGCATTTTAACAAATTTTTTTGTTGCTACGGACTGGAGTCGATGTTTAATGTTCTATGCAATAAATATCAAAATGGGTTGTCAAGAGTTATGTGTTAACGCATGATTTTCTTTAAACAAAAAAATAATTACAAGTAGTCATAGCATAGGCTGTCAATATAACACAAATTTTAGTCAACTGATCTTATCTACCTTTGATTTAATCTCGAACCAAAGGTGAATAAAATCAATTAAAATTTTATTTACATTGGCAATGTATCTTCCATCTTTCCAATAGTTATTAGAAAAATTAAAATATGCACTATAGTGATTTGATTCGGATGGGTTCCCGTGATACCACAACCAAATCATAATATTTTAGGTATTGTGTTTGCTACGACTCGAACCACATCTGACTTGAACTGAAAACATGATTCCAGTAGGTTTCCTCTCTCTCTCTTATTTCAAGTAGAGTGAAATGCTGAAGAAAAGCGGACGTCGACCGAGCCTGAATTCGAATGGCGTCCCACGCTTGCGGCAACAATTCAGCTCGGTCCAAATCAAGCCACAACGGTACCAAGGGGACCTCACCGCTTCATTGGCCGAGGTTGGTACCGTTGTTGGCCTCTGTCAGCTTGGTGGGAGCCTAGTCCCGATCTGGATTTACCATGGCCTGTCTCTCCATTGAGGGCTGGCTCCATGGAGGAACTCCTTATTTACCGTCGGACTTGACCGACCCCAATTCCCCCTTACTTCCTTCCCTCCATAAACTTTTTCTCCCCTAGAGAGGTAGGGATACTCAAGAGTCTTATAGGATAAGCTCCTACTCTTAAGGACTTACTCAGATCCAAGAGTCACCCGTGGGGTGAACTGCACAAAGAGTCTTCACCATTGACAACGACCCAAAGAACGACAAACTCAAAAACGACCAGATTCCATAAAAATCGCACCAAAATAAGTCAATCCATCAATCAGTGAAGCAGAAAGCAAGACGTACCTTCAACTTCGTCTCTAGAAATCGGGGTCTACCATCCTTCGCCTGCCTTGACGAGGCTTTTCTAGGCTGCTAATGAAGAAGTGAGCCAAAGCGAGAGAGTGCACAACGGTTGGCTCGTCGACGAAGAGGGATTAGAGTTGCAGAAGCCAGGTGAAGGAGACGATGGAAGTGGCGCAAGTCAAGCTCGCCCAGTCCACAAACTTATCATAGAATAATTCTTTTTGGAATCATACAATCAAAAACCCTAAATCGATAAATTGGTAATAAATTTATCCTTAATTAATTTTCATTAAATTTCATCATCAAATTATTGAGTTAGATAACACACAGTAGTTGATAGATGTAACAATTTGATGTGTTACCCTCTGATTGTCACAAATATATTGATTTTGTGATTTTTCGTGATATTAATCAAATTTAACATAAATTAAAAAAGGATAAATTTTTCATAAATGTAATAGTTTGGGGTTTTTTAGTGGTCAAAATATTATTTTAGGGTAAATTTGACAGAGGTGCACCAATTTAGAGTTTTTTGGTCAAAAATTAGTTTGGAGTAAATTTGTTTAGCTTTGGATTCTCCTTGGTATCAAGTTTTTTTTTTTTTTTTTTGTTAATTGGCAAGCCTTGATAATAATTTTGACCGATCGAAGGGCCCAGCTCGGTCTGAGCCTGCCCATTGGCCACTACTACTATGCTTTATTACTCTTGACATGTAATTGAGTATATGTCACTTGAAATCCAATCTTTCCACAAATAAATCTCAGTTGCACTTATGACGATGTCTTAGCATTGCACTTAGAAATCACTCTTCCTCTAGAAACTAGAAGTGAAATATGTGAGATTTATATATATATTTTTGTTTATGATAGATTAATTAGAGGGAGAATTAAAAAAATGGTCTTCGTATTATTGTCCTTTACTTTTGATCGTCTTATTTTATCCTGGGATAAATATGGTCCCAGAATTGCTATATCGAAATAGAATGGTCCCATTTAAACTCAACGAGAAATGCTAGACAAACAACTGGGATCACGCCCCGACACCGGAGAAAACAAGCAAGAACTTGAGCAAAATTACAAAAGTGGTCCCTCTATAATAGTCTGTTCAATTTCGGTCCATCGTACTATATATTTTCATACATCTGGTCCCTGAACTGATCATCGACTCTATTTTTTGGGGAAATTCCTTGCGTTTGTCCAAATGCAAAAGAAAGAAAAAATGCAATTGCTGATGATTTATATGTGGCATCGACGTGTGTTAATTAGTGCAAAAATTGAGAATCTTTTGAGTATTCATTTGGGGGTCCTTGGGCAAAGTGCAATGTACTGTAGAATTGCTACTCCATGCTGATTGCCGATACTTGGTACCGACTAAATCTGTCGCAAAAACGACGTACAGGCTTTCAAAATTGAAATAGCCATAATACAAGTATCATCTTCGCGGTTTCTCCTTGACATTTTCAATTTTCTATTCTAGTGTCAACACCACTCGGTCACATCTGGCATTAGTCAGCATTTCCTGTTTACTTGTGGACGGAAATACGCATTGGTCCCCGAGGTCACTACACGATTGGAGTTTAAGTTGACCGAAGTAACGACGAAAAGCATGAGCACCAGAACTGAATAGTGACAGCAATACCATTTAGCAATTTTGGAATTTGTTAAGTTGAAGATCACTGAAGGAAGGCCACTGCCGGAAAGCCTCGACAGAGACTTCGCGCATCCAGGGCATTCACAGTACACAACCATTCAGCATACACAAATCTCATAAGAGAAAATTTCAGAACTGAAGCAGCCATCACTCCATTCGACTCGACTTAAAACATGGAAGTGAAAAAGCTAAGGAGCTCAAAGAAAAACACCAAGAAAATAGCAAGCAGTGCCAAGGTTGCTCTCCAAAGAAAATCAGCTGCTTTCAACCATCGTCATCTGGGTGGGGGTTACCAAGAAATGAAATCAACCGCTTTTCGTTTCCCATGGCCAAGAACTTTGTCCTAAGCTGTAATCACTCCACAAATCTCATTATGTGACTGTTTTTTTGCTACGAATCCTAATGAATTTCAGAAGTATGAACACCAGAAACGGGTTTCCGGAACCCCAACTGATAAAAAAAAAAAAAAAGGAGAAAGATTCCAACAGGAACAAAATCCATTCCTCCATCAAATGACAGGTAACAAAGAATACAACTGTTTTACAATAAGCAGGAAGCTTACCCTCCAAAGCCCTCTGCGAAGATAAAACGCAAAAAGATCCAAGACCAAAATTAAACTGGTGACATGTGATTGATTGCTAACGACTATACTCACAAAATTTTTTTTCTCAAGGGAAATAAAAAATGAGCCGGGGCCAACTCAGCACCCAGAAATGACGATGAGGCCACCAGATCCCCTGTATACAAAAGAACAAAGACGAACTCTTCGACTCACCCTGGGAGAGTAGTTTGCCATGCCTCACAAGAGAGAGGGACTCTGTCCCATATTATGACACAACAATTTCTTCGACGTAGCTGAGATGAGTCACTCTTATTATGTGATGGCAAAACCCACCCAACTGAATACTCCCAAACACATACACTGAGAAAAGCGGCAGCTGCAGAATTCTCTACAACTTAGAGAGAGAGGTGTAAGCGCTTCAAAACTTGAACCTCTAGGGAGCACTCTCACTGACCTCAATGACTGAGAACCATCCAATTGGAACAATCACTTCATAGGGACTCGCAAGAACTCTCCGTTTCCCACAAACGAGAGATCAAACGAAAGAAAAACTTGAGACAAAAGAGCATTTCTTTACTGCATGAGCGCATTTTGCCTCAAGTCATGAAGCAGGGGTGGTGGATGCTTTCTCTGCCTTCTCTTTTTGAATTGCTGCTCTCCTGTGCTCTGCATGTTGTGCAATCCCATTGGCGAGTGCTTGATAATGAAAGTCCAGTGCCTGTGTGAGGTTCTGGAACCTCATCAGGTTTGACACTTGCATGGCTAGAAACAGGAAGGAAAAGTTAACAACAGTGTCTTCTGTGACAAAATAAAAATGGTGTGTCAATTCCCAAAGACCACTCTCTTCCACTAACCTTTGACCATGTCAACGAAGAATATGAAGGGGTCAACCTCATCTATTGGTGACTGCAGTTCTTCATCGTCACTATAGTCATCATCAGAGTCGTCATCGTCTTCATCATGCGGACGGAATGCCTTTGCCTGCATGATCAACATTGGTCTCCTGAGAAAATCTAAAGACCACTTTGAAAGAATGTTCAGTCCATCATGATTTCTACTTTTTACTTATTGATTAATTTAAATCTTGTGGTGTAAGCACTTTTGAGTCTTTTTTATAAGCTGAAACATATGAAACTTGCATAAAATATAAAGCCTGACAAATATCTCATAACTCTTTGGAGTTTAGCTAATATTCTAAATTTTATCAATAGAGCAAAATATGCTCCACATATCTTTTAAGTGGAAACAATCAAGCCAATATAATCTTTTTTGGCATTGGGAAGATAAAGGCAGCTAGTTGATCATCAATTTTCTAAAATATCGTCCCTGCTTGGACCTGATTCTTGAATCTGCACTAAGCATGCATGCATTTTGTTGAATGATTTAAAAATTAGACAATCACCTACTTTCGAATGTTTAGCAGTAGCTGTATTCCCCTTATAACTTAGACAATCACCCTTAGATCTTCTCTAGTTGAATGATTTAAAAATTCAGCAACCATTCAACAGAATTCCATGAAATTCCAAATAAGCTAATAACAAAATGGCACCACAAATATATCCAGACATGAATATGTAGACATTTATCAAGACCTTCTGTAAGATTCGGAATTCTGAGCCGGGAATGGAGCACAATCAGGCCCAGCAAGGAAATATTGAGTTAAAGTGCAAATGTACCTGTGCTGCCAATTTCTGGAATCTGATGCTATCAGCTTCATCCCCATCCTCGGCATCAACGCCCATCTCTTCACCATCAACTTCATCATCTTCATCATCTGTTTGAAAACCATCCATTTCATCATCATCTTCAGCCTCATCCTCTTTTTCAGCTTCTGGGGATACAAAATAGAAGATGTAAAACTTGCAGAATTAACATTAAGGCCGGTAAAAGAAAGCCAGATTGTATTGACAACTGTAATAAACTATGTAGGAAAAAGGAGGATCAGACAATTATAGATGACGTGAGACCTGCAATTTGATCTTTATATTTAACTAACAGATCAAGTGTGGCCCTAAAAACACGCCCCAAAGCCTCCTCTGGTAATTGATCAGCGGGAAGAGCCAGTAGAGACGTTAGGCCCAAGCAGCAGACTTTCTTGTCATGTTCTCTGTATTATAAGAATTAGTAAAATAATCAATCCATCCGATATAAATTAAGAAATATTCCAAGAAAAGATATTCACTGATGATACCTTTTGAAATTAGCTAGAAGGCCATTTTTCTTAACTTGTTGCAGCATCTGGAACCACAGACTGAAGATTTCTGTGGCAATACCCAGCTTTTGCAATATGCCAAGTGTCAAGCCCACGTTGTAATAAAGAGCATTGGCAATCTATAAGAAACATATAGAAACCCATTTTTTCGTAAGGAAAAGAAAAAAAAAAAAATGTGAGAGATGGCATGATAACAGACAGATGGTAGCAAAAAGAAGATCCATCCAATCAAAGAGAAGATATTAATCCTCAGCTCCTCACCACTTGCATGAGAAGACATTTTAAGTAGGATTTCTCAGTACGCCGCAACCGCTCGACAGTGATTCTGAGGTATGGCTCAACCCACTGATCTACCTGACCTTTGCAGTTCTGGAACACTACTTCAATGAGCTTTGGAGCTGGCTCAATATCATTGTCTTCTAGATTTTTGTCAGAAATAACCTACTCAAGAAAATAAGGAACACCTATAACTATTAGAAAGGGAAAAGTAATTATACAACAGAGGCAGCTTAGCATTTAAAAGGTGCTCACCGATGAAATCATATTCCACAGACTTTGCTGATAATCGGGCTCCTTGCAAGTCAAGAAATGTCCAGTTCCTCTCGAGATGTAGTTGTCCAAAGGAACTAGTATATCTGCTCGATACAAATGTAGTAAGAAATGCATGCGTGGAAGTTCATTCCAAGGGGCTTGACAGCTTTTTAACACCAAAGCACAAGCCGACATGCAATTTATGCAGCCTCTGATGACAAATATGTCAGGACCACAATGATGACTGAACCTTCTTTTTTCACTAACAGTCGGTCATAATTCCCCTAGACCATTAACCCATTTGCTTCCAATGCCTTCTTACACCTCTATAATTAATTCCCTTAAGACAGCATAAAGTAGATCTTGATAGTTGACCTCGAGAGTCATTTCCCACGTCCGAATTAAATCCAATGAGATTGTTTTCTTATCACTAAATGAACTCATACCAAGGCACTTCAGAGCTAGACTGAGTTCTTTTTTTAACCTTTCAAGATGAACAGACAGGACACTGCTTAACCCAAAAACAGAAGTAATACTGAATTAAGGCATGAGACAAAAGAAAAGGAATTTCATACAAGATCAAATGGAGAATACTGGAAATGACAAATCACATAAAGCAACTCAATGACACGATATCAAGAACAAATGCTGAATTACTTACTAGGAAAGAAATCGATTGCCCAATCTGCAAGTGCCTCCATCATCAATGGCCAGAGAGTCCACATATCCAATGATATTGTAGGTGAATAGAAGGTCATGTAAGATACAATCTCCAAAACTTCTTCAAAAACCTCTGCCGAAGTACAGGACGAGACACCGTCAGTAAATGTAAGTAGTCAGTATCATGGACATTATATAATAATGCCATCACTAAGTAGCTCATTGCTTACAATGTAAGGAAAATAAATCTGCGAAGAGCATTCTCAAGGCAGAAAAGGACAAATAATTTGCAGAAATGTATGAATCATCCAAGGACACTGCTCAATGTGATTGCCAAAATGAAGGCATCTTTTCTCAACACAGTGGTCCATATTTCAAGAGTTACCCACAATGAATCCAGCAAGATGGACACAAGATTCTTAAGCACACATTGTGAGGAAAAAAGATGACCCCAGTATTTCATAAATGCATAGACTAGTGTAAACTTTTTCAAGAGCACCAACCAATCAACTACATCCACTGGCAAGTCCGCAGGTTGAACCTTGTATAAATGAGGAAAGTCAGGGTTAGTCTTTAAAAAGATCTCCACACCGTAAATAAGAAGCTCAGTATCATGAGAAATGCTGGACTACCAAATTGTAGCCTCTGAAAGTTACTCTCATACTTCTCTCTATAATATACATGAAATTCTAAAACACATACATGCAATGGGAAGAGGCAGAGAAAGAGAGGATTTTTTTTTTTTTTTGGGGTGGGGGTGGGGGGGGTGTTGGATTGAGGAGATGGAGAGATAATTTCAAAGTGTCACAATCAACAAGAGTAAGTTTTCTTCTCTGAAGTGGAAGATAAGATACATCGCACTATATATCCTACGCCTTTTCGTTAAAACATCCTCCACCCTAAGTTTTTTTTAGAGAGAGAGTTTAAGATCACCAAGGTTCCCCACAAGAGGGAAAAGGTACAATTGGCAAGGCCAAAAAGGTACCTAAGTGACTTCTACCATTTTTGCTTTTCATCGAGAAAAACTAACCAAATGACTGTTTCAATGGGATATAAATAAGTATCTATGGTTTTTCTAAATTTCACTGTTATGCTTTCTATTTTTCCAACTTTTTGACATATATCATGGATTAAACAACACCCCCCTGCATCCTCCCCACACCGGCCCCAATGCATGGACAAATCCTAACTTTTTAGAATACATGATGCATATGAAGAAAATCAGCAATGATAAGAAACCAAATCCCCACCAGCAATCAAAAGGCAAGCAAGAAAGAGATTATGCAACACTACTTATCATAAAAATGTACTACTCACAAAGTGTCAAAGTATTTATCTTACAATGGTTTTTTTAAATTTCACTATTATGCTATCTATTTTTTGAACTTTTTGACATATATCATGGATTAAACAACATCCTCCCTGCATCCTCCCCACACTGGCCCCAATGCATGGACAAATCCTACCTTTTTAGAATACATGATGTATATGAAGAAAATTAGCGATGATAAGAAATTAAATCCCCACCAGCAATTAAAAGGAAAGCAAGAAAGAGATTATGCAAAACTACTTATCACAAAAATGTACAACTCATGAAGTGGCAAAATATTTATCTTACAATGCTTTAAGCAAGTCTCATAGTATTCAACATATGTTCAAAGTGCAGGAGTCTTTTTTTCCAGTTCAATCTTGAAATGATAATCATGATATCTCTCTCGCAAATATGCCTCATCAGCACCATAAATAATTAGCTCAGGTGTTGCGATTGCACAAACAATAATCTATTGATATTTCGTAAAATAAATTCCTTCCAGAAAATCAAAGCCCCAATATGAAAATTATCACTGATAAAGATATACAGTTGTAGTTGAGAAATAGAATGGACAGATCCATAGCATCAAGCCAAAAATTATAGGCAAGAAAATAACAAAAAAACAACATAGGTAACATCGCAAACAGAAATGTCAGCAAGAATCAGCACACTCACCTTGTCCATCGGTAGTCAACATTTTACGCATTATGGGCAGCAAAGTTGGTTCAATTTGGATGAAGAGGTGAGGAAGCCTGCTCACTGACTCAAGGATTGTGCTTATGGCACGCAAACAACCAACAGCAGCCAGAGCACCAGGATCATCGCCTTCATCATCAGCTTCAGCAGAGTTCATACACCTCCAGAATGCAGAAGCCTATCACAAACCGAGTGATCAGTTTTTCAAGCAAACAAGAAAAACAGCTGTGAAAGAAACTAAACCAGACTCATTACCAAATTCTGGCATAACCCAAGCGCAAATGGTGCCATCTCCTCGCCAAATTTGTCGACAATTGTCTCCAACGTGAAAACAAGGTCCTCATTCTCAACCTCATTCATAAGCTTAAAAAACTCTACATATCCAACCATTAGAGGCAATTAATGGAACTCCAAATTGACTTCAGCCAACACAGAAAGGTTCTCAATACTACATACCATCAAGGAGCTGCGGAAGGATTGGACGGATTTCATTCAAGTCTGATTTCCAGGCAAAATGTAATTTTTGTAAGCAAATTTTGCGTTAAAATGGAAAAGGAAAGAGAAACAGAAAGACACAAGGAAAAAAACTGTGAAAAGGAAGATGAAAAGACAATGGAGAAGTAAATATGCAAGCCATATACCTCTGCAAGCTTCAACAAAAGAACGCAATGCAAAAACTGAGTCAACACGGACAGGGAGCTCAGGATCCCGTAGCCCAGAAACAACACTGTGCAAAGCTTTCCGGAAGTTGTTAGGATCAGAGAAATTAATATGAGCATACTGTCCGGCAACCCACGCGGCCTATAATATCAATGAGATCAAGGAAAGTCATTAAGGGAACCACAGAGGTAAACAAAGTTCTAGAGTCTCTTGAAAAATTAAGCAATGCACTTGAATAAAACAAGATATTTAATAAACCCCAAATTTTCTTTCACCTGGAAAATCAGAAAGGGATTCCCAGCAAGAACTCCACTACATCAATAACAATATCTTAAGGGACAAAAGCAAAGAGTTTTATCAAGAGTTTTTTCTATTAATTTCTTTTATCAAACTTTTCCAATTGATTGGCCCAAAAGCTCCAAAGAAAAATAGTTCTAGGCTTAACAAGGAGCTGCGAAAACAAACTAAAAACTTGAAACTCCATGGCTTCTAAATTGCCAATTACCTAGACAAGAGTATGGCTCTAGGTACAAACTAATGACAGCATAAACAATGCGTAGCAGATGTTATCTCTCCAGCCAGGCATCATATTGATAAATCAAGAACTATTCCCAACTTCATCAACTCGCTATTTGTTACGAAGAGCATTTATCAAATAAAGAGGTTTCAAGCATCTTTCTGATTTATTATGACAAGAATGCAAAACCACATGCCTCGGAACAAAATACTCAGCACCTAATGAAACTGAGAAAAATCTTTCCTTGAAGAAGAATCCAATGAAACAAACCTTAGCTCTCAGGTGCCCAATGGGACTGCTAAATTCAGGGAATACATGCTGCACCAACATTCTTTCTAGTTCAGCCTTGTACGGTTCAGTTTGCTTCAATTTATCACAGAGTGCTCCAATAGCAAGAAGACCGCCATCTTTTTGTCGATAGGGTTTGTATTCCACGGGCGATTCATCATATCTAGCAAGAGGGGTGGGATAATGAACAATATGTCGAACTTGATTAGCTTGCTATAATGCAGTGCTAGGTGTTACACATACAAAACCACCCCTGGTGGTGCCAAAGTACTCATGGAAATTTATTAAATTAGAAGTTACCTCTTAAATATCTCCACAATGAATTGGATGAACTTTTGCAGATTATCTTTTCCTCGTTTTCTAACCAATTCAGTGACAAAATCCATGGATGCAGTCCTTGGACTGTAGAGATCTTCGATAATATCTAAATAAAAATGCAACGGGTCAAGCACACATAACAAAACCATCAATTGAACAATTTAGAAAACTTACCATAACCCTTCCGCACATACTCATGAGGGTCCTCATCCCAAAGCTTCTGATCATTGTCATTGAAGCACATGAGGGGGAAAACAATCTCAAATAGAAGAACTTCAAGCCTTGGTTGCAGCAACTGGTACATGCTGTTCTTGGAGACACTGCGATAAAAATATAAGAGTATAGTGGAAAATCAGTGCCAGATCAGCACAGAGTAACTGCCTGTACTCCTCATGCAGTAAGAGTTTTGAAATCATAAGCTTCTACAAGGTTTAGGGACAAATACAACACATTAATG
This sequence comes from Angophora floribunda, assembly GCA_014182895.1. Classification (NCBI taxonomy): domain Eukaryota; kingdom Viridiplantae; phylum Streptophyta; class Magnoliopsida; order Myrtales; family Myrtaceae; genus Angophora; species Angophora floribunda. Next base: position 22,344,280 of record CM024712.1, read on the forward strand.
AAAGTTTGCAACTGAAAAAGACTTCTGGATGCTAAGTTATCACCCGTAACTAAATTATGTACATCAACTCAATAACCATGCAAGGTCAGAACTTGAGTTCCTGAGCTCTTCCCATAAGTAAAACAGTAACATCAAAAACCAAGTCTTAATTCACTAAGATGGGTTGGCTACATCAATCCAATTGCATGCATTGTGCTTTATCCTCTGCGAGACCCTTTATATGATCCAAATGCCACATATCTTTCCTTATTATCTCATACCAAGTCCTAGGTCTTCCTCTGTCCCTTCTAACTGGTATTTCCATCCCTTGCTCACATCTCCTTACTGGAGCATCCAAAGGTTTCATTAAACATGACCTCAGGACCTTTTCTCAGCTTATCTTCGATTTGGGCAACACTAGTCATTCCCACATCTAACCATACAAACTTAATCGAAAATGGGAGAAGTACCAGCTATCCAGACGACAATTAGCCAAGCTAGATTTCAACGTATCAACAACCAGTAGCCATTAATTCACCACAGCAGACTCATCTTGCACTCCGCAGTCATATCCAACAAATCATATCTTTAAAGCTCTTTTAGTTTCACAAGAATATTATTTCAAAAACAAATGCATTAGTGCAAAGTTCTGGAGATGCAATATGTATATGCAAGATACTATCCGTCCAACCTGTTGCTGAGATATTGAAGAATGAGATTAGTAACTCTGTCAGGTAGATAACCCCCAGTACGAATAACATTCAACAAATTCAAATGGCACTCCAATATTTTTCCTGCATAGTTCTTCTGAAACATTTGAGCAAAGGCCTTATTTTCAGGATGCTGAAGCTTAAGATCTCCAAACCTGTAATAAGAGAGGTGAAATTTTAACTGGAATACAAATCGCCTTGGACAATATGTTGATCATATCAGGAACTTACTTCAGATGGAATACTCACCGTGTGTAAAGCCTGTTTAAAATGTGTACTGTCCATTTCTTCACCTTCCACCAACCCCAAGATTTCCTAGTCTCAGGATCTACTGGCTGCCCTTCAATGGGAACAGGTCTTTCCAACACGTTTAAGAAAAGAATCATCCAAGCATTGAACACATTTGGATCAAACAACTGCTTTGGAATTTCCAACTGCATTTGACGAAAAGATGTAACAAGATTATCAAGGTCAGCGAGTGAATGAATATCATTTATAGCAGTTAAACTATTAAATACAATCAAAGTCACTAATACAGGATTTTGCCATATCTAAGAAATGAAGGCTTGAGGACATACATAAATAGAGGACCAGAATATTTTGCAAATAAGCTTAATCAGATCTGCCACTTCCAGTGATGGATTGACAATCTGGACAAGTCTATTGAAGATATTGAGCAGATGAGGGAATGTCTCTTCAACAATGCGATAAACGGGTGTCCTTTCCTCGTCGGACTTGAACCTGACAAACAACATCTCAGAATAAATATGAATAATAAATCAAACATTTCAGGCAGATGGGACTCATGAATAAGCATTGTAACATGGCTTAGAATTAATTACTATGATGCCTTCAAAAGCATAAAATGCCGTTAAGAAAGCACTTCAATATTACTGACATAACCAAGACCATCAAAACATCTCCATAAAAGAAATGAGTTAAGTTGACAAACACAAAAAGATTAAGTAAACAAGAGATGTAGGTTGAAACAATCTACAATGTTGACCGAAAAAGGAATCATGAAGATACTACAAAATAATTAGAAAGTACTCTTTAAGAGCAACATTTCCAACACCGACTTGACTTGTTTTGGTTTCTTAAGTAAAGGAAAATTAAAAGAAGGAAACCTTTCCCCAGTATAGAATTGACTGTTTCACCCACACATCAAGATGTTGAGATATAACACTGTATCATCTGACCACTGAATATATCACTGAATATATCACTGAATAATCTACTGTGTCATCCTTCCATCACCTTGTTGAAGATTGATTCGTCTGCCTCCTCATCACACCAAACTGAAAGTCTAATTCATATTCATCTGAAGGATTTTCCATGAAGTTAACGAAAATTCCTTAAAGACACAACCGAGGTTGTAATATATTCACAAAAAGAAACTATGACAAGGAGAATCTAAGGGTTTCAGAAAAGCTACTCGATCTATCATGAGGTACAAAATACGTTTCAAACTATCCTTTCCTAATGCATCCACTTTCAAAATGCAACTGCAACATTGGCATATCTACCTTCTTCATGAAATCCTGGAAACTAATGAACTGATGCCCACTCCCTTCTGCTCCCAATGCCCATCTAGTACTATAAACCATTTCTCCTTGAAATTTTTTTTGGTTTCTGTGTCTTGTGCCTCACACTCAACACTATTTTACTAAAAATAAGTCCAAATAAATCTGATCTCTTGGACAATTGCTGATAATTGCACTATCATTACTAGGCTTGAATTTGCTAGGTCTACCAATCTTATTGATAGATTTCCATGTGTTTAAAGTGTCAATGATGCAACATTAGATAATATAAGAATTTCCTACTCTGCACATGACAATCTACTATGGTTTTGTAGCATCCTAATTATCCTACTTTGGGTAAAACAGGTACAAAGATAAGTAGACGTTGAGTTCAGCAGTGTTTTTCATTACATACTATGGATACTTTAGAGTTTCCCATCCAAACAACAACGCCAAATGACAAATTTCACCTGACTCTAGATGAGCGTGAACATATATTCTTTCAAAATATACAGTCTGGATTTAGACGAGCACAGTTTGGATGTCAAAATTAAAATTTTAATACTTGTTCCGTCACCAGCACCATGCTAGTTATTGCTGCCATTGTCCAGAAGCATTTCCACATCTTTCAGCCATCCACAACCACAATCTGCATATACCAACAAGGCTAGCACCATCTTTCAATTGCCACATATACAGTTGGCCAAGTAGCATTCTCTTGAGTTCTTAAAAGAAACCACCACAAACTAAACTCATCTTGAAGGAACTCATTTTAAGTGCTAAAAGTTCAAGTACATCACTTTTAAAGTCATCCAGCTTTTCTCCTACAACGATGCACTTCACTGAACTTCTAACTCTCTCAATCATGTCATCAAATTTGATTTTACTTTCAATCAAGTCCAACAAGCTATCAGAAGTAATGAGCGAACTTGGATGACTACAAACGATTGGGGACACAAACTTGCTAGACGTTCTTGATTAGACTAATTCCAAAATGAGAAACTGTTTTCATTAGGAATTAGGATGGATAACAATTACAGTAAATCAAACCCACTCAGTTTTTATAATCTTTTAGCAGGAACTTGGAAGTTCCTAAAAAAGCTAAGTTGATAAATTAACACAGGAAATCCCAACCCACCATATTATGCAAGTTCATGTTGCACTTTACCATCGCAAAAAATTGACTATCGCTGGAACAGCAAAATCCACATATACTCATAGGTGAGACCATGAGTGATGAGTGCACGAGCATACACAAATCATTTTGCAGAGAGGTATCCCACATTTTCAACCTCTAACTAGCCTCCCCAGTGTACAAGAAAATTACAAACAGTAAAATGCCGTGACTACAACTCCATGGCTCACTTTGGTAATATGCATGTCTATAGGAAGCATAAGCTGGCACCATGTAAGAATGCAAACAAGCTTCCCTTGATGCGATTACACTTATTCTAAAGAGAATGGGGAAACCCATACCCTAACTCATAATCCTGATAACCCTTCCGGGAAGAAATCAGAGTCTGATGGTATATGGGAGTTGATTAGTTATTAACACAAAATATGCCAAAAGAATTAGGTGGGAAAATGTTTGCATCAGAAGATTAATTTCCTGAACAATTTGGATGTGTACGTACTCATATTTTCTAGCAAGGATCCTCAGCACAAATAAAGCTCCATATACTTGCTGATCTTGCAAGTTGTGCTTAATCCACTCAAGTAGGTGGGGCCACTGCTCTGGATAATCGGCATGAACTATTGTCTTTAAGCACTCACCAAGCTGTACCCTGCACATCCAAGTATAAATTAGCATGTGAACACCGGATTTGGAATTGCACTAAAATATTAGCAGATGAAAATCCATAATGACCTTTCCTTTTCATTATTACGATGTTCACATGAGAGATCGCATCAGAAAATAGATGAAGTTTACCAAAACTTCTTCCTCACTAACTGAATAAAAGCAGTAGAAAGAGAGCTAATTCAATCATCAAACAAGAAAGGAACAATACCTCAGCAAAGGGGGAACTTGAGCAACAAATACTAGAATGTGATCTCGAACCATATCTTTATCGGTCTTCAAGATCGGTTGGTGCTCATCTACATTTTAATTCCACAGCCATAAGCAAAAGGGACACAAATCGAAATGTGTAGCAGCAAAGAACTCAATCTAATCAATCAAACCAAGGAATGATCAAGTTACCAGGCTCATGAGGGGACCAGTGCTTAGCAATGAAATTTTTGAAATGAATACTAGCGACCTGCCGCACAGCCATGTCGCAATTGTTGTCAACAATGATCTGCAACGACCTCACAAGATGCTGCGGTGCATATTGGAACTGCCAGAGGATAACACCCAGAAGAAAAGCAATTCATCAAAACGAAGAGAAACATCCAACAAAGCCCTCAAATTATCGAAAGCTACAAAAAGAAAGGAACTAAATATGCTTAATCTGCAAGCAAACCGATCCATATCACAGCTCGAAACAGTAGTTCGCCAAAGCATAAACAAAAGAGGCGGAAACCCGATTACGATTGGAAGAGCGATAATTAGAGCAAGTCCAATACTTCGGGAACTCAATTCAGACAACCAGAAGGGCGAGACTTAGAGCCGAACCTGGTTGAGGCTTTGCTCGGCGGCCTTGCGCTCATCGGGGATGGGACTCAGAGCCGCTTGGAATATCACGGTGAGCCCCGGGAGATCCATACCCGACGATTACCGCGACGAATCGGCGATCGAGAGAGGTCCCCCTCCGAATCGAGCCGACGGGACCGGGAGCTGATTCGCTTCCCCTGATCGAACCGACCGACCAACGGACCGACTGATCGCCGCTCCGATTGGGCGCCTCCCGTCACCGGAGCTGAACCACGGCGGCGGCGGCGGAGATAGAGAGAGCGAAGCCGCCTCCGGTCTTGGCCTCCGCTACACTCGAAGAGAGAGAGAGAGAGAGAGAGAGAGAGAGAGAGAGAGAGGGAGGGAGGGAGACAGCTCGAGTGTGCAGGGAACAGAGAGAGAGATAGAGAGAGAGAGGGACGAGGGGAGAAGAGGAGGAATAGGAGGGCGGGTATTTAAATCGTTAGGGTTTACGGTTGTTTAACCAAACCGTGCGTATTTTATGCACGTTCCCCTTCTTCTTCCTTCCCCTCTCTCTTCTCCTTCCCTCGAACGCCTTCATTTTTCCCTTCCCCGCACGAGTCTCCTTCCTCCTCCCCCGGGATCGTTCATTTTCCTGTCCGGGTTCACAGAAAACGGCGGCGTTTAAACTCGTGACCACCTTTTTTTTCTATGCGGAAGGAAGGAGGTTAGGAGTTCGAATCACTCCACCTTCTCGGGAGGCTAGGAGTGGAGACTTTTAATGTCGGGTGTGGAGTTCGACTCAGAGGGTAAGTTGATCATTAAAGTGTGATAATAAAAAAAAAATGCCTGATTAACTCATACTGACTCAACTTTTTTAATGTTAATAGCTTAGCTACATGAGTATACATAATCAAAACTCCCGGTACAAAATACACACCTCTACTTTTATTGAGCACTTTGAAACAAATGTTCACTCAACCAATTCATGGAATATTTTGGGGGCAAGCCTCATTTAGTAAATGAACTCACTCTCCATACTCTAAGTTAGTAGATCATCTTACTAATTGACCCAAAAGCATGACAACATAATAACAACGAGCGGGTTATCACATATCAATTAGAGGAATTGCTATAATTCAAGAAATCCCATTCATCGTTTTGCTATAGTATGATATGTATTAAACTTATTTCTTAATTAATTTGTTATTCGTAATGGAATATTTCATTCAGCCAAGAAGTACATGATGCATTATATGCAATTCAAGTACTCATAATCCAATCCAAATGCGATGTATTAATCATTTCATCTACTATAAGCATGCATCACAACATAAATTCATAAAATACATCAAAATCGACATCTTCAATTACCTATTTGAATTTTTCATTACCATCCTACTTAAGTAATAAGGATATCAACCTACTCAAATCTTTAAGGGCATAGATCATGCGTCCTATATATATGATTGTAATCGCATGTGCAATAAAGAAATGTCATGAGTAACATACAATTCTACACTCAAATACACATAGATAAATGTGAAAATTTCATAATATGCAAATACCACATAGTAGCTCATTGATATACACAATTGAGTATCTATATTAAGGAATAATTTCTAGAAATAACTTTACTACCTATTATCATGAGATAAATTGTCTTGATTAAGAAATAATTTCTGAAAATAACTTAATTACCTATTATTATGACATTTCTACTACTATGAACAGCCCCTTGAATTTCCATTTTTCGCATATTAGTCACCTAACTTGGATAAATTACAAATTTGCCCCTAAAACTTCAAAACTAGTTATTTTGAACAGATGTTATTTCATCTAATTAATCTAACTTAGTAACCCACTAATTAATACTTAAAACAATAAATTTCTACTACTATGAACAACCCCTTGAATTTCCATTTTTCGCATATTAGTCACCTAACTTGGATAAATTACAAATTTGCCCCTAAAACTTCAAAACTAATTATTTTGAACATATGTTATTTCATCTAATTAATCTAACTTAGTAACCCACTAATTAATACTTAAAACCATAAAATATCACTATTAAAGGAGTTAAGGGTGATCGATTTTAGGATGGGTTGATTTTCACCTAGGATTGGAGCTACAAATTAGTTGGATAGGTCTGCTCCCCGTTTGTGGAATCGGGAACTATCCACCCTCAAGCTAATGGAATCTTTTTTATTTATTTATTCCATAAATATAATATATGCACAATGCATTATGATGGCGTATGCTAGATATGGAATTGTTTAAGTAAACCATAGGTCAATATGACAAAAATCTTAACATTTCCATTATAATTGGCAATTGACATAATGACCAAATTATATTCTCTCCTCATACTAACAAAAATAAGTTACTTAGGATATTCAAAAAAATGCATCATATCATATTTGAATTTATTGAGGATCCTCTTCCACCTAGCATTTGGGATTCGGGGATATGAATTAGTATTATAATGCATGTTGAACTCACACTTTCTAGCAATTTTAGAGAAAGCACATCTTAGAAAAGTATTTCTAGAAACTTGTCAAGCACACTTCAAAGCAAGCACATCCTCACCATAATGAACCAACTAGCAACTACATGCCATGTTTAATGTCCAATCCAAGCATTTATCGGTTGATGTGAACAAACAATCAATAGTTTGAGAATGTGAAGCAACAATATCAAGTAAAGAACTGGACAAAATATGTTGAGTCAATTTCAAATGCATTCTAGTCAACATTACATAATATTAAATTACATCTTGAATTTGAGCTCTTTTGCGGAACCCAATTCAATTAAAATAAAAGGGAAGAACTCTCTATCATTATAGGAAATAAGGGGCTCATTTATCTTATGAATATTTATTTAGTTATGGGGTAGAGGAAAAAAAAATGACGTTACTTCTTTCTTGAAGTGGCTGGTCGATAAGGGTCTAACCACGAGAGGAACCCACCTAAATATACATCTTTCTTTCTTGATAGTATGCAGTAGCCATATATATAAGGGAAAAAGAAATGGCTATGGTTTTACCTTTTCAAAGAGCCACACAATGAAAACGTTGGAGCCGCCGTATGAAGGAAAAAAAACGTCCAGGAGTTCTTGATTATGAGTTGTATGTAAAGCTTTTATCTAGGCTCAAACATCAATGGTTTTGCGCTGTGAGTTTACATTTAATTGAGTTGTCTTATTTGTAAACACTTTTGGTTTGAGCTCAAATCTAGGTGTGAGAAACACTCGAGCATATAAGCAATTGTAATTTTAATTCTTTGATTATTAGTTGATTATTTGTTGCTAGCTCTTCTAATGGATGTAGGTATAGACACTTGGATTGAATCACATAAATCTCTAGTATCATGTATTATTCTTCTTTTAAAACGTCGGTAAGATACTTGATGATGAAGAACAAAGCATGATGTTATTAGCTTCTTTACTAGAGTTGTGACATCTTGAAATATGAGCTCTTTGAGGGATGTGTGAATGTGAATTTCATCAATGCATTGTTGATTAATCTTTACTCGGAATTGATCACTCCTGAGATATTAACCTTGAGGGGAAAAAACTCATGCAATAAGGAACTTGACTTGGGAAAACGACTTGACCGTGAGACCTACGTAAGGATGATCCTATGGTTATACAGACCGGTTTCAAGGATGACTAGAAGTCAATTTGTGGACATGGTATAATAGGATGATGAGTGAATCTATTTACTATTATCGAGACCATGACCGACCCTATGTTAATTCTTGGTAATCATGTACTTTGAAAAATAATCGATCTTTCGCAATTTCATGATAGTCAAGAACATCCATGTGTTGAGAAAACTTGAACGTGGTTTGATATTGAGTTAAGCATGAGTCAATTACGCATAAATCCTTGAAACCGCCTATTAGTCTAAGCCGTACCAAAATTGCATTCGATCGAAATTGACAATGCATGAAAATCCAACATTGGACGACGAATTTTCAAGAATGTTAGGGATGAACTTTAGGACAATGCTTTTTTGAATTTCGACATTGCCGGTAAGCTCGAATTGTTGGAAAAGGAACTAACGGGCCTAGAAATTGAGCCCATGAGGAAATGGGCCAGGCAAAACCCAAGTGGGCCTTACGCCCAAGGAGGGGCAGCCACCATGGTGGGCCCAAGTCAGCCCTTTGAGCCCATTGGACCCAAATTAGCTCACTTGACTCTTCTAGCCCATTGTCTAGCCTTGAGCCATTTTAAGCAACCAATTCCCGAGCCCATTCCTACTCATTTCTTAGTCCGTTTCTTAGGTCCATTCATCATTTTAGCCCATGGACAAAATGGTAATTGTGCAAAGGTGGAAAAGACCAAATTGCCCCATTAGATTTTATTAGAAAGAAGACAAAATAAGAGAGAGAAAATAAGGTCATTTGCATGGGGAAGTGGTATGAAGTTATGAGCATTGATGAGACGCAGACAACTTTCATTTACTTCTCTCTCCTCCCTCTTTCTCTCCTCCTAACCAGCCGACCACCCTCTTTGCTCCTTCTTCTTCTTATTTTCCTCTTTTTCTTCCTTTCCTTCATTTCCCTGCATTTTCATTGTTGGTCCGGCCTTGTCACGGTCCAAGCCATCTGCAGCTGTGACCAAGAGCCTCCATCCGTACCCCTAGTCGCCACCGCTCACCAATCTTGGTCGCTGGTCAGCTCGCCGGTCGCCAGAATCATTTTAGCCTTGAGCCATTTTAAACCCAACCAATCCTCGAGCCCGTTCCTACTCATTTCCTAGTCCATTTCTTAGGCCCATTCATCATTTTAGCCCATGGACAAAATGGTAATTGTGCAAAGGTGGAAAAGACCAAATTGCCCCATTAGATTTTATTGGAAATAAGACAAAATAAGAGAGAGAAGATAAGGTCATTTGCATGGGGAAGTGGTATGAAGTTATGAGCATTGATGAGAAGTAGACAACTTTCATTTACTTCTCTCTCCTCCCTCTTTCTCTCCTCCTAACTAGTCGACCACCCTCTTTGCTCCTTCTTTTCCTCTTTTTCTTCCTTTCCTTCATTTCCCTGCATTTTCATTGTTGGCCCGGCCTTGTCACTGTCCAAGCCATCTGCAGCTGTGACCAAGAGCCTCCATCCGTACCCCTCGTCGCCACCACTCACCGGTCCTGGTCGCTGGTCAGCTCGCCGGTCGCTAGAATCCCCTATTTCTTCAACTCGGTTGTTGTTCCAACTTTTGTTCTTGCTAGAAAAGCTTGCCCGCCTTTGTACCGACCTTGCAACCACTCAAATCAACCACCGGCCTTCCCCTTTAGACCCCCTAAAGCGTCGAATGCCGCCAGCAGGTCGCCGAAGTGCCGATCGGTTCAGCCAGCAACCACTCCCTTGGCTTAGTTCAATTTCTAGCTTGGCAAAGAGAAGTAGACCTTGATAGTTGCTGTTTTCATCTTAGGGCCACTTTGGATCGACTTGGTTGAGGTTCCTATGGGTAACCTTCGTTGCCGCCGCCATGTCCGTGTCTCCTGCCCGCTTAATGGGTAAGTTTCTATCCTAATCCGTTGATTAGTGTACTAGACTTGCTTAAAGTTGGTTTAGTTGGGGTTAATCTTAGTTATGGGGATTACTTAAGGTGTATTAGTTAATTAACCAAGGTTGGGTTAGTTAACTAGGGTTGACCTATGGTTTGGTTAATTAACTAGGATTGAGTTAATTAACTATAGTGGAAGCATGGTTAGTTTAGTTAACTATGATTAACTTTAATTGATTTTGTTAATCTTGCTTAGTGCTATTTAATGATGGTTAATTAGGATAATCAATGATTAGTATAATAATCATGATTAGTATTATGTTATTATAAAGAATTAATTCCTTTAGTATTATTAATTATTTATAATAATTAATTAATTTAATTTAATTATGAATAATATTGATTATTCATTATTAAATTGTGGGACTAATTTGATGAGTCCATATATGTTAATGCATATTGGATTGTTGCTTGGATCAAGAGTGCATTGATTGTATGATTGACGTTGTTAATGCTTGATTGCTCTGATAAACAGTAACGTCACATGGGTATTATGCCTTGATGCCCGAGTACAATTGCATGGACATATAAAAGGAAAACCTCGAAGTGTCGGATGTATATGTCAAGCTTTGCAATGAAAATGAGACTGGCATGTTTGTAAAGTTGAACGGGTTTTAAAATAATATATGACAACATGCAATTATTTTCCTGCAATTTTTACATGAAAATGTGCAGTAGATTATTACGTTAAGCATTACCACGTTTGCATTGGCTAATGCATCGAAATGAGTTATTGTGGTGTGCTCATGTGGTCACATAAATAACTCATCACCCCAGCGGGAGTTCGAAGGACGAAGTCCAACTTGTCAGAAATCCCGGCAGGAGACTAGATGCGGGTCGTGTTAGAGGCTGTGTTTACGCTCCTTCAAGAATGTTGTATGGGCGGGAGTTCCAGATTTAACCATGCCTGATGAGGCAAGACAATACTCAGCTATGCCATAAGACACTGGCGAAAGTTCAGTTGTGGCCCAATGAAAGCATTAATAATTGAAACACGCATGAATGTTGAGTGCATGGGAAATATGTTGCCTGTGGTTCTGATTATGCTTGTGCTATTTACACTAATCTTGGCATGCTTGAGTTTGTATCGTGCATGGTGTGGTAATAGCCAGGTAAGATCGCCTACGATGTGACTCAATCGTGAGTGATTAATGTAGAGTCGAGAGTGCGAAATGCATTAATTGTGGCATGCATGTATACTTATCGTGCAGGGTATGGCATGACTAAGTAAGGTTGTCTGCAAGTAAATTGCTTGTCGATTGTTATTACAAGGTTGCCAGGTAGATTGAGTTGTTGGCTAAGGTAAATGAGAGCTGTTTTGCTATTGATTTGCCCAAGAAAATTGACTATGCAATAGGTACAAGTTAATATCCTAGTTGAGGCTTAGGGCAATGACTCACTAAGATTATATTCCACTTATCATTGTTAAACAATTTCAAGTCCCTAGGATGGTGCACCACTTGGTGTGGTTCGGGGTTCCCAAAGATTGGGAGACCATCGTCACGGCCTATAGGTTTCCTAGGCGGGCGCACTTGTACAAGAAGTACGTGTCCACCATCTAGGTGGATGAGGGATTGGGGCTGTGGGTTCCCCATAGATTCTTGGCGTGGTTCATTAGGGAGGGTGAGATCCTGCTCGCCCTCTATGGGGTTTTGATGGTGCTTGATAAAGGCCTTGAGGATGAAGACTGGGATCTATGGAGATAAACCCTCATGATGGGATGGTGGTAGATCTTGATCCTGCCTCGCTAGCAAGCTAATCTGTACCCTTTTGACTACGACCCGATGAAGCCCAACTCTGAAGAGTCTTTGTATTACAGTAGTCCCTGAAGGATGTACCGGGCCCAAGTTTTTGAGGGGGTAGATTAACCCATCCTTGGTATCTTTTTGTAGGCTCGGGAAGGAACTTGCCCACTAATGGGCTTATAATTAAAAGTGTTCCTTAGGGGGGTTGATCTATTAAATAAATAAATGAGTTGGTTTGCTACTATTATGATTGATCATCCTACTATCCCTTTTGCTACTTATTTGACTAGGTGATAAATTTTTTCCACTTGCGCATAATGGAAAGATAAAAAGAATGGCCGGCGACGCATCCTGGGACGTTGCATTCATTTGACCAAAGTGCAGGGGTCGTCGCGTGCTTGAGGTTCAAGGCGTAACAAATAAAGATGAGGAATTGGCAATGATGCTGGCATCCTTGAAGGTCTTTGGACATTGACTCGATTAATTAGTGAAGATGAGGAATTAGCAAGGATGTTAATGTCCTTAGAAGTCTGTGGAAGCTAATGAAGCTAGATAAATTGGATGACTTATCCTAAGTCATTTCACACGGATGGACTTTTGACAATCTGCACTCCTAATTATGTGGGTAAGGGGTAGTGCAAAAATCAAGCTCTAGAAAGTGGTGTCCGCATGCTCAGATGATTGGAACGTTGATCAACACTAATATAGCGGCATAAGTATAGCGGGAGTGGCAAAACTTGGCACAAAGTGCCAAAAGTTACAAATGATACACTTAAGTGCCACTTTTAAAAAAAAATGGATTACTTCAGTGCCAAATCGTCGAAACCCTATCGGAAATCCTACGTGGCAATTTTTTATTAATTTTCTTGCCTACGTGGCTCGCCGGAAACTGAGTCAGTGAAAAATCAGCCAAAACGACGTCATTTTGACTGATGTGGATTTTAAAATTATTAATTAAATAATATTAAATAATTAAAAATATATATTATTATAAAATCGATTTTATTAAAAAAAGAAGAAGAAGAAGAAGAAGGGGATCGGTGAGGGCTGTGTAGCCCTTGCCACCGCCGCCCCACCCTCCCCGGAAAGGGCCAGCGACAGTGGGCGAGGGTCAGCTGGGGTTGCTAGGCCCAGGCCAATGGCAGGCAACCTTGGTCGGCCTACGGTGAGGGCTTGTGAGCCCTCGCCTAGGTCCGAGGCAAGGGTCGTGACCCTCCCCCAGATCCGGCGAGGGTTACGGCCAAGGGCTGTCGGCCGCCTAGATCGGCGTTGGTTTGGGCTGCCGATGGCCTTTGGCTCGGCTGGGCGGGGTCGAACTCTTGTCGAATCTGGGGAGGGTTGCAACCCTTGCCCCAAATCTGGGTGAGGGCCCGCAGGCTGGCTGGGGTCGCCGGCCATTAGCCAAGGCCTAGCAACCTCGGCCGACCCTCGCCCATCGTCGCTGGCGCTTCTCGACGATCCCCTTCTTCTCTCCCCTTCTTCTTCTTCTTCTTTTTTAATAAAATTGATTTTACTTTTTTTAAAATCTAACATGGACAATTTTTTTTAAAAAAAATAGCCATATGGATTTTTTATTTTGAAAAAAATGCTTCGTCAGCAAATGGAGTTGCTAGAAAATGGACACATGGCAGTTTGGGTAAAATTTTTCGCCGTTGGCACTTAACTGATCCATTTTGCTCCGATTTTGGTACTTAAGTATACATTTGGTAACTTTTGGCATTTAAGTATCCCCTATGCTAAGTTTTGACACTCTAGGGGTCTGTACCTCCTAATATAGCCATTACAAAGGCTTAGAGTTTGCATTAGGAGCACTAGCGATGATTAGAGTAGTTATGGTAACTTTAGCAGAAGACATACACTAATAGGAGTAGTCTAACTGATTTGAAAATTTTCACTAGGCTAGTGAGTGACAAGGAGGGATGGAAAGAGCAGTTAGTATCAAAGATGGGCAAAGAGGTGCTGATTAAAATGGTTGTCTAGGCACTACCCCAATATGCCATGAACATCTTTAAAATCCCCATATCTATATGTCGAGCAATAGAGAAAAAAATTTCAGCATTCTGGTGGAAGCAGAATGCAAAACAAAAAGGTATCCACTAGAAAAGCTGGGATTTCCTAAAGGAATAAAAGGAACACGGAGGAATGGGTTTTAAAGACCTAGAGGAATTTAATAAGTCTATGTTGGGGAAACAAGCCTGGAGATTAAGTCAAGCTCCAGAGGCCTTATGGAGCAGAATTTTTAAAGGCCTCTATTTCCCTAATGGTAATTTATGGACTGCACTAAGGGGGGGCCAGACCATTGTGGGGCTAGCAAAGTATCCTAATTGGCCGAGATGCTTTAGAGCTTGATATGAAATGGGAGGTAGGGGATGGAAAATCTATTAACTTAAGAGAAGATCGGTGGCTAGTGTTAGGCAAGATTGGAGGACCAGCGAACCAAAATGACCCCAAGCTAGTGGCAGACATCATAGACCCAAATACGCATGCGTGGAACACTCAACTTCTCAATAGTGTCTTTCACAACAACATTTTAGAGGAAATTAAGACAACCTCCCTTTGCATTCTCCCCAGACCTGACAGACTAATTTGGATAGGACACAACTCGGGGAATTACAAAGTCAAGAGTGGGTACCACAGAATACACGAAGCTACTACAACAACCACAACACCCCAGGCATCCTCTTCTTACCAAGCCCCGAAACGCTTATGGACAAAAATCTGGAACCTACAAACCTACCCCAAAATCGGGCATTTCATTTGGAGCCTATGCAATGAAGGTCTTCCTACAAAGACTAACTTGAACTGGAGAAAAATCATACTTGAGCCCACATGTCCATTTTGCCACCAATTTCCAGAATCAACCGAGCACCTATTTATGCTATGCAAGTGGCCAAAGACAATATAATCAAATAACAATGTCGACATCAACGTCTCCCCAATGTCTATTACTCGAACTGACAAATGGGTTAGCGATTACCTTCAATATGGGATATCGACACACCGAAAAGCGTTTTTTGCACACCTTCTCTGGCTTATATGGAAAGCCCGAAACTCCTTGCTATTTCAAGGCTGAATGTAGCAACAACAACATATAATCAGCGAGGCGCTACTTTCGCAGCAACTATATGAGAAATGGAGTCCACCTAAAGATGCGAGGGCGACGGCGCTTACCTCTAACCAGACCAACTGGACACCTCCAAAGTCAGGATCCTCGAAGTTAAATGTCGACTGCTCATGGCAAAGAAGGGGATCAGAGAGCTCCATCGCCAGAATCTGCAAAGGGGCCGACGGGGCATGCATCGCTGGCTTTGCGCAGAAGATTCACGCGCAATCGGCCAACACAAGAGAAACCATAGCTATTCTACACAGGTTGTTATGGTTGAAGGAGCTTTGAGCAAGTCAAAACAGAACTGATTTTGCTGCACGAATTGATTTGCCCGTGCAAATCAGTTCCGATTGCCTCCAAGTAGTGAACTCCATTTTGGGCCAAGCTGAAGCAACTTGGGAGGCCCTTCCTCACGTGCTTGATTGTAAATAGTTGTTGGCCCAAATGGAAACTGTCCAATTGCGGTTTGAACCGAGGCAAACGAATCGGGCCACCGATTGGATTGTGAAAGCCCATATTGCTGGCTCTCTTCCTAGTAATTGGGTTTCAAGGCCCTCGCAAGATCTTTATCTTATCTTATGTCTAGACTTTAGCACTACTTGTAGTCCACCATCTTAATAGTAATCAATGAAGAATTTTTGACCAAAAAAAAAAAATGGCAATGGTAATAGCAACAACTATTTCATGGTGCTAAGTTTCCATGGATCATCTAAGGTTTGGATGGCTATATTTGTTGATAGTAGTAGTGATGCTAGTTATGTCTCCGTGTGGTGCTACTAAGTTGTAATATCAAGTAGTCAAGTATACACGTGCAAAAACAAGACTTGTGTCCTAATAGTGTGATGTATCATGTAAAAAGAGCAACACTTGCCAATTGTTACATGTAATGCTGACTATTAGTGGATTCCAGCCTGATTGTGGCTATTAGTATTAAGAGTGGATGTAGGCTTGGAAATAAAGCCTAGTCACTAGAAAACTCAATATACTATCTTCTATCTCTTCATTATTTATTTATCAGCACTGCACCCGATTACATTAATCTATTTATCAACACCACTCCCAATTACATATTTGTTTATTAGCAATACTCTTGATTGTGTTAAACTATTCTTGCTATCGGTTTAACCTGTTATAGCTTGCAAAAGATCTTCATAATTTCTCATTGAACCCATTCACTCTTAGGTTTTATAGTTGGCCATAATACACTCGAGTGCCATAACTTTCAATTGATTACTTAAATGCAAATTTTTTAAAAAAATAGTCACTCAAGTGTTGAATATTTGCCGTGGTTGACAATTGTAATAAATATTTTTTAAAAGTTATATGACACTCAAATGATTGATGGAAAAATTATATGACACTCAAATGATTGAAAAAAATTATGACACTCAAGTAAACACCATACATAAGTTATGGGACTCAAATGATAAAAAAAATAGTTATGACACTTATGTGAGCGCTGAATGAAAGTTATGGTACTTATGATGTCATTTTCCTCGAAATTATCCTACACATACTTTGGAGTATATAGGTCCCCACCAAAAAATACTATGGCAATAAGTTTCACACCGTTACTCCGTATCATTAATCCATATATAAATATCTATTACTTTAAGCATATTGAAATTAGTAAACACGCACTTTTAGTCTATTTCCTTGAATTATGACTCCTTGCAGTTTTATGACCATAACGGAATTGCATTTTGAAAAACCATGTACTCGAAAAATGTCTTTTGAATTTCCACACGTCACAAAATCAGTAACCTAATTGAGATTTTATAACATTATCCAAACATTCACGTCAATTTGTTATAAATTTTATATCTTAAATATTATTAATTAATGTAGAAAATTTAGGATGTCACAAAGTCGGCTAATGAAGTGCACATGTAAAGAGAATTGGTCTGTGAAAAGTAGAGATCGTATGTATGGGGTTTGGTTACACGTGGGAGAGATAAGCATCCACGATTGTAGCCCTATTTTTGTTTATAAGTCTAAAGTCGTTCATCATCAACTTTCTAGGCACGTGTGATGTTTTCTTGGAAAATCGCAAAATGTCGCCAAACCAATTATTTGACGTCGTTATTGATTAACGAAGCTATTTTGTTGTGCAGAGTGGTGGGGCTCCATTTGTCCGAGGGAGTGTATGAAGATGTCAATTCGAATGCATAATTTTGGAAAAAGACATGACATGACAATGGCGTGGCATATTCAAAATTTAGACAATGAAAAAGATGACATGTCACGTTTACGCACAATATTATATACCTAATCAGACTTTCCATGGCTCCTTGCTGAATCGTTTGTTCACCTTCTGCATAATGCCCGTTATAAGCATATTGATGTCGTCATGTTCTGTAAACTATTCAACTTCTATTGGTGCTTTAGTCAGTTTTCATTCTACAGTCTGTTCACTTATAAAAGTTGTTCCATCTTTAGACGCCTTTCCCATCCATTGTTAGGTTCTCCACCCATAGAAGTAGAGACTTCTATGCTTTCTGACATCCTCTTTCCAACCTTATCTCCATATTGGCTTACTTATCTAGAAGCTATTCTAGGCATTCGAATTTACACTAGCAGTGTTTGATTATATTTTTGTCGTGACCTTCCTAAAAGTCCGATTTAGGGAGGGAGCATGTTTAGGGCATGTTTGTTAATAGGCTAATTAGTAATTGATTCTATTCTTTTGTTATTAAAAATAAATTTGGAATATAAATTTATTTGGTAAATTTGTTTCCGGAATATATTTGGAATAAAATAAAAAATAAAAAAAAGTTACTTTTTCATTCCTAGGAACAATTTCAAAATCAAGCTTAATTTTTCTTCTCTTCTTTTCTCTTCTCTTTCCTTTTCTCCTTCTCCTTCTTCCTTTTGGCCGGTTGCCCGCCTTGGCCATGGTTGACAACCTCGCTGAAAGCGTCGCCGGCCCCCGCGATGCCAAGCCATGGGGAGGCTCATCGGCGTGAGCCTCGCCGTGGCTAGGCAAGGTTGACCTCACCTAGATTTGGCAAGGCCAGTGAGGCTCGACCTCGCCCAACCACCGCCAAGTCGACCTCACCCAGCCAAGGAGAGGCTAAGCCTCGCCATGGCTTGGCATTATTGGGGACCGGTGACCGAAGGAAGGAGAAGATGAATAAGGAAAAAGAAAAGAAAAAAAGAGAAAATTTAATAAAAGTATTAAAATATTAAAAGAAAATGGTTTGGATTAAAAAATTTAAGGGTTTTACCAAATGCATTTCTATTCTGGAAATAGAAATTTTGGGCAATTACTAAACGCCTTCAAATGTTCATAAATTATTATTGGGAATAGAATAAAAGTAATCATTTCTAAGCAAAAATTGTTTTTGGAAACTGAATAGTTACCAAACACACCCTTAGGGTAATGTCAAGCGGGGACAAATGATCCTTGTACTTGTAGTGCTAATCCTTCTTCGATGTATTTTCTCCTTAACCTTCACCTCGCATAATGTTGGGAAAATTTGATTCGTTTTGATCTAAAATACTTTATCGTTTTTGGAGTTGCCGTTAGCCTATTAGGAATAACTAAGAGCCTAGTGGGACATGGGATGTCCCACTTCCTACAAACTACAAATTCTAGGGTCAAGAACTTGGCTATGCTAATCACCCTTTTGGTATCTAAGCTTATTTTGTTTGTCTACTAAGTGATTTGTGCGGTCTTGTCATCTTAAGGTTTTTTTCCCTCGTGTGTCCATGCATGGTTGTTTGATTAAATTTAGCCCTAGAGTGTGCTCTACTCGTTGGTACAAGCTAAAACAAATAAAGGCATAACATGAGACATGATGAATTCAGCATGTTGCATAGAGAGAGGAATAAACAATAATAGCGAGAATGTAAACTCGATTTGAGTTTGATAAAGAATATTACATGGCATTTGTTTTAAGTGACAGGACATGATCTCTCACGAGCTTGTTCAACCCGATACAAATTTAACAATGAATATTACATGGCCTTATTTTGAGCTTCAGGACACAATCTCCGTGAGCATGTTTCTTGGAATATATACCTAGGTCTACTCACATACCATGATAAAATCTCCTTAAAAGAAAATGACAAACTTGAGTTTAAGAGAGAAGCACGCATTAAAAGATTTCTTAAATAAGATCCTAATCTAAAATGGGCAACGTGGACGCTTTGGAACCTCTGGGGAAACTAGAATTATCACGTTGACCGATGATGGAATCCGACGTAGGATGTCCAGTGCTCCTTGGGCTTAGTCTAGCCTCGCCTTAGGACACAACAAATCCGACGTTACCTATTCAATTATTTGAGGTGAACTTATGAGTCTTGTCCTAAAGTAATAACTACCATTCTATTTCAAGGGGATTCTTCCAAAGCCATAAAACTAGGTCTACATCCAAGTGAAGTTACCTTAGCTAAGCCTATTCCTAGGTAAATTTAAGAGTATCCGAGCTACGAAATTAGAACTATGTCTGAATGTAACTAAAGATTATTCTAATGCCCTCTAACCAAAAGCCCCCAAGACCACATTGAATTCAACATGAGCATCAATTTGGCAATCATTCGATTAACATTTCACAACTCATAAGTGATCATTATTGGGAAAACATCCTTATGGAATTTTGATGATTCTTAAATTGTCTTTAGGTTTAATATTTATAATGATAAGTGCAGATGGTGAATTAGTTTTGCATATGTCAATAATTCCTTTGTATCAATAAAGATGAGAAACTAGGCTGTGGCGATTAGGTGAATAAGTTTCAATATGAGTGGTATCTCATGGTGACTTTTAGAAGCACTTGAGTCAAGCTAGTGTTTTAGGAGGTTTTTGGGTATTGATAAAGGTGGAAGGTTCATTGATCTTGTCATTGAAGGTCAATTCATTGTTGTCATTACTAAAGGCCATCTACCAACTTGCTTATAATTTGCATGTGCTATTAATGAGTTTCGAATTGTGTTGATGAAGCGTTACCACTAATGATGGCGAGATATACATTTAAAGATGACCGATGGTATAAAAAAGAGCCGTTACAAAACTGAAATCTGTAGCAGAAAACCAAGAAAGATATCAAAAAAAGCAATTGACAGGATTTTACCTCAGTGGAGTCCATTTTAGGAAACTTGCGAAAGTCAAAAGAAACGATTTTATGGGCAATTTGGATTCTAGTATGGGTCTCCGCCTACTCTCAAACGAGTAGCTGGGTCTTCTTAGATGTCTCCAACGGTTGGAGTGAAGATTTCTATAAATAAGGATCAGCAAAGCCTGGAAGAGGTTAGACACGAGACATGCCAAAGTTGTGCTTTGAATTAGAAATCATCTATATTCTTCATTTGATATCTCTCTGTAAAGTTTTAGTATTGTAATAGCAAGTAGTTGCATGTAAAAATAAGAATATTACAAATGTCACAACTTTCGTATGACACTTACTTGAGTGCCATAATTTTATTTTAGACAACTTAAGTGATATAATTTCTAAAAAAAGTTTACTTAAGTCCATAACTTTACAATTGATTATGTAAATGTCATAATTTTTTAAAAACATTTGCCTAAGTACCTACATTTTTTGAAAACATTAACCCAAGTGCTAAAAATCTGTCATGGCATGTCACTTGTAGTGACCGTTTTTAAAAAACTATGACACTTAAGTGATTGATTGAAAAGTCAAATGAAATTCAAGTGATCAGAAAAAGACTTATAGTTTTTAAATGAGCGTTATACATAAATTATGATCCTCAAGTAATTGTAAACGAAAATATGACACTTAAGTGAACGTTATACGAAAGTTATGTTACTTGTAGTATGCTTTTCCGATCAAGTGTACAAGTATATATGTAGTAGTGTGATTTTTCTTGTGAGAGAAACAACACTTATTAGTTGTAACTTCAAGTGTTGATTACTAGTGGAATACGACCATTTTCAAGGCTGTGTGTTCTATCTTTGCTCTATAGGCTCGCTATCATCACACACGCCGATCAGCATCTTACATAATCTTGCTTGCCAATTATTGTGTTATTTCACCAGTATCCTCACCCAACCTATCCGACCCCACTTCTAAGTTGTAATGTTAGCCTCAAGAACAATTGATTAAAGAGGCTTACCAATTAAACATGCAAGTGATTGGTTTTAAAAAGAAAGTCACATGTGATCGATTATTAAATTTTACCTCCCAATCGTGACTACCCGTGACATATTAATTAACAAAATAATGATCAGTGACCACAGAGCACAACTTGCGTGGAAGCACATTGAGTCGTTCAGTAATTACAATTGATATGCTCCACTAAAATTTAAACGATTCAAAGGTTATTACATCATCCCACACAATTGATCAAATTGGGCTCAAATTAAACGAAAATCCATCGTCCACGTGTTAAAGGAACGTCACAAAGCATGGGCCAAACAATTCAAAACAAGAGTTAGGGAGCGGGCTAAACACATCAACCAATAGTTAAAATCAAAATCCTGATTTAGGCCTTCACTTAGTGCCGGTTTTAAAGATTTGTCCTAAGCCAGTCTAATGTGATTCAAGTTTAATGGGCCATGTATGGTTTTGAAACTTAGGATGTCTATTTGATTTCTTGAAATTAATGTTTTAGAAGCCCTAAAACTTGTCATGGATGTGTAAGTAAGTTTGAAAACTTTCAAAAAATGCAATCAAGTCCTAAGACTAGTCAAATTAATCCAATTAAGTCATTCCTTTAATTGCATTTTTTTAAAATTTAAAACTCAATTGTATTTTTGTGACAAGTTTTAGAAGTTAATTGCATATTTTGAAAGTTTTAGGACTAAATTATACTTTCGCGATAAGTTTTAAGACTTTTTTTTTTTAAGTTTTAAAATTCAATTACATTTTTGTCATAAATTTTAAAACTTCCAATATACTTCTCCTTTATTTCTCACATTGACAACTTTTTGAGGTAAGGCCCACAATTTTCTGAAATTAAAGATTAAGCTTAATTGATTAGACTAATCCCTAAACTGAAATTGGCACTTTACCAACCCATTTTATCAAACCAACTCAAACAACATGAAACTCATTTGATTGGAAAGCTCTTGAAGTTCCCTAAAACTCTCTAGTTTATAATTCTTTGAATTTTTTGGGAAAATTTCAAATAAGAGCTAGAAATGAAGTTATCTTCTCAAAATTAGGGCTCATGGTTGATTTTGTCTCAAATAAAAGTTTAATGGCAAATCGAATAAGGGCCTGAACTAGCCACCTGACCAAATCTAAGGGTATGCAAAAGAACCGGGAATCGTTCGGATCACCTAGAATCAAACCAAATTGAACCAAAACCGATGGTTACCATGGGGATCGGTTCAATTCTCACTTCCAATTTAGTGGAACCGGTAAGTACTGGTCCAGTTCCGATTCAAGGCATGGAACCACCCACTTGGACTAGACCAATAAATAATATTTAAAAAAAGAAAAAGAAATTTCATCTTAATTAATTAATTATTTTGTAATTTTTTGACCAAATATATATATGTATATTTGTAGTTATTGGACATTATTGACAAATTTTCTTTTGGATGTGTAATAAGACCAACCTCCTACTATTTTTCATTATAATAATCCATTTTCTTGTTTTCTCAACCATAACAAAATAAACAAATGAAGAGGAAGGAGAGAACCGATTGGAGATATCCATAAATGTTGCAGCACTTTGTGTCATGATACAAAATTAAGAGTTGACAACTCGTATAAAAGTATAATTCGATCTCTCCTTAGCCATTCCGTGATTAAATTAGGTTAACATTAAAAAAGATGGATTAAAGTGATTAATGTTTTAATTTCTATGAAGGTTAGGACTTAGGAACTATATTATGACCTTCGAAGAAATTAATTTTTTAGCTAACAAGTATAATCTATTCATTTCACCCTATAATTTTTAATCATTAATTAAAATTAATAACCTAAATATAAGGCCGAACAAAGATCTACATGAGGTATTAATTAATGAATGCAATTTTGTAGGGATTGTGGAGAGATTCCATGGATCCACCCGAAGCTAGACCAGACCAACAACTCGGTTCTTGGGTGGATCCATAGAACTGATGGATGGATCTTAGTTCCAAATTTTCGAAATGGTTATTAGTAGGCAATTCCTAGTTCTAAAGTGAGAATTGTCCACCTGGACTTTGCTCACCTCTAGTCAAATTTTCATTGACCGATAGGATGTGTAGTTATTCCGACCATCGGAGAAGGGACATTTTTGTCTAAACAATTTTGCATTTTTATGATGAATAGGTCATTTGATTAAAGAGCATCAAAGAGATTGAAAAAGTAAAAATGCCCCATTGACTAGGGTACACAAAATAGATTGCCCGAACCAAAAACCATTCGAATTGGATTGAACCTACTAATTTGGTCTAGTTCCCAGGAGAGTCGATCTAATTTTCAGTTCCTAAAAGTGTACATTAGTTTGATCCAGTTCCTAGGAGAGTTGGTTTAGTTTTTAGTTCCTAAAAGTGGAACTACTATCTAGGCAATCCGATTCCTAAATTTAAGAGGGCTTCGACCGAACCAACTACATATATTTTTCTTTTTTTCATTTCTTAAAAAAATATTAAAATATTTAGATTATCACAAGCTGCGGCACAATAACCCTTAATTCATTATCACTTTCATCAATATATCAGGATTTGTTATTCGTTGTGCATAAATACTCTTTAGTGAAAATAAAAAAAAGTGACCGGTTTTATTTGATCGGACGACGGACCCAATTCCTAATCCTAGAACAACTAATCAATGGTTTGATCTTGATTCACAATTTCAGCAATCGGATCTATTCACTATTGAATTCAGGACTAGATCGGAACCGATCACCCTAGTAGTAGTGTTGACTGCGGTCATCTCCTTGGTGCTTCACGAGAAATCCAATAAAAGAAAAGCGTGCCCCCTTCTTTCCTTCAATTTCGCAACCGTTGCGGTAAAAATTCATTCATTCATTCATTCATTCTTCGTCTTCCTTTCACCGACGACCCTTGAAATTTCCAGCGTTTCCGGCGAAGATCGCCGACGATGGAGTCCGAGAAGTCCAAAGCCGTGATCGGCGTCGTGCGCGCGTCGAGGCCCCTGTTCCGGAGCAGCCACGATCGCCTCGCCTTCGCCGTCCACGCCGCCTTCCTCGCCTCCGGCTACTCGCTCGCCGCCACCGGCCCCGCCGCGTCCGCCGCCGACGCCCTCTCCTCTCCCTCCACCGGTGAGCCCCCGCGCCGGGGATCCTCCGCTTCGTCCCGTCCGAGGGGTTCTTTCGAAATGAATTTTCTCTGACCCGAAGAGCTTCGAATTTTTGGGTTTTTGGTCGTTCAGAGGAGGTCGGGATCGAGCGCTGGAACGAGGCCGACGATGAGTACGCGTTCGTGTACGTGAGTCCTGAGGACTCGAAGAAAGTCTTGGTGAAGTGTCTCGCGATGGACGACAAGCTGGCCGTGGATGCTTTGAAAGACGGGGCTGCTGAGCCCGTTCATCTCGAAATTGAGTATACACTATCCAGCATCTCCTATTTGATTGATTCTTCGATTTTCGGTTTGAAAATTTCTAATTTATTCGATAATTTCCATCACCGGCAGTGTTCATGAGTTCATCGTGGAGGATGGAGCCGCGAATTACTCTGGTCAGTTCAAAAATCTGGATAAGTTGGTGAAGAGTTTGGATACGGAGATACTGTCGAAATTGAATGGCTCGTCGAGGCCTAGTTCGTCAATGAATGCTGTCGGGTAATTTGGTTTGTTTTATATATTATGTTTGATTGCTTAGAAAGATTGTTCTTTTGATTGTGGAAGAGATTGAAAAGCAAAGGGAAAGGATGCAACTTTGCATGCGTGGATGAAAAGATTTGGTTGCTGTGGAATTTTATCAAATTTCATCTCAGAACTTGATGCCATTTTGGCTCTAGATTGTAGCTCAAGATTTTATGGAGTGCTGTTGGAGGGTCTTGCAGTATATTGCTTAGTTGTCTGTGCTTTTTATTTTAGTTATTTTCCAAGTTTGAGTGTATGAATTCATCTGAGGATGACTGAAATGCATCGTATTTGCTTAAAAACAACAGATTTTGCTTTCTTTTCACACTTTCCTTGGCCTTGAAGTTAGATGATTGTGCATTGCATTCATACACCAGTCAAGACCATAAATGCTTATGCATTGGGGATGCATGTTTTAACTGCTCTTCTAAGTTATGTGAGAGTGATTTGATGACTAAGAAGTTTGCCAAAGTTTTGTCAAGGGGGAAGACAATGTAGGACTGTAAATCAAGAAAGTTGCTTGGGGAAGTGCATTTTAATTTCTTCCCTTGGCTCAAATCAAGAATATCTGGTTTGGTGTGGCTCTAGCCTTTTGACTTTAGTATGCTTCTGACTCTATCTTGTCTTAGTTAGAGTGATTCTATATGTAATCTTTTACTTGCTTAATATGTTCCATGGACAAGGGGTTCCAAGTGAATTATAAAAGTAAATGGCGATTTTGGTCTTTGAATATACTTCCTATGAATATAATTTCTATGCCTGGCCAGAGAAGTTCATTCTGCAATTCTGTGTGATTTACTCCTTATCTTTTGTTGGAAATATGATATTGCCATGATATGATCACGTTCTTTTTAGCTTTTATGAACTTCTTGTTTGGGCACAATCAAGTATTATATAGTTATTTGATTTGAATCTCATGTATTTGACTAGTTAAACGAGTGATAAAATCATGCTCTCTGTGTGAATTGGGAGATAGGTCTTCAAATCCTTTCCATTCTATGTGTACAGGACCTTGTTTGTTTACTCTGCATAATGATCTATATGCATGTGTTGTATGGTTGTTATAATCTCTCCATTCTCCAATGAGAAATGCTTGATACTGGTCCTATGGAGTATCCTGTGTTTTCCATGGAAACATACAATTGTTTAGAATGTGAGTTGGTTTCTAGTGATGAAATCCATCAAATTGATCATTCACTTGTTCTGCTATTGTCATATAAGGCGGTGACACTATGGGCATTTAAGTTACAGTGGTGGGTAAAATAAAGCTTTAGATGATTGCCTGGTTTAACATGTGTGTTTCTTTTGGAGATGCATGGCTAGATTTTGCATTGAGTCAGACTTTTCATCTTCATTTCTATGTTTTATATATTAAAGGATGTCTTATTCATTTTCAGAAGAGAAAATGGTGGAGGATCAAGACAACGTACCAATGAGCCTGGTCTTGCAGCTCGTGAACCTTGGGGTCCACAAGTTCATCCTTCAGGGTCTCTCTCTCTCTCTCTCTCTCTCTGTGCACGCATGCATGAGTGCATGGGTGCAAAGATCCTGACAATCTTATCCAGTGTCTTTTAAACTGAGGGCAATGAAACTACCTAATTACTGCTAGAAATGTGGTTTTGAGAGGCGTGAAAGCTGAACTGCTAATGTTGACAAGTTCCTAAGGTTGTCCTATTTTGAAAATATATTGCATCTAGAATGTTGCACACTTAAGTATTTAACATTTTTCCCTCAGAGTTGCTGTTTCGAATTACAGCAAGTCTAATTCTTTTTGCTTTATGAGACTCTAGATAATAATTATCTTCTCCATTACTCTTGTCAGCTATGAAACACAATAAGGGGGTGAGAAATGCCTACATCATGATATGGCAGTTCTGGCAAATTCAATGTTGCTAGAACAGGAGAACTGTAGAAAAAGCGAGTAACATAGAATGAATATGCATCAGTTCTCTTATTGATATAACAAAATGTGGAAGGAGCTTCACTATACGGTGGATAGCGAGAGTTAAGGATCAATGTATATTCTCTTCTGTGATGTGTGGAAGATGAGAGTATTGCATGTTTAAATATGATATTCATGAATCGGTTCTGGGTGTGAAGTAGTAGTTGGAGAGCCAGCTTAGTGCAGCATAATCCTCTTCGTTTGGTTCATATAAGAATTATCTTTCCACTTCCAATTATATGCAAGTAGATTGTGTGAATTCTTATCTATTAAAATGTTTTTCGATAAGCCTATCTTCTCACTTATTTTGATATGTTGTACCCTATTTTTTGCCGGAAAGCAAAAAGGTTACTTTTTATCTCTCTCGCGTGTCCAGAGTTGTATGTCCTCCTGTTTATCCTCTTGGTGGCAACGACCTTTTTCCTGGGCCTGGGGCTGGAATATATCCGACCAGGTTCCTTGCTGATCTTTGCTTATTGTACATTTTGTTTTAATGCTTGACGTTCCCTGATTGATTAGAGATTATTTTTCTTTAATTTTAAATGCAGGGGTGGTTATGGTGGCAGTGGGAGTATGCTTTTAGGTTTGTGTAGTTTCTTTGTAAATTAAGTATTTATAGTTCTTTCTCAATCACTGTTGTTCGAGAGGTTAACGAATGTAGCAATATGAGCATGCAGGACCCAATGATCGCAGTTGGTTTGGTGGAGATGCTGGACATCCTGGTTTCCCTGGAGTTCAACTGTGAGAGTCTTCTCTCCGTCTCCCTCTCTCCCTCTCTTTGTGTGCACACATGCCTGTTGACCTCCAGTTGATCATTTGAAACAGGGGTGTCCCTCCGGGTGCTCGTTTTGATCCATATGGTCCATCTGGTGTGCCTGGTTTTGAGCCTAGTCGATTTGTCAGGTAGTTATATCTTCTTGCCTTGACAATTGATTGACTTATCTTTTCTGGAGTCTGGTCTCGCATTCTCATTTCATTTGTGGCCAATAGACATTCTAATGTCTCATGTTGTTGGAGTTTGGTGTAGGAATTGTTAGTGACGTTTTGATAAAAAGAGAGAGACAAAGCCATGTAATATAAACGCCTGTTCAAATTAGAAATATGAGGTTTCCCAGGGTTAAGAAAATCTTGTTTTTGGTCATTTGGCTAATAGCTTAGGAGGGGAATAATAATGAAAGGAGCAAACTAATACACAGTTACAATCTTTAAGTGGTAATTCAGTCAAATGATAGCTTAAATATATTTGTTGGGTGAGACTGAGAGAATCCTCATTTTGACTGAACCCAATATTCATATCAATTCACCATCACCGCAGCGGCTGCGTTGGCTTCGGGCTCTCTTCCCCTCACGAAGGGAAGGAGTTCGAATCCCCGCGCAGTCGTTAGGGATTCTTAAGTGTGGCACCAGGGGTGGTGGGTCCTTTTGCTTATGTGTCGCCCCGGGTTTACCTCTCCGGCTGTCGGCCGTGCGGGGGGTTCCCGGGTTACCAAAAAAAATATATATATATATTCATATCAATTCTGATTGCGTGATGGAATGTCGATTCCATGCAGGCCGAGATTTTTTTGTTTCTTTTGAAATTTAAATTAGTCTTTTATATCTTTGTCAAACTTCAAACCGACAGAAACCCGAGGAGACCTGGTGGCGGGACACACCCAGACTTGGAGCACTTCCGGGATGGTTCGGATTTCATTTGAATCTAACAGTTTGTGGACTCTAGCCCTTTCTACAAGAAGAGAATCTAAGTGGAAGAGAGATGGCAATATAATACTACTGCTCAGAAACACTCTCCTTTTCCCCCTTCCTTAGTCCTTATAATCTGGCTTTCTGTCTGCCTGAGTCGAATGGTTCTGTATATTACTATGTTGATAAGTTCTTCAATGTGATGGTAATGGTTTAAGCTACTGCGGATGAGTTTTTTTTTCCCTCATTAGCCTTTAACATTTGAAATAATTCATGGTAAACAAACGTTGATACTTAAAATTCTATATAGACACGCACACGCACACGCACATTCACATAATTTTTTAAAAATTTGTATAATATTTAAAATTTCACAGGAGAGCAATTATTTGTTAGTAAAATTTACTTTCAAACCAGTCTGGATTAAAACAAACAACAAAGGTGAGGGTGAGCAAAACATTTGTACCAAACCAGACTAAACTGGCTGGTTTTGGGGGAATTGGTCTGGTTCTTAATTTCTAAAATTTGGAACCGGTGAATATTGATCTGATTTTTTATTTAAGATGTGAATCTACCTACTTGGATTACTTAGACCGGGTCGAAATATAATTTTGCTCATGTCACAAGTCAGAGAGAGAAATGACGGTGGATGATGGTTTTGAAAATGGACAATATAAGTGTTGGATGATGGTGGTGGAAACGGCAAGGTGGCGATGGACGGCGGTATTGAGGTGGAGGTATAAAAGGCAAATAGCAAGGTTGACTTGATTGCGGGAGCCAAGTTGACGATGGTCTGGACGTTGCCTGGAAGTGAAAGAGGATAACAAAGGCTAGATTTAAGTATAAGGTGAAAGTTGTTTTTTACGAGATAAAAAGAACTAAGATACAATTTTGCGACTTTACATAAGGAAAATTGGGCCTTCAAAATTATGTCCCAAAATTATGTGCTCATTTATTACATAAGTTACTTAATGTTTGCGAGAGGAAAAATGATCAAAATAGAACCTTGAAATAAAGAGACTTCGTGTTTCATCCTAAGAGAAAATAACTCATGTAATGCATATGTCATGAAACAATGATGATGTAATGCACCAGATTGATCTTTTTTATCTACATGGCATGGTCACATCCAAGGTGAAACTATACGTCTCACTCCCACATGTGTATGCATATCACTTTTAATTGGCCTATACATCAACATCGCATGTCGCTACCACACAAGTGTACTTATCACATAAATTACTTTATCAGTTGAGGATCGTAGAATTTTAATAGACGAGAACAATTAAAACAGGAAAGGCCGAAACAAGAGCCACCATATAAGTTCACTATAGTTGCTTGAATTTATAAGCCCAATCAACTGCTGCTACTCTGGTTGTAATTTTGAACTTACCAGCAGCACTGATCTAAAAACTTCAAATTTCCTAGTATGTAACAACTACTTACATTGGATTTATTGTGTCCATTTATAAATGTCCTAGCATATATTTTCGACTTCATGACAAACTTGAGAGAATATGATCAAACTCGCAAGTTCCTCGCTCGCACCAGGGTGGGTACCACATGATCCAAGAAAAATTAAGGGCTTTGGGGGGGGGGCAGTCAAGTGAATCTCAGCTCCTAGCCCTAAAGAAACATGTTCCGATTGCAAATCCCAAGTGCAGAAGAGAGGAATGCCATCTCACAGAGCGTGGACTCCAGACATGTACGGCATGGCAATATGCTACCGAGTTGCAGAAAATAGCTAATGAATTGAAAAAGAGAGGTGACTAGTTAGCCAATGAGTATGTACCCAGAAAGGTATATAAGGAAAAAATTGGATTTATCAAAGTGTCCAGAAATAATATATAGCCTGGGGAACACTGCTAGGATCATTTATCCAAACCTCAACTTATTTCTATCAATTAATCGAAAATTGAAAGATTCATCAATCTTGTCTCCAATCAAGATTCAATTGGAAAGCTGAAAATCAACATGCAAAGATTACTTGATTGACTAACTCATATTCCTATCAATTAATCGAAAATCAATATCAAAATCCAAGTAAAATAATATTCTAATGAATAGCTCAACTAAACTATACTTATTCATCGTCCAATTGACTCCTATGCATTAAAGAAGAAACTCGTTTATTACGGACATTCATCTTTGTTCGTTACACATATTGTCGATTACATGTAACTCACACATGAAACTTCAAAAATCCATTTGATTTAAATTATATTTCTGGCATCAATTTTCATCAAACCCATACCTCCAAAATGCTCTAAATTATTATTTTCTCAAAACTCTACCACTCAATAACTTTTAAATTGAATATTGTGATTCAAAGTTCACACAACTTCGAATTTATGGACTAATTTGAAAAATTACTATGATTAGATGAATACATAGCTTGAATTCTTCCTAGGCGTTGCAAAACAGAAATGATTCCTCTTGTTGAGACGTCAGAAGTGTGCCCGCGAAAATTTCTCTCTATTCTCCTTCCCTCTTTTTCCTTGTTTTTGTTTTTGTGGCTGGTTGCTTCTTTGCCCTTTTACGCTCACATGCACATCCGGTGAAGAACAAGTGAAAGTGGGCTGAGTTCTTGAGTTCTTAAGGCCCAAATTTTATAGGGTTTTGGACTGAGCTTAGCCTGTTGTAGTTATAATAACATAATGAAAGATTATTGTTTTTTTGTGAACAAAGTAAAGTTTCTCCCTGCATAAATTGAAAAGAAGTTAAAAAACAAGGGGGAGGAAAAATGAAGAGCGAAGAAAAGTGCGTCACTAGTGTTTGTTGGTGAACATTTTTGATTAGTTAAAAACAACTTTGAGTTTTGGGAGCCAACCATGATTAGTTGACTTATGTCATTGACATGTGCCAATGCTTCAAACTCAAGAAGATTTTGATGCCCAAAGGTCAATATCTTCTCTCTAGAGTGCCTCTAAGAAGTGATATTAAAAGATTATATATAAGTTGTCCCACATTGGATATTTGTGATGATATGCATGAGTTTATAAGCATTTCAAGTCTATCAACAATACAACTAGCTTTCAAGGATGAGTTATCCTAGAGATTATTGTACGTACAATTTAATTTATAATAATTTATTGGAGGGAAAGTGTTCTATAGTACAAAATCCATAGGCTCTCTCTCCAAGAAAGCTAGTTTTTAATTCAATATAATAAAAGAAATTTCCTTTTATGCGAATGAATTATTTTGTAACTTATATATGGAATAGAAATTTAAAAAATGAGGAAGCACAAATGAAGAGTGAAGAAATATGCTTCACTAGCGTTTCTTGGTAGACTTGGAGATTTTGATCGCAAAAAGATCGGCGTCTCTCCTCCATTCATTTTCTTCTTTCAATGTTCTTGCGCTCAGACATGAAATTTCCCAATGCTTTAAACGGCGTCCTTTGATGGAATTTTTATTTTTTATTTTCCACAATCCCTTTTTAAAATCATTCATTCTTCTCTATTTTTACAATTTTTTTCTCTTTTATGGTATTTTAATCATCCTTTGATTCACTAACGTGAAGAACGAACTTTAAAGTGTTTTTAATAACCCTCTTAATTTGAAATTTAGGTTATTGTCCTTCTTTTGTTCTCTCCAGCTTTGCTTCAAAAAATCTTGACTTTGATCAAGATTCTTTTGCAATTTAGGAGGTGCTTGTTGTTGCCCAATTTTCTACTCAATTTAGATGGTGAAATCAATTAAGAAATCTCCACATGCATTATAAAATTTTATCTAATAAAGTAAAATAGAAATTTAGAGCGATTGCATGTACCAAAGTTGCAAAGTCAAGATAATTTTGATGAAAAAAAGTTGATATCTCCTTAAAAACTGATGTTAAAAGATTGTATAAAGTTATCCCCATTGATAATCTGTGCCAGTGCATCTAATTCTATGAACTAAATAGCTTGTTTTCAAGGATAACAAATGAAAAAGAACTCTCTTTTCATACAAATGGATTAAATTTTTCTGTATACATGAAGTGAATAGAAATATAAAAACATGCACAGGGGAAATCAAGAGCAAAGGATAGTTCTTCACTGGTCTTTCTCCCTCACGCATCGTCTTCTTTTCATCTTCCTATAAAATCAATATCTACTCTCTAAAGGGCCTTTAAAATGTGATATTTAAAGATTTTAAATAAATTTTTCTGTATCAATAGTACCCGATGATGATGTGTGTGGGTTTATATGTTTTTTAAGTCTAGAAAGCTAGTTATTAGCTTTCAAGAATGAGTTCTCTTAGAGATTCTTATTTGTACAATTTAACTTATAAATTATTAAGTTCCCTCTCGAAGAAAGTTAATTTTTGATTCGACGAATATTCTTTTTCCAAGACTCAAAAAATTGAATAGAAATGTAAACACACAAAGGAGGAGAAATCAAGGGCCAAGAAAAGTTCTTCATGCTTCTCCCCCATCCATTGTCTTTTCTTGATAGGAAATTTCTTGATGCTTTCATGGTCGTCATTTTATGGAAATAATGTCATTCTTTACTTTCTCTCTCCCCTTTCAAGATCATTCCTTTTTCTTTATTTTCACATTGTTGTTCTCTTTTACGGTACTTTAATCATCCTTTGATTCACATGTGCCAAGGTTAGTCTTTCAAATCTTTTTAATAACCCTATTAAATTAAACTTTAGATTATTGATTTTCTTTTGTTCTCTCCTATTATTCTTCGTAAAATCCTGACTTCAACCAAGTTGCCTAATTTTCTACTCAACTTAGATGGCCACACCAGTTAAAAAGATCTCGACCTGCATTATAAAATATTTGATACTAAAATAAAATGGAATTCTAGAGTGGTTGCACAATCTTTCACATGAAAATGATCCTGCAATATTCAAAGTAAAAATTCTATGAATTACGTCTCTTAATTTAAAGGGTTTTTCGTGATTTTCTTTTAAAGGCGGTTAACCATTCGAAAGTGTGGGAAGCATTGAAATCTCTACCAAACTAAAAACTATTATACTTAGAGTATCTTAAGTGGACACATATATGATGAATTTTCTTGATTTAATAATATATAGCAAGAATATTCAATCTTGGGTGATAGCATATGAATAAAAAGAATTACAAAGAATGAATCTCTAACATGAAATGAGAAATTTTTTTTTGGCAAATGTCAAAATATTATTAGTATAAGAACTATTATATTTAGAGTATATTAAGTGGACTATATGATGAATCTTCTTGATTTAATAATATATAGCAAGAATATTCAATCTTGGGTGATAGCACGTGAATAAAAAGAATTACAAAGAATGACTTTCTAACTTGAAATGAGAAATTTTTTTGGCAAGTGTCAAAATATTATTAGTATAAGAAATATTATATTTAGAGTATCTTAAGACACATATATGATGAATTTTCTTGATTTAATAATATATAGCAAGAATATTCAATCTTGGG
Source organism: Angophora floribunda (assembly GCA_014182895.1). NCBI lineage: Eukaryota > Viridiplantae > Streptophyta > Magnoliopsida > Myrtales > Myrtaceae > Angophora > Angophora floribunda. The sequence goes on from CM024712.1 coordinate 22,378,238, forward strand.
TGATAGCATGTGAATAAAAAGAATTACAAAGAATGACTTTCTAACATGAAATGAGAAATTATTTTGGCAAGTGTCAAAATATTATTAGTATAAGAAATATTATACTTAGAGTATCTTAAGTGGACACATATAGGATGAATCTTCTTGATTTAATAATATCTAGCAAGAATATTCTAGCAAGAATATTCAATCTTGGGTGATAGAATTTGAATAAAAAGAATTACAAAGAATGACTTTCTAACATGAAATGAGAAATGTTTTCGGCAAGTGTCAAAATATTATTAGTATAAGAAATATTATACTTAGAGTATCTTAAGTGGACACATATAGGATGATTCTTCTTGATTTAATAATATATAGCAAGAATATTCAATCTTGGGTGATAGCATGTGAATAAAAAGAATTACAAAGAATGACTTTCTAACATGAAATGAGAAATTCTTTTTTGGCAAGTGTCAAAATATTATCAGCAAGAATATTCAATATGTATATTCCTATGTTAACAATTTCTTCATTGTGATGGTTATGGTTTAAGCCGTGGCGAATGAGTTTTTTTCTTCAATAAGCCTTTAACATTTGAAATTTTTCACGGTAAACAAATGTTGATACTAAAATTTATGTATATACACACATTTGCATAATATTTAAATTTTCACAGGAGAGAAAAAAATTATTTGTTAGTAAAATTTGGTTGTAAACCAGTCTAGTTTAAAACAAACAACAAATGTAAGGGTGAACAAAAAATTTGGACCGAACCAGATCAAGTTGGCCAGTTCTAGTGGCTCTATGAGAATCAATCTGGTTCTCGATTTCTAAAATTTGGAGCCGGCAAATATCAGTATGATTTTTGGTTTAAGGTGTTGATCTACCACTCATATCATTTAGACCAGGCCGATATCATAAGTTTGAGAGAGAGAGAGAGAGAGAGAGAGAGAGAGAGAGAGAGAGAGATATGACTGCTGTGGCTTTGAAATTGGAGAAGATAAGCATTGGAGGACGGTGGTGGAAGCGGCAAGGTAGCAATGGACGGAGAGCTGTGACGGTAGTGAGGTGGAGGTAAAAGGCGAGAAACAAGGTTGATGATGGTAGATGTTGCCAAAAGCGAAAGGATAATGTAGGTCTAGATTTAAGTATAAGGCAAAAGTTGGTGATTTTTATGAGATATAAAAGAACAGTAAAATACAGTTTTGCAACTTGACATACCTTATGGAAATTGGGCCTTCAAAATTATGTCCTGAAATCTTGCACTTATTTATAGTTACCTATTGCTTGCGATAGGAAAAATGATCAATATAGAACTGTAAAATAGAGAGACCGTGTGTTTCATCCTAAGAGAAAGTAACTTATGTAATGCATCATGTCACATAACAATGATAATGCTATGTACCCGATCAATCATTTTTATTTACATGTCATGAATTAAATTCAATTTGATTTTGCACGTCCCACTCCCACGTGTGTATGCATGTCACTTTTAATTGGCCTCTACATCGACATCGCATGTCACTACCACACAAGTGTACTTGTCACATAAAATACTTTCTATCTGTTGAAGACCATAGATTTTTAAGAGACAAGAACGATTAAAACAAGAAAGGCCGAAAGAGAAGTCACCATATAAGTTCACTATAGTTGCATGAATTTGGAAGCCCAATCAACTACTCCTACCCTGGCTGTTACTTTGAATTGGCACCAGCACTAACCTGAAATTCCAATTTTCCTAGTATGTAATAACTACTTACATTGATTTACCGTGTCCATTTATAAATGTCCTCAGATATATTTTCGACTTTGCAACAAACTTGAGAGAGTGCGATTGGACTTGCAAGTCCGTCGCTCGCACCAGAGCAGGTGGTACCACATGATCCAACAAAAATAAAGGGATGGGGTGGGGCTAGTTAGGTGAATCTCCACTCCTAGCCCTAAAGAGACATGTTCCAAATGCAATACCAATGCAGACGAGAGAAATGCCATCTCACGAGTGTGACATTCGACTCCAGACATGTACGGCATGGCAATACACTACCGAGTTGCAGAAAATTTCTTATGAATCGAAAAGAGACGCGACTAGTTAGCCAATGAATTTGTACCTAGAAGGGGTTTAAGAATAAAATTGGATTAAAAAAGTGTCCAGCAATAATATATAGCCTCCAATCAAGATTCAATTGATAAAGCTGAAAATCAACATGCAAAGGTTACTTGAATCGACTAATTCCTATTCCTATTAATTAATTGAAAATCAATATCAAAATCCAAGTGAAATAATATTCAAATGAACAACTCAACTAGACTATACTTATTCATCGTCCAAATGACTCATACGCGTTAAAGAAGAAACTCGTTTATAGCGGACATCCGTCTTTGTTCGTTATGCATACTGTTGATTATGCGAAACTCACATGCAAAACTTCAAAAAATCTTTTTCTTTCAAATCATATTCCGATATCGATTTTCATCAAACCCTCTAGCTCCACAACACTCTAAATTATTATTTTCTCAAAACTCTACTTCTTAATAACTCTTAAATCAAATATCACGATTCAAAGTTCACACAACTCCAAATTTATGGACTAATTTGAAAAACTACTATGATTAGATGAATAAATAGCTTGAATTCTTCCTAGGCATTGCAAAACAGAATTGATTCCTCTTGTTGAGACGTCAGAAGTGGCACGCGAAAATTTCTTCCTCTCTTCTCCTTCCCTCTTTTTTCTTGTTTTCGTGGCCGGTTGCTTCTTTTCCCTTTTATGCTCACATGCACATCCAATGAAGAACAAGTGAAAGTGGACTGAGTTCTTAAGGCCCAATTTTTATTGGGTTTTGGGCTGAGTTGAGCCCATTATAGTTATAATAACATAATGAAAGATTATTGTTTTTTTTTTTTTTGAACGAATTAACGTTTGCCCCCTGTATAAATTGAAACGAAGTTAAAAAACAAAGGGGAGGAAAAATGAAGAGCAAAGAAAAGTGCGTCATAGGTGTTTGTTGGTGAACATTTTTGATTAGTTAAAAACAACTTTGGGTTTTGGGAGCCAACCATGATTAGTTGATTTATGCCATTGGCACGTGCCAATGCTTCATACACAAGAAGATTTTGATGTGGAAATGTCGATATCTTCTTTCTAGAGTGCCTGTAAGAAGTGATATTAAAAGGTTATTTATAAGTTGTCCCACATTGGTTATTTGTGATGATGTACACAAGTCTATAAGCATTTCAAGTCTATTAATAATATAACTAGCTTTCAAGGAAGAGTAATCCTAGAGATTACTGTACGTACAATTTAATTTATAATAATTTATTGGAGGGAAAGTGTTCTATAGTACAAAATCCATAGGCTCTCTATCCAAGAAAGCTAGTTTTTAATTCGATACATATTTTTTTCTATCAAGATTTTTAATTAGTCATAACAATATAATAAAAGATATTTCCTTTTATGTGAATGAATTATTTTGTCACCTACATATATCGAATAGAAATTAAAAAAATGAGGAAGCACAAATGAAGAGCGAAGAAATCTGCTTCACTAGCGTTTCTTGGTAGACTTGGAGATTTTGATCTTTAAAAGATCGGCGTCTCTCCTCCACTCATTTTCTTCTTTCAAAGTTCTTGCACTTGGACATGAAATTTCCCGATGCTTTAAAGGGCGTCCTTTGATGGAATTTTTTTATTTATTTTCCACTCTCCCCTTTTAATATCATTCATTCTTCTCTATTTTTACATTTTTTTTTCCTTTTTACGGTGTTTTAATCATCCTTTGATTCACTAATGTGAAGATGATCTTTAAAAGTGTTTTTAATAACCCTCTTAATTTGAAATTTAGGTTATTGCCCTTCTTTTGTTCTCTCCTGCTTTGCTTCGTAAATTCTTGACTTTGGCCAAGATTCTTTTGCAATTTAGGGGTGCTTGTTGTTGCCCAATTTTCTACTCAATTTAGATAGCGAAATCAATCAAGAAATCTCGACATACATCATAAAATTTCTTCTAATAAATTAAAATATAAATTTAGAGTGATTGCATGTACCAAAGCTGCAAAGTCAAGATAATTTTGATGAAAAAAAGCTAATATTTCTCCTCTTAAAAATTTATGTTAAAAGATTGCATAAAGTTATCCCCATTGATAATCCATGCTGGCACATCTAATTTTATGAACTAAATAGCTTGTTTTCAAGGATAACAAATGAAAAATAACTCTCTTTTCATACAAATGGATTAAATTTTTCTGTATACATGAAGCAAATAGAAATATAAAAACATGGAAAGGGGAAATCGAGAGCAAAGGATAGTTCTTCACTAGTCTTTCTCCTCCACGCATCGTCTTCTTTTCATGTTCCGATAAAATCGATATATACACTCTAAAGGGCCTTTAAAATGTGATATTAAAGATTTTAAATAAATTGTTCTGTATCAATAGTACCCGATGATGATGTGTGTGGGTTTATATGTCTTTTAAGTCTAGAAAGCTAGTTATTAGCTTTCAAGAATGAGTTCTCTTAGAGATTCTTATTTGTACAATTTAATTCATAAATTCTTAGGTTCTCTCTTGAAAAATTTAATTTTTAATTCAATGAATATTCTTTTTCCATGACTCAAAAAATTGAATAGAAATGTAAACACACAAAGGAGGAGAAATCAAGGGCCAAGAAAAGTTCTTCATGCTTCTCCCCCACCCATTCTCTTTTCTTGATAGGAAATTTCTTGATGCTTTCATGGTCGTCATTTTATGGAAATAATGTCATTCTTTATTTTTTCTCTCCCCTTTCAAAATCATTCTTTTTTCTTTATTTTCATATTTTTGTTCTTTTTTACGGTTCTTTAATCATCCTTTGATTCACATGGGTGAAGGTCGATCTTTGAAATTTTTTCAATAACCCTCTTAATTTAAACTTTAGGTTATTGATTTTCTTTTGTTCTCTCCTATTTTTCTTCGTAAAATCCTGACTTCAACCAAGATTCTTCTGCAATTTAGGTGGTTGTTACCTAATTTCTACTCAACTTAGATGGCCACACCAGTTAAAAAGATCTCGACCTGCATTATAAAATATTTGTTGACTAAAATAAAATGAAATTCCAGAATGATTGCCCAATCTTTCACATGAAAGTGATCCTGCAATATTCAAAGTACAAATTCTATGTATTAAGTCTCTTAATTTAAAGGGTTTTTCGTGATTTCCTTTTAAAGATGGTTAAACATTCGGAAGTGTGGGGAGAATTGACATCTCTACCAAACTAAAAAATATTATACTTAGAGTATCTTAAGTGGACACATATATGATGAATCTTCTTGATTTAATAATATCTAGCAAGAATATTCAATCTTGGGTGATAGGATGTGAATAAAAAGAATTACAAAGAATGACTTTCTAACATAATGAGGAATTTTTTTGGCAATTTTCAAAATATTATTAGTATAAGAAATATTATGAGTATCTTAAGTGGACACGTATAGGATGAATCTTCTTGATTTAATAATATATTGCAAGAATATTCAATCTTGGGTGATGGCATGTGAATAAAAAGAATTACAAAGAATGACTTTATAACATGAAATGAGAAATTTTTTTGGCAAATGTCAAAATATTATTAGTATAAGAAATATTATACTTAGAGTATCTTATGTGGACACATATAGGATGAATCTTCTTAATAATATATAGCAAGAATATTCAATCTTGGGTGATAGGATGTGAATAAAAAGAATTACAAAGAATGACTTTCTAACATGAAATGAGGAATTTTTTTGGCAAGTGTCAAAATATTATTAGTATAAGAAATATTATACTTAGAGTATCTTAAGTGGACACATATAGGATGAATCTTCTTGATTTAATAATATATAGGAAGAATATTCAATCTTGGGTAATTGCATGTGACTAAAAAGAATTACAAAGAATGACTTTCTAACTTGGAAAGAGAAATTCTTTTTTGGTAAGTGTCAAAATATTATTAGCAAGAATATTCAATCTGTATATTACTATGTTAACAATTTCTTCATTGTGATGGCAATGTTTAAGCCATGACAGATGAGTTTTTTTCTTCAATAGCCTTTAACATTTGAAATTTTTCACGGTAAACAAATGTTGATACTTAAATTTATGTATACACACACATTTGCATAATTTTTTTAAAAATTTGTATAATATGTAAATTTTCACGGGAGAGCAAAAAATTATTTGTTAGTAAAATTTGGTTGTAAACAGTCTAGTTTAAAACAAACAACAAATGTAAGGGTGAACACAAAAATTTGGACCGAACTGGATCAAGTTGGCTAGTTCTAGGGGCTCTGTTCTTGATTTCACAAATTTGGAGCCGGAAAATATTGATCTGATTTTTGGTTTAAGGTGTTGATCTACCCACTCATATCATTTAGACCGGCCCAATATCATAAGTCTTAGACATGACTGCTGTGGCTTTGAAAATGGAGAAGATAAGCATTGGAGGACGGTGGTGGAAGCAGCAAGGTGGCGATGGATGGAGAGCTGGGATGGTAGTGAGGTAGAGGTACAAGGCAAATAACAAGGTTGATGATCGGTCTGGGTATTGCCCAGAAGCGAAAGGATAATGGAGGTCTAGATTTAAGTATAAGGCGAAAGTTGGTGATTTTTCCGAGATATAAAAGAACAAGATAAAATACAGTTTTGCAACTTGACATATCTTATGGAAATTGTGCCTTCAAAATTATGTCCTGAAATCATGTACTTATTCATAGTTAACTAATGTTTGCGATAGGAAAAATTATCAATATAGAACTATAAAATAGAGAGATCTCGTGTTTCACCCTAAGAGAAAGTAACTTATGTAATGCATATGTCACTTAACAATGATAATGCTATGTACCGGATCAATCATTTTTATTTATGTCATGAATTAAATCCAATTTGATTTTGCACGTCCCACTCCCACGTGTGTATGCATCACTTTTAATTGGCCTATACATCGACATCGCATGTCACTATTGCACAAGTGTACTTGACACATAAAATACTTTCTGTCTATTGAAGACGTAGATTTTTAAGAGTTCTTAAAACAAGAAAAGCAAAAGAGAAGCCACCATATAAATTCACTATAGTTGCATGAATTTTGGAAGCCCAATCAACTACTCCTACCTTGGCTGTTACTTTGAACTAGGACCAGCACTGACTTGAAATTCCAATTTTCCTAGTATGTAATAACTACTTACATTGATTTCCGTGTCCATTTATAAATGTCCTCAGATATATTTTCGACTTTGCAATGAACTTGAGAGAGTGCGATTGGGCTTGCAAGTCCGTCGCTCGCACCAAAGCATGTGGTACCACATGATCCAACAAAAATTAAGGGACGAGGTGGGGCCAGTTAGGTGAATTTCAACTCCTAGCCCTAAAGAAATGTGTTCCGAATGCAATACCAAATGCAGAAGAGAGAAATGCCATCTCATGAGTGTGACATTCGACTCCAGACATGTGCGGCCTGGCAATATGCTACCAAGTTGTAGAAAATTGCTTATGAATTGAAAAGAGACGTGACTAGTTAGCCAATGAATCTGTACCTAGAAGGGATATAAGAATAAAATTGGATTTATCAAAGTGTCCAGCAATAATATGTAGCCTCCAATCAAGATTCAATTGATAAAGCTGGAAATCAACATGCAAAGGTTACTTGAATTGACAAATTCATATTCCTATCAATTAATTGAAAATCAATATCAAAATCCAAGTGAAATAATATTCTAATGAACAACTCAACTAGACTATACTTATTCATCGTCCAAATGACTCTACACATTAAAGAAGAAACTCGTTTATAGTGGACATTCATCTTTGTCGTTACACATATTGTCGATTACGCGTAACACACACAAAACTTAAAAATCTGTTTCATTCAAATCATATTCCGATATCGATTTTCATCAAGCCCTCTAGCTCCACAACATTCTAATTTATTATTTTCTCAAAACTCTACTGCTTAATAACTCTTAAATCGAATATTACAATGCAAAGTTCACACAACTCTTAATTTATGGACTAATTTGAAAAATTACTATGATTAGATGAATAAATAGCTTGAATTCTTCCTAGGCATTGCAAAACAGTATTGATTCCTCTTGTTGAGACGTCAGAAGTGGCACGCGAAAATTTCTTCCCCTCTTCTCCTTCCCTCTTTTTCCTTGTTTTTGTGGCCGGTTGCTTCTTTTCCCTCTTATGCTCACAAGCACCAAGTGAAAGTGGGCTGTGTTCCTAAGGCCCAAATTTTATTGGGTTTTGGGCTGAGCTGAGCCCGTCTTAGTTATAATAACATAATGAAAGATTATTGTTTTTTTTTAACGAATTAAAGTTTCCCCCTGCATAAATTGAAACAAAGTTAAAAAACAAAGGGAAGGAAAAATGAAGAGCGAAGACAAGTGCGTCGCAGGTGTTTGGTGGTGAACATTTTTGATTAGTTAAAAACAACTTTAGGTTTTGGGAGCCAACCATGATTAGTTGACTGATGCTATTGACACGTGTCAATGCTTTGGACTCAAGAAGATATCGATGCCGAAAGGTCGATATCTTCTCTCTAGAGTGCCTCTAAGAAGTGATATTAAAAGATTATATATAATTTGTCCCACATTGGTTATTTGTGATGATGTGCACAAGTTTATAAGCATTTCAAGTCTAATAACAATATAACTAGCTTTCAAGGATGAGTAATCCTAGAGATTTAGTACGTACAATGTAATTTATAATAATTTATTGGAGGGAAAGTGTTCTATAGTACAAAATCCATAGGCTCTCTCTCCAAGAAAGCTAGTTTTTAATTCAACACATTTTTTTCTATCAAGATTTTTAATTAGTCATAATAATATAATAAAAGAGATTTCCTTTTATGTGAATAATTATTTTGCCACCTACATATATCGAATAGAAATTAAAAAATTGAGGAAGCACAAATGAAGAGCGAAGAAATCTGCTGCACTAGCGTTTCTTGGTAGACTTGGAGATTTTGATCTTTAAAAGATCCGCATCTCTCCTCCACTCATTTTCTTCTTTCAACGTTCTTGTGCTTGGACATGAAATTTGTCGATGCTTTAAAGGGCGTCCTTTGATGGAATTTTATTTATTTATTTTCCACTCTCCCCTTTTAAAATCATTCATTCTTCTCTATTTTTATTTTTTTTTCTTTTTACGGTTCTTTAATCATCCTTTGATTCACTTGCATGAAGGACGATCTTAAAAGTGTTTTTAATAACCCTTTTAATTTAAAATTTAGGTTATTGTCCTTTTTTTGACCTCTCCTACGTTTCTTCAAAAAATCTTAACTTCGACCAAGATTCTTTTGCAATTTAGGGGGTGCTTGTTGTTGCCCAATTTTCTACTCAATTTGGGTGGCAAGATCAGTTAAGAAATCTCGATATACATCATAAAATATTTATCTAATAAAGTAAAATTGAATTTACAGTGATTGCATGTACCAAAGCTACAAAGTCAAGATAATTTTGATGTAAAAAAGTCAACATCTTTCCTCTTAAAAAGTGATGTTAAAAGATTGTTTAAAGTTATCCCGTTGATGATCCGTGCCGGTGCTCGTGCGTTGATTATCTAATTCTATGAACTAAATAGCTTGTTTTCAAGGATAACAAATGAAAAATAACTCTCTTTTCATACAAATGGATTAAATTTTTCTATATACATGAAGTGAATAGTAATATAAAAACGTGGAGAGGTGAAATCAAGAGCAAAGGATAGTTCTTAACCGGTCTCTCTGCTCCACGCATCATCTTCTTTTCATGTTCCTATAAAATTGATATCTACTCTTTAAAGGGCCTTTAAAATGTGATATTTAAAGATTCTATATAAATTGTTCTGTATCAATAGTACCCGATGATGATGTGTGTGGGTTTATCTATCTTTTAAATCTTGAAAGCTAGTTATTATTTTTCAAGAATGAGTTCTCTGAGAGATTCTTATTTGTACAATTTAATTTATAAATTCTTAAGTTTTCTCTCGAAGGAAGCTAATTTTTAATTCAAGGAATATTCTTTTGCCAAGACTCAAAGAATTGAATGGAAATGTAAACACACAAAGGAGGAGAAATCAAGGGCCAAGAAAAGTTCTTCATGCTTCTCCCCCACCCATTGTCTTCTCTTGACAGGAAATTTCTTGATGCTTTCATGGTCGTCATTTTATGGAAACAATGTCATTTTTATTTTCTCTCTCTCCCCTTTCAAAATCATTCTTTTTTTCTTTATTTTCATATTTTTGTTCTTTTTTACGGTTCTTTAATAATCCTTTGATAAATGGGTGAAGGTCAATCTTTGAAATATTTTTAATAACCCTCTTAATTTAAACTTTAGGTTATTGAATTTCTTTTGTTCTCTCCTCTTTTTCTTTGTAAAATCTTGACTTCGATCAAGAGTCTTCTGCAATTTAGGTGGTGGTTGTCGTTGCTTAATTTTCTACTCAATTTAGATGGCCACACCAGTTAAAGAGATCTTGACTTGCATTATAAAATATTTGTATACTAAAATTTATAGTGATTGCACAATCTTTCACATGAAAGTGATCCCGCAATATTCAAAGTACAAATTCTATGAATTAAGTTTCTTAATTTCAAGGGCTTTCCGTGATTCTTTTTAAAGGTGTTTAACCATTTGGAAGTTTGGGAAGCATTGACATCTCTACCAAATTAAAAAAAAATTATACTTAGAGTATCTTAAGTGGACATATATATGATGAATCTTCTTGATTTAATAATATCTAGCAAGAATATTCAATCTTGGGTGATAGCTTGTGAATAAAAAGAATTATAAAGAATGACTTTCTATCATGAAATAAGAAATTTTTTTGGCAAGTGTCAAAATATTATTATTATAAGAAACATTATACTTAGATATCTTAAGTGGACACATGTAGGATGCATCTTCTTGATTTAATAATATATGGCAAGAATATTCAATCTTGGGTGATAGCATGTGCATAAAAAGAATTACAAAGAATGGCTTTCTAACCTGAAATGAGAAATTCTTTTTTTAGCAAGTGTCAAAATATTTTTAGCAAGAATATTCAATCTATATATTACTATGTTGATAATTTCTTCATTGTGATGGCAAGTGATGATAATTTTTTGGTAATTTCTTCATTACTATGCAGATGAGTTTTTTTTTTTCTTCGATAGCCTTTAACATTTAAAATTTTTCACAGTAAACAAATGTTGATACTTAAATTTATGTATACACACACAATTGCATAATTTTTAAAAAGTTTGTATATAATTTAAATTTTCACGGGAGAGCAAAAGATTATCTGTTAGTAAAATTTGGTTGTAAACCAGTCTAGTTTAGAACAAACAACAAATGTAAGGGTGAGCAAAATATTTGGACCAAACGAATCAAAGTGGCGGGTTCTAGATGGTTCTATGGAAATTGGTCTGGTTCTCAATTTCTAAAATTTAGAGTTGGCAAATATTGATCAGATTTTTGGTTTAAGGTGTGGATCTATCCACTCATATCACTTAGACTGGGCCAATATCACGAGTCGGAGAGAGAGAGAGATGACGGCTGTGGCTTTGAAAATGAAGAAGATAAGCGTTGGAGGACGGGGGTGGAAGCGGGCATGGTGGCGATGGATGGAAACCTGGGACGGTAGTGAGGTGGAGGTAAAAGGCAAATAACAAGGTTGACAATGGTTTGGATGTTGCCCAGAATCGAAAGGATAACAAAAGTTTAGATTTAAGTATAAGGCTAAAGTTGGTGATTTTTCCGAGATATAAAAGAACAAGTAAAATACAGTTTTGCAACTTGACATACCTTATGGAAATTGGGCCTTCAAAATTATATCCCGAAATCATATACTTATTTATAGTTACCTAATGTTTGCAATAGGAAAATGGTCAACATAGAACTGTAAAATAGAGAGACCGCATGTTTCATCTTAAGAGAAACTAACTTATGTAATGCATATATCACATAACAATGATAATGCTATGTACCCAATCAATCATTTTTATTTACATGTCATGAATTAAATCCAATTTGATTATGCACGTCCCGCTCTCACATGTGCATGCATATCACTTTTAATTGGCCTATACATCCACATTACATGTCGCTACCGCACAAGTGTACTTTTCACATAAAATACTTTCTGTCTGTTGAAGACCGTAGATTTTTAAGAGAAGAACTATTAAAACAAGAAAGGCCGAAAGAGAAGCCACCATATGAGTTCACTATAGTTGCATGAATTTGGAAGCCCAATCAACTGCTCCTACCCTGGCTGTTACTTTGAATTGGCAACAACGCTGACTTAAAACTCCAATTTTCCTAGTATGTAATAACTACTTACATTGATTTCCGTGTCAATTTATAAATGTCCTTGGATGTATTTTCAACTTTACAACGAACTTGAGAGAGTGCGATTGGACTTGCAAGTCCGTCGCTCGCTCCAGAGCAGGTGGTACCACATGAACCAACAAAAATTAAGGGGCAGGGTGGGGCCAGTCAAGTGAATCTCAACTCTTGGCCCTAAAGAAACATGTTCCGAATGCAATACCAAATGCAAAAGATAGAAATGCCATCTCACTAGTGTGACATTCGACTCCAGACATGTACGGCATGACAATACGCTACCAAGTTGCAGAAAATTGCTTATCAATCGAAAAGAGACGCGACTAGTTAGCCAATGAATTTGTACCCAAAAGGGATGTAAGAATAAAATTGGATTTATCAAAGTGTCCAGCGATAATATATAGCATCCGAGCAAGATTCAATTGATAAAGCTGAAAATCAACATGCGAAGGTTACTCGAATCGACTAACTCATATTAATATCAATTTAATCAAACATCAATATCAAAATCCAAGTGAAATAATATTCTAATGAACAGCTTAGACGATACTTATTCATCGTCCAAGTGACTCCTACGCGTTAAAGAAGAAACTTGTTTATAGAGGGCATTCGTCTTTGTTCGTTGTCGGTTACACATAACTCACACCCAAAAATTCAAAAATCAGTTTCATTCAAATCATATTTTGATATCAATTGTCATCAAACCCTCTAGCTCTACAACACTCTAAATTATTTTTTCTCAAAACTCTACTATTTAATAACTCTTAAATCGAATATCGCAATTCAAAGTTCACGCAACTCTGAATTTATGGATTAATTTGAAAAATTACTGTGATTAGATGAATAAATAGCTTGAATTCTTCCTAGGCGTTGCATAACAGAATTGATTCCTTTTGTCGAGACGTCAGAAGTGGCACCCGAAAATTTCTTCCTCTCTTCTCCTTCCCTCTTTTTCCTTGTTTTCGTGGCCGGTTGCTTCTTTTCCCTCTTACGTTCACAAGCACATCCGATGAAGAACAAGTGAAAGTGGGCTGAGTTCTTAAGGCCCAAATTTTATTGGGTTTTGGGCTGAGCTGAGCCCGTCATAGTTATAATAACATAATGAAATATTATTGTTTTTTTTTTTTGAACGAATTAAAGTTTTCCCCTGCATAAATTGAAACGAAGTTAAAAAACAAAGGGAAGGAAAAATGAAGAGCGAAGAAAAGTGCGTCGCAGGTGTTTGTTGGTGAACATTTTTGATTAGTTAAAAACAACTTTGGGTTTTGGGAGCCAACCATGATTAGTTGATTGATACCATTGAGACGTGTCAATACTTCAAACTCAAGAAAATTTTGATGCTGAAAGGTCGATATCTTCTCTCTAGAGTGCCTCTAAGAAGTGATGTTAATAGATTATATATAATTTGTCCCACATTGGTTATTTGTGATGATGTGCACGAGTTTATAAGCATTTCAAGTCCATTAACAATATAACTAGCTTTCAAGGATGAGTAATCCTAGAGATTTAGTACATACAATTTAACTTATAATAATTTATTGGAGGGAAAGTGTTTTATAGTACAAAATCCGTAGGTTCTCTCTCCAAGAAAGCTAGTTTTTAATTCAACACATTTTTTTCTATCAAGATTTTTAATTAATGATAATAACATTATAAAATAGATTTCCTTTTATGGGAATAAATTATTTTGCCACCTACATTTATCGAATAGAAATTAAAAAATTGAGGAAGCACAAATGAAGAGCGAAGAAATCTGCTGCACTAGCGTTTCTTGGTAGACTTGGGGATTTTGATCTTTAAAAGATCGGCATCTCTCCTCCACTCATTTTCTTCTTTCAACGTTCTTGCGCTTGGACATGAAATTTGTCGATGCTTTAAAGGGCGTCCTTTGATGGAATTTTATTTATTTATTTTCCACTCTCCCCTTTTAAAATCATTCATTCTTCTCTATTTTTATTTTTATTTTCTTTTTTACGGTTCTTTAATCATCCTTTGATTCACTTGTGTGAAGGACGATCTTTAAAGTGTTTTTAATAACCCTCTTAATTTAAAATTTAGGTTATTGTCCTTCTTTCGTTCTCTCCTACTTTTCTTCAAAAAATCTTAACTTCGACCAAGATTCTTTTGCAATTTAGGGGTGCTTGTTGTTGCCCAATTTTCTACTCAATTTGGGTGGCAAGATCAGTTAAGAAATCTTGATATACATCATAAAATATTTATCTAATAAAGTAAAATTGAATTTATAGTGATTGCATGTACCAAAGGTGCAAAGTCAAGATAATTTTGATGTAAAAAAGTCAATATCTCTCCTCTTAAAAAGTGATGTTAAAAGATTATTTAAAGTTATCCCCATTGATGATCCATGCCAGTGCTCACGCATTTATAGATTATCTAATTCTATGAACTAAATAGCTTGTTTTCAAGGATAACAAATGAAAAAGAACTCTCTTTTCATACAAATGGAATAAATTTTTCTACATACATGAAGTGAATAGAAATATAAAAACATGGAGAGGTGAAATCAAGAGCAAAGGATAGTTCTTAACCGGTCTCTCTCCTCCACGCATCATCTTCTTTTCATGTTCCAATAAAATTGATATCTACTCTCTAAAGGGCCTTTAAATGTGATATTTAAAGATTCTATATAATTTTTTTTTGTATCAATAGTACGCGATGATGATGTGTGTGGGTTTATCTATCTTTTAAATCTTGAAAGCTAGTTATTAGCTTTCAAGAATGAGTTCTCTGAGAGATTCTTATTTGTACAATTTAATTTATAAATTCTTAAGTTTTCTCTTGAAGGAAGCTAATTTTAATTCGAGGAATATTCTTTTGCAAGACTCAAAGAATTGAATGGAAATGCAAACACACAAAGGAGGAGAAATCAAGGGCTGAGAAAAGTTCTTCATGCTTCTCCCCCACCCATTGTCTTCTCTTGACAGGAAATTTCTTGATGCTTTCATGGTCGTCATTTTATGGAAATAATGTCATTCTTTATTTTCTCTCTCTCTCCCATTTCAAAATCATTCTTTTTTCTTTATTTTCATATTTTTGTTCTTTTTTACGGTTCTTTAATCATCTTTTGATACATGGGCGAAGGTCGATCTTTGAAATCTTTTTAATAACCCTCTTAATTTAAACTTTAGGTTATTGAATTTCTTTTGTTCTCTCCTCTTTTTCTTTGTAAAATCTTGACTTCGATCAAGATTCTTCTGCAATTTAGGTGGTGGTTGTCATTGCCTAATTTTCTGCTCAATTTAGATGGCCACACCAGTTAAAGAGATCTTGACTTGCATTATAAAATATTTGTATACTAAAATTTAGAGTGATTGCGCAATCTTTCACATGAAAGTGATCCCGCAATATTCAAAGTACAAATTCTATGAATTAAGTCTCTTAATTTCAAGGGTTTTTCATGATTTCCTTTTATAGGTGGGTTAACCATTCAGAAGTGTGGGAAGCATTGACATCTCTACCAAACTAAAAAAATATTATACTTAGAGTATCTTAAGTGGACACATACATGATGAATTTTCTTGATTTAATAATATCTAGCAAGAATATTCAATCTTGGGTGATAGCATGTGAATAAAAAGAATTGCAAAGAATGACTTTCTAACATGAAATGAGAAATTCTTTTATGGCAAGTGTCAAAATATTATTAGCAAGAATATTCAATCTGTATATTACTATGTTGATAATTCCTTCATTGTGATGGTAATGTTTTAAGCCGCGGCATATGAGTTTTTTTCTCCAATAGCCTTTAACATCTGAAATTTTTCAGGGTAAACATATGTTGGTACTTAACTTTATGTATACACACACACATTTGCATAATTTTTTTTAAAATTTGTATAATATTTAAATTTTCACGAGAGAAAAAAATTATTTGTTGGTAAAATTTGGTTGTAAACCAATCTGGTTTAGAACAAACAACAAATGTAAGGGTGAGCAATATATTTGGACCGAACCAAATCAAACTAGCCAGTTCTAGATGATTCTAAGGGAATCGCTCTGGCTCTCAATTTCTAAAATTTGGAGCTGGCGAATATCAATCTAATTTTTGGTTTAAGGTGTGGATCTACCCACTCAGATCACTTAGACCGGGCCGATATCACAAGTCTTTTAGAGAGAGAGAGATGATGGCTGTGGCTTTGAAAATGGAGAAGGTAAGCATTGGAGGACGGTGGTGGAAGTGGCAAGGTAGCGATGGACGGAGAGCTGGGACGGTAGTGAGGTGGAGGTAAAAGGCAAATAACAAGGTTGATGATGGTCTGGATGTGGCCCAGAAGCGAAAGGATAATGAAGGTTTAGATTTAAGTATAAGGCAAAAGTTGGTGATTTTTACGAGATAGAAAAGAACCAAGTAAAATACCGTTCTACAACTTGACATAACTTATGAAAATTGGGCCTTCAAAATTATGTCCCAAAATTATGTACTTATTTATTATCTAAATTACCTAATGTTTGTATCGCCACAAAAAAAAAAAGTTACCTAATGTTTGCGATAGGAAAAATGATCAAAATAGAACCGAAAAAATAGAACTGTAAAATAGAGAGACCGTATGTTTCATCCTAAGAGAAAGTACCTTATGTAAAGCATATGTCACATGACAATGATAATGTGATGTACCAATCAAATCAAATCATTTTTATAATTCGATTTGATTCTGCACATCCCACTCTCACGTGTATGCATATCACCTTAAATTGGCCTATACATTGACATAGCATGTCACTACCACACAAGTGTACTTATCACATAAAATACTTTGTCTGTTTGAGGACCATAGATTTTTAAGAGACAGGAACTGTTAAAACAGAAAAGGCCCGAAAGAGAAGCCACCATATAAGTTCACTATAGTTGGATGAATTTGGAAGCCCGATCAGCTGCTCCTACTCTGGCCGTTACTTTCAACTTGCAGCAGCATTGACCTGAAACTCCAATTTTCCTAGTATGTAATAACTACTTACATTGATTTATCGTGTCCATTTATAAATGTCCTCAGATCTATTTTCGACTCTGCAACGAACTAGAGAGATTTCGTGTCCATTTATAAATGTCCTTAGATCTATTTTCGACTCTGCAACGAATGAACTAGAGAGATTCCGATCGGCAGTCTGTCGCTCGCACCAGGGTGGGCGGTACCACATGATCCAACAAAAATTAAGGGGCGGGGTTGGGGCCAGTCCGGTGAACCTCAACTCCTAGCCTAAAAAACATGTTCCGAATGTAATACCAAATGCAGAAGAGATAAATGCCATCTAACGGGTGTGACATTTGACTCCATACATGTACAGCACGGGAATACGCTATTGCAGAAAATTGCTTATGAATCAAAAAGAGACAGTGACTAATTAGCCAATGGGTCTGTACCCAGAAGGGAGATAAGAATAAAATTGGATTTATCAAAGTGTCCAGCAAAAATATATAGCCTGGGTGAACACTGCTGGGATCATATATCCAAACCTCAACTTATTTCATGGAACTTAGCTGAACGCACCACTTTCATTGAGGATGGGGAACTCAAACACAGTAATCTCTCTCTGCTCCATTGAAAAGAAGAAATTCCTCAACTGGCCTTCGCATCGATTACCTTCTTCGCAAAGGAGGGCAAACAGAAGGCCGCTGTATGAATCTGGAGAAGGTTTTTTATGATGATGTCAGCATACATAAGAATGACAAAATTCTTCGGAAAATGGACAAGAAAAACCAATTTGTACCTCTGAGTTGTAGAACTTCAGTGGCCGTTTGCTAAGAGCTCCATCGGCATCTATGGGATTCACTGGATGCTTGAAATCAACAGGTGGCCCCTCGGTTGAGCAAAGCATAAAACCGATCACCCCACTGAAAGATCATTACAAAGCTGCCTTAGTTCACAGAGTCATTAGCATCTAAAACCACCTCACACCCACATCTTATCGACATGAGAACGACCACAGATCACAGGAATGAACAGTCAATATGGTGCTCCTATTGAAAATACAAAGATTCGAGTGAAACTGCCTTTATTTTGGAAAACAGAGCCCCCATCAATCCCTGCTATTGAATTTGTGACTTAAACCTCTTTTAGGAAAAAGAGACCCAAAAGAGAGAAGGCGTTGACATTATTGGCAGGAATAAACAGTTATCAGCCAAGGATATGGTGAAACTGCGCTGCCTAACTCATAAGATGTTTAGACATGGAACGAGGAAGATTCATGCTAAAAGTTGAAACTGCCTAAACTCTTGACAATTCCATCCCTTTGTACTTGTACCGAACTTAAAGAAAACGAGAGAAGCACGTGCCTGGGGTACGTAGGAACAGTGGTCCATGCATAGTTGACTGAGCCTTTGAAAATCTGACGGCAATTTGAAACAATGTCCTCAATAATGTGCATGTGAAGCCATATACTTTCTGCCTGAGTGCACACAACTCCTCCCGGACGGAGAGCCCTTGCAACAGACTCAAAAAAGGGCTTCTCAAAAAGTTCCTGTGCAGGACCTGGACAACATGAATGGTGTGATTGAAGGAGTCGGGAAAGGAATTGATAGAACAGCCAGCTCAGATGAAACATGTTAATGAATTTTATAAATATCCTTACCAATAGGATCTGAAGAATCAACTATAACTGCATCATAAGTTCCTTCCGGTACAGCTTTCAAGAATGCAACTCCTGAAGAATGAAGACAAAATGCCCCAAGAGACAACATCAGAGTTGTTAAGAGGACAAGAACGAAAAAGAGACAGTTGAAACACAAGAAACGTCACTAAATATACCATCGCCAATGTGGAGGATGACACGGGGATCGTTATAACCAACTGCAACATCAGGAAAATATTGTTTTGAAACCTGCAAAGCAGAGTTGGAATGAACAAATATCTATACTTGAATCCTGCTGTGAGTACATTAAATACTCTGAAGGTACACCCTATCATTTAGGGAAAAAAATTCATACAGCAGATTCTCGAACTATTATATTATCATTTAGGATATAGTCAAGGTGGACTGAGGAGAAAACAAATGATGAATCTAGTGGGTTTCAGTAAAACCAAAAAACTGACGGACAGAACAACAATTAAGATGTCATCAGCTTCACTTACATCAACCACCATCTTGTCAATCTCACATATGTCAATTTGTTCGACAGAAGAGTGGCGAGACACTTCACGAAGAACTCCCCCATCTCCTCCACCAATAACAAGTACCTGAAAAATGTGCAGTGAATTTAAAGAATTAGAGGTGAGAACCAAAACAGAGCTATTCCTAATTTCTAAGTCCTGTTCACTAATTTATGGCAAGGAGATGATATTGTTGTGATAGAGCTAGTATAGTAGCATTCAGTTGTAAACTTATACATGCATTGTCGACATTGCATGGTTGCAAAGTTCAACCACTGCACCTGCTGCAGAAGTATTCTCATACTCCATAACATATATAGTCTCTTTCAAAGTCTTCATTGACAGTCTTCTTAATCTAAAGAAATCCATTCAATCAAATTGACTAAAAGTATCAATCTTCTATTTATTTGAACTTTTCATTGTCTTCCACTAGTGAATGAACTCCTCATGAGGAAAAGAAAAGTATATAATCTACTAAAGAAACCTTTATAATAGCTTAAAAGCAAATCCAACTCCACTCAAATTAAAAACACCAACTCAGCATATTTGTTTCCTTAAAAATTTCAAAGATCCAGGTTAATTAAATAATTTTCCTTTCTAAAAGTATCTACCATCATCAACAAATCTTCACAAATTCACACATTTCAGGAAGAGTAATTATTAAATAAGAACACAGCTCATTTTGCAAGAATGGGCTATTAAGATAAGTTCCATAGTACTCCTACTTCAGTGAAAATATGGTAAACCTCATGGTGATCGCATTAACCAAAGGAAAGAAAGTAGCTAACCTCAGAAGAAGATATTTAAGCTCTCAAGAAACACACACAGCAATTCTAATAGTTTACATGCGCATATGTTGCACGGCAAAAGTAGACAACAAAATTTTGCAGTTAAAATTTATTCAGAAATCATCATCAATTTTCATATCAATAAATGTATGCTAGGCAAGGCAGTGTCCAACAATAACATGAGTACCTTCTTTGGATTCGGAATTGAGCAAAGGGGAAGATGAGTGATCATTTCTTGATATGCACACTCATCTCTCTCAGTAAGCTGAATCACCCCATCCAAGACAAGAACTTTTCCATATGTTGACGACTGCAGAAGGAGAATCATGATTAAGTTCAATTGCCAAGGTGACATGCAGAAGTTATTTGTAAATGACAAAATTGAAATATCACTGGAGAAAATACCTGGAAAACCATAACATTCTGGTAGTCTGATTTTCCTTGGAATAGAATTTTCTCCACCTTTAACGAATGTGCTTCCCCTGGATAATGTCAGAAATTTCTTTTAAGCAGGAATCAACAAAAACAAGCAAAAGATTATTGGAATTCCAATACTTCTCTAGCCTCAAGATAAGATTTGGCAACAATTTTGTATTTACTATTTACACAAAGACATTGATATCCGTGTCACAAAACACTTTGTAATAGCTATGAACGCTACATAATCTGAACTGTTAAAAAAGTAAAGTTTCTCTTCTAAGACAGCTAACTTGCTAATAGAACCGAACCTCTAAAACAAGTATTGGCAGATAACTGGCTCACTAGTCTTTGACAAAGGAAAAGGTAGAACAGCCAAACACAGTTCCTTAGGTAGCTCTAAGGAAAAAAAATACCCAAAGGACAATCCCACAGTTAATGTAGACAAGAAAAAACTTTTCAAATATTTACCTAGAGAACTTTTACAATATATCGTTTCCTCATTGAAATTCGTTTTGCTATTGTACAGATCACTTCTCTACTTGCCTCCAAACCAACTTCAAAAGTTTCAAGTTCTTTTCATTAGTTAAAAACTAGAGTCAAGCAAACCAACAACCAAATAAAGAAGCAATAAAGTGACCAACCGACTTAGCATGACACCCATTAACAAATAGATGGAGATACAAGTAAAGAGGAAATGCCCAGTAAAACCAACACTACAAAGAAGGGCCGAAATCTCAATCTTTTAAATTTGATGCTCATCAAAGCACGATAGATGTCCGGAAAACACAACCATTAGTAAAATATGTTTGCTATAGAGAGAAGAATTGCCATCATGAAAAGCAAAAACCAAGTATAAAGTTTAGTATTTGCTCTAGGTTTCACCTTTCCATGTTATTGACAATAGACTAGACTCACTTCAAGCAGCATACACCAAGCTCAAACGGGCATAAGGAAACTCAGGCCATGCCATATAACCGAGTTTCATAGGTTAACACTACATAATAGCCTTTTAACAGTTATCTGCAGTGTTCGTCGTCATCATTGGGAGGTCTTAAACAAATTTCCCAGTCTCCCTTGAGCTTTTAAAGAATGAGAAACTAATCAAGAAAACAGGTTAGACAAGCTGACTGATTGGGCATGAACGGGAATCATCGAAATAAAAAAGGGAATTAAAAAATCCATAACATGCAAATTGAAAAATAATGCCTTTAAATATTTCTAGGAAAGTGAAAATTGGAAGATTTTTCAGAAAAAATTCAGTCAAGATGCAAACTTTCTAACAACAAAAGAAGCTATTTCACCTTAAATCAGGAAAAATTGATAAAAAAAACATCAAGAACTCCAACAATAGGGGGCAAAAGAACAGCCGAAGAAGGCACTCCGGTACGCATTCGATAGGCGCAGTTCAACAGCGAGAGCGATTGTTGGGGATTCCAGATTTCCTCGTGGAAAAGAATGGACAACCAGTCCCAACAATTACAACTAGAACGAAAGAGGACAGAGTTCGAATCCAAAGCAGAGAGAAGCCCTGCCCAGTGCCCAGAAATCAAACGGGGCAAAAGAAGGGGGGAGGCAAAGAAGAAGAAAAGGGCGGGCTGCCCATCATTGCTCAACTCCAAAGCACAACAACAACGGCAAAAAGAAGAAGAGGGTCAAGAAAAGCACCGACCGGGCCACATTGGGCTGATCTCAGAGAACCACCCGGGAATGACGGAGGGCATGGCGGCACTTTTGCTATTATCCTCCTCCGCCGCCGCCTCCGCCGCCGGCACCGCTTCGACCTCCATGGTCACGGCGGCGGGCGGGGGCACCCCGTTCTCCTCGTCTTCTCTCGGCCTCTTCACGGGCAAATCGGCGCAACCCACGACACCCTCTTCGGCCATACGAGATATCGTGGGGCTTCCGGCGACTCTCTCTCTCTCTCTCTCTCTCTCTCTCTCGCGGTTTCGCTAAAACCCTTTGGAGGTTCGCGAGAGAAAAACCTAGCGGGAAGAAGACGAGGCTGACGACTGCAGCGAGACAGAAACAGAGAGAGGGAAGGAGGCCGCGCGATGTTGGACTCCCTGCTACCTTCTCTTTATATAGGGACGTGGGAATGAATGCGGCGTTAACGTGCTTTTCGGTGGAGTCGGGAAGGGGGCGAAGTCACGGATACGACGCACGCACGCACGAACGAATCGTGTGTGCTTAGGAAAGACGCGGTTTGCGTTCGTGTGACGGGTGGATCCGGGCCTTCCCACCTCTCTCTGACACTGTTGCGAATCCCTCCATGCAATGATGATGAGTCCCCCTCCCCCTCCTTTTTATTTTCTGACCTTAATTTTTAAAATAATTACACAAATAATCTCTAAACTTTAATTATACATATAATTTGATTTTTTATTTTTGAATTTGTTCAATTTGATCAATGGCTCATTGTGTAATATATTATATGAAAATATTAAATGAAGTTTCGGGTATTGAATTAATAGAAATTATCTATATTGAATATTTTCATACAGTTCAGAAATAATATTAAACATGTATCAAAAAATCAATGATTACATTGAATAAATTAAAGATTTGAGGACCATATTACACATCGAGTTAAAGTTCGAGACAAAATTGCACATCGGATTAAAGTTTAAGGACCAAATTGAACAACTTGAAAGTTTATGAGCCAAATTACATATGGGACCAAAATTCAAGGATTATTTGTGTTATTTTTCCTTAATATATCTATCCTTAATTAAAATTTCAAAAATAAAAAAGGATTAATATTACAAAAAATCATAAACTATAACTTTACTTTGAACTAATTTTTTGACCATAAAAAATTTAAAACTTTGTACATTTGTGACAAATTTACTCTCTATTAATTTCCGTTAAATTTTATTAATATCACGAAAAACAGATGAGTGTCATCTAACTTATCGAAAACTAGTGGAGGGTAAATTTGTCACAAGCGTACCTATTTAAGGTTTTTAGTAGTCAAAAAATTAGTTTTAGGTAAATTTATCATGAATGTACTAGATTAGGATCTTTTATTGTATTAAACCAAAAGATAATAATTTGGTCAAATTAAAATTTTAAATTTTCCTTCTACATTTTTGCTAATTTTCTTAAAGAGCACCAAGGGTTCCAATTATGCCGCAAACTTTTTTTTTCTTGTAAATGAACATCAATTTTAAGTTGGGTCTCAATCGTGTTGTAATTTTTTTTGTCTCATAATAAAGCACAAGCTTTCGATTGATGCTTCCCCTATCAAGTTTTCATCCAATGATGATGATATTTTAAATTTAATAGGTTATTCCATGTGTACTTGGGAAAAACTTGATAGGGGTTAGATTTGAATACCGAATGAAAGTTTGTGCCTTTTTTATGAGACAAAAAAAAAGTTTAGACTCGAATTAGGGCTCGAGTTGAAGCAAATGCTTTTTATGATAAAAAAAAAATTTGGTTCCAGCCAAAATTAGGACCCGAGTCAAAGTTTGTGCTTTAGTCGGTTGGTGCTTTTTTTAAGGAAATTGAGCCCGATTTTTCTTATAATTCAAAAATTATCACGTCACCTTTTTGAAATGCCCAGCATTAGTCCATCAATTAAATCTGGCTGTTTGAATACTTGATTGGCTATTAGAGTGCTAAGTTGGCTAATCAAAGAATTGGAGCACACATGTCACAAGTCTACTCACATCATTGTAAAAATTCTTACTAAAAAATTAGAGAGAGAGAGATGATCCACCGAACACAAATTACAATAAAAGAAAAAGATTTCGACATCGCAAAGAAAATACGCGAGGTTTAGGCACTTCAGAGGAGACGCTTGTCGGCCAGAAAGAAGGAAGATCACAGCAAGATGATTTGCAATCTTGAAGGAAGCTGTGGATGAGGGAAGACGTGCGAGTGATTTGATTGATTTTTTGGCTTCGAATTGAAAGCAAATTGAATACGGCGCGGACAGGAAATTGCCTAACCCTTTCCGAGCCTCGCCGGAGAACCGGAGCTTTGCCACGACCGCCGCATCTATATCACCTTCTTTGTGGTACCGCTCGTTTATCTCTCTCCTAGGGTTTCGCCATGGCTGCGAGAATTGGAGCTCACCAAATCTCATGCTTGCGGTACATGGTTGCTTGAGCTCTTGGCTGCAGCCATGGTGGTCGTGAGTGTGTAGGGTTCGTGAAATTCAGTCTTTTTTTCAGTTTAACCTGAGCAAATTCTTAATGGACTCGATGCTACATCAGGTAATTTCATTATCAGAATGATTTGAGGACAATTAATGACCCTTTAAAATGTAAAGGGACTCTCTCGAAAATACAAAAATAGGGGGATGGTTTTGCATTTCAGACACAAGTAGAGGGACCCTACGACATTACATTATTTTCTTTTTATTTATATAAAGGAGATATGTGATGAGCAATGTGCCTAAATGTTATAATAAATTCTTGTATATATTTTTTAGAAGTTCAGTTTGAGTCATTACTTGATTTCTACAAGCACATTGGACCTTAGAGGTAACAAATGCTCAAGTACAAGTTGATCAGAAATTCGATTGTGACAAAATTAAGAGCAGTGATTTCATTATTGATAGAATAAACCTCTTTGTTGCTGAGCTACCACGCACCATTTGTGAAGTCCCTCATTATTTCCTTTGCATCTTATCTTATCTTATTTAAATATTTTCTTTTGCATAATTGTGTCTTTGCAGCAGACTGTATGGATCCAAATCAGTTTCAACGGCGATTTTTTTTTTTTTGAAATGGAACAGAAAAAGCTTTGAATGGCAAATTGTATTTGTTTTCCAATACTGTCCGTTAATTATTGCTTTTTTCTGTCTATGACCTTTCAGTAACCAGATAATTTCGACTAATTCGGAAACGAACATCATCGGACCCACAAGGGATCGGCTCTCCTAATGTCGTGTGCTCTATACACAAGACTTGAACTTGAGATCTTGCTTAAGGAATCTAGGCTCCTTATCACCTGGGCCAACAAACATTGTTTTCTTTTCTTCTTCTTTTTTTTCTCATTATGTGCTTTGGATATTATCTTGCGAAAAAAAAAAAATATTTTTTTTTGCTTTTTATCAGTGGATCATGTGATATCTTTCTAAAAAAATAGATATTAAAACGTATAATTACATAAACCTTTCAATCATTTTAAAATTTAATGTCTTGTTATTTTTAAATTTCTATGGAAAATGTAGATTTTATTATTTTTTTTTGGTGTCCCGGACAAACTTAGAAAAGATTCTTTTAGGATGCGTACCAATCCAAATAATATTCGGAAAATTAGATTCCTGAAAAAAGATAATATTTGTATAGAGAAATATCACCTTTGGTGTTGGTCCCCTCCCGTGCATGGGTAAAAATTACTGATATTATTGGAGGTGGCAAAATCAATACCAATTTATAGTGTGTTTGTTTTGCAGAAAATAAATTATTTAAAAAATATATTTTTAAAAATAATCACTTGTATCGCTTAAGATAATTAATCAATGAATTTTTTTATTAGCAACAAAATTTATATCTACACAATTTTGTACATGATGCAAATGTTTTGGTTTTTTTCATTTTTGTAAATGATACAAACAATTGGTTTTAAAAAATATTTTCTAAATTATTCATTTTCTACGAAACAAAATCATCCTAGTAAATTTATAGGAATATTTTTTTTTTTTTAAACCAATAGAGAATATCCAACATCACTTATATACGAGATGACTTTTTTATATGCATTTTGGTCATTCCACCAACAAATTTAAGCTTTTTAGATGAATGATTCAAACACGGTATCGAAACTAGGCTCTAACCCATTTTAATTTATTTATGTGACATTCTATTCGTCAAATTATATACGTCATTTGTAAATATTATTTACTTTTTATATTAACATGGTCTCTCCTATCATTCGAATTCGAATTCTTTTTGGGTTGATCTACGTTTCTTGAAATATCAAGTGATACGCAGCACGAAAGATAAGCGTAGTAGACGATCTATCCTGCGGATGTGGATGACACCTCGTTATTCGAAAACGGACAATTGAACGAGGAAAACGAATAAATTGGGAAAAGAGATGTTTGGGGGCAAAGTACAATATAAAATGATAGGGCTCTCGATTAGGGTTTCGGGATGGGCGTGGCTTGTCTTTTTCTATATGGTTGCCAAAAGCATCTGTCGCATTAAAAAAGTTTTTGAATACCTATGGTGGGTTCGGGGCGCTTGTGTGTTTGTGTGTGTGCAAATTGCAGAAATAAAATATAATAAAATAAAAATACCTTTATTGTAATTAAAAGATTTGTTGCACTTTTTTCTGAGCGTCGCTTTTGGCTTTCGGTCACTTTCTTTATATAATTTTCACGACCCCCTTTTCTAAATTAATCGTCGCTTGGGCTGTACGGGCAATCATCACGCATTGATTCCTTATTTCTTTATAATTTTTTTCTTTTTCTTTTTGGACTTTTTTCCTAGCATCAATCTTGTATTGCCAGTCGTAGTGAACTGGCTGCGGTCCACGAGGACTTTTTCAAAAGTAGGTTAACTAAAGCGATTCGAATTTGGGCAGAAAGGAACAAAGTGATTTGAAAGAAAAAGGCCAAATTCCATTGAAGAAAAACCACCACACACTTGCAATCATCTCATAAAAAAATTATGAGCCTTTGAACTTGGGATAAAATCTGGCCTAACGGCAGTTGAGAGAGAATATTCCGTCCAAAGCAACCCAAAATTCCAGTTCTACCTAGTTTTCTGTTTGTTTGTTTTGAGATTTGTTTATGGAATTCTTTTTTCGGTCGAATTGTTTATGGAATTGAAAGCTGACCAAAAAGGATTAGGGATGACTTTTAGGAAACTTCAAAGTTAAGACAACACAGGTGCTTAACTTAACTTCCCTAGCACTAAAACACAACATTCTTAGACACCATTTGGGATGTCTTATTGTTTCCGAATTTCATCCGTGTTCATCGAACCGTTGTTTGGTTATGTTCTCCAAAGTTTCGATACTTCATGGATATATCTTAATATGTATGTCCTTTCTTTGGATCGCATCCTAATTATATAGACATTTACCTCTAGGACTATGCATATTCTTCCCCATTGACAAGTTTTTCGATTTGTCCATGTTCCACAGTTCTTCTTTCTAAGGTTCTTGAATCTACAAGTCTTGGAGAAGCAACCTCTTCTTTGTTCACTTCTAAGGGTTGTCTCTGGTGGACTTTTCTGTACCGTAAGAGGTTCAGGAATTTGCAAAATTCCCTAGTGGATTGTGATCTTTCCAGCTTGGTGGATCATGATGGTTACCTTAACATCAGGGTTATTTACTTCTCCTTTGTTGAACACTTGAGATGCACTGATTGCTCAAGTAGGTTCTACCTTAGGCCAACTCTTATTCCATGTTAAGTTTAAGATTGCATTTAGTTGTTTGGATTTGAATTGGAATATGATAGGATTTAAGATCCTCCAAATATCCTTCGGATCGTAAAAAATCTCATCACATATTTGGTGCAATTCAAGATAGGATAATCTTTTTTTTTCTTTTAAATCTTACTCACCTAGTGCAATCTCTCTCTGTATCTAGATTTTACCACAGGAGCTCTTCAAACCCGCTCTTTTCATCTCCCTCCAATTTGTTCCTTCATTGCCAGTTTTGCCAAATCCATCGCTATCTACACCTCCAAACTGTGCTCAACTTTACCGTATTAGAGATGATTTAGACACTAACAACAACGAGCCTCAGGTCACCGAGCATGTCACGGAGCGACGTAGGGAGGTAGCAGCTGCAATGATCTGGTAAATGAGGTAGCAATGGCTGATGTAAGGACAATGATGGGGTAGTGGACAATGTGCACAATGTCACGATGAGCGGGGAAAATTACCAAAAAATCACTTAACATATCGTGCGACAGTCAATTTAGTTATTAACTTTTCAATTTGGTCAATTTGGTCGTAAATCTTTTGATGATTTGCCAATATAATCCTTCTATCCTACATGGCATAGTCAACATTGATGTAGATAATTTTTGCATTTTTCTAATTTTTTTTCTTGTGGACTTGAAAAAATGAAAAGAAAAGAAAAGGAAAGGAAAAGAGATATAAAAAAATTTACAGAAAAATTCAGAATACTTTGAAAAAAAAAGGCAAAAATTGTTTGTATCAATGTTAGCCATGTCACATAAGAGAATTGGAGTTCATTTAAATGATTGTGAGGCAAAATCGCCCCGAATGACTATATTGACAAATTGTCAAAATTTTTAAGATTAAATTAGCTAAATTAAAGAGTTTATTACTAAATTGACATATGTATAATAAGTTTAAGACCTTTTTAGTAGTTATCCCTAATGACCGAGGGCTCGATGGCAAGAGAGATTTGATTTGAAAACTAATCAACAATTGGCTTAAACGAAGAAGACAATAAACAATAAAATGAAAAATAAAATTCATAAAATTCATAAAATTACTTAAAATGATGTCATTTTGAATAAATTTGTCCACATTAGATCATCGGCCATGACACGTGAGATGGTCAACAATAACTAAACGGTAACGTTAGCAATTTCAAGTGACAATTAACCGAAATGATTATATTGGAATTTTACTACTATATTGAAATAACAAAAAGATTTAGAATTACGTACAATAGGCTTATGATTAAATTGATAATATTCCTGATAAAATAAATAAATTAGTTTACTACTTTTGGTTTGTTTGCATCTTGGGCATTCATTATCTCATGTGGAGAGACTTCCTGATTTCTGACATGCCAATGGGATTATAATGATAAATTCAAACACTTATGATTAGATTGAGTACCTACGACTTAAGCTGGATATTCTGTGAAGGTTCGCGATCCTTGTAGTGACACTTAAAAGGGTGTGCGATCCTTGTAGTTGCGCTGGTCTTGCCCCTTTTCTTGAAAAAAGTACATATATAATTTAAAAGACATATTTCCCACTTGTTACTTATTCTTGAAATTCAGAAAGAAGTCAAATTTAAAATTGGAAAAAAATTACTCCACCACGTGTGCAAGTGCGCAGATTCTAATGCGATGACAGGACAATTGTCTCGATGACCATTTTGAATTACTATTTTTTTTTTGGTAAATAAAATTACTATTTTATTCACTACCTATAAATTAAAAATTATTTATAAAAAATCATCAGCATTTTCCGTTTAATAAATTGAACGAAATTAATGGAAATACTTAATTATACCAATTTGATAAATTTTATGATTTAGTTGTATTTTTTTAATAATTTTAGGATTTATTTACATTTTTATAATAAAATTTAATATTTTCAATACACTTCTCTCTTTTTTTTTAATAGGAGAAACATGCTTTCAAAGAATGACATTGCACAAAAAGTTTAAGATTGAAATCATTGCATTGCTTATTCTTGGTAGAGACATGTGAAAGAGTGGTGATTCAATATCTTCAAAAGACATCATTGGTCATTATCATTGCCCCTTAAGACAATCATTAACGAGAACCAATCGATATGCCCGTGCGGCGGCTTGCCTATGATCAATAGATAGTTTCACACCATCGTGCTTACCAACCGCAAATGGATGATTGGGATCGGACCAACATAGAAATCTTACTAATATTTGAAGTATGTAACCCTTTTTCCTCGGACGAATTACTTAATCAAGAAATGAAAAAAACTTGGGCATATATGTCCTTCCCTTAGGTGGGTCCACCACCGAGGGTCGAGTTTAGGCACAAAACTTCGTTGTAGAGATGGACCACCACCAACCGACATGTGATAATTCGGGTCGGCCACCAAGGTTTTATCTAATTAGGGACATGTTAGGTTTTCTGCATGTTAGTATTTGGAAATGTGAAATGACTACAGGAATTAATGAGTTTGAGACAAGATCAATCGTGCTATTATTTGACTCCACGTGAAAGAGCCTCCTACTGATTGTTTTTCTCCAAATGAGTAGGCATAATTGAAAAATTTACTGGGTCACCTCTCTATTTCAGGAAATCAATAATTATCAACGTGCTAAATACTCATTGCGGAAGTGACAAAAGCACCTTATTACTGTGGTGGTAGCAGTGAAGAGGCGGGAAGCCATTGCTCCTGTTGCACCAATTTGATGCTAATTGTCTATTAGAAAGGAAGACCGATATTGTCACGACCCTTTGAAAGTAAATCCCGTGAGAGCTTAACTGATTGCCCAGCGGCTGGGAATGGGAATAATCTTCCCACAAGACCACGCTTACGTCAAAAGCGCAAGTCTTTCATGAAATATACAAATCAAATTTCCCAATCTCTTGAAAATTGCTAATTCGATTGGCCTAAAAGTACTATGGGAATTGGCCGGTGCACATACAATCAATAACAAATAATCTCTGCAACTTCACACTTACCCCTTGTTGGGAAGACCCTTTTCTGTACTGGTGCATCATACCATTGAAAACCAAATATAAGCGTAGCTTTTATTCGTTGTTGCCAGAATATTACTAACATGATGACATGATGTTCATTCATTGTCAATCATTCCACATAGTATGCCGACATGGACAACTTTACTCGAAATGACATCCCACATGGAATGTCACATCAATGTTTCCAGGGACAAGTGGCTAAAAAGATTATATAGAAATATCAAGCAAAAGTCTAGAAGTTTCAGTAAAATTAGAAATTCCAGAGCTAAGTTGGCACAAGCGCATTAACTTTAGGACCGAATCATTAATTTTTCCTGTGTTTGCGTACCGATTTCATATATGGGTCGCAACAAGAAGTCAATAGAAAGCAAGTAGGCAACATTCCACACACGTAAGAAAACGGGGTTGGGAAGTCCAACTCAAACTGTGTTGGGGGGGACGGGGGTTGGGGGGAGGCGCTTTGTCCTGCCTATCGAGAGATTCAGACGAAAACTCTGACTGCCCGAGTTTCAAGCCTCTTTCCTTTTGCTTTTGAAAAGGCAAGTTCTCACTTTGCCACTCTATTTCCAATTATGGGTTTACCATTATAAGTCCACATGCACTCATGCATGGCGTCGTCGACCGTTCACATCACGGGAAGGATCCAAGGTCCACGCATGACTCGTTCCTGCTCGTTCACATGCTTCCTTTGGGACATCGGAGGTGGGAAGGTCGATCACAACTCTAGGGTCTCCGGGCGGGGCCTTTCCGAAAGGCGACACCTGGAGCCGGCTGAAAAAAGAGGAAAAGTTGAAAGCGATGGAACTCCAGTAGCACAATCCTTACATGGAGAAGTAAAAGCATACAGACTGACATTGCACGTGTGAACCAAAGTTTAGCGTGGGACAATTTCAGTTTCAGTCCTCGAACGTTTGAAGGGGACCTATCTATGGTGCCTCGGGAAACCATGTCCCTTCGGGTCTTAATTCAGTACGAAATAAAGTAAATTGCAGACACTCGTGTTCAAGTAGTCGTGAACAGCCCATGTGATGAAGCACGTAGTTGTCCATCGTAGTTGTTAGTGCGATTTGCTTAATGAGTGAGGTCATATGAGCATGTTAATCGCGACTGTTTGTCTCGACCTTCTTTTGGATTTATGGCTTTTACGTTTGGTTTTTGTGAGTAAAATGCAGATTTTGAGTTGAGGAGGTGTCGATTCAATACGAAGGTCAAGGGGTTACTTTTTCATGTGTTTGTATATACAAATTTGTTACCTTCGCTAAATTACCCCATTTCTCCATGATTTCCAGAAGAAGATTGAGATTTAAGCTAGAGGTAGAGGACCCGAAACACAAAACCGAGGCATTCAGGGTTGCTGCTCTAGCAGATGAACGATGAACTGGTCTGGCGCTCCACTTTTTTCCTTTGCTGTTGATACCCATCGCAAGATGCACTGTCAATGCGCAACTGTTTCGCACCTTCCAGATATGCCATAGAATGACTGAGAGAAGTACAGAAGAAACCGGGTTATGCTTAAAATCGACTAGCCATTCCTCAATTCTTGGCATCCCAAGATTTGATATGTTGATGGTCAAGGCTGGGTTAAACCAGATGTTCTTCGCCTCAGAGCAGGGTAGAAGGACGTGCTCGATGGTCTCGGGTTGCTGATGGCATAAATTGCAAAAAGGATCAAGTACTTAAACAGATTCTCCTAAGTAGAGAGTGCATTTTGGCAAATATTCCAAAGAAAGAACCTGATTTTGGGCAGCATTGAGTTGTGCCATACTCTGGTCCGAAGAGCTCATGATGCTCGAAAAGAGGATGAAGCTGTATTGACATTTTGATTTTCCAAGTTTCTCTCTTTTTTATAGAAGACAAACTGGTGTGGTCCAAACTCCAAATCTGGGACCGCAAGAATTTCATTAATAGTCCCTTCATCAAGCATATGCTGTAGAATCTGCTCAGTCCATGTAACCGCCCCCTTGTCCTATTAGTTCAGCAACTATGTAAGGCTCTCCTCTATTGGTAGGCCCTCCAATCAGTCTCCTTTTGAGCTACCTATCCTCTGTTATTTTTATGCTCTCCTCATTTTTCAACGACCCACACGATCCAAGGCTGTATCGCTTCTCGCCCCGTAAATAATCCCGTCAACCCTATGTTGGTCAGATATCTTTCCATGCATGCTTGAAGTCGCAAGAAAGAAAAAATAAACCTTTCAACATTTGACCCCATAGAGCTATGGGCTTTTAAACTCTCTTCCAAGCCTGCTTTCCCAACATAGTTTTTTTAAATGTAATCAAAACATCCTGTTTTCTCCCATGCATTCTAGCCTATTTATTATTGTTTTTCCACTAAAAATTAGCAATCATCTATGTTGGGTCTAAAAATACAATCTAGGAGGTAGGGATTGTATAATTTCAATGTGGATTATGAAAATTTTTTGCAGAATATAAGTCAAACGGGCCGGAAGCAGATTATGATAGATATATGCCCAGGACTTTGATAACAAATATTATGTGATGGTGGTGCTAATGAATACTTGTTAACAATAATAAACCGAAGAAGTAGAACACACAATAATTTATAGTAGTTTGGTTTTATCCCCAAGCCTACATTTACTCTCCAAATAAAAACCTCAACGCGAGTTGGATTCCATTAATAATTTTTAGAGAAAGTTACAATTGACAAGTGTTGTTTATATCGACTGACAAGTTACACTATTAGGACACAATCACTATTTTTACACTTGTACACTTGGCCTCGTCACAATCACAAAGCAACTTAAACCCTTCACAGGATCTATCAGATGAAGAACTGCACATGATGGCAAGTGTAGAGTATACAACCGGGAATACTAAATAAGAAAGATGAAGGACAACGAGAATATGCTCAATTTTTCTCTCGTCCAATCCTTTCAAGCTTCCTTGATCCTTCTTATAGAGAAGTCTTGAATCTTGTCGTTGGAGACTGATGAGGATTAGTAGAGCCGTTTAAGATTTAGTGGAAGTTTTTGCCCACTTCAGGATTGCCCATACAATCATTACTTCCGACATTAGCGGGTTTTATAAAATGAAATGCTGCAACCGTCACTTCCTTAGTTTTCTAGCTTTCTCGTCAAAAGGCTATCAGTCACGTTTCTGATTATTTCTCGATTTTCCTGCTGCAAAATTCTAAGCTAATAACGACTATGTCCTCTGTATTCAATGATCATCTTCAAACGAATACCTCACTAGCATCAAAGGAGACACGATATCAAAATGATCCATTACTCATTATCGGCATGTGCTCAGTATCGCCGGTCTATTGACACTTTCTAGTGATTGTTTGAATGCAGTAACTTGTGATTACATATCCAATGATTCTTTTGAGTACATCCGCATCCAAATAATTCTCATGGAAAAAAAGACTAATTCTGGTATCTATAAGTCACCATGAACTACTAAATGGAACTTGTTCTCCTATTGTCATGATCTTTTTCTTGGCCTTCATTAATCTCAGAGTAATCATTGATATCAACAGAATTTATCTTGGTATTAACATCTACACTTATCATAATAGATTTTAGCACTAAGGGTTGTTTTGAAATTATCAAAATTTCATAGGGATGTTTTTCTAACAATTTGTTCTATGGCTTGGCAAATAGACACTTGGAATTTTAAAAATTGACATTGCATATTGAGGAATAGCTTGGATCACTGCTTTGATTAGAACTTCCTTTCTAGCTTTTGACATCAATAGTTTCCAGCCTTCAAGCTTCATATTTGCTCTTGCCAATATTTATGCAGACTTTTTAGATTCACCCCATCTGAGGGTATCCCCAAATACTTGCTTTTTTTTTTTTTTCAATTTTTGGAACTCTTAGCTTTCTAGTTAGATTTCTTCTTAGTCCTTGAGGACAATTTCTGCTAAAATGCATCCCTAGCTTATTCAAGTTAATAACTAGACCCGAAACATAGCAACACTAATTGAGGATCGCAGTTACGTTCAAGCATCCACTGTTTCCATCAAGGAAGAATATTGACCCATCCACAAACAATAAATGACAGAGTGTGGTACATGAACTATCTAGATGAATCCCTTTAATACTTCCATCTTCCACAGCTTTCTTCATCAAGCGAGATAATACATTAGCTACCAAGATAAACAAATAAGGGGAAAGAGGGTTGTCTTGTCTTATCGCCTTGGTAGGATGAAAATAGGGTAGTGATTCACCATTAAATTTAACACTAAAAAAGATCATTGACACACACTGAATCATCCGG
Organism: Angophora floribunda; assembly: GCA_014182895.1. Lineage (NCBI taxonomy): Eukaryota > Viridiplantae > Streptophyta > Magnoliopsida > Myrtales > Myrtaceae > Angophora > Angophora floribunda. The sequence goes on from CM024712.1 coordinate 22,413,454, forward strand.
TTGGTCCATTTAGCATAGAAGCCCATTTGGGCTTCCAAGAAATCCCATTTGACATAGTCATAGGCATTTTTCATGTCTAGCTTGAGAATGCATGAAATCTTCTCTTCCTTTTATGAATTCTCAGCTGACATAGCACTTCCTGAACAATTAAGATATAATCTTGGATTGCCATCATGCTCCCTAGAAATTGATTATGGCAAAGAAGGTTTAAGTTGGATTGTGAGAATCTTTAAGACAACTTTTATAAGCAAAATTGCACAAACTAATGAGATGGAAGTGTACCATCTTTTCAGGAATGTGTTCAATTCAACTTTGGATTAAGTTACCTTGAACTGAAGAATCTCTACATCTCTTTGAGTAAATCCCATCGAATATCTTTTCAATAAGATTTGTAAAAATGTCCATTCAAACCATTAGGCCATAGTGCTTTGGTGGCACCCTGTTGATGCACAACCATTGTAACATCTTCTAATGAAACTTATTCATTTAGGCATCAGTATATATCATACACCTCTAAACATGGATACTCCTCTAGAGTGGGTTGAAAGTTGTGATGACTAGTTGAGCAGTATAATTTACTGAAGTAATCTGCCGTCATTTGCTTCAACTAGATAGGATTACTAATCCACTCCTCTTCATTAGCTTTCAGCATAAAGTTTTATGTCTCTGTCTTTTCTGGATGGTAGTGATGTGACAATATTTTGTATTTTTATTCTCCCATTTCAACTGGTTGATACTAGATTAATCCCTCAATATATCTCCTCCCCACACCTAATTTTTTAATTTCATCGTTCAGGAGCTGCACTCTTGTTCTTTCGTAACTCAAGTTTGGCCTATTTGTGATGTTTTAGAGCTCATTCTTAAGAAAATTAATTTTTCTTGGAGCTTTACAGAATTTGTTCTTACTCCATTCAAGATAGAGCTTTAGATACATTGCCTAATTTATTCAATAAGGTAGCATTCTCCAACTAAGGGGATTGCCAAGTGTCCCTCGCTACCTTTCCATGCTCTCGTCATCAATCTAGAACACCTCAAATTTAAACTCTCTTCTTGTCACGCCCAAACCTTTCTTCCTCAAGTCATGGGTGCGCGACATTCTCAAGGTCATTACTTTGCAATGTCCCAGGAGGCATTGCTGACCTATTTCTTTTATTTTTCAATTATGCACATTGTGGAAGTGTACAACTTCATTACCCAACAATAAACAAAAATTGGATAACAAGATAACATGTAGACAACACACTTCATATGTTATGCATTAATAACATCGGAAGTTATAATCACAAGCTGCTTTTCCTAGGGTCTTTTCCAATTATAACCAAAGATTACAACCAAAAAGAGTTAGGGTTAATCCTAACTCCTCTATCTCCAACTCGTTCACTTTCATATCAATAGGCCCACCAAAGCGAATGGGACGTGTATCCAAACTCAAGGACCTGAAAAGATGTAAAAACAACAAATGAGTCAAAACTCAATAAATAAATTGCTTAATCCTCATATAGGAGGATGCCTCGTATTGGAAACACACAAAACACACAACTCAGCACATCGATGGTGGATTAATAGTAAAGCTCTTGCTTTGCCTTGTTTATGTATAAGAAAAGGTTCTCAAGTACTTACAACGCACACATAATCAGAGAATCCAAAACATGTGTATATCAACATACTCCACAAGACATGCATACAAGCATCCATAACATGTCACCCAGATTTCCAATTATAACTATACCTTGACTATATACATGTGTCTATTCCGACGTACTTTCAATGCATGTTTCCTTTTGGCTTTTCATCGAACACATCAAACATATTATATTTATGCATATATTGGCACTCATAATCCCTGTCCTGGCTCGACCAAGCTCTCTTGGCTTAATTATGGCTTCCAACTTCATGTTGGGCTTCCTAGCTCGGCCATGGCATCTCAACTTGATCGAGGCATCTCAGCTCGACCGAACTTCTCAGGACTAGCTTCCCAAGGCTTCTAAGTTCAAAGCCAAGCATCCTGTTGACGTGGAAACATCTCATTCTCATTAACGAGGCAACATAATCCCTCATTCGGGGTAGCAGCGTGCTCTTCGACTATCCCTCATCCTAGCCCGATATTGTCCTCTTCAAGGCGTGCTCCTGGACCATCCCCCTCAAGGATTTTTCCTTGGCATGGCTAAGACACATTTACAATATTTATTTCTCCTTTATGTGACTACACTTGCAAGCAAGCATAATATTCATCCATCAAAGGTTCTGAACAACATTCTACAAGCACTTATCAACCCATAACTTATTCATGACGGTTTCTTACAATAATAAACAAGCACATGGTAAAATATAACCAAAAGACAATGGTTTCTCATAATCTAACAATCACGTGGCAATATTAGACTTTTCTTGTACTAAACATGCTCATGATAAAATATACTAACTCCCGAACCTCAAAACCCAAGCAAATCATGAACAAACCATACAAATTTTATACAATAGCTTCTTCTTCCTAGACAAGCAAGATCAACCATAAACAACCATTCAAGTCAAGAACTAACAACTTAAGTTAAAAACACTTAAGCACTAAACCCGTGCTCCGAACATGTAGAGCAACGTATTAGCCAAGGATTAAATGATCTACTTACAAAATCGGTTGACAACCATGGACAACGACGAGCAACGGTGAACAAATGGACAAACGGATGAATGAATGAACAATGGCACGATGGTAAGTAGTGGTAAGGCAGACAACGACAGTGGTGTAAGGCAGCAACGGTGAGGACGGTGACGATGGACAGTGAGCGGCATGAGGGTAGTGTGGTGAGGCGGTAGCATCGGTGGTGGCCAAGAGAGGTGAGTGAGAGAGAGGATGAGAGGGAGAGAAATGAGTGCATGAGAAATGAGGGGGGGCAACGTGATAGATGAGAGATGAGAGATGAGAGAGTGAGGGTAAGGGAGAGAATTAAGGGAATGACAAAAAATGGAAGAGCTTTCTTTTTTTAAGTCTTCTTGTAAGAGCCTATAATTTACTTTGCCATCATCAACTCTAGGTCTAACTAGCCTAGCCTTTCAATAAAACCCTCCCATCCAAGTAAAATGCAAGGCCAAGAAGCCTTCTTGCAGATTTCCCGATTAAGTGTCTCTTATAGGTTATACCAAATGAGCATTTTGTCTAGCAATCCAAAAGTGCTTCGAAACCTAGCTTAGAAACAAGGTAATGCACCATGGATCTTTAATCCATTTTATTCTGAAGACATATTACAAACCAACACCATAGATGTGAGATTGAAGATAGTAGGATTTAAGAGAAGATCAGGGTTTGGGCTTTATGTAGCTACCACCAAAGGCTAGAGAAGAGCTCTACAAACGAGAGAGTACTACTCATCATGGACTAAGAAAATATTACGTGGGACCGTCTTGCCAACTCAACAATACGGGCAAAAGGACAATAGAAGTGCTAAAAGTTTCGTGTGATACTCATTTTAGTGCCAACAGTTTTTTTTTATAATCACTTAAGTATCTCTCTTTTTTTTAATTATCCACTTAAGTGGCAATTTCAATTTAGGTGGCCATATTTTATTAATTTCTCTAGCTGATGTGGCCCTTTGGCGTGCCAATTAGCATATAGAGCCTTAAACAATGTTGTCTATAATGTTTTCCCCAAAATATAAACCTTAAATCACAAATTGAAAGATAATTCCCAATTCAAAACCCTAATGATCATTGAACCAAATTCTAAATCCCAATTCAATTTAACCCTAAAATTAACAACTTAATCTTGCAAATGGAGAGTAGGAGCATGACGAGTGACTCAAATTCATTTCAATGAAGCGAAGAAGCTGAATGTCATTGTTATTATGGGCTATTGAGTCAAAAAAAAATCTTGGACTTAGTTGAATCCTAGGAGAAGATTCCATGGACGTGCTAGGTATAGAGAAGGCTTGAAATGCAAAATATTATAAATAGGTCAATGTGAAATTTTCAGGTTGAGTGACATAGGTGATCTTGAAGCTATTTGAAGGACGACATTAAACTCCACTGACATTAATAAATGAGTTGGATGATGTCAATGTAGTTTTATAAGATATGAAAGCTTTAACCTCTATGGCCTACCATTTGAAAAGGAAAGTTTTAAGGATGAAAAGTAAAAGAAAGTATTGTCAAGTGTTGATTTTGTTGCCGTTATTTTGTTCGGTTAATTTTATGCTCAGTTGTAAAGTAAAAGATGAGAAATTTCTTTTCATTTTACCATAGTAGAAGATCGGTGGAATATGTAATTATATTGGGGTATTTTGTAGATTTAGTTATGTTGCTCGTTTGTTGCAATTTTTTGTGGAATTGTTGGTTTGCTACAAACCTAAATGCTTTTGGAAGAAATGAGATTGGACTTCAATTAAGCCAACATTTTTACTATGTGATTCCATAAGCTTTATTACTGCAATTTTCAATCTTTGAGTGGAAATGAGATTTGAATTTAGTCTATGTGAAAATAACAAACTCTCTGGCTTAGTTGTGTATCTAAGTCTTGTGCTAGCTTGTTGCATATTTTGTTGCAAATGCTGGTTTGCTACAATTTTTACTGGAAATGCTAGCCAAGTTCATGAGCGGTAATAAGTTCACAATTGATTATCTGAGTGCCAAAAATTGTAACTAATGATTGTTTAAGTGTCATTTTTTTTATTAAAAGTGATCATTTCAATGTTAGTCATGGTTAAAAAGTGATCACTTCTTTGGCAAGCACAAACCAACACAAACAAGTGTTGGTGCAACCTAGTGTTTGCATGGGTTATAAAAAAAGTATCGGTGCAAGTACAAGACTATGCCAGTACTTTTTCGCCAATGCTGGTGCAAGTGCAAACTAACACTTATTTGCTAGTGTAGTCTTGTGCTTGGATGAGCTACACAAACACGTGCTGATGTGAGCACAGAATTGCACAAAATTGCTAGTGGAAGCACAAACCAGCACAATCAAGTGTAGGCGTAGTACACCAGCTTGTTAGTACTTGGACCAACAGCATAGCTAGTGCAATATAAAATTGCACCTGATTGCTGGTGTAAGCACAAACTAGGGGAGATGATTGGTTTAGGGTTAGTACTCGACCGACCTTGGACCGGCTCAACCCTACGGGTCTTGGACTGGTTTCCAGGGAGACTGGGTCGGTCTTTGATCTTGGGACCCCTGGACCTTGTATTATGTAGATTGATCATCGGTCCTAGGAATTTAGAATTGGTCCAACATGGACCAAGCTTTTATAGAATATATATTGTATATAATATATATATATATATATATATATTATTGCTTTTGTCTACTCTAAATTTTAACACCCCCTCTTTTGTTCTCTTCAAGTTTGCGTGTAAATTAGAAAGTAGAAAGAAATTTAGCCATAATTTGACAAAAAAGCCCTCTTCACCTACCTCAACCTTGCTTACCTCTCTTCACTTGCCTCACTTGCCTCAGCCTTGTTTACTCGCCTTTGTTCCCTCACCTTGCATGTTTGTAATTATGATTTGTTGCTTAAGTATAAGTTTCTATTGGTACCTTATCTTATATTTATGTTTGATATGTATTGTGTACATAATTTGGTTTCCCCAAGTTGCATTGTTGATGAATATATAATTTGAAATACCATGTTTATTCTTTTAAGGAATACAAAAAATGAAACAAAAAATAATCGATTGGTCCCAGGTTGACCTAGAATTGGATTGGACATATAAGGTCGATCCAATCCTCGATCATAGGCTCAACATGGTCGATTTAGTTCTCGGTCCCAAAAATTAGGGACTAACATTGTGTGGGTTGGTCCTTGGTTTAGGTGTTGGACCGACCCAACTCGGACTATGCTCACCTCTAGCATAAACCAACACAAATAAGTGTTGGTGTAGTACACTAGGTTGTTGGTGCTTGGACCAATAGCACAACTAGTGTAGTCTTCTAATAACTAGCAACACCAACTAAAAGTAAGCATATGCAACACAAGATCAAGCTTAAACTTTTCTGACATCAATCCCACAAAACAGCATCAGCACCTTACTTCCAAAAACAACATCAACCCATAACAAGCTTGCACTAGCAACACAAGACCAAGCAAGTAGCACAAGCATAAGCAAAATATATACACAACATAACAATCATATGCATCACCAGCCAAAAGCAAGACAAAAATGGGAACGAAGAAAAATATAGAGATAAACACCATTACCTTGAGATTGAAGTATTTGTTTACTTTAATGAAAAAATTGTTGCCTTGACAAAAGCAATCATATGCAGCACCGGGCTATTAGTGAAGCTCCCTCACACCAAACATATCAAAACCAATCTAAACAAAACCATGTGTAGCAACCCTAAATAGTCAACATCAACCCCCATTAATCAAGCTTCCCGTCACAAAAAAATACTATATTCACAACCCCATCAATCAATATTCACAACCCCTGGTTTCTTTTTCTTTTTCTAGACTTTTGATTTGATTCATAATTCTTGCACTCTTTCTAACTAGAATTGGACCTACATGTACTTCAACTAGCCTTCCTATCTCATGTATCTTCTTCCTAACAAATATTTTAGCTGTAGTAGTATCCCCCATGCAACATTATACCCAAGATAAATAAATAAATAAAAACTAAAAGCTTTTTGCGACCATAATGCAAAACGAACAACAACTGCACATAAGGTCTCCAAAATTGCATCTAATTGATTAAACAATGACTCAACATTTGTCGTTTTGTGGACAAAAATCAATAAAACTAGCTTCAGATTGATTAAACAAATTAATGTCCCCACAATCGCAACTTCATAGTTGCATGATTCATCCTCTAGCAATGCCGTCCCCACGGCCGCACCAAGAACCTTAGTTTTTCCCTCTAAGCTCTAATTTTTCTGACCAATTGAGCAAGTGAGAGAGGATGACGAACCTGACTGAGTGAAAGTGATGGAGATAGTGGGCGAGCGAGCAACAACAACGGCAAGCGAGTGACAATGATAGTTAGTTGTTTGGGAGTCAAGCAAGCGTTGTGTCACGTCCCGAACCCCGAGTACGTAACAACCCCTTCCCTTGGCCAACTAAATGCGACATCCCAGGATGCGTCGCCAACCATTCATTTTATTCTTTCATTATACGCAAACGGAAGACGAACCATCCCCAGTCAATCAAACAGGGATAGAGGGATGAATAACAAAACAACAGCAAACTACTCATTTATTTATTTACTAGATTAACCAACGAAGGAACGTTTCCAATATACAAGCCCATCAAAGGGTCAGTTCCTTCCTCTAAACCAAACCAAAAAAATGAGGCTAGGCTAATCCACCTTTACAAAAAGAACCATTGGGTTTGACACAGCCATCATAGAGACCCATTTGACTCAGGCTCCATTAGGTCGTAGTTGGAGGCATTCAAGTCAATCATCGGTGGAGCGAGGGCAAGATTCTCCACTGCGCCGTCAGGAGGGTCTAGCTCCATGAGATCGTAGTCGGCGTCTTCGAGGTCTCTACCGGTCGGCCTGTCAAAACCACGTAGAGGACCGGTTAGAAGATCGTCCTCCCAAATGTACCACATCAGGAATCGATGGAGAATCCATTGCCCTGGTCTCTCATCCACCCAGATGGTGAAGACGTACTTCTCATACAACTGCACCCGACTCGAGAAGAGGTGGCATGTCACGACGGTCTCCTAGTCCTTAGGGATCCCAAATTGCATCAGTGGGTGTGCTATTTTTAGGGCCTGAAAATGGTTATACAATAATCAATGAGATAAAATCTCAGCGAGTTCTCACCCTAGCCCCGATTAGAACACCGACTCAACTTGAGGTTTCTCTCTAGAACCACCCTTCTAGCAGACTAACAACAATCACACATACTACAGCCAGTACACGACCAACTCACATACTTAAGGTCAACAAACAATCAAATAATCGGTTTGTATGCAACCTTACCTAGCATGCCATACCCTATACAATAAGCTCCAACACAATACAAGCAATGCATATGGCCATCAACTGATGCATTTCATCAATCACATATGAGTCGCGTTACATGCAATCTCACCTGACAATTTCCACACCCTGCACGTTATCAATTCATGCATGCCACAAATAGCGTGATCAGTTCATGCATAATTGGAACCAATGATGCCATGTTTCTCATGCGTTCTTGTATCCACACATATTTCGATTATTACTGCCCCTCAGGGCTACAACCGAACCCTTATCGGTGTCTACTGGCATAACCAAGCATCGCCCTCCCCCGGGAGGGCGCAGCGATATCAAGAATTCTCTCCCAAGATGGCATTCCCGAAGGAGCATGGGCTCGACTTCTACCGTGACTCCACATCTGGACTCCCACCAAGATTCCGATGAATCAGACTATCATCCCTCGAACTTCAGCCAGGGCGACGGGTTCAACTTAGTGATCACGCAAGCATACCACCACAATCCATTTTCATCTTGAATATTAGTCAATGAACACATGCTTGCATATGCGGTCTCAAATCCCACCTCAGAAAATCGGTCCATTTACGTGTCCCTCGGACAAAGCATTTTCCCCTTTTTGTGAAAACCATGTGATTCATGCAAATGTCCATGCATTTATACAATCTATTCACATCATATGATCAAAATACATACAATACGAAAAATTTTCGCTTCTGGATAAACAGTGTCGCATGAACAGTAAAATTTCATAATGTAACAATTAATAAATTAAATTCAAAAATCAATCAAAACATTAATTGAAGCAAACAATCAATCAATTAAGGCTAAACAAGTTTAATTCCCTTAAACCACACTTAATAAACACTAAGCAAGATTAATCTAAACACTGACCCAAAGGGTCACATAGCCTCAAGATCACTAACGCCACTAAACCTCGATGGTTTAAGTCTCAGGAACTGTTCTACCAACTTATGCATTGGTCTCTCACAGACTTCACCCCTCACTAAGGGAACCACAACAGGAGCAACGGGAACAGCAGTGGCGGCGGCGACGGCAGTAACAGCAGCAACTCAATCATCAACTTGCTTTCCTATCAAGGTCTCTAGCACCAGTAGGATCTCGTCTAACCCGAGATTCCCTTGCGCTCTATCCCTATTATTGGTCTGACCAAATGCTGCCCTACGTCTTGGGGCTCTCTGCTCAAGATTGATAATCTTGTAGAATACTCACTGATGTTGCTTTCCAATTCCAATCGGGAATTAGAAATTATGAACAACCCGCCACAATACAAGATCACAAAAGCAGTCACAAGCATGTAAAATAAATGCCATTTCTATGTCACTATCCTAAGACCCCTTGCATCTTGTCACTCCAGGTCTCAACTGGGCTCTAATACCAAAACCGATGGGGATATCATGCCCCGAACCCCGAATACACAACAACCCCTTCCCTTGGCCAACTGAATGCGATGTCCTAAGATGTGTCACTGACTATTCATTTTATTCTTTCATTATATGCAAGCGGAAGACGAACTATCCCCCAGTCAATCAGACAATCAATCAATCAAACAAGAATAGAGGGATGAACAGTAGAACAACAGAAAACTACTCATTTATTTATTTACTGAATTAACTAACGAAAGAATGTTTCCGATATACAAGCCCATCAAAGGGTTAGTTCCTTCCTCTAAGCCAAACCAAAAAGAGGCTGAGGCTAGGCTAATCCACCTTTACAAAAAGAACCCTTGAGTTTGGCACAACCATCACAGAGACCCATCGGACTCAGATTCCATTCGGTCATAGTCGGAGGTGTTCGGGTCGATCACCAGTGGAGCGGGGTCAGGATTTTCCACTGCGCCGTTAGGAGGGTCTAGCTCCATGGGATCTTAGTCGGTGTTTTCGGGGCCCCTACTGGGCGGCCCATCAAAACCACATAGAGGATTGATTAGAAGATCATCCTCCCGAATGTACCACGCTAGGAACCGATGGGGAATCTATTGCCTCGGTCCCTCATCCACCTAGATGATGGAGACGCACTTCTCATACAACTACACCCGACCCAGGAAGCGTTAGTGCGTCACGACAGTCTCCTAGTCCTTAGGGATCTCGAATCGCACCGGTGGGTGTACCATTCTAAGGGCTTGAAAATGGTTATACAATAACTAGTGAGATAAAATCTCAACGAGTCCTCACTTTAAGCCCCGGTTAGAACACCAACTCAACTTAGGGTATTTCTCTAGAACCCCCCTCAAGCAAACTAACAACAATCACACATACTACGGCCAGTACACGACCTGCTCACATACCCAGGGTCAACAAGCAATCAAATAATTGGTTCGCATGCAACTTTACCCGATATGCCATACCCTACACGATAAGCTCCAACACAATACAAGCAATGCATATGGCCATCAAGTGATGCATTTCATCAATCACATATGAGTCATGTCACAGGCGATCTTACCTGGTCATTGCCACACCCTACACGTTCAAGATTTCTTAACACATGGACGTTCTTGAGTAATATGAAATTGCGGAGGATAGATTCTTATTTCAAAGTACACGGTTACTGAGAATTGACATAAGGTCATTCGCAGTCTTGATAACAGTAAACAAATTCACCCATCGTCCCATTATACTCCATCCGCAAATTGACTTTTAGTTATCCCTAAAATCAACCTGCGTATCCACATGATCGTCCTTATGCAAGTCTCACAATCGAGTAGTTTTTCTCAAGTCAAGTTCTTTAGTCGCATAAGTTCTATCCTCATTAGCCTTTCCCTTCAAGGTTAGTGTCTCGAGAGTGATCAATTCCAAGTGAGATTAACCAACAATGCATTGACGAAATTCATGTTCATACATCCTTTAAAGGGCTCGAATTTCGGGATGTCACACGTTGAACCTCAATGAACCTCTGAGCCCTATTTTGACAACCCTAGCATGATGTCTTTTATAGATTGGATGGGTAGAGAGTCTTGAGCAATGTTGTTTTACACTACTTAGCCACATTAGATTGAGCAAAGTCATTTTACGCATCCACATGGACTAGATCTTTTTAAAAAAATATGTCAACTCATTTTAAAATTTTAATTATAAAAGCCACATAATCATATTGGTTGGGATTACTCACCAGAGGCATTTAATTGACCATTTTTCTCCAATTTGACAGTTAAGTAAGTTAGGAAAAACTTTGGACACAAAAGTGAGTGTCATACAAAATTTTTCGTACTTTTAATATCCTTTTGCCGATCAATAAGATAGTCCACTCATTGTATGGTATGTGGCTAGATGGTCTCATTGTCAGAAATTTTGAAAGTCCCTCACTCTTTCTGTTTCTTCCCAGTTTACCCACCATTTATTAAGAAAATCTGTCCCACTACTCTCTTTCTCTATGCGTCTCCTTGACCAAAAGGTGCGAAGCTCTGCTCTCCCCCTCCCTCCTCTACTTTGCTCTGTCTCTATGTCCCTTTTCACAACCCTTTTGTGCCTTGAATCTTAACCACGCCACCACCTTCGTTGTCGCCTCCTAGAGCCCCATTGGCAGCTTTGATTCATTGTCTGCATCCGACCAGCTTAGGTTAGGGTTTTTCCCATCTTTCGCGAAATTCTCCACTCCCCCCCCCCTCTCTCTCCCTCTCTCTCTCGCCCCGTCCCTCTTCAACACCCCTTTGTGCCTCTAATCCGAGGTTTGGGTTTGGTGAGCTCACCAATCCCTTTGTTCCCATTACTACTATATGTATTTCCCGTCATTGTTGGGACGTGGTTCATCTTCCCCATTGCCAAATGGCTTTTATAATTTGGCCCATATTTTATCGGTAGTTTGGGCCACTATTGAGCGGCCTAGGGCTTTCTTGGTCCTTAGGGATTTCTTATGCTGCCTATATAAAAATTCTTCTTTTGGTAATTGAGAGTTGCATTAGTGAGGTGTGAGTGACAATTATAGTGAAATCCTCTATTGGATGTAACTTTAATTTAAAGGTGAACTAAGATAAACTTATGTCTCGATTTTTCTTTTTTGGCTTTACCATTATTTTTGTACTTCTAGTCCTAACATTCACTCCCAACCATGCTGTCGCGTCCACCATTGCCTCCCAAATCCCCATCAATGGCTCCGATTTGCTATCTGCACACCTTGAGCCGATGTTAGTGTTTTACTCCTATTTCACTATTATATTCCAATGAGCTTGAAAATTGACAGAGGAGGACATTGGCTTTCGTAATGTCAAATTTAGAGTCTATTGCACGTGCTGAGCAATGCTTTATAGAAATTTTGTTTGGGTTTGTAGGAACCGACTTATATTTGTTGGATAATGTTCAACTTGTAGATCTGTGTTTGTTTAATCGGCATCTAACAAGTTAATTTTATTGGATTGAGATTTCTGATTGCTAGTTGTGTATTCTCTTAGGTAATTAGTGTTGTGGTTTTAATTTGGCTTTGCTTCGAGATACTTGATAATTTCACATTTTTTGACATTAAAACAACAGTGAACAATCGTTGAGAAGCATGGGCAGAGAGCAGAAATAGAGATAAGTAAAACATTGGATACATATAATGAGGAATGCTTTGCTATTTTGTGTTCTACCAGATGTGATCTTCAGCACGTTGGCAATGTTTTGCTATTTTATTTCATTTGAATATGCTTTGTAATTGTTCATAATAAAGATGCGCATGTGCTGGAGGACATTTGAGTGAGATGTGTGGCCGGGAGCACTTTTGATGGTGCTCTTTGAGCGTGGTTAAACATCAAATCGTACTTGTTTTTTTATTAAACTTTCCTAAGCCAATTCTGAACAACCAAAACGTATTGCGGGAGATTAATCAATTTCGGTGCAAATTTTCAATACCCAAATCTTAAAAAGCAGAGGAACCCACTAGAACATCCATCCATTGTGATTTTTGCTCCATTGAACCTGGGTTTTGCTAAAATTAATGGTGTTTCCCTATTTAAAAGACATCTCATCATTTAATTCACACATGTAAAATTAGCGAATGGCCGTTTGCTAGTTAGGGGATTCTGGAACATTTGGTTGTCTCACCCGTCCAAATGATCTTTGAGCAAAATAACTATTAACCCGATTAGTGGGGTTAGTTCTCTCAAGATGCATCTTGAACTTTTGGGCCATTTCTTGGGCATCCTCAATAGAGAACAAACGGGGTAGTGAAACATGGTCTTGAATGTTGAGTCGCAAACCATTAATGTACCTAGTGGTCTATTGTTCCTCTAACTCAGGCAGGTTGTTGTAGGTGAAGAGTTGGAGGAACTGCTTTGTGTAGGCTTAGACTGATCGGCTCAGTTGCTAATAATTTTGGAATTGTTGAAACAATAATTGTTCATAATCACTTGGGAGGAATCAAACCTTCAATAGTTACTTCATCCGATTCCCCATTCGGATGGGAGCTTTTCTTTGTTGGCATCCAGTCAATTTTGTTTGTTCCCCCCAAGTTGAGGCACTACCCTTCAGCTTCTATGCCAATAGTTTTACTTGGTGGTATTCTCTATGGCATCGAAGAATTTCTCATCTTCCAAGAGCTAGTCCAAAAAGTCTTCGATATTCAATTTGCCATTGAAGGTTGGGAGGTCAACCTTCAATTGATATTGCTCGAGGTCTCATCGGTATCCCCTGTTCCAATGGCCTTCATAAATAGGCCTGTCCAAGAACTCTTCTTCTTCTTCTTCTTTGAAGTCCTCGATAGAGGCTTGCCATCTCTATTAGGGATTTGCCCCACGTTCCATACCTACCTCTAGGACTCGAGTGACTTGAGCACATTCGATCAAAAGATTACCAAGTAATGGGTTGGTGGACAAATGTTAGATGGCAACAAGTAAGTCTTGAAACCTCCATTCAATTTGCTCCACAAAGTATTGAACTCAGCCTGTGTAATAGGCCCATTTTCATGGCTCTTAGCTACGAGGAGATTGTCAATAATGTTATTAGTCATTGTCATAAGAGAGACTTCTGATTCCAAATGACGCAGAGGAAGATATTTTTGGAAAAAGATTCCAAATGATAATATTTATTCTAAATAATGATGCACTGATTACATTATCTTAAGCAACTATTTATAAGGAGCTCTTCGAATAATTAAAATAAAATAATAGAATTAAGGAAAAAATATTAATAAGGGGGAAAGCCTTCAAAACATGTCTCGAAATTTTACGAAAAATGTTTGAAATCTTTGGCGTCTTGGAAATCAAGGAAAACGTGTGAATTTGGAGATCAAGCATTGCCCAAATTGGCATAACCCATTTGCAGTTTCAAAGATCTTGCAATCCTCTTCAATTTAATGTGCATCATAATTCTTCTTAGATTAAAAAACTATGACCATTTGAAATTGACCTGTCATTTATAGCGTAGGTGGGACCGCCTCCTCTTATGACATCCAAAGATTTTAATATAAGCATTTGTCGGCTATTCTACATCACAGAGAGGGATTCTAACCTGAGCTTGTCGGACGCAGATGTCAAATTGAAGCTGCTAATGGGGCTGCAAGAGGCAACAACGGGGGCGTAATCGGGAGTGAAGTGCGCGGAAGGCTGAAGTTGAGCATGTTGGACCCACACAACGGATCGACGGCACAAAGGGGTCGTGAAGAGAAACGGATAGAGGGAGGGAGGGAGAGAGCAGAGCAGAGAGTTTTGGATGTGAAGAGGCAGAAAATTAGGTGAAGAGGGAGGGAGAATGCTGAGGTCATGAAGAGAGGGAGAGAGGGGGTTGGGGGGATGGGGAGGGAACGGAAAGAGCTAAAGGACACTAGTGAGATTCGATGGAGATGTGTCATGCGCTGAGTAGAGTGTCTCATTGATGATGGCGAAGGGCAGCCCCACCTAATATTGGTCTGGATTAAACTTTTAATTAAGGTTGGCTTTCAAATAGCTATTGGGGAGGCGGTCAGTCCTACTCATTGTGAAATTCCGCCGAAAAATCTGACTTCCCGAGTTTCATGCCTCTTTTACTTTGCTTGAAAAAGGCCAATTCTCACTTTGCCGCCCTTTTTTCAATGATGGGTCTTCCATTGTTCCACATGCGCTCATGCATGGTGCCGCTGCTTGTTCACATCTCGGGAAGGCTCCAAGGCCCACGCATACTTATTCGTGCTGGTTCGCACACTTTTTTTGGGAGATCGGAGGTGAGAAGATCGATCACAACTCTAGGGTTCCGAAGGGGGGCCTTCCATAACATGACACCTGGCGCTGGTGAAACGAAAAAAATAAAATGAAAAGATAGTAACTGCAAGAGCACAATCTTTACATGGAGTAAAAGCAAACAGATTGACATTGCATGTATAAATTAAAATTCAAAATGGGACAATTTCAGTCTCGGTCCTCGAACGTTTAAAGAGGATCGATCTATGGTGCCTTGGGGAACCAGGCCCCTTCGGTCGTAGATCGTCATAATTTAATACGAAATAACATAAATTGCACACGCTCTTGTTCATGTAGTCGTGATTAGCCAAAGTCGTGAAGCACGTATTTGTCCATCATTTGCTTAACCAGTGAGTTCATGTGAGCATGTTAATCGCAACGTTTGTTTTGACCTTTGGCGAATCTGAGAGCTTCTTTTGGATTTATGGTGTTTATGTTTGACTTTTGTGAGTAAGACGCAGATTTTGAGTCAATGAATTCTCTCTTTTCGGTGAAGGAGTTGATTCCATCTGAAGGTGAGTACTTCACTTGCCCTAACATCTTATATTTTCTTGTGTTTGTGTAGACAAATCTTTTGCTTTTGCTAAATGACCGCTTCTCTCCAAGATTTCCGGAAGAAGATTGAGGTTTAAGCTTCAGATGAAGGACAAGAAACAGAAACCGAAGCATTCAGGGTTGCAGCTCTAGCGGATGTACCATGTTTTGTGTATTGTGTTTTAACACTGCATCGTGGAACTAAAACAAGAACCCGATTGAATTTCCTAATTTAAGTCTAGGAACTGGATCGCTCATTCGACGATTTTGGGAATTAAATCATATTAGCCACTCAAGTCCTAGGACTCTACTAGTTTACACTCTTCGCCGTAAAATTTATAAAAAAATGACTCAATCTTCTGGGCTTGCTTTACGAAAACATTTTAGCTGGGGATATGTCTCAAATACAAAAATACCAGAAGCATAAAAAATGCCTTAACTTGTGTACGGCATTCACTTTGATGCCACAACTTTTTGTCAACTCATTTAAGTGTCAAAATCGGAGAAACATAATCATTTAAGTACCAACGGCGAGAAATTTCTGCCAAAATTATATGTGGCTATTTTAATGAAAAGACTGGTCCATATGGCATTTCCACATATACATTTCTCCTCCACTTCATTTTTGCTTATTTATTTATTTATTTGTTTTCTTTCCCTTTCAGTTGGCATTAAAAAAATTGTTTTTCAAAAATTTTGACATTTAAGTGATCCAGCATAAAGTTGATTAAACGATGTCATTCAGCACTCAAATTTCCCGGCAAGCCACAGTGGCTATAAATATTAATAAAAAAAGGCTACGTTAGATTTCCGGTCAAAGAGATCGGAGTTGGCAATGAATTGACCGTTTTTTCAAAAAGTTTGGCACTTAAGTTAGCCACCGAAATATTGTGATACTAAAGTGAATGTTGTACATAAGATATGGCACTTCTAATGTTCTCCTAAAAAATGCCAAACTGTTTGGTAGAAATTGGGGGGATTGCTCTTCTCGTGTATTTGGGATAGCATCTCTTGTCCCTCAAACGTAGAAGTTGTCCCTAAAAAGATTTGGATAAGTATATTGTAAGTCATAAAACTTATCAAGAAAATGCAATTAAGTCCTAAAACTTTCAAAAAATTGCAATCAAATCCTAAAACTTATCATAGAAATGCATTTCAAAAAATACAATTTAGTCTTAAAACTTATCATGCAATGGAGTCCTAAAATTATCAAAAAGTGCAATCAATGGAAGGATTTTATTGGACTAATTTGACAAGTTTTAGGACTCGATTGCACTTTATAAAAGTTTTAGGTTTTAATTATACTTTCGTGACAAGTTTTAGGATTCTACTACACTTTTGGAAAATTTTAGAACTAAATTACACTTCCTTAATAAGTTAAGGATTCTCATTGCATTTATCCCAAAAAGATTAGTAATGGGCTCTACAAAACCACCATCCTTTCTCTTTAATGGAAAGGGTATTAACGATGAAGGCATTGGGCAAAAAGTTGTCCTTAATGGTCATTAGGGACGGGTTGTTTTGACTTTTACGGACAGTTCTGCTTGTTGCCTCTTCTCCAATTTTTAGCAGTGCTCAGCTATCCATCTATAGGCATACTATTAAAATTTTCCTTTTTGGTCAGATAGACATGATGGTTAAACTGGTGGGACATCAAAAAAAGTTACTTGTTCACAATGAACGGTTCATGTCGGCCAAGTTCAGCCTTAAGTTTAGATGGATTGGGTTGAGCTTATAGCTGAATAGCCTTGTCCAAGCCCACCAAAAAGTGGTCTTTTTACCCATTTGGCTCGGGTAGATTTGTGAATTGCCAAGCTTGTAATCATATTTATCTAGCTACATCACTTTGGTACTTGCTATAATTCCAGCTCGATCCCTTCGATATATATTTTTCATGGAGGCCAATGTAAGAACGGTTTCCTAATTCAAACATTTCATACATTCACCAACTGTAACTCCCCTCGATGCTAAATAATTTATGTAGGCAATAGTAATAGGCAATCATTTCATTTTTCTACCAAGCAGTTGATTCAACAATACGACAACGTATTAGAAATTTAGATTTTTGATTGGGCTAAGAACCTAGGAGTGCTATAACTTTCAGATGGACTCACTTGAGTGCTACAACCTTTCTTTTTGTTCATTTGAGTGTCATAAATTTTAAAAATTGATCACTGTGCTATTGGCGATTTGTCTCGCCAGAAAATCTAATGCGACATTGATTTATAATATCTAATGTGGCATGCTAGAAAGCTAAAATCAACAATTGAGAAGGTAAATGACATTAGTCTCATCTAAAGAAATTAGGACAAATTTCAAATTTCATCTTCAAGAACCCTAACCAAACTCGAACCTTAATTCTTCACATTGGGGCAAATATTCTCATTAAATTCACAATGGGGAGTAGAAATAGGAGAAGCAGGCGCAATTTATCAACAAAGCAAAGATGAAATTCAATAAATTTGCTATTGTGGGCTTCAAAGTCTAATAAGAACAACTTGGACGAGAGATAATCCCAAGACTCAGGAGAAGGTTCCATAGATGCATCAGGTATAGATAAGACTCCAATTGTGGATATCTCATGTGGATTGATGCAAAATTTTCGAATCAAGCAATAGATGTGATCTTGAAGCTACTTCAAGGATGATACGAACCTCCACCTGTATTGACACAAGAGTTGGACAATGCCGACTCAACGCAAGCTGAAATCAAGGGTCTAGAATTTTTGGTCAACCATTTGAAGAGGTTTCAAGGCTGAAATGTCAAAGAGTTATCTTCAAGCATTGCTTGTCTTGTTGTCGCTGGGACTTGGTTGTGGTCATATGTAATTTGAGTAATGAGAAGAAACTACCGAGTCCATCATAATTGATGAACAAAGATATGTGTTATTGTGTATGGAGCAATGTATATTAATTATTGGAATGTTTTTTATGCTGGAAATCTAGTTAGATTTGGCAATTATGTGTACGTGGGTTAAATACCTAGCTTTGCGATTAGGTAAGTGAGTTGAATGGGTTGCAATTTGTGAATTATTGCTGGTTTATATTAAAAATTATAGATGGTTTACAATTTGTGCCATAGTTTTTGCGGTAACAACAAAAAGGATCATGTATTTTATGGTTGGTTTTGGCTATTTAGCATATAGTGTTAAAGGACAATGAACTTTCATTAAGTTCATGAATGATTATTTTAGTGCCAAGAAATTTTATAAATGAATACTTGAGTTCATTGACTTTTTAAAATTGACCATTTATGTTCCTTAACTTCTTAAAAAATAAGCAAGTGGTTTCACTTTTTAAATACATCATATAATAGATTAAGCAAGATTCCACGGGTCACTCTTGTCATCCTATAATAGTTTACAAAAAGCATTATTTCATAGATTCCATCAACCTTGGCTTTGGTTTAGACCAAATAGCATTGCATTTAGACCAAACAACAAAAGATAGTCCTTACACCAGCAAAATGAGGTTATTACATTATTAGTAGGACAATGTTCTTACATTCAAAGCAAATAATATTGTTGCTAAACATATCATCAGCCAAAATGCAATAAATATATCAAACACCTAATGAGAAAAACCTAAATAGACATCGACATTTAACAATAGAATCATTAATAGACATATACCCTCCCATCACTCAAGTTGAATAACCTCATCACTTCTTCTTCTTCTTGTCTTTTTGTTTAATGGACTCTTGATATGATTCATGATCCTTGCATTCTTTGGAACTTGAACTATAAGCACATCATTTACTTGTCTTCCTTTTCTCATTATCTTATCTTTTGGAGTTTCATGTTTTTTGGTGTTTAAGGCAGAGGCACTTCATGTGATTAGTCTTGGCACTGTGGCAGTAGATTGAGATTGATGTATTGTGACATTTCTAGGTGTTGTTGGCTTCTTTTTTTGTGCCTGTTTTTGAGCTGCCATTTCTATAATTTGTTTTGGAATTGCATTCAGTTGCTTCTTCTTGGATTGTGCTTGACTTTCCATTGGTTGGTTTATTTGTGCATACCTTTGGCTTCTTGTTTTAGGTGTAGCCAATTCTTCACTTGGTCCTCCTCGAGATATATCTGAACTTCTTCTAGTTTATAACCATAACCTTGATCAGTTACCATGCCAATCAAATGACGTATGTTAAATGAATAAAACCTAAAAAACTTACATTTAAAATCATCATGGTGGTATTCATGTTTATGAATAACCCGTAGCCATATTCCCTTAGCTTTTGGCCAATTGCACTATGTATTTGTTGTGGTGCAAAACTTTCAAAAACCTTTTCAAACTCTTTCTAACCTACAAAATAACATAATCGAATTAACTTTATTTGATAAGAAGATATCATATAATAACAATGACCATAACAAACATCATACTTGACATTTACTTATGTATTGTACACTATTAGATTAAGTGCCTTGCATTATTGTTTTCTATGTTACTGGCACATGCCCTTACATGATTGGCATGTGATGTTCCATGCTCTTGTTTCTGCTTCTTACATGGACAACTAGTCTTATTTTGCCATTCCATATGGTAGTGTGTGCATTGAACTATTTCATCAGCCTTGCTCATTCTGTTGCTATTACTATCAATCTTCTATATTCTCATTTTCCTTTTAAACTTGCTAACTTGCTTCTTCAATGATAAAGGTTCCGAAGGTTGATAATGTTTTTTGTCCCAAAGTTTGTTACTTCTCACATGTTACATCATGAATTGACATGAAACAAGATATTTACTTTTATTGTAACAATCTTCTACATGACCCTTGGTATTGAGTTGCTTCAGTTGAATGGCATAAAATGACACATGAATTGGGTATTCTAATTAATTGTCATACTCGATAATATCATTTTTTCCTCTTTAAATGGAAAACATACTTGTTGCCATTGTTCATGATCTCAAACCCATAATCCCCATATTAGATGACAAAACCTACTAGTGGATTTTATGTATGATTACATTGTCTTGTCTACTTTGAACATTCAAATCTGTCTTTCTAGCCTAGTCATAACTCTAATATCTTTAAGCATACTAATTATTAATTTACAGTCGGCTCCTAAAATCTTGCTATTGAATTTCTCATAAAGATTGTTGTCATTGACATCACACTTGAATTTTTCATTGAAGAAGGCTCAATACTAATGCTTTAGTTTAGTGTGAAACAATACTTCCTAATTTTTTATTGTTGCAACAAGTAGAGCTTCTTTATAAATTCTAAAATCTGTCATTTTTGTGTTCTTTGCAATTAGCTAAAATTGCTTATACAGTTGATCACATTTATACTTCTTAGCCCAATTTGCATATATGTGTATCGCACACATTTTGTGCTTAGCATATTGTATCAATTTAGCTATTGCAAGATCAAGCCCATACAATAATTGAAACCAACAAACATTTGTAAGTTATTGTCACATTTGGAAGATTGCTACATTTATTAATATGTAAGAATTTGGTTACGATTAATGACATGCGTGAGAAATTTTATGTGACTGATTAATATAATTGTTATGTTTGGGCGATGGGTTAGAAATTTACTAGGTTAATTATTTACCTATGTTCTGAAAGTTTTGCCGAATGTTTTGACTAGTTCAAAAGTTAATTATTTACTTATGGTTGGAAAGATTCACAAAACATTTTGATGGGTTCAAAATATTGTTTGAATTTATCAATATCTAAAATGAACACCGGTCTTCTTATTTATGTATTGATTTCCTTGATTCTTTAATATTTCAAATAAAAAAAAGCTATTTTGGAAAGTTATTCTTTTGGCTCCCTCTTCCATCAACAAGCCTCACTTTGAACATATATCTCTAGCTTTTCCTCCTTTAACAAGTGACATTTTGAACTTTATATTTTAGATTTCCTTCCATTGGCAAGTTGAGACATTGAATTTAACATTAAATTTAGCATTGTCGAACAATTTCATCAATCACTCTCCACTTTCTTTTTAACATTTACTTTCAATTCCAATAGTAAAAGTAAAGGGTCCCACGTTCATATTTCATTAAAGTCTTAAGTTCATTTCCAAGTTTGAACAACATAAACTCATTAAATTTTTTCTACTCTTCATAAATGGGTTTTGTCGTTTTCAAAACAAAAATTATTGATTTCGATTTTATTTTACTTTGAAGGAAATTAAAACTTTGATTTTATGCAAACTATTTTCAAAATAAGTGAAAACTCTAGACACTAAGCTTGGTTGTTCTAATAAGTACTTGACTTAGTTGCTTGATGGGTACTTATTTTAAGTGAGTTTTATGAACATGTGTGAGTAAGTTTGGTAACAGCATATTGGATTTCTCACTTCTATGAATTTTGATAATGGTATGTTGAGTTGTGTATTGATGATTTTATAAGTTAATTCTTTGATGATTGATGGTATTTTGATGAAAAAAAGAGTGTAAAGAGAGTAAAAAAAATAGTTAATGATTTCAATGGATTATTAAAAATGGTAATTATTGATTATCGATTATGGCAAGTTATTGATTATGGCAGGTTATTGAGAACCAATTATGGCTAATTATTGAGTATAGGAGTTATTAATTATCAATTATAACAGGTTATAAATATGGCAATTATCGACAATAAAAAAATAATATATATAAATTTCAAAAAAATTAATTTCTTTTTTTTTCATGTTTTCTATTCTATGGATATTTTTAGTTCTTCAATTTTTTTACATCATTATATAATAAATACATATATGTTATATTTGGAAAGTATGTATAGAAGATTGATGTTGAATATGTTTATTCGGTAAAAATTATGTGAAATGATCAATGCATAAAATGTTAATGTAGAAAATGTTCAATTGGTGATGGTAAAGTTGAATAATGTGATATATTAAATATTAATGTTGATCATCTTCATGTACATTAATGTTGTATGATAATATTGAAAATTAAAAAAAAAATGTCGTCATCCATATGAAGGTGGCGACAATGCCTCATGTGTTTGGATGCCCTAAGGAGTATATCTCACATTGAAGATTATGTATAGCTAAATATCTCGTGGACAAATGTTACGAGATGTCTTGGAGTTAAGATGCCCCATATATCAGGATACTCCATGTGTCGAGATGTCTCAGGAATATTCAAGAGGTAGAATATATAAGATGATGTGGGCTCATGAGCATACGTATATGCATGTTAATAATATACCGACTGATTTTGATGCACCAAGAAATTATATGCCATACATGTGCATAGAGTAAATAATATCATATATTCGTGTAAGACCCTTGCAAAGAATGTGGTATAAACTCATGCATTAATTATATTGTTATGAATGATTGTGATTGATATGTCAAGGCAAGTGCAAAGGTAACATTTTAGTGTAGACTTAGATATTTCACTTGCTGGGCTTCAATTCATCCATTTATTTTTCATAAATGTAAGATGACTCTTCCGCCATCGCTACTTATTTTGTAAGATGGTTCATCCTAGGCATATGTAGAGTATGATCATGAGGAGGTTGTATTGCATAATTTGATTTTTGTGTATATTTAGTGTACTACCACGATTTGGGTTGACGTATAACTTGCTCAATGAGTTCCCCATCAATTTGTAGCCTAATAGACGATCTTCAATATTGATTGGATGGGATCGTTTATATGTTTAAATAAACCTCTTAGTTATGTTGTAGAGTAGCCAACGTTGGGGGAGATTATTGATCCTTAGATGTTGAGTTGGTGTTGTACAAGTAAGCTTTTGAGAGCAGGAGAATGGTAGTGGAAATCAAAGTTATCGAACCATCCTAAATATTTGTATGTTGATGATGTATTGTAAGTGATGCATATGTATATTATTAAATAAGTGAAATAATGATTTGACATATCTAATTACTTATTATGCTTCCATTTGTGAATAAATTAATAACAAAAATTATATATGACATGCGTAATGTTTGACGTACCTGAGGCACCTTAGTAATAAAATATGAATGATATTAGAATAGTAACAGTTCAATGATATTAAATTTTATTGGCCACTCATAATGCATAATCTCTTCCATCAGTTATGCTAAGGTCAACAATTTATATTTTTAAAAACAAAGACCAAATGTCTTTATTCTCTATCGTTATAATGGCCCAGGTTATTGTAAACATTTGATTATTTCGATATCTCCCAATGATGGCCAATAACTTTCAATTGCATAATCCCTTCAAAAAATATCCATTTAATCATATTACTTTTTTACAGCTAACTAAGAATCCATTTTTACATGCATCAAAACAAGCATACATTCAACCAAATTATGTACCAAAATCAGACATTTGCTTGTCCATGACCTCTACTTGAATTCTCCTAAGTGGATTCTCAAGCTTACATCCTTTATCATAGTCCTAAATTTATGCATATTTTTCCTTATATGTACTTACCAATGTACTCATCACCTTGTACTTATCCTTTTTACGTTGATTTCTAGACATATTAACACCTACTTATTGTTTCACTAACTGTGTCGATTGAAGACTCTCGATTTTTAGCATGACTTCAATGGTGTTGAAGAAGTGCTTGGTCAATGACACATTAGTAGTTCTTTTATCGTTGAATACAATACTACAATTATGTTCCTCTTAGAGACCAATTATCGAATAAGCTAGTCTTCTCCCATGAGTAATTCTCTTGTGCACACTTTGCTCCAATATAATCATTGCTATCTTTAGTACATGAATATTCTTGTAGTAAGGGATTAAATACTTTGCAGTAGTATCTCTAAATTATTTTGTATCATTAAATCTTATCAATATACAAAACATGCAACTTGTACCATTGAATCATAAAAATGATACTTACTTTTCCTTCTATGCAAAACTGCAACATCTTCATTATCATCATCCTTTAAGATACCAATGTCACCATCACTACTTTCCTCATATTCTATATCATAACTATTAACCACAAAAGCTTATTCATCCATGTTTATAGATCCGTCCACTTCCCCAAATGGTGCATTTCTCTTTTACTAAAATGCCCTCACTTCTTGCCTTGCTTATGCAATTTTCTCATCATCAACATCACTTGGGCAAGTTGTATGCACTAAAGTTTTCTCATTTTCATTATTGGTTAGTGCAACTTTCCAAGAACCCTAGTTTACTCTAATCCCTCTTGAGGAAGTGTGTCCCCACCATTAGATATGCCAACACCTCTCTCAAATAGTTCACAAATCTCTAAAACATAAGTTGTATGCAAAGCTTTGGCCTCCTCTACTCTCAGATCTCCTTCTAAAACAGATCCATCACTACCTAGGTTTCAATACCAACTTCCAATATTGTTTCCTCATCATTACACCGTGCTATTCAACAAACACATAAATACCATTATTGTGGAGATAATGATAAACGAAATCCCTCACCCCATTATCATTACACATATATATCAAACCATTCTCAAGAATTTTACCATGCATGGCATCATAAACATAATGCAATTTACCTATTTTGCATCACAATTGTTTTACCATATCCCACACAAAGTCTTTATATGACAGCCTACTCACATCGACAAGGACAATAATGACATTTCCACCAACACATTTTCACTCATGGCCAATAACAAACTCCCATCATAAATGGGTGCACTGATATTACCCATGTTAGCATTGTACCCATGACAAAAAGATATAACAATTCCGTAATAGAGACCACAACACAAAGATGACAACTTCTGCAATCAGTCCCCACAACCACACCACTTTTAATGAACAATTATTTGAGGGTGTTGGTCACTGAACACACTAGACAAAGTACCTCACCAAATACAAAACGACAAATCACTCACCCATTCAATTGGTACAAAACTCTAGTAATTGCCCTCCAAGCTATGGCCTTTTTTGTACACCTTTAGTCTCTGTCAACAACACGAAATTGAATAAGCTATCACTAATTTTGTCGGTCAATGGACATAAAAAAGCAAACATACCTCATGAAACACAACACACTTATCTCTAGTCTCTATTGAACAAGATTCGTCATGTGACAAGCCCTAAGTTTTCCCTCCACACTATTGCCTTTTTAAGACGTCTCTGTCCAGTGAGAGAGAACGACACCAAGTGGGCAAGATCTCACTCAACAAACAGAGCATGAGTGTCAGAGTAAAGGAGAAGAGGAAGCCCTAATTTTTTAGAGAGAGAGAAAGAGAGAAACAATGACGTTTATTTACAATCTTGTGATGTTAGACAAAAACTTCTATGCTGGACTTTAATTTGCTTTTCCAAATTCCATGTTGGAATGAAAAATTAAATATAAAAATCCAAGTAGGACAATTTGCCAGAAATGAAACTCGAAGGCTTTTATATCGATGTGGCATTTAATTGAGCGAAGAAAAAGTTATAGCACTCAAGTATACAATATACGAAAATTATGACACTTATAATATATATATATTTTTGGTAACCTAGGAAACCCCCGCACGGCCGGCAGCCGGGAAGTAAACCACCACCAAGCACATGCCACCAGGGTAAGTCCACAAATGACTCCGCTGGGATTTGAACCCCTCCCCTTCGGTAGGGGGGGAAAGCCCAAAGCCAGCGGAGCCACCACATGGGGTGGTTGACACTCATAATATTCTTATCTCTTTTTGAGCAAAAAAATTGATGGGACGGAAACCTTAAAAACCTTACACTACATTTCAAACAATCATGATAGCATAAAACACGAGAACTTTAAATATGATTTGAAATTACGAAAGCCGAGCCAATGTTGAAAATCAATACAGTGAATCACCAGATAAAACAAATCCAAATGGGATCTCATTTTAAGTAACTGATTTCGACAGCAATTTGACTAGTGATGTCTTATTCGCTCCAAATTCGATTCATGTGATCCTTGGTGTAGTAGAAAATTATACGTCAGAAAGACTTGAAAAGCATAGCCATGACTGTGGAGGACCCTCCCATGCATTCCATAAACGACCAACGCAAGATATATTATCGACTGAATTGCTCCGATTAGATCAAGGATTCACATGTAATATCCTGCTTTAATGAGTTCACCTTCCATTCTTCGTCAAGTTCTTAAAAAGAGAAAAGACAAAAGAAAAAGAAATGAAACCAAGCAAATAATTGAAGACGTAAGTTATGCTTGGGCCTACTTAATGGCCATAATGATGATGATTTGGATGGCCTAAGTGCAAATATATTTTAATTATGGATTTTAATATGCACGTCCCCTTTGATTCTATATCTGCAAGCATTCGATTATAATTAGACTTATTAAAATGGATAAAACTCATGTTAGGCCTAATTATTATATGAGTTGGTTACATTCGGTAAAATAATTTAGAATAATAAAATTCAAAATAAATGAATTTAAATAGGTTCATAATTTATTTATATTCAACCCATTTTTACAACTATTTCTTCACTCTCTATCGGCATCACTTTATATCATTATCGCTTACTCCCCATTTTTATCTTAGCTTAGGTATGAATTTTCATAAATTTAACTAAATATGAAATTGTTTTAGAATATATGACTCAGTTCGGATATGAATTGGATGTAAATTAAATAGGATAATTAGATTTATATTTGTTATATATAATTTAAACGAGTTAAATCAATCGACATAGGTCGGAGCATCTTTGGCCGACATAAACTTGATTTGATCTATCCTTTGTTAGGTCTAATCACAGGACGGCGCGACCCTATACGATTGAGAATGACCTGGAGAAGAAGCTAGCCAAGAACTCACCACCACGAATTTCGTGGCACGAAAGAACTATAAAAAGGATTCGGCCGTAGTCGCTCCTCTGCACTTTCTCGGTATCGATCGACCAAAGTTAGAAACAGAAGAATCAGATGGCTCCTTCGGACGACGGTGGTCACATTGTGATGCTACCTTTCATGGCTCACGGCCACCTCGTCCCGTTCCTTGCCCTCGCCAGGCGAATCCGGCGGCAAAGCCGCTTTGCCGTCACCATCGCCAGCACTCCTGTCAACATTCGCCGCCTCCATTCTGCTGCCGTGGCAGACCCCACGCTCACGGCCATCAATTTCGCGGAGCTCGCCTTCCACTCCTCTGACCATGGCCTGTCGTCTGGCGAGGAGAGCACCGAGAACATGCCGCTGACCCAGATGGCAGCCCTCTGCCATGCGTCGCTGAGCTTGAGAGCTCCCTTGGAAAGCCTGGTCGCCGACATCACCGGCCGGGAGGGTGGGCGGCCTCCCGTCTGCATAATCTCCGACACCTTCTTCGGCTGGGCGGTGGATGTGGCCAAGGCCTTCGGGACAAGGAACTACACCTTCACCACTTGCGGGGCCTATGGGACCTCGGCGTACGTGTCCATGTGGCTCCACCTCCCCCACCGCACGACGACGGAGTCCGGCAGGTTCAGAGTCCCGGGGTTCCCAGAGCGATGCCTCTTCGACAAGTCGCACCTCGTGGCGATGATCAGGGAGGCAGATGGGAACGATACATGGTCCAGATTCCTCCGGCCTCAGTTCGAGCTTGCTCTCAATTCGAGCGGGTGGCTGTGCAACACGTCCGAGGAATTCGAGCCGCTTGGAGTGGCGGCCCTGAGAAACCTGGTGAAGCTTCCGGTCTGGACCATCGGTCCCCTTCTTCCTGATGCGATCGTCAGGAACGACGACTCCTCAGGTTCCTCGAGTTCCATCTCCGAACACTGCCCTGGAAAGCGGCTTGGGATCACCCCGGAGAGATGCGTCGAGTTTCTCGATGCACACCCTCCGGACTCTGTCGTGTACGTCTGCTTCGGTTCCCAAAACACCATAACCGAGTCCAACATGAAGGAGCTCGCGGCTGGGCTCGAAGCGAGCGAAAGGCCGTTCATATGGGTCATGAGGCCACCCCTCGGGTTCGACATGGAGGGCGAGATGAGGGACGAGTGGCTGCCACCAGGGTTCGAGGAGCGAGTAGCAAGGGTAGAGAAGAAGAGGGGGCTGCTGGTGTGGGACTGGGCACCACAGCTGGAGATCCTGCAGCACGGGTCGACCGGGGCGTTCCTCAGCCACTGCGGCTGGAACTCAACAATGGAGAGCCTTAGCCAAGGAGTGCCGATCATTGGGTGGCCGAGATCAGGGGAGCAGGCGTACAATGCGAAGATGATGGCGGAGGAGATGGGGGTCTGCATTGAGCTGGCGAGGGGCGAGGCTGGGCGAGGTGAGCCAGGAGGAGGTGAGGAGGGCGATCGAGGCAGTGGTGGGCGGGAAGGGCGGGAAGGGTGGGAAAGGGAAGGAGCTGAGGGAGAGAGCCATGGAGGCGAGGGAGAAGATCAGGAGGGCGGTGAGAGAGGGAGAGGGGTCTTCAGTGAAAGCCATGGATGAGTTTTTGAGGAATCTTGTGATGTCTTGATCGATGCAGAGCAGAGGCTTGTTTTGAGTCGCCGTCATCGTCGTTCAATGTGTGGAGTGAGCAGAAGGAATAATTAGTCAACGATGCAAGGATCTCTTCCAGTTGGCGGTTGCTTTCTATCCCAATAAATTCATTCGACGTGTTGTGCTCTTTGATCCATACTATGTATGGCTGTATTGTTTACTTTGACCCATCCTAAATTGAGATTTGCAATTTTCTACATTTTCATAAGATTACCCAATCTGATAGTTCTTTCATCTAAGCACGTTAAATTGGAGTTTCAACGCTAAATAATATCATTATTTCAAAAAGTGTTTCTTGTGAGTTAATTTCAGCCTAACATATATATACTTTAAAAATATTTTTCTCTAGTTCTAACGTAATTCAGTTTCTTGATACCCTTTTGTCATTATATAAGCCTGCAGGAGCTGCTCGTTGAGATTACTCCCTACCCTTGTTGGATGTGTCATTGCAGTTTTGGTGGAATGTTTCTTTTGGTCAAGCCATGAGATTTACAAAAAAGGTGGGTGCGGAAAATCTTGAAAAAATTAGTCTTTTTGCTAGAGTGAATTTGTGGGTAAACATAAAAATTTCTTCACCTTAAACCAGGCTTTCTTTTCTCACTCCCAAACAAAATCTTGTTGACGATAACGCTTTGAGATTAAACATCCTTTTCAGCTCCTTCTTTCTCGTTCATTTAGAGGGGGGAAATCGGTCATAGAAGATCCAAGGTTTGTGAGTAGCAAGTTTAGAACAAGCACATTTTCAATAGGGAAAATAACACAAATGATCTATGAATTTTGGCCAAATGTACGAAGTGTCGTCCATAAAATTTTAAATTGTTCAATGTAATTTCTAAAATTTGACCTAATATGTAATGTAATTTATTTAGTGCGATCCTTAAACTTTTGATCATGTTCAATTTAGTCCTTAGACTATGTAAAAATGCTCAATATCGTCCCTAGACTTGAGTTGAAGAAATGATAAGATATGTTTTCAGCCTAGAGACTAGATTTTACATTTATAAAAACTTCAATGATCATATTGAATAAATCAATAATTCGGGGATTATATTATATATTGGAATAAATTTTAGAGATAACATTGAATAATTTAAAAATTCAAGGTCAATATTGCAAATTGGGTCAAAGTTGAAAGATTATTTTTGTAAATATCCCATTTTTTATCACATTAGAAGAGAGAAACGACAAATGCTCTGAACTGGCTCTTAAATCCATGCCAGTAGCCACATGAACAAGATGGTGGTTGCTTCCGCCCATTTATCGCCTCCCCCTCTTCCTATAAATGGTGAGTCAAAGTTTGAACTGAGGAACAATGACACAAACAATCAATAAATTTTGGCTCAATATGCAATTTGATCCCTGAAATTTTAATTTATTGAATATGGTCCCTAAAATTTTAATTTGTTCAATATAATCTTTGAATTATATGAACATATTCAGTGTAGTCCTTGGTCTTGAATTAATGAAAGGACTATATTAAACATTTTCATACAATTCAAGGATTGTATTGAATATATATTAAAATGTTAGAGATTACATTGAACAAATTAAAAATTCAGGGATTACAGTGCAAATTAGACTAAAGGAACTATATTGAATAAATTTAAAATTTAAAATCAAATTATACATTGGGTTAAAGTTTAAGAATTGTATATTTCCCTTGAACTTATAAATCGTTGCAAAGTAGATCAGTGCTGGCTACCAACTAGCGGCGGACCATCATCAGCGGAATTGGCGGCCAAAAGAGAACGGTGGGGTGGCTAATGTCCTCTAGATTTTTCTTTCCTCTTCTTAATCTAGAGGTTATCGGGTCAAAAAAACCAACCCGAACCCGCCTGACTAAACAAATGGGTCGAGATTTTGAGACACGAGTTTTTTCTTCACACCATATTGGTAGCACTAGCAATTTGTGTTTTCATGTAGAGATCATGATTTCGACTGGCGTCTACTTGCTTTGACATAAAGCTTCATAACTTCAATTTTATAAGCTAATTAAGACCTACTACGCTCGAATTTTTTTCTGTGATTTGTAAGTTCGATCAATCTTTGATTATTTCATATTTAATTCATCTAACTTCCATCTATTCTGATTCCTAGAGCACAATTATGATCTCTACTTTAACAAAATTCACTCAATCGAGGAAATAGTGTGCTTTTTCGTAAGAATGAGATCGGAGAACGATGGTTGAGCATCGTATCTCAAAATTAGACCATCAGATATTAGAGAATTGGGTATAATTTAAAAATCATGAAGAACATTACTCTAGTATGCCATTCTGAAGATTTTATGAGTGCTTTCGTTGATTAAAACCCCGGTCCAAGCATCAACATAATCCTATTATGAACAGAACATCATATTCTCATTTGTGTTACTCGATACCAAATTTGCGATACCCGTGTTCTTAATGTGGTAAAGGGTACCGCAAATCCAGTTCCGGGGCACCACAAAAGCTCAAGTAAATTGCCTCAAACAAGAGATGGGCAGATCAGAACTAGAAGCTTTCCTCTACAGAGCCACTGGCCACCAACCACAATCCAGTCGATGATTATGCCTGTCATGGGATGCGCTCTAAAACTCGCTGTAGTGCCTTTCTAATTCCGTCCTGATCAAGCACCGTCGTCAATTGTATTTCTTGCACCTAGTATAAAGCAGGATCGGTTATTTCACAGAGAGAGAGAGAGAGAGAGAGAGAGAGAGAGAGAGCAATATGGGAAACTTACCTGCCTCCCAGCACGAGCAAGAAGGATAAATTTCTTGTCTGTTGGTGGTGCCTACAATGAAGAAAAAGGATGCAAGGTCGATCAAAGCCTATAGTCTCGGGATGCAGGCAACAATATCACCGAAGACGAAGAACTCACGTTGGAGAGCCAGAGTTGGAGATCTTGCGAAACCACCCGTTTTTCAAAACCTTGTCGATTTATTCTCACATCTTCTATGCTGAAAAGAAGGGAGAAAATGAGATAGGAACCTGAGATAACAAAATTTGTGATGCAACTCTGTGCACCTGCCCATCACAATTCTGCTAATCATATAAGGATTATGGAGGCATGGGGACACCGGGAGTGCCAAAACTTAGCACGAGAAGATGCATAAGTGCCAAAAGTTCGAAATGGTACACTTAAAGTCCCAACGGCAAGAAAATCTAGCCAAAATGTATACATGGCATTTTTTCAGCAACATAAGCTCAAAACAACATTTGTTTTAAGTAGTGACGTGGCTATATTTAGCCAAAACGACATTGTTTTGCCTGATTCAATTTTTAATATGAAATTAAAAAAGAAAAGAAAAGCAAGAGCATAGGTGGGAGGGGCTCCCCACCTGTGGCCCTCCCCAAGCAATGGGGCAGCGGCGGCCTATGCTCTTCTTCTTCTTTTTTTAATTTAAGTTTTTAATTATATTAAAAATTGAACTTGGGCGAAAATGACATCGTTTTGGATGAGGGTAAGCTAAGGTAGATCTCTAGCGAGCCACGTAGGCAAGTAAATTATTATAAAAAATGACATGTAGGATTTCTTGCGGTCTTTGCCGGAGTCAGCACTGAAATTATCCAATTTTCAAAAATAGTGTATACCTTTCATAATTTTTGACATTTAAGTATTCCCTCTTGCCAAGTTTTGGTGCTTGGACTATTCTTTTGCCAAGGATTATGAGGTGGAAATTGTTTTCAAATATCAGTGAATCTTATTGAAAGCTTAACTAATTCTAGAGCCTTGATGTAAAGGACCTAGGAGACTATAATATAACCAAGTAGGTTTGACACAAAGTACTTTGGTTTTCATTTATTGACAAATTTAACTTAATTTTCGCCATTTCATACTCAACTGAAAGTTTGAGGAATATTGGATCATACCCTTCCTCCTGTAGTAGTTCTTGAATAATTGTTTCAAGCCCAGGAAGAGGATCAATCTTGCTGCTGCTGTTAGTGCCTGAAGCATCAGAATTAACTGAGCCATCCTGTACAAGAATGGCACTTAGCAGAGGTCAATTACAAAAACAAGAAGAGTATCAAGAACCTAATGAAAAAAAAGAAGAAACTTATGAACATAAAACCTGAGGAATCACTTTGTCCAAAGTTTCAAGAAGTGGATCCTCCTCTAACTGCTTCATTGACAGAGTAATCCTTGACTTTTCTCTGCACCAACTCAATCCAAACCACATAGCTGAAGCTCAGGGTCAGCCAATATTTTAGAGAGAGCATATTGATATGAAATTTAAATTATTACAGTTGATATGAAAAGTAGATCACATTTTTTCGGGAGACGATAAACATGATAAATCTAAATTGAAGACTGTGAATATCCAAATTTGTAATCATGTCGCAAATATGGCTCTTTGTATAGTATCAACCATCGCTAAACTTCATTTTGGCATTGAATGACTCTTCAATCAATGCTTAATGAAATTGAGAATTGAATGACTCTTCAATCTGGACATTTATCTTTTTCTACTTGACCTTGACTTGGCATATGAAAGAAACCCCAATATGAAATGGCCGTAAACCATTTGTCAGATAAGAAAGAGAACTTATGAAAAAAGTTGTTGGAATTGTACGTCAAAAAGTCTAAGGTGTCATCAAAGCCAAAAGCGGGAATCAATGCCCAATTTAGGTGCTTTGAAAGGATTCATCATGCACAAACCTTGTCACAGTTGTCTAGTGTATCCCCAGGATACGGCAACATATGCAAGTCTTGCACAAGACAACTCAGCACCAGATGACAAGACCAGAAGATTTGGAGGTTGTTTGATGATCAAAAGAACCCAAGGTAAGATCAGAAAGAAAAAAAAAGGAGGGGGGGGTTTCTTGTCTCCAAAAATAAAAAACAAGAAATCTAGAATTATCAAAGATCCTTGACACTGAAGAAATCAAGGAATTTTAATATACCAAAGAATAATACTTAGCCAATATCATTTTGGGATCTTCTAGCCTGTCTTTAAACCAAATCAGATCCGCAATAACGAGTTTCAATTGTATCTCAGTATATAACTTTACCATCAGAGCAGAATGGACAATGACAGAGAATTTTCTTTTCACATGATGTTATTCTTTGATTGCTAGTCCAAGAATCCATCTTTTCATCAGCTGGATCTATTCACCATCAGAGCAGAATGGACAATGACAGAGAATTTTCTTTTTCACGTGATGTTATTCTTTGATTGCTACTCCAAGAATCCATCTTTTCATCAACTGGACCTATTCCATCAAAATGACAACCAGTTCTAGCTTCTATTTGAATGTTCCATCTGTCCAAAAAATTGCAAGTCCTACCCATTTTGATCTGTTGAGAAGTATGTGCAAGTTGTGGTAGTAAAAGTCCCCAGATCCAAGAGTGCAATAGTTAATATGTCCTAGTTGGAACATTGAGTGAAGGTGAGTCCAACTGTGTATTTTGGGAGGCTCGGACTTGGGACCTCTCTCAGTAATTACCTTAAATGAAGGTATTGGAGTTCTACTATGCGCTCCCAACAAATGGTATTTAGAGCCGATGGCTGATTGTGGTGATCCAAGTCCAATGTGTATTGGTGTACGGTGAATATCTTAAGAAAGGAATCTTATGACCAATGTGGTTTCTGTGCAGCCAACATGATTCAGTCTGGCAAAAGAGACTTAGGATAAATGTGGGTGTTGTGGTGGAGCAACACGGTTCTACATGGTTCATGTTGGAGAAAGAGACCAGGATTGAACCAGCCTTGACAAAGTATAGACTTAGATTAGTGCCAATTTGAATCAGTGCTTGACAAGCTCTCATCCAACACCTATCACTCAAGTCCAGAAAAAGGAAAGGGGAATAAAAATCTTGCCATTATAGGATCACACAGCATTTTAGATGATACCTGGAGGCAGGGATTACTCTGACCAGCCACATACCAAATACACTAATGTGACATTAGCATTATGTCTCACATTTTGAAGTCTACCAATCCTTTTGTAGTACTGAACTATAATATAAAGCCCAATCACTTGGATGTATGGGGAATAAAAAGTCTTATCCAGGCCCCATAATTTTTTGGATTTTCAAGAAACAGAAGAAAAAACTTGTAAGCTTTAGTATGAGTAATGATATTAGGTCAATGGGAATTCCTTGCTGAAACTAAAGGATGTTCCTTTGTACATGTATCCTATAGAACAACAGACCTGTGCTAATAGAAAATAAATATCTGCTTGGATACCTCTGTAAAAGAACAGAATGAATAAGAAACATAATGACCACTTACAAATGAAAATAAAAAGAATAGTGGATACATCTCTGAGAACAGAATTAATAAGAAACATAATGACCACTTACAAATAAAAATAAAAAGTATAGGATGAATTGTTAAGTTAAGGAGTCAAATGGTCCCTTTTGTATATTTATGTCAGCTTTCTAAAATAAACCTACACAGTTAGAGAGTGGATTTCGAAAACCAAATAGATTGGAAGAACTTGATCCAAGATATGGGTCCAGTGAACCCTAGAATATTCCCAGGAAAAGCGACTACTGGCAAACCCTAACTGAAACTTCTAACAACTTAGACTTTACCATTGCTATATGCAAAGGTGAATACAAATGTAAACAACACTCGCTTTCAACTTTTGTTCACTGTAGTCGTCTATCCTCATTCCTCTAATGTTGTACATCCTTGCTTGATTGTCATGCTATTCCTAAGACCATTACTGAGGCAGTGGGTCACCCTGGCCTGTAGGCAAGCAATGGAAGAAGAAATTATGCTTTGCACACAATCAGACATGGGACCTCATGTCTTTATGTCCAGGGTAAGAGCCATTGGGCGCAAGTGGATGTTTTTTATTAAGCTCAATTGGGATGGCTACTCTAGTAGGAAGCTCAACTAGAAGGTATAATCAAGTTTATGATATTGACTATTATATAGTTTTTCACCTGTTGCTAAATTTGCATCTATCAGGTTACTCATTTCCCTTGCAGCCACTCATCAACGGGCCACTGCATCAGCTGGACATGAGAATTGGTTTTGCTCATGGTGCTCTAAAAGAGGTGTATATAGAGAAACCTCTTGGGTTTATTGCTCAGGCAAAGTCTAGCCTAGTATGAGAAAAAGTCATGTTAACTGAAACAGTCTTGAAGTGCATGGAGGCAAGTTCAGTATAGTAGTTACAAACATTTGGTCTCCCTTGTAACGAACTTTGGCCTTTTCTCAGATTTGCTAACTCTCCTGAAAGAGTACAATTTATAAATGAAATCACCTCATAGTCTGTCTTTGACAGATAAAAATGAATAGCGGAAGCAATCTTATACGGTTTCTAGCAGCAAACAAAACATCACAAAATGTTTGGCCCCAAGAAAACACCAGATATGCAATAAGATGCACCAAGCAAGCCTGAACTTTTATGGAAGCTCAAGCTCATCAGCTAGCAGTTCACAATTCAAGATTAAATACGTGTAACATGGCAGAAACAATCTAGTCTGGAATAGTAAAGGAAAGAAATCCGGTACATATAAAAAAGGCAGCAAACTCACCTATCAATATTGATGACTTTGATTCTCACTTCATCACCTTCACTTAGAATGTCTCTCACATCTTGAACTAAATCCCATGAAACCTCAGATACATGTACTAGTCCAGTAAGATGATACAATCCTGAACCACATAATAATGAGTCAGCATAGAGCATCTGAATGTAAAAGCAAGGAAAACAAAAGAAGACAAAAGCACCTACCATCAGGAAATCGTAAGTGAACAAATGCACCATAATCCTCGACAAAACCCACCCTGGCTTGAAAAGTATCTCCTACATTAATCTGTCCAGAAAACTTAGACCAGACCGCTTCTTTTTCAGAAAATATTAATTTCCTGCTGCCTTCATCTGCTTGGATTACCTAGGAATTGAAACAAATTAAACCTGACCTCTTGCTGTTGAGAAAGGATATAAGGGCACTGCTGAAAGAGCTCGCTGGACTATCAAACAGTGTTGCAGCAAGAACAGGAAAGGGAGAAGGTCGCAAAGGTAAAAAAATGAATAAACTGACCATTTTGACTAATTGACATACATCACAAAGTTGATAAAACACAAATCTATGACACTAAATGCAGCAATCTACACAAGCATTGACTTCACAACAAATCCAGTACAAACTTTAAAGCAGTCTGAGTTTCTCCTTGACCCGAAACAGTTACCAAATGAAATCCATTTTTCTTCCAGTTTGTGCAATCTTTAAGGGAAGAAAAGGGAGAGAATTGGAAGAACAGGACAGCAAGCTGATGTATTGAAGTAGTAGGACCTTCTTTGTGGTTTCTATTAAGAATATGCTAGTGCCTCCTTTTCTGGATGCTTAAAGCAGTCGGGAAAGAAAACTGTAGCAGTCTCACTCGTAGCTTGTTTATAGAGTTTCAATGGGCTTTACAAGTTCTCCCTCCATCTAATAACTTAAGCTTTTGGATTGGCTTTTCTAATATAGTATCAGAGCTAGGTGCTGCCCGGAGTTTGTTCCACATGTGTGGCTCCCCATTCGTCAAGTTCATGTGCAGCTTAGCCTGGTTTTCAAGTGCGAGGGGGCGTTAAGTCTCACATTGCTTGCCTAATGGGATTTCAATAAGCTTTTATACACGTAGTTTCCCTCCAACTAATAACCTAAGTTTTTTTGTTGGACTTTCTGACAATACTAACACATTTGTGAGTTAACTGATTATGGAACAAATATTCTCTACATTTTAGATCATAGTCTGACCACAAGAACTTGAATCCTTTTAGGACCTCATCTCTAAAGCAATTTCACTTACATGACAAACGCATCAGTTTTTTGCAACCATCACCTATGCAGCACAATTTACTAGCCAAACTTAATAGGGCCATATTTGGATTAACATCAATGAATTGTTTCAGAGACTATTCCAGGTCTACAAGCTTTCCCAAATCAACATACCCGACAAGTGGACCACCCCAAAATTTTGAATAATGCGGCTACAAATGATTGCCCTCCTGCAAAAGACAGATGAACCTTGCTAACCTACCAAGTGATAATGATTGTAAATCTTCCATACATGTTTTTTAAGGCTTCAAATCATTTAATCTTTTCAGCGTCAATCTCTGTTCATAGAACATTTTCCTCAACAATTTTCCTTGGGGAAAGAAAAGGAGCAAGTGCTTTTCTTGTTTTGACAATCTATTTAGAGTCGGGATACACATGGTCTCAACTTTATATATATTCCACCATCTACAATACTATGTTTCTTCAAAATATGCCCCATACCGTCACTTACTGGATAGATCATCTCACAAGGACTAACTTGCAGCCTATAGCAACAGACGAATGTTTATTGGATTCATAGTATCTTTCTCAAGTACAAAGCATTCGTATTCTGATGAAGCATTCTTAGTCCATCCATGACATGTAAATCTCATTGATACAAAAAGTTCAAAGGGCATTACTCTTGTGACTATGCTATGTCAATTCTTAATTAATGTGAAAAAGAAGTGTACCACCCTTTTTATATTCTGCTTCAATGATCAGTGCACCTTATCAAGATTAGATCAAATGAAGTTCATTTTCCTTTCTGTTGAGTTTCACACAGTAGAAGTTTCCCTAAGATGACATGAATGTGGTCGACCATGGTATCTTGAACTGATTCAAGGTGGAGGAATTAACGGGATAAAGTTAAATCACTCATCTAATTTGGTTGAAAGTATTGTAATGTGGTTATCTCAGGTGTTGCATCTAGCACCTACTTCCCACTTTTAGAGGCAAAATTTTAGCAAATGCTATGATGGATATTCCTGAGATGGAATCAACGTAGACATGCCCACTGCTCTCAACAATCCCAGACTAAAGAAGCTGCTGCTGATTTAGTATGCAAAGAAGTATCTAGTTAGGTGGTCCTCATGAATCACAATTTAACTTTGGTGCTTATAGACTGGTGCCAAAATCAAAGCCTAGATTGGTGAACTTCATTTATAAACCACAATTGTAACAATGAAAATAGCTCCTTTTGGAGGATGGCGCAAAATATTGAAAAAAAAAAAGTAATTTATTCCCAGGGGGACAAGTACAACTGCAATGCTTATCATGCTAGTGCTCTTCAGAGAGATGCTCTGCTTATTTCCATATATTTCTATTTGCTAGATAACAATAATCAATCTGGGACAAGCTTAGGAAGCCAATCTCAAGGACAAGGCCACATGGGATGAGAAATTATCCTGCATGGCTTTGAAACAAATTATAGAAATTGAAGATGTCCAGAAGCAGAGGCTCTATATTCTGAGAGAAGGAAAACTCAGAGCTTTGTTGAGGATGGTACTAGACAGTCCATATGGTATAACATAGGTTTCTCTCACTTGCCAAAAACTTCCTATGGTCACCCATTTAGTTTCAAGTCAAGAGAAACATGAAATATAATATTTTGGTTGACCCACTAAAGTCTAGAGAATTAAACTCTTTCCAAAAATTGCATTTGGCTTAATATCCATCATGTTTCTTTTGACTGATAGTTTAACTAGCACAAAATTATAAAATGAAAAGTAAGGCTAAGAGCCATGAGATAAGATTTATGTTAGATCTTTTTTGCCATCCTGGAGCTAGACTTCATTGCCTGGTGCTTGAGAAAACTCTTTTCAATGATGACTCTTCCAATGATTGTTATAACAATGTAATGTTCAATACAAGCAAGTACAAGCAGGTTGGGACTGATCAGATCCAGCAATCAGCACAAAAATCATCATTTCTAGAATTGATCAGCAATGTACTCTATCTTGAAACTATTCTAACCTATTCTAGAGGAAGTTATTCACAGTGTGCCACGAAAAATAAAGAAATTGATCCAACAGAAATATGGTTAAGAGTCTAAAAGCAAACCATTATGATCAGGAATCCTACCTTCACAGGAACAACCGAGCCAATCAGACCTTTTGCAACCTCTTGGATGTTCTTTTCTGGTTCTACAATGAATATAAATATGGACAAAGTGCCATCATGATAGCAAGCATATAATTGGGTGGAAATGGAATAAAATACATTGAAAAAAAAAGAAGAAGATAATAGAAGAGTGGAATCAGTCCAAAATATTAATCTCAGGGGGTTGCTGGTTTATTACTCGCCAGATTTATTGATAAGAGAACTCCATTGATTTTCTTTGAAAAATTAACTTCTCATAAACCAAGGTTCAAAGTGAAGATATGCTTTTATGGAATACAACAATATTCCACTCATATATAAGAAAAGAGGGAAAATCATGCAATATTATTTTAAAGGGCCCTTCCAAAAATCAGGCTCTAAGCTTCCCTCTCCCAATTTCACAATGAATTGGTGGAACTTTTTAATCAATTATTTTTCAATATCTTAGAACTACATCGGTAGATTGGCATCCTAAATCCAGAAAAGCTAGTTTGATTGATAATATCTTGTAAGAAGGACGTAACTACAATTCTTTAGACTTCTTGTCATTCATATCATGCATTTGTGGTAATTTCTTAGCTGCTAGATTTTCTGTACCTGCAACTAAATTATCAAATGCCTGAGAGAATTTCATTTCATGAATCACAATGATCTTAGAACTGCAGAGATACAGAAGCTTAAAAAAGTATCTTCATCTTACATATCTGATGGAACAAGATAAGGTTTTGCTTGTGACAAATGCCTTTTTTTCTTTTTCTAGATTTTGCTGCTAGATTAAAATAGGTACTTTCCACTTTCTCTCCCATATTCTCTTCATTATTCATGAATTGAAAAATGAATAGAAGCAAGTCCACAGAAAATTTATCATTAAGCATGTGAAAAACAAATAGAACAGCTGATGACAGGGAAAAAAAAACAAAACAAAACTCATTAGATAAAAAACGCACAAAGCTTAAGTAAACAGGGTACCTTTGCAAGAATGCGATGGGCTCAACTGTGGGAAGGGTAGAAAGCCAACAAGAGAATAAAACCGGACCAACAATCC
This sequence comes from Angophora floribunda, assembly GCA_014182895.1. Taxonomy (NCBI): domain Eukaryota; kingdom Viridiplantae; phylum Streptophyta; class Magnoliopsida; order Myrtales; family Myrtaceae; genus Angophora; species Angophora floribunda. The sequence goes on from CM024712.1 coordinate 22,454,274, forward strand.
CCCTCCATTGAATCCTTCAACTCTTCCCTTATAAATCAGTCCACTCTCGTTATACGCCCTTGCTGCCTTCCAATCAGCAGACCACTACCTCTTTGCAGAAGCTAGGTTTAGATGATAATGATTAAGAGGATTTCAAAACAGTAATATATTATAAAACTTCAACATCTCATGGAGTTACTATAAAGTAGCTTTTTAGTATCAACAAGGCATATAAATAAGTTGACCTAGTAGGTTAAATTCATTCAGAGCTATACGACAAATTCGCATGCAGAATATAAACAACCATTCACTAAACCACCAGATAGGCATATTATGAAAGTTTCTGCAGCAAGTCAAATATTGTAAAAAGGTTTAGTAGTCAATGACTGCTTCTCTAAATTACATTAGACCTCTCAGAAGCCATGGTTCATCAATAATGTGTAAAAGGTCAATGTTAGAAATTTGCAGTACTTTTATCATTATATGCAATGACCAACACTTTATAATCTCTGGTTGCTTTGACCTAAACCAAAGATCAAAACAATAGGATACACTTGATCTAATAATTCTTTTGTGCGGAATTAATTTACTAAATATTTAATTAATGGATAATGTACTACATTTGAGTTAAATAAATTATTAGCAAAAGTGCGTTATCACTAAATAGGAACATTATGTGGTTGGTATACAGACAAAATAGTGGAGAGTTATGATCTTCCAGTTACACTCCTACAACCTACACTTTCTATGCTGGTATTAGAAAGAACAGTAAGAGCATCATCATGGTGGAAATCTTATGCAAACATGTGGGCATAACATGACAAGTACTTGTGCTAGACCAGATTTGGCTGAACAACACTTCATGGAGTGATTACAGCAATTTAAATGGGTGTTCTATTAAAATTCACCATGCTCCTATGATTTGAGACATTAGCATTTACCTTTCTCTTTTTGAGTGAACTTTGGTGCTATCAATGGTGATGTTGGTTGTTTAGGGCTACATCCAAACACATTCAATTACACTTTCATTGGATGAGGTATATTAACGCTCCATATAAAATTCATCTTTTCTTTTTTAAAGAGATGAAATTCAAGCAATTTAACATTCGATTGCATTCAAGAAAACCTGCACAATTAAACTATACGAATATAGTTGATAAAAGGGACAATTAGCACACAAGGCAATATCTCGCTTTTTCACACAGATAAATAGCAAGGCGTTTCACAGACACTACTGCAAATAGCAAGAGTTCATTACTCAACATCTGTAAGTCCTTCAAGAAAATTATGGAAATAAGATTCTTTAAAAACTTGGAGATCATCTAACTGGTGAATTACGTTTTGAACCCAAACTAATGGACAAAAATAAGACTCGGATGCTTTTCGCAAGAACTCATGCTTATGCACATCGTTGAATTTCATTTCAGGTTCTTGGCAACTCATCATTACCCTTCAAAGCTCATCTCATGAAACTGATGTAGCCATTACTTCCAAACGAGCGCCAAGAACATCAACATCATTAAGCAAGAAAGCATATGAAATCCCAATAAAACCAGAAAGGGCAGGAAGCCCCCATACAGCATTATTCATTCAAACAAGACAACAGAAGAAAGAGGAGAATCATCAAACGTCTAACACGCACCCGAGCTTGCTTAGCGTCGTCCGGAAAAGGAGCCCCATTAGCTGCATTAGCACTGGCGGTGGCGGCTCCCTCCTCGCCGTCCTTCGTCCGAGCATCGCCGGAGACGGACACGGAGGCCCTGACGACGCTGCGAAAAGAAAAGGGTCTCTTGGAAACCGCACACTTGAGGCAAATCTTGGGGAAACCGCCGTTGTGGTGGACCGCGGGAGCAGGGGTCGCGTCGCCGGTGAAGAGCTGCGAGAGCGCGAAAAGGGTAATCGAAGATGGTCCTGCCAGTCCAAGATTCGCAGTCAGGATCGACATTTTCGTCGGTTCAGGAGGAGAGGAGGAGAGGACAGAGCTTCGAAGTTCTCGACGCTGCTCTGCTCTTTTGTTCGGAAAAATTCAGGTGGAGCTTCGGATATTCATGGAAATTCCAAGTGTCGCAACTCCGCCCACAAAATCTGGTTATGGCCCGTTCGTTCCCATGGTTGCCACCGTTAGCTACAGTGACAGTGTCGTTTCATCCGATGAATTTTGGATGTGCGTACGTTCCTCACTTTGCATCCGTTCCTTTCTCCTCTTTCCAAGTGAAGAGCGTGTGGAGTGGATAAAGCAAGCGCGACTCTCCCTCTCTCTCTTGGCGAAATCGTAAATAATGCGAATGGCGATGGCAAGAATTGAGCGCAAGGAAAAAGAAAGAGAAAAGTCCAAATTTTATGTACAAGATTTATAAAAAAAGTGCGATCGGATTTTAAATCTTTTAATTTATAAGATTAAGTAGTCAAGTTTAGTTATAAAATCATGTGGAAAAGCATAATTTAAAGACTTTTCTCATCTTTTAAGTGGCACGTCAGTAATTTTAAGTGTTGTTTGTCAAAGGTTTCAATTCTTCTATAAAGGTTAAGGACTTTATTACATTCCATACAATAATTTGATAACTTTTGGTGCCATTCTCTTAACTTTTATCATTTCCCCATCTTGGAGAGATAAAAGAAAGCTGCAATAAAAACTCTCACATCTTTTAAAGGAGGCCAATTTAAACTCTTAGTCAAAGGAAATAATGAAAAAACAAAGCCATAGAAGTGTCCACGGTGTCAACCACAATGCCATGATGTCCACAGGCGAGGGTTGACCTTGCCGGGCAAGAGCAAGTGCCTTTGTAGCCGGGCATTGCCTAGAGGAGGGTGGCATCGTCATGTGTTGCTTGGGTGAGGATTGGCCTCGCCCTAGCCAAGCAATGCTTGGGTGAGGCCAGCCTTCGTCAATCATGACCATGCTAACCACCGAAGAAAAGAGGAGGAAAAAAAAAAAAAAATCAAAAATAATTAAAATATTACTAAAAAAATTGTCAACATCAGCATCAATATGAATGCCAATATGATTAAATTGATACAATTAAAATATATATAAATAAATTGGTATAAATACAATAAGTTTAAAACTTTTTTTAACACTCCCCCAATTACCAAATTGGGTGCTAATGTTACTAGAATCTGCTCACCTTCGACCATAGCATCACCGTAGGTTCCTTGCAAAAATATTGGCAGCTTCGCATGTAACTAATTTGAGGAGAATTCATGGGTATCCTAACTTCATGGTGGTTATATCTACATCCTATTGCCAAGTGATAGGCAAAAAAACACTATGAGTGCCATAACTTTCGTACGATGCTCACTTTGGTGCCAAAATTTTTTTCACTTACTTGAGTGATACTTCCGATTTAGCCGCCGGAAAAGCTGACATAACCGCCAATGGACAATATTTTAATATATTTATTAATTTTTTAGAATTTTTTTGATTTTTTTTTTTTTTTTTTTTCTTTAGGGCCAACAAGGGGTGACCCTCGCCGCCCTAAAGAGAAAAAAAAATAAAAAAAGGGCAAAAAGAAGAGAGACGAGATGAGGAGAAACGACGTTGTTTTGAACCAATGCATGAAGAGAAACGATGTCATTTTGGACCAATGCATGAAGAGAAGCCACGTTGGAATTGAAAAATCCACATTGGAAATCGAAAATTATTAAAAAGATATGGAAAATCATTAAAAAAATCCACATATGACTTTTGGCCGAAAGTGGCACTTAATTGAACGATTTCACTCCGATTTGGTACTCAAGTGAGAGAAAAAAAGGTTTTGATACAAAAGTGAGCGACGTACGAAAGTTATGGCACTTCTAGTATTCTTCCCCCTTTTGATATGATAAGAGGATGATTTCCTTTAGTGTTACAAGTCATAATGAGTGTTGTTTTTCTTGTGAGTCGATGGATGAGTGTAGATTATCCAAGTGACCACACAAACGTATTGGCAACTGCATGGTAAGAAAAGCAACCCCATGAGTATACTAGCAATTTGATGGATGAACATAGATATCCTAGCGTTGAAAACTAAATATATAATATAGACGCAAGCTAAAGCTTTTAAGAACAAGCAAATGGAGGGAGGGAGCATAAAGGAGATTCCAAGGAGGAACATAAGAAGAGGGAAGTTCGAGAATAAGTTGCAGTTGCTGTCTCTTTTGGTTTGCTCAATTTTGAGGGAGGGTGAAATCGTTAGGTGACATGAATATGGCGATCGGTAGGTTCCTGGATATAGTGGCGATGTGAATGTGGATGGTGAATATGAATACGGAGATGGGCAGTTGGTGCAAATTGGGTTTGGTGTCTTTTCGATGTTCTGAAATGTATCCCCATGTTCTGCAATTGCAATGACAATGTACTGCAACTGTTCTTGCATTAAGATGCATAATATCATTGAGTTCGATTCAAGATATGCAGAAAATGCAACATTTGATGCAGATTTCTTGAGTATAGGACATCCGATTTGGTACTCAGGTCACATCCCCTGTAGTTTGACGAAGGAGATCACAAACTCGGGTCACATCAGGGCAGACTCCTCCCATATGATTTAAGGACCTCCCTCTTCATTTACCAAACAAGATCTTCGCATCGTCCATAAGACATGTTGTAGAGGTAGAGAAGTAACAACGCATTGCTCGCAAATCATGGGAAACCACAACTCAGCCGGTGCTCGAAGGTAAGCACCACAACATCCCTTAGTCCAACCTCCTTCGGTCTGTTGGAGGACTATGAGTATATTAGTGCTGTTTTGTTTGGAAACCATCTGCACTCCACTTTGATAAGTGAACTTGTCCTTTTCAATGTTGCATATCGAAACCATGAAACCAGTAAAAAGCACCTGTATTCTTTTGTCCGTTAATCTATTCATATGCTTATTTTTTATTCATATGGTTTGCGCTTCTGTGAAAGAAGGTTGTCTAACAAGCAATTTGCTGATTTTTATTCCAATGAATGCATTAGAACTCGTAGTTCAAATCAACGAAGGTCTTGATTCTCTTGAGCAGGCCTTGCGTCAGCTCATCACGGAGAGACACAACTCTATTGGTCCAACCAACATTCCTAATGCACCGGGCGTCTTGCTTATTTGTGCGGGGATTAAAATCATCCGTCAAAGATTAATCTTCGTGATTGGAAGGCAAGATGTTGACCCAAATTTCCAACTTGCCTCTGCTACAATCCCGTTGCTCTTGGATGTGTCGAATGTGGTCTCCTGATGTGTCTTTTGCTGGCCGGCTTGCCTTGGCTGATTTCTGTTGCTTGCGTCCTGACGTTGGTAATCATGTTCATGTTCATTGCAAGTTAAAAAGATTATTAGCGAAGGGGTGCTAGTTTTTCGCTTTCGATGTCGCGACGTGTGTTTTACATGAATTTCATTTGTCTGTAACCTTCCCACGGCATGGTCCTCATATAGACGTCATGTTGTAATATCGGAGTTTACATGTTCTGTAACCTTTCCTCTGCAAAATGTCTTCTTTTCCTGCTTCTCTGTTTTTCATCTCATGTCTCTGGTCTTATGGAAGCTGTCTCGACAAGAATGTGAAAAACTGCAGACTCTAACCAAATATCAAAGGGAGCCAGCCAATATTTCCATGCCTCCACTTGCTAATCCACGTCCTCAAAACCTTAAAATTGCAAAACAACCCATGGTTCCCAGGGCCGCCACAGCCTTTCTTGAAGCGCTCATCATCCTCCTTCATTTGCCTTCTTCAGCAACTTCTCCCGCTCTTTGATCGGAGAAAACCTCCCAGATCTTACAATACCCTCGTCTTCCTCCATACATTTGAAGCTCATGCTCATCCCCCTTCTTAATGGCCCTAGCCTCGGTGTCGGCTTCTTCGGCGGGCACCAGAAGCAGCCACCTTTCATGGGGCGAGTCAACTCAACTCCGTCTTGCGATTGCTCGAAATCAGGATACCGGAGAGGGAAGGAGACACTTGGGTTTTTTGGCTTTTTCTTTTGTTAAAGTTTCGATGGGAACCACAGCGAATACTCGTGCATGATCATGAACACGATCACGAGCCTACCGACTCATGGGACTATCCAGGCTTTGCAGGCTGATGAGTACCAAGAACACAAAAATAAGGCTATTTAACTGAAAAACCCAGTCTTATCTCGAAAATTTTATGCATGAAATTGTCGTAATGGGCAGGCCTAGGTGACGTATATCGCCGAGTCCCGATTTAAGGCCCCGAGCTCGCCCATTGATCAATTCTAAATTGTAATGGTTACTAAGGAAGAGTCTATTATAATTTAAACTTAGTCATCACTATGTGATTTTGATTTGATCTAATAATCATCACCATCGTTTCAGTTATTAGCAAATGCCAACAATGATTAAGGAATTACATGGGATGGCAGTATCAGAGCCACCTATAATTTCATCGAAACCTTATTTCATTTGATTAAATGGACAGTAGCAACTCGATTCTTCTGTGTTTTATGTCGACTGGGTATATACGATGATTGTTGCACACGGGATTTGTTTATCAATCAATTAGTATGCTCTCACTTCACAGCGAATGGCGAATGGATAATATATATCCAAGAATAATTCATCTTTGTTTTCTCCATAGACTCACTAAACTCGTCTCTCTCTCAATTCTCAGACTGAGCTACGATGCATTTTCCTTTATCGTCTGTTGTTCTCTCCATAAGGTAAGAACACTTCATACTCATCCGTCAGCGTTCCTGTTTAACAGGGACATTGCCCAGGTCCTTATGTTGTAATGCTTGCTTTTATGCTTGTATAGCTATTATAACGTACATTTACATCAGAAGCTAAAGAATGACAATGAACACATGCCCAAGCACATATCCATTTAACTGAAAAGTTCGATAATCCGAGTCAGGGGTACCACACCCTAAACCGTGTACCTTTGATGATATCTTTGGATGATCTTTGTATTACTTTCCACAAAAATGCTGGAGCAAAGAGATTTTTGACTATGAAATGCTTGCTTCAGCATATTGTTTCGGTATCCGAGCAAGAAGTGATTCATAATCCTGCAGAAAAATGAAGACAACTTTCAACTTCACATTGGCATAAATAGAGACAAATATAATGTCCATGTGTACTTCCCATCTTGACCAGAAGAGTCCTTCCGAGTAAATGACTCGTCAGCGTCATGGACAAGTACCTAGAAATTTTGACTAAATACCAGATGGAATTTTGACTATGCTAACAAAAATAATAATAGGCACTTTGTCTAGCAAGTCCAAGCTAATGCATAGAGGAACAGTGTCCTATACACGGGAGGCGGTCAAATTGGTTCACTTATCTTCGGATGAATTTGCAACCCAAAAAAAAAAAACTTTCATTAGCTAGATGCTTTCAGTCTCGTATAATCATTTGATGCCATGCACACTAATTATATGAGAATGCTTTTTTGTTGTCCAGTACGACATTTTAGTACTGATAAAGTTCTATTATGCTAAGATATGTGGAGAAAATTTTTGGCTGAGTGAGCACCTCATACCAGATGATATGTTTTACCTTTACAATGGCCTGGGCACAAAGCTTTCCAGAAAGGACAGCTCCTTCCATTGAAGCCAGATATTTTTGCTTTGTGTAGTCACCAGCTAAATAGAACCCCTCAATGGGGGACTTTTGCAAGGGACGACATGGCTCACAATCTGGAACCGTTTTGTAAACAGACCTGAGAAAGGAAGCAGTTATCTACAAGACATTGATGATGTTACTATCAATATAAAGATGAAAAGGATGCGTTAATGAACACCCATAGGTGAAAGTATAACTAGGGAAATTAATCGAAATCCTCAAGAATTCATCTCAATACCTTGGCGTTTTAACAACATGGTACTTCAAAATCTTTGCTTTGCTTTGATCTGCAGCTATTTCGTCTGGGAAAAGTTTAGACAGCTCCTTCATTGTGGCATCTATAATTTCTTCATCACTGCATGAAATCCATTCCTCTGCCGGTGCGAAAACTAACTCAAGCATGGATTGATTTGGGCTATAGTATTCCTGCAGATGAACGAACCGCAAATCAACATGATGCATTTTTCAGCATGTGATGCTACAAAGAAAGCTAATGCAGTCATTGACTGCTTATAAACCTAGGAATGTATGCCATGCTCTTGATCATTTTTAGATACAGAGTACATAACCTAACTGGTGTAACAACAATGGTTAACCTAAACAAGTACAATCACAATTCACATGAGGAGATTTAGTAATCTTGCCAGATAATTCAACTTTACTAATAAAAATTGTCAATTTGCATTCATTAGCTGGGGGTGGGGGAGTTGATCTATCAAACTTTGAAAGCTTGGTAATATGGTATATACATCAAACTGCAAAACTTAAAGTGGCAATATAGTTCATGCCAGGTGTTAACCATCACTATTAAACATGCGAAGATGGCTAAAGAATTGGAATGCTGAGATGTGGACAAAACACTCCATTTGCACTAATCAGTCAATGCTGACAAAAGAAACTTCAAACATCATCTTCAAAAACGTCAACAGCACTTACCTTGCATGTGACGGACATGTCAGCATACACACTGAGAAGGGGACTTCTGCATCACAAGAAGAAACTAAGTAAAAAGGGTGGAACAAAGAAGTGAGAACAACATAGCACATCATAAAGAATTGAGACTCCAAGACAACATTAGCATGTGCTCATCCACTAAACATGAGATGTCATTGAGCTAGAGAGGCAGGACCTGCTAAAGAGTAGATGATCATATGTGTTCTTCAGCTTCCTGTCAAACCTGCAGTAGAAACAACCCCATAATCAGACCAGCAGCAACAAACTTGTTAGTGGATTTGCATGATTAATTAAAGCAAGAAATGTCCAAGTGTAGCACATTATAAGCAGCAAGAAACCAAATAACCAACCAATTCATCTATTGTCATTCTTGAACAGAGTTAAGACAGAAAAAGCTGGCACACAAAGTTCAACATAAAAAATGCTCGAGAGCAGCACAAACCACAACTCTATATCTTAAAAGAACAGCATCCATAGGCAGACATTCAGACCTGCCATAATGCTGGTGCAAGGACAACCATAAAAACAATAACTCCAGAGTGTGATAGTAATGTCAGCACACATGAATGGCACAAATATCTAGGTCTATGGTATGAGACAGAGAATGAGAAGAGAGTTTTCCTGATATGTTCCAACAAAAGGTTCACAAAGTCTAGCACTAACCATATATGAACATTGATGACTGGAACACCAACCAACTTCTCCAATCTTTTGAAGTACGGAATTTCCTTCCAGCCCTCAGGCAGTAGAAGTTTTAATATATCAACTGTCAAGAGAAAAAGTTGTTCTATCTTCATAGAGAATAGAAGGATGATGAACTTATAAGGAAAAAAGCATTAACTCACAAGTATACCTGGAGTAGCAAAAACAAAGGCATCCCCTTCAATGACATCACCATCATTTAGTATAAAGCTCTTTACTGTGCCATCAGCATTTAATTCAATTCTTCTTATTCGTGAATTGAGCCTGACCTCACCCCCCAAAGACCGAATATGATCAACAATTGGCATGCAAAGTCTTTCTGGAGGATTACCATCTAAAAAGGCCATCTTTGAACCATGCTTCTCCTGTTAACATACAATTCCATGAGTTCCTGATATATGGTGACATACTATATTTTTATTTCTTTCCCATGTGCATTGTGCTTAAAATTGATGAATACTAAACTAGTTGACTAATTCAACCCTTATGAGTTTGGATTAGAAGTCAACTTGTAAAGGGAAGATAAGAATGACAAGAAAGGACAAACGGGAAAGCTGGTTTAGGAGGCAATCTGTAACAACAGAAAGGTTCTCAACTTCTGGTTTAGACACATGTCTGCTTGAGCACTCCCTTTCATTTGAAAAATAGGACTCAGTTCTTGTTTGAAGTGGTCCAGGTAATAGGCTAGCATGAAGCAGCTAAGAATGCATCAAGAAAACAGAGCAGTTTGCACTGTTTATCCATCAACCTACTAAATCCTGACTGTGTAAAAGATTTACATGCATCCACATGCCAAGTTAATAACATAGCCTTCCCAGCTGCCTTTTTTTTTCCTTCACTTTCTTCATGCAAGGTATTATCTTTGACTACTATGGTGCTGAAGTTGAAGGGGCAATACTTTCAAATGCTCAATCAAGATTTCGAACAGTGTGCTATATGGTGCTATACTGTATGTGATTAGACCAGCAGAAGTGTAACTGCATATCCCCTCCTAGCACTAGTCTCAAGATGCTAGCTACCAAAAATTACTGGGCTTGCGTGCAGAGCTCTTGGATCATTGAATCTCACTTTTCTCTAATTAATTATTGTTTATTGTCATTGCTGTCCCATGTTCTACTATTTAATGTATCAGAAAGATCTTTTCTATTTTCTTACTAATAAGCTTCTCATAGTCCAGCTACATATTCATCTGTTAACAGCTGATATTAAAATAAAGACATCCCCCTCAATTATTACCTTCAATCTTCCACATTTAGGGTGCATTTGTTTTGCGAAAAATGAATAATTTAGAAAGTATTTTCCTAAAAATGATTACTTGTACCACTTAATATAATAAGCCAATGAAAATATTTTCATTATCGACAACAATATATGTCTAAACATTTTCATGAACAATGAAAATATTATTCATTTTTGTAAGTAATACAAGCAATCATTTTTAGGAAAATGTTTTCCAAATCATTAATTTTCCGCAAAACAAACGGAGCCTTAGGCAATAATTTGAATCAACTTATATTTGTAACATTGATCATTGTAATTTTCTAACTTCAGTGTTCTTGACATCCAATAAGGTCATTTCAAGTTTGAATGTACAGAATTCAACATTCAACTAATAGGACATAAACATAGAGGGATTGGTCAAGAGGCTAGGTCCTTTATGCTATTTTTGGGGTTTGCTTTTTTCATCATGAAGAAACGTGTACCACAAGATTGCAAGAATCTCATAATGGTTCGCTTCTTTTTCTTCACTGCTGGGCCAGTTCCTTTGTATAAAAAGGACCAAGTTCAGTATTTGGACTTGCTATTTAGATGTAAACAGTCTTTGGTCAGCTAGGAAAAATTACATTATTATTCTGCGAGTGAGTAAATAATCTGTTCCGATTAGTTTAAACCTTAAGTTATGATTATCACGGTCCCACTGATCCACGATTTTTGCTGTTGGCTTTTCTTTGATTGGATATTTTTACTGGATTAGCAAATCATTAAATTGAGTTTTTCTGGATATGCCATGTTGAGGATATTACTAACACAAAGTACAATTTCACACTTCCATGTGGCAGAAGAAGAAATTTTGACGATCGTCAGAACACAGGATGAGTTTATACAGCTTAACAATGTCCTATCATCAGATTAAAACTAATTAAATCAACCCATTAGACTGGCTAGGGTAGCTGTAATTCTTTATGAAAGATATACCTGTCCCTCCACCACAGCATAGCCACTCTAATTACTGCACAATTACTACAGAGTAGGTATGAAAGAGAATGTGTCATGTGTTCTGTTATAGAAGTGGCCTCTATTCTTGAGCATTGTCAAGCAACTTCTTGATGTGGAATACCCATTCATGGTACACTGGCAATTTGGATCATGAAAAGCAACTTTCCACATTCCAGTCTGATAATAGTTGCAAATGTCTCGTATGAATAATTATTTTGTTTGTCATATCTAGAAATGCATCTCCAAATGACTATTCGTAATTTCAGCTATGTGGGAGACACACTAGCACATACATTACCCCAAAATTAATCAAATAACCAAATATCAAACCAACTAAACAGTCAGAAAAATTTGCACCACCACAATTCAGACAAAAGACATCATAATATTTGATAATTATGCCAATAGGAATAGGCAGAGAGCTTAGCGGTTACATCACTTATCCATTAGCTGGCCATCAGTTGCAACAGAGAAAGCATGTAGTAAACATGGACGCGTGGAGCAAATTAGGCCAGAAAAACCAAGTACCCATTATTCATATGCAGTATACGTTTGTAAATGATGGATATCCAAGCAATGATACAATTGACCAAAGACCCAAGAGCCCCATATACGACTTTAGTCATCTACGTATAGCATGTATCTTTTGCTGGCTTTCCGTGCTTTCTTATATGCATTCAGTCCACAGAACTTAGAGAGTATAATGCAGCAACCGAGCGCATGACAGAAACTCTAGAAGATGCACCACAAGCATTATGATGCTAAAACTAACATCCAACAAAACAAAAAAGTAAGTTGACATGAATGAAAAGGTACCACAAGCTGAAAGTACCTGGAGAAACCGATTCAAAGCAATCAGTATGACCTGCATAGAAAGTTCATCTGGGTTGATAAAGTTCAGTGCCTTCGACATTGCAATAAACACCTCCTTGGTCACCCTATCAGGAACGCCCTTAAGAACAGAGCAATCAGTCAGCTCTAAAGAAAGTGCAATCTTCATGCAGTAAAATTAAATCTCACAGTGATTCATAAAAACTATCCTGTAAGAGCTTTTCACTCCCAGGTCAGCTAAGATAACTTATAAGAGCTAATTTAGGCGTCCACTGAGTTTCTACAATGATAAGCATGCTAAAGTGAGCCCATGCATCAAGAGTTCCCCAAGCCATTAAGTCAAGAAATCTACAAGCACTCATCACAACCTCAAATCAAGGGGAACAAAAAAACATAATGATAACAAAATCGGTACCTGCTTTCTCATCCATTCTTGGACAGAAAAACTATCCTGAGCCTCAACATAAGCCTGTCCACCCAAAATTGCAGGCAATAGGCCAATTGCAAACTTGATTTTCTCTGGCCAAGTCAGCATCTCATTATTCCTCAAAATTGCCAATATACCTGCATTATACTGACATTAAGTCCATATCTTCGAAAGAGTTCAATCAGGATACTGGAAAATAATAAGCAACTAACTGCAATCATGGACCTACAAGTCACAGATGATATTGCAAAATAAATTAAAAAATGGAAAGAGCTACATGTTGTAGATGACTGAGAAGAAGCAATTACAGCGATCAGAATTATCTGAGGTGTGTGAACCAGGAGATAGGCTTAACAATCAATTTTAGTTGGCCAAGATTTATTTGTTTGAGGTGGACTTCCTCTTCATAGAGAAAAAGCATGCCCTACTGGATTGCAAGAAAAACCTTACTCCTTGTAGTGAAACGGATAGGTGCATGATCTACTGTTTCCCAATGTATGCACTTTGAATGGTGTAAAGGATTCTTTTCTTTTTCAGAATATGTGGCTTGAAAAATTTTGACTTAGCTAAGAAATTTTCAACCAAAAATTTTAAGCAACTAAAAAATTTGTAGCATTCTTTATTCACTGCCCCCTTGGCAGCATGCTCACCACACATCATTACATGATCAGCCAAGTGAACTGCCCACTTATGAAAGCAAAGGAAAACAGCTCCACACCATTAATGTAGATTCCTTCAAAGTAAAAAGTGATCCATCAAACTGAATGATTCTGGTGACAACATATAAAAGATGCAAAATCCAATAAAAACCCTGAAACTAAATATTTGACGATTAATGCATCTAAAATTTGTGCAATGAAGCTATCAAATGAAGTATGTACAGAGAATCAACTGTTGACCTGACATGTCAATGTCATGGAATTGTCCTATGCCAATGCGTCCCAACTCCAATAACAAATAGTTATTATGAATGAGATCTAACAGTTAACACAACTTAGACATGTGAACACCATGTCCATACTAACCATTAAAAGGCGCAGGTAAAACTTCAGGGAAATCAAATCTGCTGAATTCACCAGGTTTGTTTGGCATTGCAAATATCATGGAGTGCTCCTTCCACTGCAGCCGATCATCAATCCCAAGTTCTCCAAACAAATTCTGCACATTTGGGTATGCCCCAACTTTCCAGTGGAAAATCAAACAATGAGAAAATAAGAATGGTAAAACTAATTAGCACCAGACCATTCAGATCGAGGTTCTGGTTTTTTTGGTATTCTTAAGTCATGCTAATCAAACAGGCACCCAGCATAAACAAGCAAAACTCAGATAACTGATCTGGACAAGGTCATCTTAATATACCCAACACAGCATTCACGAGGAAGCATCTATCCAGATTTTAACATTCTATCTACAAAAAGAAAACTTACAGAAAATATGTAGCCCTGTCTCATACCAGTCTCCATCAGCATCTTTCCATGCAGCCACCTAAAGATAAAGAATTTCCAATTCACCACCAAAAACAATCACTTTATGGATAAGCATAAAAGAAGCATTGCTACAGCAAAAGCAGGAGGTTGCATCTCCTAATTTAATTTCCCTTATATCTTGTAAGAAAAAAGTGTTCTAATCAGAAAGCACTTGTCCTATCTGCTACAGCTGTTGGTCCAAAACTTTTATGGCTCTTTTACATGGGCAGTATGAAAAAAGAAATTGGACTGGAGCCAAACTTATTAAGCACTAGAGCATATGCAGCATGGCACAGAAACCTTTCCACCAAGGACATCTCTTGCTTCTAGTAGTAAAGGTTGGTGACCAGCATCCGCTAAGTACTTTGCTGTCGACAAGCCAGCCAAACCTGTAATTTATGTTCAAGAAAGAGTCAACTCTAGCATCAGAAAGAGAGTAGTGGTCATCACGTACTGAAAGTGATTCTAAAATCAAAGCATACATCATGGTGAAACAACATGGTACTCTCTCGAACCATCTCCTCAAAAAAGGAAATGAAGAATCTAACTGCCTGTTGTTCCTTTAAAATTAGTTAGGATAGAGAGTGAAAGCAATGAACATGAGAATCCAACTTAACATGGCACACTCCCAACTTTGAATGTCTAATGACAAAGGAAAACAAAAGGAACTCAAGTTCATCCTGATCAATACAAGACATACCCCCAAAACCTCTCCCCTTATAGTTACCCGAGCCAATATAAACCCTTCATGGAAGAATTTTATGCAAAGGCATTCCATCGAAGAAAGTATAGGTAGAAATGCTTGTCCCCTCCAACAACAGCACAGACAGCATCACTTTTGGATTGCAAAATTGCCACTTGCAAATAGTCATGAGAAATAAGCTAAATCCTACTGTATACCAATGTATTGATAAACAATACAAAATGTTCCAAACATAACAAACCTACCAGGGTAGGTAGCGATTAATAGACAGACACAGCTTATACATTCTAGTTGCGGTTCCGAAGATTGACTTAAACATGATATATAGTTTGGCAAACACCATCTTTAACGTAAATTAGCTTCACTAGCCAATCTACATACGACAGAGCAGTCACCACAATCAGTGCCGATACTGTTAAACCAAGAGAACCATAGGTAAAGCTGAAGCGCAGTAGCACAAATCAACGACCCAATAACATAAAGCGCACAAAAATTTGACATTTCAGAGAGTTCCCAGACTCGGGAGTTTCACCTGCTCCAGCAATCACGACTTTCAACGGCTTCGCCGGGCGAGCCGCGGAACGGAACGAGGCGGACAATTGGGCGCCTCTAGAAAATTAACGGTGTTCTCGAGCTCCGGCCGCGGGTAGTCAATGCACACCACCTGCCCACCAAACCAAAACAATCCATAACGCGCCCAAAGCAGAGCACGAAACGAGAAAAGAACGGACACCGAAAGGGAACGACCCGACCTTCAAAGCGCGGTCGTCCCTCTTCGTCCTCGAACAGGCCGGACCCTCGAGCGAAATTCTCAAGCTAGCCCCCATCGATTCGCCGCCCCGGAACGCGAAGCCGCTCGCCGGGCTCGTCCCGACGAGAGCCCGGCGTCCGGAGGCGGGCTCCCGGCGCCGGATCCCCGATGGCCCGATGCTTCTCAAGCTCGAGCTCGCGGCGGAAGCACACGCGCACCACCCCGTCATTTTGAACAGAGGAAATTTCCACTAGAGAAGGAAAGAGGAAGTGGGTTAGGAAGGAGGAGGGAGGGGAGGAAGAGGATAATGGAAGTGACGAGGGACGCACTGAGCCAGCTCCTCAGCGAGTTGTACAGGCTCTGAGCTCTCTGTGTCTTCGTTGGTTACGTGTTAGGCCGTCGTCCGCGTGGGAAAGTGGGCAGTTTTTAAGGTGGGAGTTGAGTATATTCCGTGCCGGGTGGTAACAGATTTTAGGACAGTCCAGGACAAATAGCTCCTCTCTCTCTCTCTCTCTCTCTCTCTCTCTGGAGAATTTTTTTCTTCATTTTTTTCTGAAAATATTCCGAGTTTTACGTATCAGAATTGAGACATTGTAATTTAAAATTTGCAAGACTTACTAATTTCTAAGTCTTATGAGAATTTATCCCAACTGATATATTGCTCTAGGCTCAGGAGCTGCCTGCACCTCGAAAGTTGAAGATAACTAGACATGTCAAATAGAGGCCGACCCTTACAGCTCGGCTGGAAAGCCTCTTAAGGTCATGTTCAAGACCTGTCTTAGA
This sequence comes from Angophora floribunda, assembly GCA_014182895.1. Classification (NCBI taxonomy): domain Eukaryota; kingdom Viridiplantae; phylum Streptophyta; class Magnoliopsida; order Myrtales; family Myrtaceae; genus Angophora; species Angophora floribunda. Next base: position 22,470,625 of record CM024712.1, read on the forward strand.
AACCATAGCAAGAAAAGAGAAGGATTCTCACTATGTTGATGTCAAGTTTGCCACTTGCCCATCTTCCTCTTCTCGTCTTCACCTCACTTTCTAAAAACTAATTCTAAGAAAATAGCATGTGAGGACAAAAATTGTTGAAAAGGCCGATGAGGACATCAAATTTCTTGATATTACAATCAAATTCATAAGAGAGAAAAGAGATTACTATTGAGTTCCACAAAATTATGGCTATGGAATTGCAATTCCTACAAGGCTATAGAAAATGGTAATCGCATAAATTATCAATATCAAAAGGGTAAATTCGATATCGTTATCTTGGAAAATCGCAACTAAATCTACATTAATTTTTACAGTATTAAAAATATATAAAGGATAATTTAGGATTAGAACAAAGTTAGAAACTTGCAATAATTATTGAGGTTGATTTGAGAAAATATTAAATATTTCAAATTGATATAGAAAAAGGAAAATTAAGTCTATTCATCGATTTCATATACTGAATGAGAGTATGTACTTTTTTTTCAAATCTTACGGTACACGCACTTTGACTTCTTTTTATTAGTTTTAACCAATTGAAACTTTCACTCTATATAAATGTTGACACAAACATTATAATGCTTTCATATTTCTTTTAAATTTTGAATGTTTTGGTACCCACGGATCTTATGCAATGTAGAAAAGAAGATCTCAATTATTAAAAAGTGAGACCAAAACTGGTGATTGATTGAAGCTTTAGAAGTCACTAGTTTGGGAAAATTAGCATTTACGAATTGCGGAATATGCGGGCTGGTAACCAGGGAGCTAGACAGACCGGGATGACAATTAACCTATGTTTGGAAGACTCGAAAATGAATAGGTGGGGGGAAATTTAGAATAGAAGGAAGCTATGCCCAGTTTGGAAATCTAGAAGTAAGGGACAAAAGAACTCTATGGGCCACACAAAAAGTGATCTACTTTTTGGGAAGAAAAGATTGAGAAAATAGGCAGCCAATCTTTGGAGGATCATTCCTATCGTCCTCTAGAATGGAGAGCCAGATTGCAATCGGTTCGATTTTCAATACCAGAATTTTTTAAACCAATATTGTGCGGTCCGTTTCCAGTTCCTGACCTGATCAAAAATCGAACCAGATCAAAACTGGTTGAAGAACCGAAGAACCAGAGAACATGACCAAACCAAGGTAACCCTTAATAAAAAAAAAAATTCTCTTTTTACTCTTGCATCTTATTTGTTGCATGTTGAGATTTGATATTCAGGAATCTGATCATCTTTCAACACCTAAAATTAATATTCATGAAGTTGGGACATCCAATTGCTTTCAGTTTCCACGAAAGAAAGAACCGATCCTTATTTTGAAATGCTCACTAATTTCTGACGATGGTAATTCAAGATGAGATATTAGCCTGCTAAAAGTTGAATGCTTTGAGAAAGCTTTTGAAGTGTCCATGTTTGACAGGAGCTTGATCTAATGAACTAGGAAACTTTTGCTTCTTCGCCCCGTTAACATTATCTCCTTGCTTATGACTTCTGGTTATACATCTTTAAGATAGTCAATTCGGGATGAACCGTAAATATGGGGACTTTTCAGGTTCCAAGAGGAAATCTTTCGAATCCTCATGAGATGTTGGGGTCCATATGAATTCTCCTTTTTCATATATTACCTTTCAAATTTAAACAATCGATCTTTTATGAATTATTGCTATTGACCAATGAGATTTCCATTTGGTGGTTCTTCGTTGTCTAGTCGATGACTTCTTGAACTCATTTACAATGATGTTTCAAATCTTGCTCAAGTGAAATCAATAGATAACTTTTAGTATTATGTTATTTTTGTGGATCACCATACCAGATATATTTGGCTCTACCCAATAAAATAAAAATCCGACCATTTCCCTTTATTTCCAAAATTCAAGAAATCTGTGAAAAGTTATTTCAAAATACAATAGCATCAATTTACTCTATGGTGATGGAGAATTAAAAGGATTTTTCTTGTCTCATGGATTTACACATTTACAAACAACTCCACACACAACCCAATATTATAGGATTGAGGATCATCTTCTAGGCTCGTCATAGGCATGTTGCCAAAATAGGTATTACTTTGCTTCATCGGTGTCTCTTCCATCATTGTTTTGGTCCTTTTGAGACTCTTTTTCACTCTTGTCCAAATTATTTGAAACTTCGAATTTTGGATGCATGTGTTATCTGTAGTTTAAACCATATGACAAGCACAAACTAGAATATCAATCGAAACCGTGTATTTTTCTTGATTACTCTATCAATCAAAATGCTTCAAAGTGCTACATTCCCTAACAAAATAGAGTATTTGTCTCATGCCATGTGGTGTTTGATGAGTCCATCTTTTCTTACTTCAAACATGCTAAACTGCTCCATCATATCACTTCTCAACTATCTTTACCACCTCAAAGTTCCTGCGCACCCTCTCATTTTTTGATAAAGAATGCAGTCATCTCTTCCAACACTAAAACTAAGTTAAATCATGCATGGTTAAACAAGTCTTTCAAGTTCAATGGTTGGAGAATTTCTAGATCAACCTTTGAATGGCCTCACACCTTCGGCGAAGATCACCAATTTAATGTCCCCAAGTGCAAATCCATCATTAGCCACTCAAGCTCCATCTATGCCTCCCACGGATTCAAACATTTCATTCAACCCTCCACCAAAATTCAATCGATGCCCACACATTCTCATCCAATGATCACTTGCTCTTAGAATAACATTTACAAATCCAAATAGTTATATTCAGCCGTCAAACATCATTTACCTCCCTTGTCATGACCCCTTGACTTAGTGGTCGAGCTATAGTTATTTTGCAACAATACAGGCTTTGTTGTCATTCCGAATTTGTTTATCTCATATTTATGTGCATGCGGAATACGTGAACATACAATCCCCAACACATATCTTTGGGAATATGGGATATAAGCATTACAAACACACTACTTATATAATTCATTGGTAGTATATATTACATAGCATCCTCCAACCACATTTACTTTACATACAACAAAAGGCTCAGGTACCCCTAACTCCGCTACAACGAAACTAGCCAAAATTGGGAACCATTTCCAACTTCGGGCCGGTATTATCCATTTTAGTATGAGTCTTCGGACAGATCATCATCCTCGACATTGTTTGGATTGTCGAACCCACAAAGAGGTCCAATCCAAGTGCCACCATACCACCTATACCAAGCCTCAAGGTACATTGGGACTAACTCATCTAATCCTTTTAAGACCCATACAATAGACGTGACCTTGCGGTAGGTAATTTCCATATCTACATCTATTATGTCCATAGTAGATGCATCTATTTTTATAGGGCAACCAAAATGAATCGCAACCATGTCTAAATATTTGTAAAAGAAATAAGAGTGAGTACTTGGAATACTCGATAAGTATAGTTTCTAACTTTTGACTAGCATATCACTCCACCATCAACTCTAGTCAAGACATCTCATGCAAATTGTGTTGAAGGCAAATCAATTGCAAAGGTATATACTATGCCTCTTGCATGAATAAACGACAACTCTTGAGACCATTCACGATGCATGGTGCATGCAATAAGCTTATGCACTTTCTAGTTGGCAAGCCTTATTCTTTCATGCTATGCAATTGAAGCTCTTTCTTAAGCTCGGGACTCGAACCCAAGTCTTTCCCGGAGCCATCTTGAGACTCAAACCCAATTCAATTCAAGCTTTTATTCGGGCTTCTGGCTTTTTGCAGGCTTCTAGGACTCAAACCCAGTTATTATGATAGAGACTCAAACCCAAGTCTCTTACTAGCCTCTGGAACTCGAATCCAATTTTTGCCAAGATCTTTGGAACTCGAACCCAATTCACATCTTTTCTTAATTACTTGAGCACTTATCCCCTTTTGAGGGTGTACTCAAGCATCATGCACATGTCATGAACCTTGAATATTCTTACTAATGGCACCATGAACGAGCATAAGCCCAAGGCTCAACTCAAACAGCAAGCATAAAGGAACATTACACCAATCCAAGACGTGAACTCGGTACGCCTCAATACCGAATCACATCTTATGGCTATGGGCGAACCTCGGCTTGAATCGAACATAAGCCATGAACCGTGGCTTTGTTATGGTCATGCAAGAACCCAAGTGCATGAACAAATCCTTAGAATAAATAAACATGCATATCATCCATCAACTTGCCCTCGGTTTGTTCGAGAGAGGATTGCCTAGATTTAATGATGTCATGATTGATACTAGAAAAAGGAAGAAACTGCACTTACTTAATTGGACCTCAAAAACTAAGGACACTAACTTGAGAGAGGGGCGGCTTGCTTGGGCCAAAGGAGAGAGAGGGTGAGAGAGAGGAGGAGGAAAGAGTAGCTGGCAAAATGGTGAGAAATGAGGAGGAATTCCTCCTATTTATACTTCTCGGCATCATGATTACTGAGCCAAATGGTCCACTCCTTTTTCCAAATGGCCCGCCTAAATTGCTTTGGTGACAAGCCTACTTAACTAAATATCTTGCCTAAAGAACGAGCCAGCATGCTTATTAGGTCTTGTTTGGCAATCTAGGTCCTAGTTATCATCAATGAAGGCCCGCTTTTCATTCTCTCATTAGACCACATAGGCACCTACATTTATGAATATTTAAGGCAACTTGAAGAAGAAAGATTCTATTTTGCTAACTCAATACCTAGGCTTCTTAGGTTAATGATGAGGGGTTCAAGTATCCAATTCTAATTGGTCCATTTGTGCAACGCTTTTTTTCTTGGCCATCAAGGAGATTCTTTGACCCATCATTGCCAAATCTCTAACTTAGATAACTCATAGCACAACTCAATTCATTAAATGAGAGGTTCTAGAGGCTTATTCTCCTTTGTCTTTTTCTTCCATAAGAAGGTGGTCCAAGGAAATACATCATTTAAATTGGTTTCGAGGCCGAAAAAGGGATTACTTGGTGCACCTTGCAAAGCCGATTCTCATGAACTTGAGGTTTGGGCCATCATGCCCCTTAAACACCCAAACCGCCATCTTAGATGGTCAGTTGGCCTTAGAGGGTCAACCCACTGGTCAACACAATGGCCAGCCTTGTGGTCGGCATAGTCGAGTCCGTCCAAGTCTAGATTGGCACTCGAGTTAGTCCCTAAGCCTAATGTTGAACCTATCGTGACCGTTTCCCTATTCTTGGTCCTCGATTCACCGGTCGGTTCAAGGATAATCATAAGGCTATCAATGACCTACCACTAAGCCAAGGTACTTATGGACCTTAAAATTAGTGATGGAATCACCAGATCTATCTTGGGACTCATTCCGATTAGCACCCGGATCCATCACATGGTTCTATGGTTAGTGCATGACTGATCCACGATCGAACATCACCAATTTGAGATTCCCTTCTAAGCACTAAGAATCAAATAGGGAATGATGCATTTTTGGTCGGAACATGATCACATTTGGTCAAGTTAGATCGTCCGTGTATCGGTGCATAGCTAGATGGAATCACTCACGGCTAGGCATGACCAGTCAGGATCAACCCATGATCATCCGTCAATCCATGATCATCCCACAACCAGTTCTTGTGATTCAAAAGTCATCTCATAAGCTAGTGAACTAATCACACTTGTATGATTGATGGTCAATTCACAGCCGACACCTCGACTAGTTCATCATTGGTTAGTCAATTGATCGGACCATTACCGATCATTCATTCCTTACCGATCAAATTGATCGATCCCATGACCAATGATCCATGGTCAATATACTTAGGACCTCATGGCCATTCTCACAGGGTCGGAATCGAGGGTGTTACATCCCTTGAACCAACATGTGTTTCCTAAATCTTAAAAGAGCCCTAAAGTGGCCCATTGCTATGTCGGAGGAATTTAATACAATTCCCCAAATAGGTACATAGCAACTTGTACTACCTAAGCCTCATCTTAATATTAGTGGCTACAAGTAGATATTTTGAGTTAAGCAAAATTCAGCTGGTAGCGTACCTTAGTACAAGGCATGACTTATTACCAAAGGATTCCACCAATGGCTAGAACTTGACAATGATCATATGTTTTGTCTAGTTGTTAACCTCATCATAATATAGGTTGTCTTTTATCTAGCTTTATCAAGAGATTGACCCTTCTACAATTGGATGTCGACAATGCTTTCTTACATGATTCTCTTATGGAGAAAGTCCATATGCATTAATCACCTAATTTTTGTCAATTAGTCACATTTGAATCACGTATGTCGATTGAAGTAGGTCATTTACAATCTTAGGCATGCCCCTTGCATGTGGTATCAAGCACTCAATTCCTTTGTCATCTCATTTGAATTCATCTAATCCAAATCAGATTCCTCACTTTTTATATACAAACATGATGGCATCATTGCTTATTTCTTGGCTTATGTGGATGACCTGATCCTTAAGGGAAGTGATACAAAAGTTTTGCAAAAGTTTGTGAGAGCTCTTGCAAGTAAATTTTCACTAAGGTATCTAGGGGATCTATGTTATTTCTTGGGAATTAAGGTGGCATGCACAAAGGTATGATCTATTTCTCATACAACATAGTATATAAGAGACATTCTTAATCAATCGAGCATTTTAGGAGCAAAGGAGATTGCCACCCCAATAGCTATCAGCTGCTCTCTTGTTCTGGTCGAAGGGTCACCTCATATAGATGTAACTATTATACGAAGATTAATTGTGCTCTTTAATATTTTGCATTCACAAGGTCTAATATTACTTTTGTCATCAACAAACTTTCTCAGTTTATGCATCAACCAATAAAGCTACATTGGAGTGCTATTAAACGTGTTTTGCATCATCTCAAAGGAACACCGATCTTGGCCTACACTTGCAAATTAGTCCCTCTCTATTGCTTCATGCATTTTCTTATGCTAATTAGGCTAGCAATTCAGATAATTGTAAGTCTACAACCACCGCCTACATAGTTTATATTGGCCAAAATCCTACGTCACGGTGCTCTTGAAAGCAACAATTTGTTGCCGATTCATCAATAGAAGCCAAGTATCACATTGTTGTAGCAACAACTTCTAAGCTCATATAATTCATTATCTCATGCATGAACTTGGATTACTTTCTTCGACTACACCTAGCATTTATTGCAATAACATTGGTGCTATGTATGTATGCACTAATCCTATTTTTCAGTTTAAGAAAAACACATTGCCAATGATTATCACTTTGTTCGCGACATGATTAACAAAGGTCTATTACAGGGGTGTCAAGTGTCCCCTCATGATCAACTCACAAATGCACTAACCAGGTTTCATGCATGATAACTCTTTATTCATTTACGGTCGAGGATCAACATTTGTGATGGGACACCTCTCTTGTAGGGGTGTATTGGAGAAAATATCTCTCAATGGCAAAGCAATTCCAAAAATTGCTCTCAATCATATAAAGATCAATCAAGCAACTATTATTCTCTTAGCAAGTGCAACCAATAGAGAAACATCTCTAGGAATTTTAATAATCCCAAAACTATCCTTGATATAATATCTACTATAAAAAATACATATGTTTGTGATGATTTGTAAAGGATCACATGATACCCATGAATCATTTCATTGAAAAAAAGATTGCAAGATGTCATTGTACATCTTGTCCGTAAACAACATCAAGTGATTGTGATGATTGGCTCCTGATGATATCGAACAAGAGAATATTGAGTCACCAATGACATTGGAATAATGATCATTTGAGCATGTTCATTGGAAACTTGAATAAAGCCATCAGTAACTGAAACAGCGCGGCAGAAGAATTGAAAATGGTCAAATAAATGGAAACGGTTTTTGTTAGAACTGTCAAAGTGATCGAGGATGTGAAAACAGTGGCAAAATTTGTTTCTGGAATGTTTGTTGATGTTCATAGAAAATGACTACATGAACAACCTAGCTTCAGAATAGCAACATGCAAAGAATTCTAGTGGCTTCTTGCTTCTCAAAACTATATGTTTATATAAGAGAAGATCATGAAAAAACAAAAAATTTAGACAATATATAAAAAAAAGCCAAAAGTGTTCAACACCACATTCTAAGCAAATAATGTTTCATTCTCTTGAGATCTCCATTGTATTGTCCTTATTGCATTGTAATCGTGAGAAGATTAAGTGTACAAGTGTAATAGTTGCTTCTAAGTCCTATAGTGTGATCTATTATCTAATTGGATTAATATTTGCTAATTATATCCTATCTATAAGATTACTAGTGCATTCTAACCCAAGTAGTGATTGTTAATTTGAAGAGTGGAGTAGGCTTAAAAATAAAGTCGAACCAATATAAATTGTTGTGCACCTTCTTTTAAAATCATTCTTATCTGATATGTTACATATCAATTTTATCTTATCTTACTATTATTCAGTCCCTAATTTCCATATACTGGTTATTGATTTTTGCATAATTTTTAAAGTTTGTGAGTTGCATAGTTAGCCTCAACAACAATAGGAGTTTCCAAAGTTGACAAAATCATTTTATCTTTCTTTTTATAAAGGATTTTGTCTTTCCATATATAAAGGCCATAACTCAAAAAAGTTATTCTATAAACAATTAGCTTCCATGTACTTTAAATACAAGTAAGAAATAATGGAAAAATTGTCCAAAAAATCCTAAACATATTCCACATTTTGCTAATTCAGTCCTAAACCTTTCAATTTTACTAATTCAATACTAAACATTTTCACTTCTTCCAATTCGGTCCTAAACATTTCAATTTTGTCAATTTAGTCCTAAACTTTTTCACTTATTGTTAATTCAATCCTAAACATTTTCACTTCTTGTCAATTAAGTCTATCTAGCCAATTTTAATTGGAAATTGCTGACATACATGACACTTTTTAAATAATGTTTTAATAGTTTTTTGAATTTTTTATTTTATCTATTTTTCTCTTTTTTTTGGTTTTTGGACCAAAGGCCAACAAGGATTGCCGGTTGACCCTTGCCGGCAACCCTTGCTGTCCCTAGGTCCAAGAACTAGAGAGAGAGAGAGAGAGAGAGAGAGAGAGAGAGTAAAAAAAGAAGTAGAAAAAACCATGAAAATTTCAAAATATTATTAAAATATTATTTAAAAAGTCCCACATTAGCGCCGGCGGTCCATGTCAACAATTTACAGTTGAAATTGGTCATATGGACTCAATTGGAAAAAAGTGAAAAAGTTTATAACTAAATTAGCAAAAATTCAAAATATTTAGGATTGAATTGGCAAAATTGAAAAGTTTAAAACTGAATTGGTAAGAAATAAAAAAGTTTAGGACTGAATTGGCAAAAGTGCAATATATTTAAGACTTTTTGGACAATTTCCCCAAGAAATAATAGTAAAGCACATCTTCTCCAATTCTTCAATAACAACTCTAGTTTGGACCAAATGCATAATTCTAATTGGCCCCTCTTTCACCTCCACGATTGAAGTATTTCTCTATTGATACCTAAAATGACCAAATCTTGATGCCAATACAATTTATTGTGGAGTACTTAAATTATTGTGATTAATCAAATAATTTTGCCAATGAATTTATGAACCATGAAACATACGGTACACATCATAAGGCTAATGAACAAATTATATAGATAGATAATAATATAAGATTCCGTTGAATAAGGTGACTAAGGGAAAATCACATAACAAAATGCTATGAGTAATCCACTCTGAATGTACTTAAAATGTCATATTCAATATATTTATATCATTTTCGATTTGGCCTTGTTTATTTGAAGTTATTTGGATTTTCTTTATTCTCTTTCTTTTTTGGGGAGGTGCTTGGAATTTTACATCCATTTGCTAACTATATTAAAAGTATTTTTCTTTGTAATCACATGTGTGCATGAAGAAAGAGAACATGATTTAATGTGGTTCAATTGACCAAGAAGAGAACCCTTGGATGCCTATGTCCATGATGAGAAACCCCCGATTCATCATATGACCTCGGGGGATTTAATTATCTTTAAATAAGGTGGAATACTTCTATGGGGATACACATGAATATCGACATACGAATCCCTGGAGTGTCAAAACTTGGCACGAGAGGAACACTTAAGTACCAAAAATTACAAAAGATACATTTAAGTGCCAAAATCGGAGCAAAAATGATCGGTTAAATGCCAATGGCCAAAAATTCTGGCCAAACTGCCACATGTCAATTTTCCCACGATTTCATTTGCTAACGAAGCATTTTTTTTCAAAATAAAAAATCCACGAGGATATTTTAACAAAAAAAAATTTTCCAAGTTAGACTAAAAAAATTTAAAATCTATTTTATTTATAAAAAAAGGAGAGGAAGGGGGGATCCGGTGAGGGACGTCAGTGCAAAACGACGTCGTTATGGCTGATTTTTCGCCAACTCAGTTTCCGGCAAGCCACCTAAGCAATTTATATTATTAAAATAAGCCACGTCAGATTTCCGACAACCTTCGTCGGAGTTGGCACTTAAGTGATCCAATTATCAAATAAAGTGACACTTAAGTGTACCTTTTGTAACTTTTGGCACTTAAAAGTGTCTCATCGTGCCAAGTTTTGGCACTTGGGCTGTACTTATGCCCATGAATATCTATTGGAAAGGCAAATATTTTTATTTCCTACTTTATAGATTTAAGCCAAATCTCCTACTAAATTTGAACTCTACTACTAATCATCCTTATCTTTCCAACACTTTCCCTCCAAGTTGGAGCAAAGATGTCATTAGAAATGAACTTGGTCATCACATGCCTTAATAGATATGTCTACCAATTGATCTTCACTTATGATGTATGGAGTCTCAATTGTCTTGTCTTGAACTTTCTAGCAAATATAACAACAACCTGTATATGCTTAATTCTTTCATTAAAGATCGGATTTGAAGCAATATGATTTGCTACTTGATTATCATAGATCAATTTCGTAGGAGTTTGAAGCGTATTAAAATCCAAATCCTATAACACAATAAACAAAGCCAGACTAATTCACACATGATTGAAGCCATGATTCTGTACTCTGCTTCTGCACTTGATCTAGCTATCACACTTTGCTTTTCGCTATTCCAAGTGACTAAGATTCCTCCTAAAAAGGTGCAAAAACCTATTATTGATTTTATATCTATTGAATTTCTAGTCTAATCTATTTGAGCATAACCTTCAATCTCTATGTGAACATGATTCTTTATAAGAATGCCGCATCCAAGATAGGACTTTAGATACTGCAATATATGGTTCAATATCTCCATGTGGCCTTCAGTAGGATTATGCATGAATTGACTGGCATAACTAACAACATGTGTGATTTTAGGTCTCGTAATAGCCAAATAAATCAACCGACCCACCAAGTTTTGGAACATTTCATTGTCTTTGAGAGGAGTGGTGTTGTTGACAAACTCACTACCATACTCCATGAGTGATTCTATGGGTTTAGCTCCCAATTCCTTCAACGGGTCTATTGCATACTTTCTTTTTAAGAGAAACAATCCTTTGCTTAAACTAGTAATTTCGATTCCAAGAAAATAACATAACCTCCCCAAGTCTTTGATGTTAAACTTTTTGTTCAAGTAATTTTTGAGAATTTCAATTGCTCAAACATTATCACCAATGATATCATCAACATAAACCACAATTCCTTTAGAGTTTTTCTTAACAAAGAGAGAGTGATTTGACTCGCTGATTTTGAAGCCAACATTCACAAGAGCAAGAATGAGCTTGCTATACCAAGCTCATGTAGAACAGTGGGTGCAAGAGTATGCTAGTTCCATCCATTCCCTTCATTGGTCCAATCCTCATTAATCGAAGGTCATTTGTTGTTAGAATCACTAGAAATGGAGCAAATTCAACCTCCTAGCCACTATAATTATAGTTAGCAAAATCAACTCTCCCTAAATTTGATCCTTGGGAAAAACATGTGAGTCACATCAAAAAAGACATTCTGAGATATAAACATTTTTTTAATGGCGAGATCAAAACATTTATATTCCTTCTCCGTAAGGGAATATCCCAAGAAAATACATTTTCTTGCATGAGTATCAAATTTATTTCTAGATGGAAAATGAACAACATGGTTCCAAACACACAGAGATGAGAAAGGTTAACAGATCTATCAAGAACAATTTCCATTGGGGATTTGTATTTTAACACCTTGCTTAGTAGATGACTGATGATATAATAGCTAGTTAGGACATCATCCAACTAGTAACAAGTGGGCAAATTCCCATGAAACAAGAGAGAACAAGTTACCTCAAGAAGTTTTAAAAAGTTGCTTTTGGTGCTTATGATTCATAGTCTTTTAAGTCCACCTACTGCAATCGTATGACTTCAAATTTTAATTATTTTCAATCAAAATTATTCACTTCACATGCACCTAATATTAATATAGTTAATAATTCCTAGATGAAAGTCAAATTTACAGGAAGCATTTTAGCATCCACTTTATCCTTATCAAATACCTTCTTGGTTCCTAAACTTTCGCTAAATTTGATTTTCATAGATTTGGTTGTGCTAACAAAGTTTTTATGTTAACTTCTCTTCTTATGGTTATCGTGTATAGGATTCACAGATTTGATAAATCATTAGGACGAGTTGTAGAGTAAGGCTCCGCATGGCAACGTTTACTGTTCCCGAGCACAGTTTCTAATCGAAATGTTTATTCTTGTTTCTGTTCTCCTGAACTATTTCTAAACATTTGAGGGTGCTTGATAACTGTTCAACATTTTTACTTCGGGAACATAAATACGTTTGGTAAAAATTTCCGATTCTTTTAACTTTTTCTTTTTCTTTTTCTTTTTCTTTTTCTTTTTCTTTTTCTTTTTTTTTTTTCTCCTTCCTTTTGTTGGCCGTCGCCGACGAGGCTTGCCGGAGCCTCACCCAGCCACCGGCGAGGCTCGGCCTCGCAGATCTGGGCGAGGCAGAGCCTTGCACAGCCGCCACCAACGAGGCTCGAGCCTTGCGCCGACCGCATGAGGCTCGGCCTCACCCAGATTTGCAAGGCCGAGCCTCGTTGGTGGCCCTGCGAGGCTTGCCTCCCAGATCTGGGTGAGGCGAGGCTCGCCCGGCCGCGCCGCCCGGGCGAGGCTCAACTTACCCGGATCTATGAGGCCGAGCCTCGCCGATGGCCGGGCAAGGCTCCGGCGAGCTTGTTGGACCTCACCCAGGCTTGGCGAGGCGGCGGCGAGCTCGCCGGACCTCGCCGGCAACAGCGATGAGGCGGTTGAGGGGTGGGAGGAGGAAGAGGAAGAGGAAGAGGAAGAAGAAGTAGAAAAGGAAAGAGAAAGAAAAAGAAAGGAAAAAAAAAAAGTGTTTCTTAAAATTGTTCCTGAACAAGAAACAACTTTTTCTTATTTCGATTTCTACTCCAAACTTATTCCAGGGAACAAATTTGTTCCCAGGAACAAAAAATTTACCAAACGCGTTTCTGTTCCCGAGAACAAAAAATCTATCCCGGGAACAAAAGAACAGAAACAAATGTTCCCGGGAGTGTTACCATGCAGGGCCTAAGATGCCTATTTGAGCTCGTTTCCCTAAATATTTCCAAGTTTTTGTTGGTTGTGCTGCCACAATGTCATCCAAAACATAGCATTCTCGATTAGTTCGTACTTCTTCCTCTAAATTAAAATTTTTTACTTGTAGTGGTCATTTAGGTTATATTCAAAATACACATTTTGATTATCTACTTTCTCCATTAACAAACATTTCATCGTCCTCTATTCATCGGTCCACTAGAGTAGGTCAACCTTCTTCTATTTGATTTCGTGATTACCATTATTACTCTACCATTGCTTCCCTTTATGAACCTTGCACATACAAAAAAGCTAGTATTAATCCTCTTTGGCAATAAATAATAGTAAATGAGCTACAAACTTTACATAAATCTCACACGTGGAATTTGGTTGATTTGCCTCCTAGGTGGTTCACTAAGTTGTCAATGGATGTATAAGATTAAAACAAAGCCATATAGTTCTAAGAATTTTTACAAAGCTCGGTTAGTGGTGAAAGCCTTTACTCAAGAGTATGATATTGATTATTAAGAGACTTTTGCTCCTGTTGCATGCATTAATTTTGTCCACAATCTTCTTCTTGTTGCCACGGTTTATAGTTGGTTTCCGTTCCAGTTGGATATTAAAAATGAATTTCTAAATGGCAATCCACTGAAGAAGTTTATATGGTACCTTCCTCTGGATATGCTCATCCTCCCAACAAAGTTTGTCAATTACGTTGAGTATTATATGACTTGGAATCAGGCTCCTTACGCAAGGTATTCTAAGTTTAGCTCAACCAAGGAATGTCTTTACTTCAAATCCAATCCCCATGACCATGCTCTTTTTGTTGGGTGCACATTAGTACTTTCAGATGTTCTTAGACATGGATGACATGATTATTATTAGCAGTAATCATGTAAGCATTTCAAATCTTAAGTAATATCTCAATCAATAGTTTGAAATGAAACATCTTGATTGACTCAGCTACTTTTTAGGCTCGGAGTAGAATTCAGATTTTTCTAGTCATGATATTTCTTGAGCAAAAATGTCCTTGAGCTTCTTTCTCAAGTTGGACTCATTAACAACAAGGTCACTACAACTCCTATTGAGACTAATCGTAAATATGTTGCCATAAATGGGACTCGTCTTTCGAATCCTATACTTTATCGATGGTTGGTCAACAACTTTATATGTCTCGCTTTTACTTGAACCAACATCACATATGTTGTTCACATTGTCGGTCACAACATGACCACGCCCCATACGACTCACTTTGTTATAGTCCTTCGAATTCTTTTTTAATCATTCTACCTTGGAGTGGATGGTTTATTCTAACGCTAACTAGTTTTGTGACCCTCAAAATTGTCGCTCCATTTTGGGCCATTGCTTCTTCTTTTTTTAAGGGCAACTCACTTATTACATAGCATAGTAAGAAACAAACTATTATCGCTCACTCTAGTACAAAAGCAAAATGTCAAGCTCTTGCTTAAATGACATCAAAGTTATTATGGTTGCAATGGCTTCTAGAAAACATGGGAGTGTGTCACTATAATGAAATTGTCATTCACTATGACAATCGAAATGTCATCCAAATAGCACATGATGTTTATCATAAACACACCAACAACATTTAATAGGTTATCATTTCATCTAATATCACGTGCTTCATGGCATTGTTTAACCTGTCCCCACTTCATCTACTAAATAGATTGCCTATATCTTCACCAAGATACATCTACTTGAGCATTTTGTGGGTATTTTCTCCAAGCTCAAGGTGACTTCTTTTAACTCACCTTGAGTTTACAAAATAATGTTAGATATATATAATAGTGTTGAATTATTATTTTTGAGATTTAAGTTAAGTTTACAACAATTGTAATTAAGCCTAATTGTCTTCTCCCCCCATATATATAGGGTTTGTATTGTTCATTTGGTAACATATAAAATACCACATTTCTCTCTTTCATCACAAATCTCAACTAATCAAATATTTCTTGAAAATATGAAAACATGATCTATGGAAAAATAATATTGTAGAGCACTTGTTAGCCTAATGGGAAATGTGCACGTGGATTACATTCATTAGGCCTAGACACCAAGTCTAGCTATGTTGCCACCTATCAACATGTGTGACTAATCATGAGGTGGGTAAAAGATATATTGTGAGAGTAAGGTGTTGAGTTTAAGGAAGAAAACATGCACCTTTGGTCCCCTTAGCTTGGGAGCTTGGGTTGGCTAAGCTGTACTAAAAGTGATTCCAATCTCGGTAAACCATTCTCAATCCTCTCATAAGGCTTGTCTTCGCCTTCTGCAATATCTGAAACTGTTGATGTTGATGGAAAGAAGGCTTTGTATTTTGGTCTATCATATCACCAAGTATGCGGGCTTTGTTCTATTCACCGATTTGGAACTTTTGCACTAGCCTTGGTTGCTTTTCCTTTCCTTTCTAGCTTTTCTACATGTGATACGATTACTTTCTTTCAACCAATTGACTTGTCCAGTTTTTTATTTGAGTTGCAAACTTCTTTTCAATATAACCACTCGCGCGCCTGTCAACTATTTTTACACCAACATAAACAAAATTATGCCCATTCCAATTTATTCATTAAATCTCTGAAGGATTGAAGAACATGTAATTAAATTTAGAGATAGGGTTTGACTATATGATTATATCAATAATCAAATGAGTAATAGTCCAATTATCATAATTGTCGTTTTAAATAGAAATTTTCAAGCCAAATTTTGCTATTCAAATAATCACCAGCAACCAATCTATTAGATTATTGATTTATTTTTTTTTTCCTTTTGTTCATTCTATCTAATATCGAGCTCAAAACCCAAGACTAAAGTGACACAAGTAAGCTTCTTTAGCTAAAAATTATCTAATTAGTCATAAACCTATTATACATATGTTAATTTGATCCTAAACTTTTCTATTTTACCAATTTAGTTTTAAACATTTGCGCGAAATTATGATATAGTTTTTCTAGCCATTTTCACCTAAAATTATTGAACATGGCAATATCACGTAAGATGGCTGGCAATGACTAAATAGTCATGTTAGCGATTTTCGACAAAAGTTGATTAAAAAGACTTCATTGAAATTCCACACAAAGCTTTACAACTAAATCGACAAAACTAAAAATTTATGACTAAATTGGCATCTATACAATAGATTTAAGACTTATTAAGTATATTTCCCCCTCTTTGGCACCAAGCCAATTGCCCGATTACCAATCTTCCACTAGGAATGTCATGTTTGAGAGAGAGAGAGGGGGGTGGTCAGCATTGATGTTGTTCTGTGGTACTAGACTATATTTTCACAAGCATAAGGTCAAGGGTCAAGGGTCGAAATCACAAATTATTGGGACTTGGGTGATGATTGTGGTGTGCTCACCAATAGTGATGGTGTTGAAAGGAGACCCACAAGTTCAAGCCAAGAGGAAGACAGGACCTTGAAAAAACTGGGCTGTCATGAATGAGTTCTATGTTTAAAGCCCAATCTAGGTTAACCCAATCCGCTCGTAGGTAAGCCTAAACATGTGTGTCGCGACCTATTTTTTCCATCCTGATGGGGGAAAGAAATCTATAAATAAATATAGGTTTAGGGGTATTATCCAAAGAGTGGGTCAATGACCCTCATTAGACGTGGGTTCTCTCAAGCACATACCCCGCATGTGAAAATTTTTTAATAAGGAGTCGCCATTTAAATTTATTAGGGTTTGCAGAAACCAAACTGCCGAGGCATGGGAGTATGCCTCACTTTCTATGCACCCAGAAAATCTAGGGTCGAGGACTTGATTACACTAATTAGCTAAATCTTGTTTATTTAAAAAAAAAAAACTTTTGTTAGACAGTTTGGATTGATTTTAGACTTAATCACTAACTTGTAAGGTGATCATGCAAGTGCGCAATCATCAAAATAACAATCTAGCATTAAGAGGCAAATAAATAGCAATCCTAATTAAACTAAGGAAGAAACCATAACCATCATATCATAAGCGTGTAATCAAGGGCAATTGTATCCACAAATAATTAAAACCATAAGATAAAACCGTGAGGGCTTATTCAATTTTAAGCACAATCTTAGGCCGATAATTTTCCGACATTTTTTTAAGAGAAAATTGTTCAAGAATTATTTTAGAGCATTTTAAGGAACTCTAAAACAAATTTTGAATTTTAGGGATTTTTGAAAAAAAAATCTTTTTTTTTTTTTTGAATTTTTGAATATTTTTAAATTAAAAAATTATATTTTAAAAAAATTTATAAATTTTCAGGTTTCTGAATTTTCCATGAATTTTCTGAAATTTCGAGTTTTTAATTTTTTTTTAATATTTTTTAATTTTTTTAATATTTTTTATGATTTTCTGAATTTTTTTATAATTAAAAAAAAATGATTCAGACCGGGTCCGGAAACCCGACCCTATTGACCTAATTTGGTCCGAATTGGGCCACAGAAGACCAGGCCAACCCAACCCGCTAAAAAAACAACAACAAAAAACCAAAAGGCCCACATGATTGGGCCAAAAATCAAAATTAAAAGCCCAAAAAAGTTTTAATAAAAACAGCCCATTCCCAATTTGCTCTCGGCCCAGCCACTCCCCCTATTTCTGGCATGGGCCCAGGCCCACTTGACAAAGCCTCAGCCCAGCCCCTACCTTATTTTAATTTCTGGCCCTTTTCTTTTTTTTTTTTTTTTTTTTTTATATCTGAAAAATTTCGGTCTTCTTCTCCATGCACGCCCGACGTGCTCCTCCCCATCCCAAGCATCCCTGCAGCCGCTTCGCTGAACCGATGCTGGCGCCACCGCGAGGTTTGACCGTCCTAAGGGAGTCGCCGCCATCGCTAGGCGTCGATTGTTCCGTCCAACTGACGCCGAGCATCGCGGCCACCGACTTAGCCGACATTCGAGAGTCACCGGATCGACTCCGGTGAGGGCGCGCTTCGACCTACCCAAATGGCACGAAATAACCTACCAAAAAGCTAGGAAAGCGACTAAAATGGTGCATGACGATGGTGTAACTCTGAATGACGCAACGGGAACCGAAAGCCGAGCTCTAGTTGAAGGTTGGATTTGGTTTTGTCATTGGGGCATTTTGTCAATAGTTAACATGCGCTACGGAAATCAAAGATGCACAAGCCTATATACATACGATATTCTAATAGAACATATAAAGGATATTATCAAGGATTATACTTGAATGAACCAAAAAAATAGACTTTATGTTGAAGCTAAACTTATTCAAATTATGTTATGACAAAGTCCAAACTCTAAGGATAAATATGTTTAAACTCAAGTCCAGATTGTAAAGCCGGCTTCATATGTAATACACTCAAATTTTACATACAAAACATGACAAGTTCAAAATGATACAAGTGCATAACAAGACACAAGTTGAGAACGTGACAAGTTTATAATGTTGCAAGTTTAGGACAAGACAAATTAACAAAACGAGACACAAACCCAGAATGTATAACAGCTAGTGATCTAGTTTGGATTCCACACTTAAAAATATCATATTGACTCAATCAAATCGATTGGCAAATTAATCTTGTAGACATGTTCTTTCTAAATAGAGAAGCTCTACATATGGAAACCAAGACTCCGGTTGTATGAGCAACCGGAATCAAGAGGAGATTCCGCTTCTATCACCCAACAACTACTCAATCTTCTTGATACAAATCTATCAAATAGGTAGATTGGAAAACGATTCTCTAGAGATTGTCAAACAACTAGTTTGCAAGTAAATGAGTATATAAGGAGACCAAAATGCCAAGGAACAAGTAAGAGACAAAGTTTGGAATCTAGAATTCCAAAGTCTAAGCATACTTTAATCATAGACATTTGTCTTTCATGAGCTCAAATTTTGTAATCATTTGAGAGGTGTTGATGGTGTTATAAGTGTGCTTTGGTGTAAGATAGAAAGTTATATCAGCTTATGTATGAGCAACACCAGATTTGGGTAGGCACAACTTAACTACAACCTTTAATTGATTATTTAGTGGAATCTAGTCAATAAGATGTTAGCGTGGGAGAATTAATATAGACTTTATCTAAGCTGAATTACTATAAACCTTGTGTGTAATTTCTCTCTTGTTCCTAAACTCTTACTATTTATTGTTATAGTCAAATAAACACTTACAAATGCTTCTACAGTCTATTCAATTGCACAATTGATTCTAAACATTGTTCTAGAATATGTTCTTTATTCATACTTGATTTTGACTCTTTCTATTCCGTTTTAAATTGTCAAGATTTTGTTTAATTACCTATTCACCCCCTCTAGATGATTCTTGCTAGTTACCTTAGCATAATCTATGAATCATTTTGAAAGAAACATAAAAATGTTACAGATAGTTATATACATAGAACATTTTATCAATTGGATGTAACCTACACTATCTCAAATGAAGTGCTATATTGTTTTGAAGTATGTTGTGTGTCTAGCAAAAAACCTACGTGCATTGGCTTTAATTTTTGACTTTTTATAAATTTTGCAACACGCGTATTTTTAACTTTTATTTAACATAAAAGATTTAACACCAATCTAAATGTCAATATTGATTTGTAGAGCCATGTATATATTTCTCATAATTTTTAAAAAAATTTTAATGATTTCTTTTTCATTTTCACAATTAAGCCAAACATTTGAGTGGCAACACCATTTTAATGCTGTTTAAATGTCATGTTCCTATTTAGACATTTTCCTCTAAAAGTACTAAATTAGTGTGAGCCCGAGTTAGGAATCAATCAAAGCAAACCAAATTTGTATGCTCACACGAAAAAATATTTTAGTTGACAAGCATACCACGTAATAGTCATAGTAAGGTGTTATAGATCGAGCATCATTGATCATGTGCTATATCTTACTTGGTGCCATCTTTGTATGTGTCTCATTTTAATTGACTTGTCACATAACACGTCACTATCGCCCAATGTAACTTCATAAAATACCTCATCTTGCTTGCATTTTTATGAAATTTAAAATTATATTTGAAATGACGTTTATTTTTTTCCACTTGGAACATTTTTCCTTTACCGCAGCATACCCACTTTGACCTTTCTTTTGATTTAAGGCACTAGAAATCTATAAAAAATGATCTCATATAGAGATGTAGATATACACATTTTTTTAATAAACATATGAAATTGAGGTAATATTTTAAATTTTAGCCAGAAAAAAAAATACTTTTTGACTTTCTAGAAACCTTTCATAACACCGTCAGGCCAAGTTAAAATTAACTGAATATTGATAAAAAAAAAAACCACATACACACACATATATATTATTTGGCTTCCCCTAACACGCACAACAAAGTATCCAGATCGAAAGTAAAATCTTACCAGACAAATAAACAAATGTGAGCAATTTTTTTGTTTTTCCGCCGACAGACACTTTTTTTTATCCAGAGAAGAAAAGCGACAGGCTTAAACTGCGGAAACGTCAAAACATAATTATGTCAGAAAAATAAGATAAAACTCTGACAAAACCCCCCCAATTAAAAAAGGACCAATCATCAGAAATTAAAAAAACTCGGGAGGTTCGCTAACCCTAATCATTCACCCTCTGCGGTATAAATGATTAACTTCGAATTATTTTGGGGAACGCAATTTTTTTTTTAAAATAAGTTTTGACGTTTTGTGCAGAACCTATTTAACCATGAAAAGAAGAGCAGCCCTTGTCAGGTGCGATGTTTTTCAAAAGCGAGAGAAAATAAACGAGAAAAAAAGGTTTTACTTAGGGTTTCGCTCCTCTCGACCAATGGCGACGAAACACGTGTCCTCGGAAGAATAGAGTTTTTAGTCAAATGTGAGAAGGTTGCATGTGGATGTGTGCGTCAATGATTGATGGTCAGGTGAGATGAAGACGAAGAAAGCTCGTGCACAGACCTGTAATTAATCAGATTTTTCTTTTTTCTTTTCCGAAAAAATTAGTGGGTTGATAAACTATTTTCTTTGCCGACACCGGACACGAATCTTTCGCAATTTCAACCCGATATTAATAATTCGAGAGGGAGTTTAATAATATTGGCCGGACAAAGTTGAAGATTATAGTTTATTAGGATCTAAGAGAAAGAGCTTTCGTAGTTTGCAAGTGCTCGTAAATTGCGAACAAGACTTTTATGGCTATAATCATGATTTGCAAATCTGGAGCATGATTATTTAATTGATTGGAAAATATTCACTCCCCTAAAATCTTAAAAATCAGGAGGGAATCATCTTTCGATCTCTCTCTAGTTCGAGAGGATTTTGCTTTTAGTCTTCATTCTTTGTTTAGTGACAATTTCAATTCTAATTCTAGTCTTTTGCTGACAATTTAACCATTTTGTCAAAATTTTCAATCAAAATTTGGTCGAAATTATTGAGTCACTAAGCAAATTATTTTAGGTAGTTTTGTAGGAGTTCTTGCGATTCAATCTTGACCCTTCAATATGTCTTTAAAAATAAGTTTGTTCAATCTTCACTAATAAAACCATTGATATTAATTATAAATACCTATACATATACATATAAAGTATTAAACTATAGCCGGTGTCATTTGAATCTTATTTGAAATGAAACAGAAAAAAAATTGTATTTAAAATCTCATTGTATCAATAGAATCCATTGACTAAATTTGAACACTTCAAAAAGAGTAAGGATTAAAGGGGTAACTACTTTGGTTTGTGCACTTAGGTGTCACGTTACAGTTGCTTGTGCTAATGGGGCAATTAGTTCTAGCACATTTTGAAAGGATATTTGATGGAAGGAATTCAATTGTCGGCAAAAATTAATATGAGGATGAGAATTATAACTGAATAAAGTATAAGGACCAAAAGCGAGATCCACCAAATAACATGGATGAAAAATGTAATGTCCCTAAAAGTGACTATAATTCTAAGCTCATGTTCACTGTCAATAACATATTTGTAAGTTTTCCAATTGGTAGAGTTAAAAATCAATTCCACAAGCAACACCAAATAGGGAAGTGGCTCACATATGATTTCTAAGTTTTAGCAATTATTCATTTTCATTAGGTCTGTGATTATTTTGTTCATTTTTTATGTACAATGATTACAAGTTCAAATGGACTGACAACAACTACAGGGGATGAAATGTTGATATAGGAATTTTAAAATATTTTCATGATTAAGTGCAACAAAACAATGTGTAGAGAATGAAAAATGAATGTAGACAAAGTGAGCAATATAGAGCAAAATTCATCTATGAATAGAAATATAGTAAATGGGAGAAAAGATTGCAAAACAAATTTATAAGGATTCGGTCTTTCCACTTGATTTACTCCACTCCCGTAGCCCTAAGAGCCCTAAATCAAAGCTGAAGTCAACTAGTGTAACCATTGAAACCTTCAACAGCATCTTACAGATGAGATTCCACTCCATAAGGGACTGCAGCTTGCTCTACAAGAACACACTTCACTCTATCCTCGAAAGCACGCTGGTACAATTATTACACCACTCTCTCGAAGAATTACAATCAGATTTCACAAGATTTTTTTCTCATAGAATTAAGTGAAAGATGAAAGAACACGCTAGAGAGTGCTTCAATCAACTCGGCCAATCTTCAACAACCACTTTGATGCATTTATAGTTCTCCTAACTTGATTTGCATGTTGGAGTATGCGAAATGGTCAATTAGCTGTTGCAGGGGTTGTATTTAGTTTAGAACGTCCACTTGGAGCTTATTAGCAATATGATGATATTTAGAAATCTTTTTAAGATAAATAAGATATTCTCTCTTATTTTAATATCTATTTTGATTATGCTTGATTATACATATCAAATTTGATTTCCTTTAATTTTCTCTATCTAAGCCTATAAATAAGCTCTTCATGTACTCTTCTCAATATATAATTATAAAAGCTTCCCAAATTCTTCTCCTTTTTACTTTATATTTAACTTGGTATTTCCTGTGGAAACTTTGCACTTCGCACCCTGTGCACCCCAAGCATTTCGTTCTTGTGGAAACCTAAGTGTGTGCACTTCACTCCTAGTGCACCCTGAGCAACTCGGTGCACCCTAAGCATCCTGCTAGACATCCAAATAAATTCATCCCCACATTTTCATGGAGGAGGATTTCTTTGTGTGCATTAATTTTATTTAAGAAAGCATTCAATCAGGTCCATTCTACAATAGTTGTGTTTTGATGTTATTTGCATTAATTGCATCACATAGTCAAGACATTTTCATGGAGGAGACTTTCTTTCGATGCCATATGTACAGCCGCATCACTTAATAACTATCTCTCCAAGCTAGCCATAGTTACTATTTCGCAAGCCAACCATATTGTTTCCACTCCAATTCTTGACGTTTCATGCATCATTTAGAGAAGCCAACACCACAATCAAAGGACTCACTGCCCTCAAACAAGCCAGATTTGGAAGATATTGCCTCACACACCACCACGCCACGGATCAACAAGCCCATCACACAATGTCATTAGAGGAACAAGTTTTTGTGGCACTATTTGACAAATATCTTTTAGTGATATTTGGGATTTTTCCTATTATTTAAATATCTATTTTGATTATGCATATATGATTTAATTTCCTTTGGTTTCCTTTATCTAATCATATAAATAGGCATTTCATGTACTCTTTTTTAATATATTAAATTGTACAGCTCTTCTTGTCTGAGCTAATTAATGAACTTCGCTTGAAATAGACTATGTCCCCTCTATAAACTTACTTGGCACGTCTTTTGCCCAGCCCAAAATGACGATTCCCATTCAACTTCTCCGAAACCTTTCTCCAAGGATTCCAAAGCCTAAATTGGCTACTAAACAACATTTCGAATGTGAATATAACTCACAAAGAACTGGACTTTCATTTCCACATTCATGTAGTATTATACACTTTGTCTATAGCGCGAACTTTCTCTGTAAAATGGTCCCTCAAGACTTGGTGAACCAAGTCCACCCACTTGTTCGCCAAAATCAAAAATGGGTTTCCAACTCCAACACTTTTCGGTTGGCATCTTTGTCCGTTTGCAGATAAATGAAGCATTCCACCAGCACAAGCATCCTAATACGTTGTTAACATCATATGGATAGGAGCTATTTTGTCTGCACCATCAAACACGCATATTATATCTCCCAAAATATTTTTTTCATCTTCAAAATACGCAGGTAGTTCTCCCAACATAAATGAGACTTTAGAATCTTTATATATGGTGCTTTTGAAATACCTTGTTGGTCTTAGGTGTGAAACGAAGTTCATACGCAGTTGTTAAAAAGCAAAAAGTGGACAATAGTAAATTCCAACACAAAATCCAAGAAATTGTAGTCGCCGGATTCGTCTAATCCATTGGCCCTAATATTAAAAAGAGAAATCATGCAGAAAGACCAGGTACAAGTAAATTTTGACTGCATAAGGCAGCCTTATGTTACAATTGTTGGTAGCAAACTTTTTAATTGAAATTGATATAATATTCGATTCACGAGAGACTAGGGCTACTATAGAAATAAGGGATCTGAACTTTGACAAAATGAGCGATGTAATCTCTGAATTTTTAATTTTTTCAATAAAGTCTCTAAGTTTTAATCCAATGTGCAATATCATTTCTGAACTTTTAATATATTTAATGCGATCTCTAAACTTTTGGTACATGTGTAATTTAGTCCCAATGTTCGATATTGTCCTTGAACTTTAATGAATGGAAGGATAATATTAAACATTTTCATATAATTTAAAATATATATTGAATATTTAACAAAAATTCAGAAACTACATTAAACAAATTAATAGTTTAAGAATCATATTATACATTGGGTTAAAGTTAAAAGATCACATTGAACAAATTAAAAAGTTTAAAGACCACATTGCAAATTGGACCAAAGTTTAAAAATCATTTATGTAATTATTCCTAAAAAACAATAAGATAGTAAAAAAAACAAGGCAGGGTTTCTCCAAAAATTTTCAAGGAAGCATCTTGTGGTATCAATGTTCATCTTCCACAAAATTGTTTAAGCCTGTTCGCTGTCAGAGAGAGAGAGAGAGAGAGAGAGAGAGAGAGAGAGGTGTCTGAACTGGCCCTCTGAAATAGTAGTTGGTGGATCTTGTCGTCTCTCGTTTATAATAAAAACATTCGTTTAATCTCCCTTAACTGCTCCACTCGAAGAAACAGTAGAAATCAACGACAAAATAAACTAAAGTGTGAAGCAGTGCATGCCATCAAAGGTCAAGACAAGACCCAAGAGGCAGCGAAGCATCTCATCCTGCTCATAATTCACGGAAGGGTTGCAAAACCAGTTTGAAGTAGGTAGTGTTTGTTCTGTGCACTGTTTGCATTTCAATCGCCAAAACCAGTTTGACTTTGATGGGCAAACGTTCCAGATTTGTCTCGAGATCGACGGTTAACACCACTGAGTTTGGATTTGATGAGCAAAAGAAAGTAGACGGAACTCGAAAATCGAAAAATTTGTGATAGCGATTCTGTCTTTGCCATTTATTTTTCATTTTTGGATCATTCTGAAGAGATATGGAGAGGTGTTTGTTTATGACTGCTGAAAATGACCATTGAATGAATGCCTATTTAATATCAATTTATTTGGTTTTTTCGCTAAATTGAATAAAGATCCACTCTAAAAGTCCTCGCATAAGATACAGTTGTATTCCCATTTAATTAATTAAATACATTTTTTTCCTGAGTGCTGTCCTTTATTTATCCACTTTTTAAATACTTGTGTATATGTAAACATGTTGTGTTTTTCAATGTGGTGGTGTGAATCGGATTGCAAGTTTGTCAATGAGAATAGCACTTAATGCAAGTTTTTCATCTATTAATTCTCATTTGACCATAACTCTGATTATAAGGTCAGCTAATCCTGCCACAATATCATAATTTAGGGCTGATAGTCTAGATAATCTCAACATTTCTTTGGCCAAAGACTATAGTTTAAAGTCAATCTACAAATCACCTGAAAAAATCGCAGTCGCAAGAGCAAGAATTTCAAGAAGTCAAGCTACGAAAAATTCCGTGAAGTATATGAGGTGATTTGATAATGTCTACTCATCTACTCCATTTCTTAACTTTATTTCTGGACTAAATGGCCATCTTTTTCCAAGTTAATACTACAAAAAATCACAAATAAGAACATTCATGTCACATTTATTCAAAACTAATTTTCATATCACAAAAAGTTCTAAACTGGTATATTCTTGCCACATTTATCCAAAACTAATTTCAATATCACAAATAATCACAAATCAATTAAATTTTACTAAAATCTCTAATTTTTACCTAAGAGCTTGCTCATGTTTCGAAAATATGCTAAAATCTCTAATTTTATCTTGATTTGTCCCTAACATTTTTATGATTTAGGAAAGACAAGATAAGCAAATTCAATTTTGTCATAATTACCAATCTCAATTCATTTTCTTTAGATTTGGCTTCCCAAAAACGACATGGTGTAAAAGATCCATTGATGTTGAATTTCTGTGTTGGCTCCACACCACACACTTATTATCAAAGTTGTTTGGCACGTGCAATTTCATGTCTATAGTTCAATGGGGATATCGACAGAAATTAATCGAAGGTAGCTTTGTCATGGATGAACTCATTTGACATTTTTTCAAAACACAAAAATTAGTTTGAGATCAATGTAACACGGGTATATATGTTCGGGATTTTTTATGATATCGATCCTTTATTTTATTGTGAAAGCTTTTCTTTTGATTGTCAAAGGTATATTATTTTGACTCATCACAACTATAATGGATATGATTATTTCAAAAGAGAAACATCTTTCCTGTTTTCAATAATTACACATGATTATTTTTAAAATGAAGATGATGGCATCGGTTGAATCAACACTAAAGATCGTAAAAAAACAAGCAACTGACCCGCAATTTCACCAACCATGGCCTGCAAAATTTACCCATTATAGAACATACAAAATCAACATGTTCAAGTTGCTCTATGTTAGTTGGAGATTCCTCTCTTACTTGCAAGTCACATTATTTACTTAATACTAGATAGAGTGCTGCATTTGTTGGAGTGTTAGATCAGTCGTCGTTTAACTTGTAAAAGCAAAAAATAAACTTTTAATATACGGCAAGTCATCGTTGGAGCTCTCTGCACCACTTCTGATTCCCCAATCAAGAAAAAGTCAAACAAAACTGTGGGGAAAAAAAACCCTAATATGAAAGCATCTCAAAACAGGGTGCATCAAGTCTCACCGCGGATCAGCAGCAATCAATCTCTTCGGCGGTTCGCATTCCTACTTCATTTTAAGATCTGGGCCTGAATCATTACGCTTGTTCGCTCGCTCAATCTTTTAGGATCGTCCCTGAAGCACATATTCGAGAGTCTTGGATAATTACACGATATGTAATTCGAATAATAAAACTTCCATTTAATAAGAATTAATCAAGAGCCAAGAGCTTGAAAAGTCTCAAACGATGATATTTACGTGCGCAAGAAAAAGAATGGTGGGCGAGGAGAGTTTCTAATCCTTGGCTCTGCTCTTTGCATGTGCTCATCTATCGACAACAAGTACGAACGTGGATTATATAATCTAACCGACCAATATAAAAGCTGACGACACAAGCCACGGTTTAACATAGCTTCATTAGGGGACAACGACTTACGAATGTCAAGTTTTCCCTTCCTTTCTTTATACGCCAGCAAATTTATCTATTTAAAGTTAAATTTTTGTATTTGAGTTTAATTTAAATTTTTGTATTCGAGTTTAATCTTTTTTCATACCAAAATTTTTTATCTATTCTAGATTAGTAAAATTTGACTCGGGAGGATTTTTGCACATGTGGGAACTTAATTTTACCTTTGTGATTACCATGAGGCAAGTGATGTAGCCAATATGCAATTGAGACACATAAACTTAGTAATTTGTCATCTTCAAACTTCTATCATTTGTTAAACTCTGGTTTCAAATAAAGGAAAATTGTCTTCTAATGTATTTTTAAATATATCCAACCCATAAAATAGATAATGATATGAAGATAAAATATCCGGAGAAATTCTATCACTCTTCCAAAATGTTTACTGCTTTTGACTCTTCTCATTGATTGTAAATTTGAAAAACTACAAATAAAGATAATTCATTCATTTAAATTGAAATTAAGTCACAAAGAGAAACACATCTTATTGCATTAATAATACTCATATTTTGAAGGGTGGTCTTATTTTATTATTTGGATAAGTTTCACCTGACATTCACTAGATTAAAAATTACAATAAAAGCAAAAAAAAAATTACAACTTATTTGGAAAGTAAATTTCATTTAGTTTTATTTCCTTCTTTTAAAGTCCACCTTCTTTAAATTATAGTTGTCTTGAATATCTTTTGAAGTAAATTTGTTTAGGAAAAGATCAAAATGAAAATTATTTAAAACAAAATCCACTTAATTTGAAATTGAAGTATATTTGGAAGAAAAAATTGAACTCTGGTAACAATATTGAAGGAGCATAACATAAGTATTTAAAAATGAGAATGCTAATTGATGTGTGTAGAGATGATATTTGAAGTTTCCAGTTTCGTATCTCTTCTCTCTCGTTATAGTGTCATCCTTGTTAGCACCACCAATGCGTTTACATTCTCTCACTCTCATTTTCCACCCCCTTATCTTTCCAAACAAAGCATTAATTTCCTATCTACCTTTGTTTATCATTCTTCACGTCAACTTTCATTTCCCATCCGTAATAAATAATAATACTTAGTATACCGCATTGTACGTCTCGGTGTGGGTATACATACTATCATGTACTCTCTTTTTTCTTGCGTAACAACGTTTAAAACACTATACGTGAGGATGTCTTTTTTACATAGGAGCATAAGCGCAAAGGGTCAACTATTTGGAGACCCATGAAACACTCTATAAATCTCATGAACCCGTTGAGTTAAGGTCTTTGGGTGACACCGACGTCCCTAATACAAGATTGTTTGCATGTAGTTAATGAAATTAAACACAAGACTGTTAATTTTTTAGCTGAAAATTCCACGAGTCTCAACCCATCGTGTAAACCCTAGGGAGTTTAAGGTTCCTTTTTTAAAAATACGTATGTTGACTAAAAATAGCAATGAACGTGAATTTAAGGCAAAATAAATATATTATGTGACCATTTGCAAAACTGGAATTACAAGTGTTGATACTTCTTCAGATAATTTTACGAGGTTGAGACAATAATCAAGCGCAACAATCAACACTACTATTGAAATCAATGCTATTTGTCGATAGGTCTATCTATCGAAACTTTTAGATCTGATGAAAATCTCAAGCTCAATTAGCATTTCGATACCCAATTGAAAATAACATTTAATTTTAAGTTTTACATTATGCGACCCACAAAATTTTTTAGAATCTATAAATATTGACAGATTGATTCGTGGATAATTCGCCATTATTTTGTAGAGTTCAAATAAGATTTTAGAAGTTCATATGAAAGCCAATGAGAACCTTTGTTTACTTGAAATGAACTAAAACAAATGCACCATTGTGACCTCGATAGTTGAAATTTGGTATTCAAAAGTGTTATCGAGTCCCGAGTTGAGTGATCCAGAAGTAGAAGCCAAATATTTTATATAAAAAAGGTTGGAGAAAGTGTGGATATGAAGGCTTTTAAATGCCTCTCCCTTCTCCTTCTTCTTTTTTTCTTGCATCACTTAAAATTAAAGAGGTATGAAACATGCATTTTGAAGTTTCCTTCCCATTATAAATGGGGTTTAGTGCCTATGAAGTTTCAACCACGGGAGATGCCAATTGGTTTTGTTACCATCAGCATCTTTTAGAAATTATGTCAATTCATATGCACCGTTGGAAGCTATGCGAAACTCATTTGATTTAGATCAATCCAGGCTGGTTCTGGACGAAAGCTTGAGTTCATTTTATTGTTGAAAGTTCAGAAAATGTATCCATTAAATTTCTAAGATACAACTATAAAATGTGAAAAATAAATAAAAGAAAACCAAAGTCTTGTGTTTGAACTTCAACGGAGCATAATTTTTTATTTTGGTGGAGTAACGAGACCCATAAGTATCTCCAAAAAGCTCATTTAGAGAATGTTTTCCATGGGGCTGAAGGCTGAAGGTGTTTGTGTGACACCCTCAAATTATCTCTCGTGAGATACTGTTCACTTTGATTAATTCTATACCAAGTCTCATTATTTTATTGGCTTATATATAAGTATTTTCCCAAGGGTCACACTTGTTGGTAATGCGCTCCCCTCAAAGTTCCAATGCTAAACGGTGTCACTACATTGAAAAACGGTTTTTATGAATTAATTTTAGTTTCACATATATAATTTAGGAACGCTCTCCTCTTGCTCAATATATA
This sequence comes from Angophora floribunda, assembly GCA_014182895.1. Taxonomy (NCBI): domain Eukaryota; kingdom Viridiplantae; phylum Streptophyta; class Magnoliopsida; order Myrtales; family Myrtaceae; genus Angophora; species Angophora floribunda. The sequence continues at coordinate 22,501,357 of CM024712.1, forward strand.
ATTTAGTTCATTATTGCCTCATCTACCAACCTCAAAACCTATTAGGAGTTGTGCTTTGTCCAATCTCTCTTGCCCTTACAATTACTTTTCGCCTTAGACTCATTGGCCCACTAGCATTCCATGTGATTCATCGTCAAACCGCACACCAATTAAAGGAGTCTCACTCTTATATCACATTATAAAACTCTTCGGTTAACTAATTTAAGGCATTGTACCATTTTTTGACATGTTTTGGACCATTGCTCCATATTTGACCCCTAGGACCACTATTTTTGTCCATTTAATGTTTAATCATTTATTTTTTCCCCATATCATTATTTATGATATTTCCTAATTCAATAATTTAATCAATGAGTGAGCTCAATTGAAGAATTACATGCTCTTTCTACTTTGTAATTAAAAATAGCAAATAGTTTTCATGTTCATTTTATTAAAAATATTAAGAAATTTGCTAAAAATTAAACATTTGGGGGCCGTGCAAGGCCATTTTGGGGCTTCATTTGGCCCCAAAAACATAACAATAAAACATGCCGAAGACGGGACTAGCCTGTCGGGGCCTTGAAATTTTAATCCGATTAGGGTTTTCTAGGCTTTGGATTTTTTATCCAAACCCCATGACACAATAAATTTAAATACGTTCTTGATATAACATTTGAAATGGTACCAATTGTCACCCATGTCGTCAGCCCTCCCTACCATTGCAAAAAGGAAAAAGTAAATACACATAATTAGATACCCTAGAATGAAAGCATCAATTTGCCTACCCCTAAAAATGGCAATATGTAAACTCTTCTTTTTCCTTTTTTGAGCTCTAAGCAACATCTCAACTTGAGTAGGAGAAATGAATCAAATTTTCACCCCCCTTGGTATAAACAACATTCCCTCTTTCTTCCACATTTTTTTAAGAGGAAAAGTCAAACAAACACCGGGCTGTCTTTTATCTTCCTTTCCCCTCCCCACCACTTTCCACATCTTCTCTCTCTCTCTCTCTCTTCTCTGGTTTTTTTTCCCCACACACACCCATCTCTCTTTCTCTCTCCTCCTCCTCTCACCCTCCATTTGAGTGACACACAAGGACTCTAGCACTATCATTGCTTGTCCTTGTCACCCTTTTATATTTTCATTGCTTTCCTCCTATATGTCCCAGCACAATACATTACTCAGCTCCCCATTCTCAATGGTCTTCTCCTCCTCCTCCTCCTCCTCCTCCTTCCCCTCCAATCCTCCCCTTTAACTGATCCCATTCCTATTCCCACACAAGAAGAGCAAGGCTCCCCTCCCTTTCTCCAGGCTCAATAGCACATCCCAAAAGGAAGATGGAAGGAAGCTCCACTCCATTGACTCAGAATTCATCCACCTTTGGCATTGGCATTCACCCCAACGACCAGTTCCCCAGCTGCTTCCTCGTCGCCGGCGGCGGGCTGGGATGACACGCTGGATCAGGGCGATCCCTTTGGTCGGCCCTGAGCTCCATGGTGTCGTCCCCGGTCGCACCCCACCCCAGCGAGGGCGACGCCGGCATGATCCGGGAGCTGATCGGGAGGCTCGGCAGCATCTGCGATTCCGACCAGGCCTCCCCGGGGTCCTACAACAACAGCGCCACCAACACTTCCTGCTACAACACCCCTCTGAACTCGCCGCCCAAGCTCAGCCTCTCGATAGCGGATCAGCGTGCCCGCGGCGGCGGGTTCCTGGCCCCCGGGAGCCATTTCCCGGGGCACCCGAGTTTCGTGCCGGTCATGGCCGATCCCGGGTTCGCCGAGAGGGCGGCGAGGTTCTCTTGCTTCGGCGGTAGGAATGTGAATGCCGCCAATCTAAATGGTGGCCTCGGGTTGAATGCATCGGAATTCCATGGGAAACAGGCCAATAAGCTCGATTCCAGGAGATTCTGCAGGGTCCCGAGCAGTCAGTCGCTGAAGGCTAATGTCGGATCTCAAATCTGTGCACAAGGGAATGAGAGAAGCTTCCTCCAGCCAGGAGTCTCTGCTTCGACCCATGAAAATGGAGAAATGGGGGATTCCCGCGAGGGCTCTTCGATCTCCGATCAGGTCACGCATGGAGAGATGCGCGCCAAGGGACAAATCGACGTGAATTCGAGGAAGAGAAATCGATCCCGAAAGGTAAAGCGCGAGAGTCAGCTGCTTCTCCACAATCTGCTAAAGATTCAGAGGTAATGATCCTGTTCCTTGAAGTTGTGTACTCTCTCGGAGACGCATTCTCTTCACATGATAAAGTGATGGAAAACTAAAGAGAGATTGCATTTTGCAGGTTCCGACAGAGAATGAAGAACCGACAATGAAGAAAATCAAACCCGCCGAGGCCGGCAGCGACGAGAAAGACGCGGCGAAGGGGAGTCAGAAACAGGGCAAGGAGAACTCGAAGCCGCCGGAGCCGCCTAAGGACTACATCCATGTGAGAGCAAGAAGGGGTCAAGCCACCGACAGCCATAGCCTTGCTGAAAGGGTACTGGCTCCATCTCTTTAGTTAATTTCCCCTTCACTAGTCCTATCAGGCTTTCAACCAATGATTGCTGAATTCTACTTTGTTCCTCCTTTTCGTCTTCCTCCGACAGGTCAGGAGAGAGAAGATAAGCCTGAGGATGAAGGCGCTCCAGGATCTCGTGCCTGGCTGCAACAAGGTGCGCATTGCTTTTATCCTGCTGATTTGTTTTTCCTAGGAATTGCAAAAAGGGCGAATGTGATGCTGAAGTTTTTTGACCTTGCGAATTTCAGGTGACTGGGAAAGCTATGATGCTCGATGAGATCATTAACTACGTGCAGTCATTGCAACGTCAGGTCGAGGTACGTACAAATTGGCAAATCGGGGCTCAACTCGTCGAGGTTTTTATATTGTAACATTCCAAAAGTCGGGTGTTGATTCAGTTCGTTTCTTTCGCAGCTTCTATCCATGAAGCTGTCGACCCTGAACCCCAGGATGGATTTCAATCTGGAAGCTTTCCTGTCGAAAGAAGTAAGCTAAATGGGGCGGTCTCGCTACTAGTCTTATCAAAATTCAAACAAATCGACTTATGTGCATTTAACTTGCAGATCTTTCACCCTCGAGGACCGATACCAAATTCTGTCTATCCAGTCGATTCATCCGGGTCCATGTCGTATGGTTATCAGCCCCCACAAGGACCAATGTCGATGGCCAGCGTCGTTTCCAGCAACATGGATACCCAATTTCCAGTGAATCTTTTGAATGCCGGAATTTACAGAGATGCCGGCTTGAACTTGCCTCTTGTAGACAATTACGGCGAAGCTCCCGCTCTGGTAATTGAAACGCGACATAAACATTGATTTTATGTTTTAAGGCTTGTAGGATCTCAGAATTAAAATGTGTTGCATACATCTGCAGGCCCCAGCTCTCTGGGAGGATGATCTCCAGAGCGTAGTCCAAATGGGTCTCGGCCAAAATGAGCCTCCGAGAATAGAACAAGGTACACAGATCTACAAATTCGATGCGAATCAAGCTTTCATATATCAAAAATGAAACTCGACTTTGTTAATGATACTTGCTGCAAAATTGCAGGCTCCCTGGCCGCTGCTCAGATGAAAGTCGAGTTGTAGTTCCCGGCGCTAACCAAGAGTACGAGTTCGACAATTGACAAGGGGCCCTCGCAGACAAACAGAGAGAAATGAGAGAGACCTATGTATATAAAGACCGATTCTTGATTTCAGTAATTGCTTAGTCATTCTTTGAAGCATTCTTTCCAAGATTGTTGACAGTAGAACTAATTGGGAATCCTGTATCTGATATATAAGCATATTGTTATCGGCCTCAAGTGTCGCCTCGACATTTCTAAAATTCTGCAATTCATCTATTCGGAGACTTGACCGGTAATTCCGTTGTCGGGCCTTCGCTTGCCCGGCTGCAGCACCGGCCATGAACAATGGTAATATTAAACAGATGCTGAACTTGAAAATGACGACACATCCCGTGGTTTGTGCCGTCCGAATCGAAGTTTTTGCTCGAGCGTTTGACAAAACGAGATCACGAACATCGTGGCGATGCATGCATCTTCCAACTCGAGGAAGAAAGAAAGCAATGTCCTTTGATAATTTCTCCGAAAGGACCACAGAGGGCATGCATCAACGGGTCAAAGTCCGATCGACAATTTAGGTACAATTTTTTCCACGCATTCTCATCGACCCAATCGGACCTCCCGGCTGCGCAAAGACGATGGATGAATCTTTCACATGGTCCGCGCTCCTTGTCTCATCTGTCCTTTGAAAGACTCGACTCGATGCTGCTGGATCTCGATAGCGCGAAAAGCGGAGCAAATGAAGGAAGACAATCTAGCAAATCAAACTTTTTCCTTCTCCTCTCCACCGTCGCCACCGCCACTGCCACCGCCTTCATCATCACCATCATCATGAAAAGGTCGGATAGACTGACTTCCGAATTCCCTCACCATCATTTTCGCCTACCTTCTCAGCAACCAAACAAGAACAGTTCCAGCGAGGAATCCAGGGTGGGAGAGAGAGTGGGGGGGCGGCCCCCACGATCCGGATGACATAATAACGTGGAGAAACGAAATATCCCGTAACTCGTGGGGCAGATTAGATTCTGTTTAGGCTTGGAAACCAGCTGGGGTTTAGTAGGGACAAAACGGTCGTGTTGAGTCCAATCCCCCCCATCCTGAGAATGACTGATAGGTGTGCATCTCTCTCTCTCTCTCTCTCTCTACTCTTTTGTATTAGCTGGAATCCAAAGTGAGCTTTGGAGGAAAAGTTTTTCTGCAGTCTTTCGCGCTCTCTCTACCGCGTACCTAATGACAGCGAAGGGTGTGGCGCGTGCTTTATTCTTCCCCTTTCCGCCAGTTAACTTTTTGATGTTCTTCAGTCTGCCGTGCAAAGGACAGGTATAAGTCATTTCATTAATACTTTCGACCATAAAAAATATAAAGAAATTAAGGGTTTTTTTCCTTTTTGTCTTTTCGTTTTTGTAATGTTGTGTTTTTTCATTCGTGCAAATGCGTCCCGAATCTTGACTACGAGGTGTGGCCGAGTCCTCGTCCGTGGGTGCGATTTAAGGTCGTCGCCTAGGGTGGGATTCGAGCGCCATAGAATGCAATCAGATGGAAACAGATAATCCTGCTGAAAATCCTCGGAAGGACATGGAAGAAGGTAAAGTTTGATTTGCCATATTGTCTTCCTTCATTTGCTCCGCCTTTCCCGCGATCAAGATCCAATGGAGTCGAGTCGAGTTGATTTGCCAATTTAATCATAAACATTTCACTTATATCTAGTCTTAAACCTTTTGAAAATTTGCTCAATTAATTCTAAAACTATTGTTTGGATAATTCGTTTAAATAATTATATTAGCAAATCATAAAAAAATTAAGGACTAAATTAGCAAATCAAAAAATTTATGATCAAATTGGCCACCGTAAAATAGACTTAAAACTTTTTGGACAATTTTCTCATAAGATTTGTGAATTTCTTTTTGAGAGATGTGAGATTATTTCATGAGAAATTATAAGGCTAAATATTATAGGAGTTATTAGGTGTAACGAGGGCTATAAATGAATGACTTGAGTGTGGTTGCAATCCTTGTTGCATTGCTTGATATATTAATTAATTTTTTCTTCTCAAGGATGTAGATCACACCGACCAAACCACGTAAATTGAATATTCGATTTATTTTCTTGTTATGTCTTTTATATTGTTCAATTGCTTGTTTTCACAACAATTGGTATTGGAGTTAAACTCGATTGAGTTGATATTAATCAAAGATAATAGAAGAAGGAAAAGTGAAAATCAATAAATTCAATGGGAAGAATATTGATTTTTAGAATATGTATATTGAGGATTATCTATTCTAGAGGAATATGCACTTACCCCTGTCTAGAAAGAAGTTAAATTCAATGAAGTAAGATGATTAGAAATTGCCAGATGAATAGGCATTGGGTGTTATTTGGCTAACGTCGACTTGTAATATCGTGTTTAATATTGTGAAAAAGAAGACCATTGTGGGTTTGATGAAGGCTCTGTTGGACATATATGAGAAGCTCTTTACCATCAACAAAGTCTATTGATGTAATCTTGGTTTAAGTCAAAAGTGGGCAAAGGTGCACCAGTTGCTGACCATAACAATGAATATTGAGTTCAATTTCAATTGACTTTGATGATGACATACGCGCTTTTATTCTATTATCCTCATTGATTAATAGTTGGAACACTGTTGTTATTGCTCTTAGTAATTCCTCTGGATTAATAGGCTTGACATTTGATGTGGTTTATGATTTGATTATGAGTGATGACATCCATAGGAGAGAATCTAATGAATCTATATCTACTACTTTAGTATGTGAAAATAGAGGAAGAATTAGAACTTGTGTTATAAGAAGTAGCATAAACTTGAATAGATGTTTTCAGTTTAGGACTAATGGTGACCATATATTGGAATTGTGGCAAGAGGTGACATCATAGATGGGATTGCCTTATGCTGAAGAACAAGAAGCATAAACGAAGTAAAGTTGAGTCTATTGATGATGTTACAGCTATAGTTGATTGTAATTCACATAGTGTTGAAAATCGATAAATTTGATGGGAACAATATTGATTTTTAGGATGTGTATATTGAGGATTACCTACACTAGAGGAATTTGGACTTACCCCTATCTAGAAAGAAGTTAGATTCGATGAAGTAAGCTTGGAAATTGCCAGATAAATAGGAATTGGGTGTTATTTGGCTAACGTCAGCTTGTAATATTGCATTTAATGTTGTGAAAAAGAAGACATTGTGGGTTTGATGAAGGCTCTATAGGACATACGAGGCGCTCTTTACCATCAACAAAGCCTATTGATGTAATCTTTGTTTGAGTCAAAGGTGAGCGAAGGTGCTAGTTGCTAGCCATAATAATGAATGAGTTCGATTTGAATTGACTTTGATGATGACATACGCGCTTTGATTCCATTATCCTCATTGCTTAATAGTTGGAACACCGTTGTTATTGCTCTTAGTAATTCCTCTAGGTTAATAGGCTTGACGTTTGATGTGGTTTATGATTTGATTATGAGTGATGACATCCATGGGAGAGAATCTAGTGAACCTATATCTACTGCTTTAGTAAGTGAAAATCGAGGAAGAATTAGTACTTGTGTTATTAGAAGTAGCATAAACCTGAATAGATGTTGTCAGTTTAGGACTAATAGTACCATATGTTAGAATTGTGGCAAAAGGTGACATCATAGATGGGATTGCCTTATGCTAAAGAACAAGAAGCGTAAATGAAGTAAAGTTGAGTCTATTGATGATGTTACAGCTGTAGTTGACTGTAATTCACATATTGTTTATCATGTCTTGTCTATCATTAATGATCCATCATTTGACTGGTAGATTATGGATTCCTATTGTTCATTTTATTCCACACCAAACAAAAACAAATTTACTAATCATCAATGCGTGGATAATGATAAGGTATAGTTGGGGAACAACGCTAAGTGTGATGTTATAGGTGTTAGCGATGTTAAAATTAGAATGCATGATGGTATCATAAGGATATTGAATGGAGTGAGACACATTCCAAAATTGAAGAATAGCCTAATTCTTAAATCCCATGGAATTTGGCTTGGTGTCGATATACTTCATAAAGTAGAGCTCTGAAAGTTATTCAAGGTGCTCTAGTGATAATAAGAGAAATCAAGCATGGTAGCCTATATGAGTTTCAAGGTGAGACAGTAATAAATTTTTCAGCAGAGACATTGAATGCATCTAATTGAGAGTTTGAATTATAGCATATGCATTTGAGACACATTAGCAAGAGAAGTCTAAAAGTTCTTAGTGAAATGAATATGTTATGTAGTTATGTTGCTAATAAGCTGAATTTATGCAAGTGCTATGACTTAAATCAACAACGGTAAATGCAATTCAATTTGATTGTTAGAGAAACCACGAGGATGCAACGTTGATTCACTTTTCACAAGCTATAATTAATTCCTTTGAGGAAGAGTGGCAAATTTATGCTAACAGTTGTTAATGACTACTTGAGAAAGACTTGGGTGTTTTTGCTTAGACGGAAGTTTGTTGTTGTCAAGATTGGGCAAACAAGAAATTTTCTCAAAGAGGAGACTAGTAAGACAATGAAGCATGTGCAAACTCACGTTAGTATAGAATTCTATTCAAAGTTGTTAAATAAATTTGCTTGAAAGAAGGCATAGTGAAACATCACATTGGTGCTATTGAATAACAGCAAATTGCAAAGGTGATGAGCGGATCATTACTAGAAACAACCTATAAAATGCTTTCCAGTGTTGGTATAGTTAGGAGATTCCTAGCAAATGTGCTTAGTACAACAAGCTATATGATGAATAGATCTTCATCAACTATGATTGAATGTCAGATTTATGAAGAAGTGTGGTCAAATTATGTTGTTAAGTATTTTGTACTGGATTATTTTGTTGCCCATTTTATGTTCGAGTGAGTGATAATAAGCTCGAAGGTAGGGCCAAAAAAATGCATGTTCCTAGGCTATGCATAAAGTGAGCAAAGTTATAGATTGTGGTGCCCGAAATGAATTTCACCCCTCATCAGCAAAGAAATTACATTTGATAGGTCTCTTAGTACTTTCAACTAATAGTGTTTGTGGCAATTTTCATACAGACAAATATGGATGCAAAGGTTTTGCATTTTTTTTTTTATAGTTGAGGAGGTTGTGTTAGGCAATTTTGTGGATAAGTTAAAGGTGCAAGTGGAATTGGCGTTCTAATGAGGTCCATGATTAAAGCAAAATTAAGCAAGACTTGCACTTAGAAGATGTCTATAGTGGTTGAAATGATTAAGTTCCAATGAAGCAACAATGACTTGAACCATCGAGGGGTTCAAGTGAATGTGGAGATTGAGAAAATGCAATTTATTAAGTTCCAATGAAGCAACAATGACTTGGCTTAAACATCGAGCCACAATCAAGTGAATGTGGAGATTGTTGAGAATATGTATACAATTATATTTAAAGCTTAATAAAGCAAAAGGAAACTTTCTCAATTTTTTTACCGAATGGGTTTACCTAGTCAAGATCGGCCGGTCCGGTCTTTTTCCCATTTAAATGGTTACCTAGTTTGAGTGGGTTTCCTTTGTATATAAAAAGTGTCCTCATTGTGAAGAGCATCCAAGAGGCAACTTCTTGTGAATTACACCCTGAAACAATCCAAGAGTGTTGACATAAATAAATCATGTGATAAGACGTGATTTTTTTTTTGTGAGATTAAAAGATTATTTCATAAGAAATTTTAAAGCTAAATATTATTTGAGTTATTGGGTATAATTAGAAGGTGAAAAACATTAAAAGTGTTTAAGTGACCCAAGTGTGGTTGCGATTTGTATTGTATCACTTGATCTGTAATAAAAAAATTTACTACTCTTTTCGTGGACTTAGGTCATACCATCCGAACCACATAAATTCAATATCTAATCTATTTTTTTTTTTTTATCTATTATAGTGTTTGATTGCTTGTTTTTGCAATAAATATCATGTATCAAATAATAGTCAATAAAATTTAAGTCTTATTCAGAATAGATATTTGAAAAATCCTACTCACAATCCTACTGACTAGTGGAATGAGGACTAGTGTTATTGCAAAACCATTTTTTTTTTTTGGTCGAAACATGGTTCACATTGATTTATCCCACGGGATTAAGGCTCGACAGTTGGGCATCAGTACATAGTGGCTGCCATAAAAAGGTTGGGGGGGATTTGACCCAATCTGGGGGTAAGCACTTTTTGCGATGGGTTTTAGCCACCCAATCAGCACTAGTGTTGGCCTCCCGGTTACAAAAGACGACCTGAGTATTGGGCAAATGCGACAGAAAGTATTGCAAAACCAATTTGAACGCTTCAAAAGTACAAGGACCACAAGCGAGTTGCCAATGTTGACTCGGCAATTTCGGCATATTTTGAATGGACATTTGACTGAAGTTCACTTGAATTATCGTTGGAGAATAGCAACGGGACAAGACTGTAACCGAACATACTGTCAGGACTAAAAGCTACATACTGTCAGGACTAAAAGCGAAACCATTGAAAATAACAGGGATCGATAATGTAATTTCCTCTCAAATTTATTTTAACCAGCAAGGTGTTAGCTTAAATGCCAAGAGAGGTTACTCTTCTTCTTGTGATTTGGGTTGAAATCCTATTTAGAGACACTGTATGCGTAAAATTCAGAATGCGCTAGATTGATCTACGAAAGTACAACATTAAGATTACTCGGAAGTGTTGACTAGTCAACGTGCACAAAAACTTGTTTGGACAACCCCTAACTGTTGTTCCAAAAGAAGAATCATACTTCATTTCTTTTCAAAAGTGATAAGAACCATTGATTTTCTTGATTCATAGTCCAAATTCTCAAAGTACCATTGACACAGGTGTATTATCTGTCAATAAGCATCCTCTTTTTAGGAGAGTCGGGTGATTTTGTATTGTTTATAGTTGGAATCCCTAACGTAATCATAATAATAACAATAGAGGCACTCCTTGGTTTGTCCATTAAGAGATGTGGGTTGGTTTTGTATAAACAAAGCAATCGTTCACTTCTAGTGCATGCGGTATGGATCTCCTCATTCACTTCGGCAACTCATCATTTCATATTTAAGCCGTACTCTCTCTCAGAAAAAGAAAAAAATCCAAAGAAGTCGAAAGTGAAAAGAAACCACAATTTCAAAAGTTCATCTTTTTGTCTATGCCTAGAGCCTTGCCCATCCTAGGTTGGGCATGTTACTGCGGTTCGAATCATGCGCCATTCTAGAGTCGCCACCAATCATTTCTACGTTGATTGGGAACCTAAAATCCTATGCACTAGAGGGAAGGCAACTAATTACCTACAGCTCAATTAATCTGCGAAAAGTAAATATCTAAGTCACGGCGTTCATTTAGACGTGATGGGGAGGATTTCCTAATTTATATACAGTTATAGGTGTATTTACATAAAAGTTTAATCCGAGGGTATGTACCACTTGCCTCAGTTAAGTTCTATCATGTAAAATCGCATCATTCCCTAATTTACATATACATGCAGGTTTCTTATATGGTCTTGAAAACATGAATATTTCGCCCCGCCCTCATGCGAAATTGCACAGGGTTTCTTTGGTTAAAACCTAGTAGGTATCACTCCAACCTTGGAAACCATCGTTCAATATTTATAAGAAATCATGAATTCTTTCACAATGCCACTTTGACCCCAATAGCCGCCGTGTAGATAGTGAGAGTTGTAGTAAGAGTTATTTTGTTTACAAGAAATATAATGTCTACTGAATTCAATGCTAATGAAAACATGTCATCTAGTTTTGTGCTTATATATGTGCTTGCAAATGTGACATTACTATCTATTGGTAGCTGCACACACATATGGATTGGACATGGAAAAAGGCATGTAAGGCAAGTTTAAGATTGGCAAAATTGTCCAATTAGTGCTAAATATATTATATCGATACCAATTCCATCCTAAACTTTTCAATTTTATTAATAGAGAGGATGGCTAACTAAGATATGACAAAAGAGATAAAAGAAAAAATCGACACACAATTTAAGGAAAAAGATTTAACACCGTAACATGTTATTCATGACGTGTGCTATTTCGACCAAAGGGGTAATGTGAGCGAAGACACGTACAATTTAAAAAATAATCCCTTTGTCTACGCTAGGAGACTCTTGGAAAGCATAAGTTTACATCTCTATTGTTGTCAACTCTGACCACAAGTCACTTCCAAGCACAAGCAGAAAATGATGCAAGAGCATTGAATCCTATCAATTAACCCACAAGCTCAACTCATATTTCGTGAATTGAACCGATTGATTTGCTATTCATGCAAGCGAAAGCTAATTTCTATGGCCATTTAATTATGTGGGTTCAAGGATGAAGTATGGGACAATGTTATTTATGAGGCTTGTTATCGATTGCGAGACTCCCCAACAACAACCTAATGATTGAAGATTACTTTGGTTGATAACAACCTTCTAAAGCCGGTGCACGAATTTAGAGTCTACCATGTTTCAACGCATTTAATAATTAGGTATACGCATCTAAGTCTTTTTATTCGTAGCATTTATGAGTCTTCACCATGTTGTTTTTAAAAGTTATTGTTAGGTGAATTTCCCAAGAATCTGTTTGGTTTTCGAGAATTCAAAGAGTCTTTGATTTTGTTCAGTAGTATCTCTATAAATAGAGGTGTAATCTTATTGTAAATAAAATAAATAAATAAAAAGAGACAACGATTTGAGCATATGAACATATGAGATTTTCCTTAGTGTGAGTGAATATCTTTGGAGAGTGGATCTCCTATCATGGTTTCTTTATTCTAGGAAAGTGGATCACTCCTTAGTGGCGAGCCAGGAAGCCATTTATCCTTAAGTGATTCGTCCTTTAAGTTTTAGTGGTGAACTTCTCTATCCCTAAATCCTTTGTCGTTAGCAAGTGGTTCGTCCTTTAAATCTTGGTGGTGAATTTCATTAATCCTAATTATCTTCCTTGGTTAGCAGTGCGTCCTTTAAGCCTTGGTGGTAATCGTATTCTTTCTTTCATTTACACTTCTCTATCAACATCTATCCCCACACACTGATCTACTCATATTTCCTTCAGCATAACTCAAAACACAATTGCTCGCCCTCCCAGCTACATCAGAAACAAAGGATGGCAGAGGATCAGCTGCATTATCGATCATAAAAGATTGGATGCTTTCAATCAAGTGAACGCATTCCGCGAGTCCAAGACACTAGCATTTGTGGAACAATCCCAGTTTCATGAGAAATCAATGTGGCGATGATCTTGTTTCCTTTTCATCTAAACAACATTTGTCAGATTTTTTTTTCCCCTTTTGAAAGGAAGGCGCAAAACCAAGCAAAGAGGACTCGTCATTCAATCTTTGTTCTCCCTTCCATTGATTGGCATTCAGCAACACTTTCTAAGGACAAGCCCTGACTTCTTAGCAGATACATCTCCCCTACAGGCAGCAGATGAGATGCTTGGTGTTTCCGCATTTGTCACTTTCACACCCCATACCACCACATTAAATTGCCCTGGCCTCACTTGCTTTGGAGGGTACACAACAAACACCACCTAACATCATTTAAAGACCATCCCCCTCTGAATACACACTGATAATGACAGAATGAGTGGCTAGGGTTTCGGGTCTGCTGCCTCTCCTCCTTCCTTCGGCTCCAAGCCTGAACAGAAACAGCATGAGAGAGAGGGTTAGCATTGGCCCACAACGAGGTTAGGCCAGAGATTTCATGTCACAGAGGAAGACAAACCGAGCAGGTTTTTGGTCCGCGGTCTCCCATGGCTGGAGGGATTGCCAAGAAACAAGCGCTTGTGGAGCTGTCGGCTTCGGGCTCCAAGGTGAGCGCCCCAGTAGGGCCATGGACATCCCGTTCGCCGACCCCACTTTGAGAGTTGCTTCTCAGCCACTCGACGTCTCCGAGGCCAGGGAAATGAATGCATCTCTAACTCCCCCGGAAATCGCCATGATTGTCATTTACTGCTAGGGTCCGCAGATGGGTCCTCCATATCCAGTCGAAAGATACTCCTCAAAATGCTCAGCGCTGATCCGGGTCTTGTCCATTGTATTTTGCCTCAACATTGCCCGGAGGAGGCTAGAATCCTATCCAAGTTATCCAACCAGAGAACGATACGAAGACAAAGAAAATAAACTGAAAAAAAGCCGAAGACCCTCAAAACTTTGCGTTTTATAATTCTAAAATGAGATAACGACACACAGTCAATGAACTTTGGTCTAATTACACAACCTGGTCTCTAGAATTTGTTTTATATGGTCCCTCAACTTCATAAACTTTTAATTTATTTAATACGGTATCTGAACTTTTGATATATATTTAATTTAATTCTTAAATTATTGAAAATGTTCAATGTTATTCCTAAATTTGAATTAATAAAATATTAAACATTTTCGTACAATTCAATGAGTAGATTGAACATATACCAAAAATTCATGAGATGTTGCACATTATACTAAAATTCAAGGACCACATTGCACATTTAATCAAAGCTTAGTGATCAGTTATGTCTTTACCTTACTAAAATCCATGATTTTTCATCTTGGGTCTTGGTATGTGATTTCAAATTGGATTTGTCATCATTTAATATAGGAAAAGTATTTAGTAAATTCTCTTGGCTTATGAGAATACACTACCATCATTTGTCTTTCTACATTTTTGGAAGGCTGATAGAATAGATCAATGATCTTTTCGGCTCTCTAGTTTTGCCCTCACTATCGTAGTTCCAATGTTTACCCTCATTATAACCTTACTGCCCATTTAGCACTCAGCTCAGCAGCGTACGTGGGTTTTGCCGACCCCTCCACCGCCGCATCATATATGGTCGATGAACATCGCCGTCCCTATAGATTGCTTACGGATTTGTGTGGTGTGTGCGCGAGAGATAGATAATTACTGATCGGGAGAGATAAGTAATGGCGGTCATAACCACTACGGTCAGGTTCGCTTGAGGTTGTGCGGCCCAAACCATTGCCCGAATCAAGCTTGAGGTTGGGCACTACCATTGAGATCTAGCCTAAGATGGCACAACCTCCGCCAAATCAGGCTTGAGATCGCACGACCGCGACCAAATCTAGCCGAGAGCCATCTAGCCCAGTAGCAACTCGCGTGAGAGTTCCGCGAGGACAACACCAGCTCCGGAAGGCGCTAGCAAAACAACTTTCATGGCGACAACGACCATCAAGAGGCCCACTAGAAACAAAGTCTAAGAAACTTAAATATCTTAACTTCTTCGAACATAGTTTGGAATTTCATTGAAAATTTCCCAGGTAGGATCCAAGTTTCCAATTTAACTAATCAAAGTTGCTTTCCCAGGTTTTTTTTCACTGAAAACTCATAATAAAACCAAGGTCTCTGGTATCAATTTCAATGTCTGGAAGTCAAAGCGTTTCCAACCCAGCCTCCCTTGTGTGTGCATGTCCCAAATATAACTTAGGGACCATATTCTAAGACCCCTATCAGATGGTACTGAAGGCTCAAGCCTTAATCCCTACTAGATAGCTGGCCTGAAAGTATTCACCTAAACTTGTCCGTAATTTCAGAAAACTGACTATTTTTTCACGAGATGGCCATGCTTGGACGAGTCTAAGCGGGTTTAATGGGCTATTAGACTCATGATATAACCTACTAGTACAACTTCCCTAAAAGATATCCTTTCAAAATATGATTCAAAAACGAGATTACTCGAATGTCGTCCTCTTTTGTGCTTGGAACTTAGTAGGCTGTCTTTGTTAAGACACGAATTTTATGGCAGAATCGTATGAAATCAATTTTTCCTTACCTACGCATTTCTTCTCTCACCTTTCTCCAGACGCGTTCAACCGGTTCTTTGTAGGGATTGCACGATTTGTTGGCCCCAGCTCTTAGCATGCAAGTCCTTAAATCAAAACCATATTTGAACCAATAAATCTTTCACATCCTTACCAACACCATCAATCGCAGAGGAAGATGAAAAGCCGCTCAAAATTACTGTCGCGGAATACTATCATGGAATTTTGAATAACTCTTCTCCAATAAAAGTAGCGTACAGATTTCAGATAGGTTAGGGCATTTAATGGTTAGCTGATGCATTGTCGAAAATACGGAAGTTTTAACCAGTATTTCTGCAGTGAAGTTCCTGTCACGAATTGCCTTGAAATCGAGACATGTTCCACATTAAATCAGTGTTCCACCCACATTGCCACGTCTCTTAAACTAGTGATCAAGGCCAGGGCACCTCGATCGCACTTTCCCTGGCATCGTTGCTGGAGTGTCACACGGCTGATCCACAGATTATCAGAACATTATTTTTCCCGATATGACCAACATCCGTTTTGGTAATGACTCCCTCAACCCTATAAATGTTTCTCTTTTGTCGGCCAAGAAGATATTATGGAAGTCAAATAAAGTACAGACATCATCGAGATGGTCATGTATTAGTGTAATTTTAAAAGTGCACACTAGCTGAGATGGGAACATATTATCAAAAAGTTTCTAAATATAAATCACCATAAGCTATTCACAACATGCAGTTTTGATATTATTTTTAACAAAACGTGATTATATCAACTCCAAAATACATGCCAAGAGAGTTTCAAGTTGATGGACATGTTTTTAGTGTCGATCAAGGAATACAAAGCTAGCTGATTACTAGAGCGCACCTCCAAACATAAATCACCATTAGCTATTCATGGGATACAATTTACGCTTTGCTATCTATTGTCATGGGTGCTGCCCCGTGCTTCGCTGCCATGCCCTGCATCAGACCAAGAACCAGCAACACTAGCATCGCGAGAAGCAACAGAACCCGTCCAAATGCTGAATTCAGAAGTGACAGAGGACGTACCGCTGTTCTAGCATGCTCCAGTTTATTCATCTTGGCAAACATATTTCCATAAAACTGGGCATCTTTCTTGTTATATTCCCTCACTTTCTCCTTCAGTGTCTTGTACTCAAGTTTCACATCCCTAGCCCCAGTTAAAGCACAAGTTTTATTCACCATTACCACAAAATCTCCAATTAACAAACAAATGCAGCACCATACATCCAGCAGAACTATCTAATAGGTTGGTACAGTTAGCATAAAGAACCAAACACCATGCTACGGTATTTTTCATCTCTAATTTCCATCATGCTATTCAACTGGAGCAAACTGTTATTTTCAAAGTGATTGCTCTGCAATGCAACCTATAGCTTGTGTTCCAAAATTACATTGTGTTGTGCATGCAACATGAAGTGCAAGCTTAATCCTAGGACTAATGATATGATGAAAATTCCATGCCATCAACAACTGCTTTTAAATAGAGGAGCAATACCTGTTGTTAGGGTCAATCTCTAATGCCTTTTTGATGTCCTGTTCTGCAAGGTCCAAATCAACAAGTTGCATGTAAGCTTGGGCCCTCCGGTAGAGTGCCTTAACATTTCTACCGTCAGCTTCCAATACCTGTCAACATAAAAGGCATACCCACGACTTGTGAAGCAATTGACTAACAACACACTAGAGTACCGGAGAGTAAAGTTTGAAGAATTCCAAACACCGCACCTTAGTGCACAGTTTCTCTGCTTCCTTGAAGTCTTTGAGTTTCAATTTGCAAGCTGCATTGTTAAGGTTGCAGGTGATCTTTAGGGTCTTTGCCTGCTGCTTCTCCTCGTCACTAAATGATGAATCAGATTCAATAAACCTCACTGCCTGTATTTAAAAAAACAAAAGTTATTGAATCCACCTAAAATAATCAGAAATTTCTTACACTTTCTCAGATACTAAATGTTTAATTCCCATCCATACCTTCTCATATCTCCTCGAAGCCCTTGCATATTTTCCAGCCTTAAATGCAGCGTTCCCCTCTTCCTTCTTCCTTGCTGCAGCTTCAATCTTCTCCTGATTGTTCATCTCCCATGATTCTTTCTCCTGCAGAGAGAATCATGAATGTACATTTAGAGGTCTTCCCTCCTCAACAAGAAGCAATAATATTATCACGTCATCAATAGAGTTTCACACCAACCTTAACAAATGATAGCAGCTCGACCTCATAATACACAGTGGAGTTGGCAGGAACAACAGCCAGATCTTGTTGAGATTCGGTCAGGCCAAAGGCATACTCTGGCTGGATTGTCACCACTGCCACCTCCCCTTTCTTCATGTTTTTGACAGCTCTGTCAAGTCCATCGATCACTTGTTCTGAATCAAGAGACAATATCAGCTATATGGAGAAGAGAGAGAAGGATGACATTACTAAAAAATAAGATACAGAGCAGAAGAGAAAAGTCTTCACAATTTAAATGGCAACACTATACCCTCGTCTATTTTGAACTCGAAAGGCTCCTCATCTCCCTTCTTCACAAAGACCGTTCCATCATGGAGTTTACCGCACAGTCTCACTGGCAATTACATTGGTAAGTTTAGAATTTACGTCCAACAAAGCCAGAAGGCTCAGAACTTTATAAAATGACTAGTCTCGTGATTATTACCTTGAACAACTGCCCCATCATTCGGGCGCTCATACCCCTCTCCTTCCTTCAAAATTTTCTTCAAGACCTTCTTGTCTTTGGTTACATCAGAAACAGTCTTCCAAGAGACTAGCTCAAGCATGATTTGGAGGCTAGCATTAGGGGGAACAGCAGCCTCATCCCCAGGAGTTGGCCGGCCAGTCTCCCCAAATGCATCTGTATAAGTTGAACGGTCAACATCATCCCCATATCCAAACAGACCATAAAAGCGGAAAAAGTAGAGGCTTTGAACTTACATTGTGGCATCACAGTCAGCAAAACCTTCTCTCCTTTCTTCATTGTCTTTACAGCCTTAGCCAAAGCAGGGCAGAAATATCCTACAATACGCCCAAAGTCAACATAAAAGTCATGCCTCAAAGGATATCTTGGAAAGAATAATTTTGTGCAGACAGAAAACATACCATCTCCCACAGTGAACTCCACTCCATCTGATTTCGAAATAAGCATCCCATCTTCGAGGCTTGCTTCATATTTGACTGATACAAATAGAACAGAAAATCAATACAGGCTATGTCACAAAACCACATCTGCAATGGGAAAATTATGAGCTGACAAGGGGACATACCAAAAACCTCATCTAGGTCCTTGGGATTCTCCCACTTCTCTCCTTCCACAAGAACTTTCTTGAGGATCCCTCCATCCTTGCATATATCTTTCACACTAGTCCATGAGAGCAACTCCACATCAAATTGAAGAGTGGCATTAGGAGGAATGGTAGGGGGAGATCCCGATTCACCATAGGCAAGTTCCGGAGGGATGGTGAATATGGCATTCTCACCCTTCTTCATAGTCTTGATCCCTTCATCCCATCCCTTGATCACTTGACCTGCTCAAGCACAGGCAAAATCAGGTGTGTTAAAAATTCATATCAGACTATTATGCCACGTTATTCCCGAAAAATTATAAGAAAACTTGACTTCATAAAAGGATCAGCATTAAATCCAGTGAAGGTTTAGAAGTTGTTGTCACTTTCAGTAAACAACTGTACAAGTCCATTGAAGTTTGCTGAGGTGCAAACTGCAAAAAGGTACAAAATGGCCACAAGCCTAATCAATGATTAACTTTGTTGCGATGATAACTAATGCATTACCTTCAAAACTGCAAATGGATATTGACTTGATAATCATATAACCAACACAATCATGACAACCTAAATGGCTTTTTCAATAAAAAGAGCACCTTGTCTGCTTGTTAGCGTAGGCATAGATATATTAACTCAAATGGGAAGCATTTACCTCGCGAAGATCGAGTGCATAGCAGCTTAGATAGAACCAATTGTCTTTACAATGTTATTAAACACATTAGGACATTTACATTCATAGCAATCGCACTTAGTAAAGAAGAAGGAAAAATCTAGTCTTGTTCTAAGAGGCACCAAAATCCCATCACAGACCAACGAATAGTGAGACCAGCATCATCAGCCTTTTCATTACTCATTTTATTCACTGTTTCTAGTCCACTCATACCGTAGACAAGAAACGATCACATATCTCAACACCACAATTTGCCTTACATAAAAATAATCAGAGCCCACCTCAGCAATCATAACTTTCTTTTGGCGTTTGGTATTTTTTTCTTTTCTCATTCTTTACAGACCATAATTGCTTCATCCTCGTAGTTTCCAAATACATAGTACTCTTCTTAAGTTAATAGTAAATTTATTTTCTTATTACTAGTGAATTATCTAATGAATCGTAGCTTCTTTTGGCGTGCGTAATAGTATTTTAGTAATTTATTTGTAGAATATCCTTTCATAACTTTTTTTCTTGGTTGTAAGCTCTTCAAATCCTAGAATTCATAATATCCACCAAAATAGAAATCTACCCAAAATGGTACTATCTTTCCTGTGTTACTGTCAGCAAAATATTTAATTGCTCGTAACTTTTTTTTACCTGCCGTAAAGTTTTGCAACCCATGTTTCAGTAATTTTCCTTAATCCCCATAACTTTTCTTAATCAAATGTAAATTTAATCACCTTCGTGTCAAGGTCAGTAAGTTCCTCGATAAGTTTCGCAACGTATGTGTCAATAATTTGCCTTAATCACCGTAACTTTTCTTAATCAAATGTAAGTTAAATCACCTTCGTGTTAAGGTTAGTAGGTTCCGAGGTAAAACCAGTTTTATAAAACAGATCTAACGGATCACCTTCTCCCTTTCATCCAATGATTCGCATCGATCGGGGGACCGGTATCGTAAAAAACACTTGCAGGACGGCAGAAATTACTGTAAGCATACATCACTACAAACTGAACAGATCGCTAGCTGACGAAGGTGTGATGCGACTTCCTATTTGAACCCATTAGTCTAAATTGATATCCAAATCTTCTCATCCAGCAAGAATTCGAAATTCGTTTCTCGGAAGAACCCACGTGTAGAGTACGTAAAAGGGAAAGACATAAAGTCCACATTTTTAGTCCTCCAACCAGTGTAATTTCAGCGACTCGATCCTCAAAACGGTCCTAAGAGAGTACGCATTTCCATGATGTCACCAATTCCGTGCATTCATCCACCTCAATGGTAGTGATCACTGATCATTTCTGGGTAGAGAGTGAAAATGCCGGAGAAGAGCGTACCTCGACCGAGCTTGAATTTGAACGGCGTCCCACGATCGCGGCTCGAGTCGAACTTGGTCCCATCGAGTAGAGTCCCCGTGTAATGCACTGCGCAGAGAGGGAGTCAGTCACCATCATCGTCAACGACCCACCCCAAAAAGGTCCAAACAATCCCAAAAACAAGCCACGCCCATCGATCATCGGTCGACCGAGGAGCGGGAGACGCACCTTCGACTTCGTCGCCGGCATTCGGGGTCTCCCACCCTTCGCCTTCCTTGACGAGCTTCTTCTTGAGCCCCGCCTTCCCGATCTCTTTCTCTTCGCCAGCCTTGAGGACGGGGCTCGCCGCGTCGTCCTCGGGGACGTCCCCGCCCATGTCCATGTCGTCGCTGTCGTTCTCGACGTTGCTCGAAGCTGGGAACTCGAAGTCGTCGTCCATGGCGAGCGGCGTCGGATCGGCTCGGGAAACGGAGGAACGGTCCGAAGGGAAGCGAACGCAGGTCCTTGGAATGGAATGCAGGTTGTTCTTCGGCTTCTCGTGCTTCTTGATCAGCCATGAGTGCCCGGGGAGGAGGGGGATTTATGGAGAGAGAGTTGCAGGCGGGAGAGGAAGAGAGAGAGAGTCTAGAGAGTTCCTAACGTCCGAATTCGCGGGACGCTTCCAGAAGGATCTCTCTCTCCCGTGGAGAAGACGGATCCGAGTGGTGCCCGACTCAGTGAGTCGAACCGTCCACGCTTTTCGCGGGAGTTCCGACCGGGTCTCCCGTGAGAAAAAAAAAAAAAAAAAAAGAAAGGCGTTTTTCGCATTTCGACGAAAGGAATTATAATGATAAGCATTCTTCGTCAAGTAGGAATCAGGACTCTGGCCAAAAAATTTCTAAAAAAAGTTGAAAATTAGGATAGGGATCCCTAGAGTTAGGCGTAAATTCTGTTATAAATTATTTTTTTTTTTCTTATTTAATTATTTGACTTAAAAATATTAATTTAATAAATTTTAAGACTTAATTACATCAACTTAATAAATTTTGGGACTTACTAATCACTTTTTAAAAATTTAGGGATTTAATTGAACTTTCGTCCAAAATTGTAAAATTTCCAGCACACTTATCCCTTGATATATAAATCTGTGCTTAAGTTTCCTTCTTATGTCAGTGACATGCATACGCGTTGCATGGTTATAACTACTTTCGGTGGAAAGTTCTGTTTAGGTAAATTATAATTTTTTGGGGGGCAAGAAGTTGATTATGGAAAATTATTATTTATCTGCTTCAATCAATTTTGCCCTTATCCTTTTCTTGCTCATTCCAGGATTTTCTTTTTATTTCTGCATGCCGGCCCCACCCGCCATTTCCAGAGACTTTTCTTTATCTCCTCCCTTTGCTAACAAAAAGAATAAAAAATCTTTCCCCAATTCCAATTAACTAAGGCACCAGATCATTTCGCAAAAAACGATGATTTAAAAAATATTTTTTAAATTAAATATTAATAATTTATGTGTGAATATTTTCATGCACGGTGAAGACAATATTCTTTTAATCGCTTTTATAAGTGATATTTTTAGGAAAATATTTTTTAAATCATCTATTTTCAACAAAACAAATCGACTCTATTTAATTAAATCAGCATTTACATATATCAAAGTCTTATATGAAATTCCCGATGCACGAGCTATGTCCCTTGAGTTATAAACATGTCATCTGATGCACAATTTCATCTAAGCCGGCCTTCACGAAACGATGTCCTCAAATCGGATTCGTGCACCTTAAAGAAATGATGCCATCCTGATTTTTTCCTTTTTTCCTTCCGAGGATCCTTCGATTCTTAACTTGAAGATGGAAAAAGAGTAGGAGGAAAAGTTAAAGTGTGCTAGAACCATAGGCCTCAAATTGCATGATGAGCTCTTACCATGTATTTACTGTTTATGATCAATGTTTTCCGAATTGTACCATAATGGCCAATTCAATTGAGAACAGCTAGACCTCCAGCCTCTGCCATTTTTAGTCAAGACCGATCATATCGATCAAATCTAGACATGCCATTCATAATGAGGCCTGAAAAAATCAAAAAATAAATTCAATGAGATCAAAATTAAAAAAAAAAAAAAAAAGTTTTGTCAAAATCAAAATTCAAATGGCCCCGGTCACTTGATGAGAAAAGGTCGCAAAGGGACCCACCATAGAATGAGGTTTAGATGAACGGTTGATATCAAATACTTTGGGCTTGTTTGATAATATATTAAATAGCATCTGATTTTTTTCTTTTATTCTACAGAATAAAAAAAATTATTAAATAATTTTTTTTCTTGGTAATGGTTTTGGAATGGAATCAAAAAGTTTAAAAAAATTTTCTTTTTTATTCTCAAGAAAAATTCAAAAATTAATTCAAATTATTTTTTTTCTCTTTTCTTTTTTTTTTCCTTTTCCTCCTCTTCTTCTTCTTTAGTTGGTTTCTAACCTTGACCATAACCGACAACCAACTAAATGAGTACTAGCGAGGCCGAGCCTTGTTGGCGCAAACCTCATTGTGGCTGGGCAAGGCTCAATTTCGCTAGGCCATCATGAGGTCGACCTTATTGGATTTGGGTGAGGTCGACTCACTCAACCAAGGCGAGACCAAGCCTCATCGAGCCCAAAATAAAAATAAGTTACTTGTTTGTTTTCAAGAACAATTTTAGAATTAAACCTAATTCATTTTTTCTTCTTTTGCTTTTTATTTTTTATTTCTCTTCCTTTAGCTGATTGTTGGCTACTCGAAAGTTGGAAAGGCGTTTTTTTTGGGGGGCGATTTTGCCATTAGGATTGCTAATTTTCAGTTTGCTCTTTTTTACAATTCTTGAAAATATTGTGGATGATTTCTCTGATTTTCTTAAAAAATTTCCCTTTATTTTCTAGTATTTTGTCTACACGCTCAATATAAAATCAATAATTACACGAAAATGACGACCACATCATCCCACCAATATGCAAGTGCCACTCTTCCATCACTCGATAATTTCTTTTATCTAATGGAATTGGCAATTATGATTGTTCTAATTTATCGAAAAATTCACATGAGGAGCACCGTCCATCCTTACTCAAATCAATATTGGAATTAAAAATTTAAAAAGGAAGAAGAAATAAATAAATATTCTTTTTTATCAGAAAATAAATGAAAAACTATATAAGCTGCATCCTCGCGCCTAAATTCAAATTCTCTCTGTAAACGACGATGAACTTCGACGATTCGCAAGAACCAGATTCCGAGCTCGCCGACGAAGCCGAAGAAGAAGGAGCGGAGGATCCATCGTCGTCGCCGCCGCGATCTTGCTCGCGAGGCCACCGGCCGTCCCTCAACCTCCGGACCCGGCAAGGCGGCGGCATCTGCTTGCTCTGCCTCTCCAACCTCCTCCTCGCCGCCGACCCTCCCGCCCCCACCGTCCACGTCTCCTACGCCCTCTCCCAGCTCTCCCGCGCCCTCTCGGACCCTCCTTTCTTCCGGTCCCTCCTCACCTTCCACGCCCGCCTCCTCGTCTCCCCTCTCGTCCACGCGCTCTCCGCCTCCGACGACGAGCCCATCGCCCGCCAGATCATCGACCTGGTCGTCCTCCTGTCGGGCTCCGGCGGGGAGTCGGGGTTGGCCGGCGAGTTCGCGGCTAGGGTTTCGGACCTGCTCTGTTCTCGCGCGCTGGGGTGGAGTCAGCGCCAGGTTTACACGGTAAGCGCGGCTTCGAGGGTCCGATGTCGTTGCTGTTCAGTTCCTTTGGCGTGTGATGAGAAAACGACGAACAGGAGGATTGCTTGTCCGATTGAGCTCTGAAACGCGAATTTTCGGTTCCTTCTGTTCTCGTGAAGCCGTTCGCTTGTTTTCCTGTTCGCATCTCTCTCCTCTCCGTTTCCTCTGCGTTTGTGAAATTTTGATTTCTTCTGTCTTTGATGAACTGATTTTGCTCCTTTTCCCGAAGGATAAGGTCGTTTCAATTTAAGATGTTCTGCATTGGGCAATAGG
Source organism: Angophora floribunda (assembly GCA_014182895.1). Classification (NCBI taxonomy): domain Eukaryota; kingdom Viridiplantae; phylum Streptophyta; class Magnoliopsida; order Myrtales; family Myrtaceae; genus Angophora; species Angophora floribunda. Next base: position 22,525,891 of record CM024712.1, read on the forward strand.
GTAGCAACTGGACAGAAATTTCACGCATCTTAATGTCGTCACTTCCCTCAAATTGCAGCTCCACTGCTTTGGAATCCTTCTAAACCATGGGACAACTGATATTTATGCCTCGATCAAAGATCAACATACCCTCGTTGTTCATCTTATGGATGGTCTTCAGCTGCCAAGGTAACAAGCAATGTATGATGAGAGATAGGGATTTTATACGTACTCTCACGCTTATGGTGTTCAGACATCTCAAATGTTTTGCTCATTTTGTCCATCCGTGCAGCGATGATATCCAGGGGGAGATATTATTTGTGCTGTACAAGTTGTCAGTCCTCCAATGGGAATACAGGAATGGCGACAAAAATGATCCTTTTGTTACTTGTAGTCCCACGCTCATACATCTGTCGTTGGATGTCCTGCTGAAGACCCAAAGTGATGATGTTCGCCTGAACTGTGTAGGTTTGTGGACTTCTGTATTACTTGAAAGCATGTTAAAACGCTGAGTTTCGAGTTATGCCTATCATGTGAGGTTTTGGCAACTGGCAGCAATGCTTATCTATGATTAGATTGACAGTTTATCATTTGATTGTTTGCCATCATATGAATTTAGCTGTATCCATTTGAGACAATTCATCTGCATCATCATCTATTTTAGCAGAATCCCAATACATATGAACATTCATCACATACCACTAATTTCGTTTTTCTTGGTTAGCACTTTTGTCAGTGCTGGTTCAGAGAGGGTTTCTCAGAGATCCATATGATGATTATACAAGCAACTTGAGTTCTGTTGAAGCTGATAGTCTCGTACAATTTACAGAGGATTTGTCAGATATCTCTTCCCTCTGCAACCTATTTTCAGAGGCCGTCAAAGGTCCATTGCTTTCATCAGATGGCCAAGTCCAAATGAGCGCATTAGAGTTAATTGCCTACTACTTACGTGAACTAAATTCGGTCAAGCAGTTTCAACAATTGGTGGAAGCAAATATTGCAGATTATGTATTCGAAATTCTCAGGTTATCAGGCAAGTAATCTTTTACTTGATGATTGCTGTGCCATTTGTCATACATGAGAAAAGGCATTAGCAATTAGCTTTCCTAATCATGAATTCGATGCCAATGGCCTTCTGGCAAGTTTATGTGGGTCAAAGTAGCCATTTGTTCATTTCTTCTACTTTAAAAGTACTCCTGAACGATATATTGGGAGATCCTCCAGAAATCCAAGTAGATTGCGTGGTTGTTTCTTCATGAGGAAACGGCACACATGGTCTTTGGCATTTCCAGGTTCAAGAAAAGAAATATTTCAGAGTCTTGGGATGTTTGAGTGTCTTTTACCTTTTTTAAGAATTAACTAAAGTATATTTCTTATATACCTTAATCTGCCATAATTGGAAATTCCCATTCTCATGACAAAGGATTGATTTTTCCATTGATAAATAGAATGCAAGGATCCCATGGTCAGCTCTTGCCTTCGAGTTCTTGATCTCCTGTCAAATGCTGGACAAGCTTTTACACAGAGACTTGCAGTCGGCTTTGCCTCTCTAATTCCTGTCTTTGGTTATGTTGCTGATGTGCCTTTTCATCCCAGTCAGCTTCAGCTACTGAAGCTCATTTTTAGTTGCATTTCTAACTGCCCTGGAGTGGCATCAACTTCACAAAGTGAACAACTAGCTGCTATTTTGGCAAGGATGCTTAGAAGATATAATGATGGTGAAACTGGCATGCTTTCAGAATCATTCATGCTGGTATGCTCTATCTTGATGAGTATGATGAATTCCCCATCTTCTCATGATGTCTTAAATCTAATAACATGCATTCAAGAGTCATCAAAAGATGCCATTTTAGCTTGTCTAAGCACCACCGGAGAGCATACAGACCTGCTCCCGCATGCCTTGCTTCTGCTAAAAGAGGCCTTTGCTTATGGTTATGGAGGTTACCCTGTCAACAACTCCAATAAGAATGGATTGCAACATTGTGTCATTGATATATGTAGAAGATGGCTATTGCCTTGGCTAGGGACATCCATCAAAGGAGAAGAGGAGGAGGAGGAGACTGTCCTAGGCGTTCTTGATATTTTTCATGCAATACTTATTCACAGCTATGATGACCAAACCAGTGAATTCGCAGAGAACCTGATCTCTAGTTCTTGGTTCACCTTCTCATTCAGCTGTTTGGCTTTATATCCAACAGAGAGGATGAAAAGCCGAATTTATTTGATGATGAATTCACTCATTGAAGTTCTACTTGGAGATGATTGTGGGCAGAACATTAGGGATGCCGTGTCTTACCTTCCATCTGATCCAAATGATTTGCTGTTTCTGCTAGGGCAACAGAGCTCCCATAATCTGGAGTTATCCTTTTGTCAATCTGCCGGCCCTACGAATTTTGTATTGCAGTTCTTTGTTTGATGAAAGGTATTTAGCCTGCCTATCCTGAATTCATGTGTCTAGGCATATGATGTGTGGTTTCAATATGTCCAATGATTATTCTAGTGTAGTCCCTAAATCCCTATACCGTACTTAACATAAGCATCTTTGGCAGGCTTGCAGCTGACAAAATAGTTTTAGCTTCCATCGAACAATTTATCCTCGTCAATGGGTGTGATCCGACATGCCCATCTATGAGTTCGTCGACTGTCATTCAACTAGTTGCTCTATATAGTCTGTATAGGGGTCTTGCCAAGATGAGCTACCAAATGCCATATAGTCCAGAAGCTGAGAGGCTCTTCATACAACTAGTCACCAAAAGAGAATGGGATCTGCTGTCTGCTAGTATTCACCCTACATCGCTTAAATGGTTGTTTCAACAAGAGAAACTCTGTGAATCACTGTCTTGTCAGATCTTGAAGTTCTGCAGAATTAGTCCCACATCTGACTGCCCATTAATTGCCCATGGAAGAAAGGGTCGTGGTCTGAATGTGCAACTGATTGCAGAATTGGTGGCAGCAGAAGACAATTACGCCGCAAAACTTTTTGTATACGTATTTGAAGAGGTTGTTACGGAAATTAACCAGGAGAATGACTTGACTTCAGTACTGAGTCTAACAGAAGATGTCATACGTACCTTTCCTGAGGCTTCTAACAAATTGTGCTTGAATGGAATAGCAAAGGCAATTAACATCTTCTATAATCATTCAAGCCCTTCCTCAGAGTTATACACAGCCATAGCAGTTTTCATTTTCAACATATTGAGTTTGGTTGACTCAGATGCTCTTGCTGATGATGAAGCTTGGGTTGCAGTTGCCATGAAGGTGACTGTCTAGATAGCTCCACCTAGTATAAATTCTCCCCTAGATCTCACTATTAACGCAGGGTAGCTGACTCCACTTTTTCTTTTTCTTTTTGTTATATATAGCTGATGGAACACTTGATTTATTCGGGTGACCTAGGAAAGTGCTCTACTTGTTGCTTGATTCTTGGCATTTTGTGCTTGGTTTTGCATCACTCAACAAATGGAGCACTAGTGGAGGCTTCAAAAACTGTTCTTCTCAACACTTCATTGGCATCAACCTTGTCCAGTGCTATTCCTGTGGCCTGTCCGAATGCACCAGCAATGCATAACATTGATGAGGGAACAAAGGCTGGAGAAACTTTGATACTTGTGCTATTATTGCACTATTTTGCTTTTAAAAGGTTAGCTATCTGAACTTTTCAGTTTATCAAAGAAAAAAGTAAGCTATTTGATTGGATGTCCCAAATTGGAACTCCTTAAGAAAAAGTACTGACATATGCCTTTCTTAGCATGCATGCTGTGTTACCGAGTGCAGTGGACTGGGATAATCTGATTGGTCAATCAACGTGCACCGAGTTGCATCCTTTCTTAAGCATCAAGTGCCATGACTTGTGCAGGCTGATGCATTTCGGACCTCCCCTTGTCAAGCTCATCGCTTCATACTGTCTGTTGGAGTTGTTTGTCAGGTTATCCGAACAGAGAAACAGTGAGCATCAGGACCTAAAATGCACAAATAAATATTGGATGTCACTGATGGCTCTATTGGAAGGCTTGCTTTTGTACAATGATACCAGAGTGGCGATAAACAGTAGCCTTTGCCTCACAATGATCTTGAAGTGGGAAATGCAGGAAGTAGCAGAAATATTCAACAGGAGAAGTATGTGGTGCAGATTGATTTTGGAAGAGTTGGTGATATCTCTGGCAGCCCCGTCTTTAGCATCTAAATCTTCCACTAATCATCACAAGGCTGCTGTCATTGTGGCTGTAGCACTGCTGAAGCTACCTAGAGTTCCAGAATGGATGCGATCTGTGTTTAATGATACTTTCTTGACTGGTATACTTGGAAACCTCAAAGGCAGTAACTTGAGTGCAGAGATTTTCCTCCTATTGCGTGAGCTGTTGAACTCTCAGCTCCTAAGTGCTGATCATGTGGCTAACCTAAACAGGCTGCTTCAGGTACTTTATTTCCTTTTTATCTTGCTCTGCCATTGGTGTTACTTTCCCCTTGGCATGTTTTCTATAAGCTTGGTACTAACCTGCGTCTGAGTAGCTTCCTCATTTCCAGTCTTCACATTTTCTCCTATCCTCTGGATCGCTAGATTTACAAAACTTGAGCGGATAGTGGACGTTGATTTCAACTACTGTTTGAAGAATGCTAGGAAAGGTAATGCACTACCAATAAGTCGATAAATCTATGTTATGCAGGAATCCAGGACTCACGCATATGGTGAAAACATGAAAGATAAAAGCAAAGAGAAATGTCCAAAAAAGGTTATAGCTGCTGACGATGACACAGGAGCAACTATCGATTTTCTCATTGATCTGATTGCATCTGATTCGCAACGAGCAGAGGTTTATGGAGGACTTCAAATTGGCAACAAGAGATTGCTGGATGACATAGAAATGTTTTTCAGGTCAACAGCAGCGGATGATGTTACAAGAAATTCATAGAGATCCAATTATACTGCGGTATCATATTTTCAATGTACAAAGATACTTAAAAGTTTCAAATGAAATCACACCAACATGTAAAGTCATTACACATCTAAACTAAAAGAACTCCTTGGAAATAAAACCTTAGGAGGAGATACATATACATCCAGTGACTGGAGGATAAGGATGAATATTCTCAATGTAGGAATTGTTTATAATACTGATGCATTTTGTACTCAGTGATCTACAAAAGATTAAGTGAGAACTGGGAGTTCTCAGAGAAAAGTTTGCTGGTGTAGACATGAATTGTAATCCATTTTTGGGAAACACTGGATATGGTCCTCGACTGTCTGAAACTTTTGGTTGTCTCTAGCAAGAGGATAGATGATTCCACATCAGGAATTGGTGGTTGGCACTTTATTAGGAGCATGTCAAATTCTGAACAGGATACATTGGTATGGTCTGTTCTGTTAGATCGACGATTTGTAACAGAAAACCAAAGAAAACCCCCATCTTGAATTCTTTGAAAAGTGTTCCTTAACCCTAGTGAGGCAGCCACAAAACTTTTGTTCCTCATCCAACTGAGCTTTACCATGACAGGAGATTGTACTGATGCAGTTGTGATTCCCATTCTTCCAACCTCCTCCTCCTGCTGTTTTCTGCTTCTCCTACAGAAGCACGTGTACATCTTCCCTGGTGGTGCAGTCTCGACTTGACTTCTTGCTCCTCTCCTCTCCTTCTCTTCAACTGCGAATTCATCTCTCCACCGACCATTTCTCCTCTGGCGCCTGCTATCGGCTTCTTCGTGTGCAACTTCAATGCCTTCAGAATCACGCCAATCTTCTTTCTCCAACTGGGCTTGCTTGATTTGACTTTGCCGCCATTGCGCGAAGAGAGTGCTTTGAGTTGAGGCTGCTCTGCACAATTTGAACGAGGCTCCTGGAATTCACATGCTACTCTGGGCTTGTCCATGTTTCCTTGTTCTGATTCTGGGGTGGAAGGATCCATCCCTACCTGTGGAATTACAGGAGAGTGAGGATAATGAGCATAAAATAATTGGAGAGATTTTGATGAGAAAGGATCAACTTTGTCCATAGTGACTAGACAGATTTAATCAAGCTTAGGCCTCGGATCCCCTAACGACTGTGGTCTAGTGCCATTAATTACTAATAACTCTGATTGTTCGATCACGATTTCGAGCCTGATTTCACGTGCAAATCAAACTCCTTGTGACTATCGTGACTGCCAATCAAAGCTCGCACCAAACCTCGGACTCCTTTACCCGTCTGTAGCCACATTGCATCCATCGCCGTTAACATAATGCTCTGGTCAGTCCATTGCTGTTGGCTACCAGTTTTAGCCAAGGTTCGAACAATTCAACCCCGCCAACGTTCCTGAATAAATCATTATTATCTTGCATCTCCCAATCGGAGCACTTTTTCATACACATGCTCTTCAACTTATAAGCAAAATCCGACTTTCCTACTCTTATGTATCCGCATTCTGCATCGCCATGGCTCCTAAGCCTCGCATTCGTTCCTCTAATTCGAACTGCACGAGTCGAACCGCGCGAAACAAAACACACAGCGAGCTCGACTCTCCTCCATCCCTCTCCTAACTCTACACCCGGATCATATGAAGTTTTGCAAAAATAAGAGCGATCAAAAGCTGGATGGATTGGTGTTTTGACGATCCCCACCTTATTAACCGCAACTTCTGTAATGGCATTCGACACAACAGGCATGCAGACATCCAAAAGAGAAACTACATATCGAAATTCAATGTGTTCTCTCACCGCAGTGCGTGCACAACTCCCTCACTTACCTCAGGAACTGCTACCTCTGACGATTGCTACAATGGCATGATCTGCTGCTGATGATTCAATTGCCTCATCAACCTCAGTTGGAACTTATGAGTGTGCATTGTGGATTACTGGGCTTGTCGTTTCTTGGAAAATTTAAAAAAGCAGGAAAAGATACTTCGAGGTTGGACGAAGGAAACGAAGAAGATTTTCTTTCCTATTTTGGAGAGAGCTCCCCCATGATCATCATAATAATTTGTACTTTCCCCGAGGAAGATCAACATGAGGGAGGACTTTTGCGTTTATTTTCTACAGCTATGAATATTCCCAAATATTGGAAATTAATGTTATCCTTATTTCGGGTAATTTCCTACAAATTTTTCAAAATTCAAATTAGCGGATTTGCCGCAGATCCCCAGCCAAAGCCACGGCGACTATACGGTTTATATTGTGTGGACTAAAAACATGAAAAATTTCTGATCGGTCGTGCACCCATTATACGGATTTTAATTTAGTCCTCAACTATTCAATTTTATCATTTTACTTCTAAATTTTGGACAAAATCTCAATATAGCGCTTTTGATCAATTTTTGTCGAATATCACTAATATGGCTGTATGCCACGTAAGACAGCCAGCGATGACTAGATCACTACGTTAGAGATTCTAAATGAAAATTGGACAAAAGGACTGCATTGGAATTTCGCATAAATGTTTCTGAATAAATTGTCAAGGTTGGAAAGTTTAGACGCAATTGAGGTATGTATAATAGATTTAAGCCTCTGATTAAGTAATTTTCCCGACCCAAAAAAATTCTACCAACCCAAGATACTTGTAAGGCCATTGCACATGACTTGATGATCTCACACGTTCGGATTGGCGACATGTTCATGCAACAACAAAAACATCTCCGATCGTTGGCCGGAAAGAGGAAAGATAAAAACATCAACGACTAGTGATAAAACTAATCGAGTTCCTGCAGATTAGGAACCCGTACCGCGACGGTCGATCACCGAGGCGCGGTCTCAATATAATCAAGAGGACTCATGCAGTTGATTGTTTGGCCAATGCGAAATCAGAAATGAATCACAACTAGAAAGACCGTTTTTGTGCGCGCAAACGGCGACCACCAACACGACACCCGTTGTCAATCGGGCGGTCTACATAGATTCCTGCACGAGAGAGATAATATTCATGCAATCGCCGTCGTGAGGGCGGTCGCCTTGAGAACAAGACCACCTCGATCGTCACCGTGATCATCGCCGCCGCCCGTCATCATCTTTCTAGTCTAAATCTGGATTTATACTCAGTCCCATCCCAGGACTGCTCCTAGTCCCAACGCTACATGGGACGACCATCCTACCAGAACGCAGCCATGACTCTGATCTTCGAGTGGATTTTAAATTTTTCAGCCAAAACAGAATCCAACTTCAGAAACTGACAGAGATCTCAATCTCACGGGAGAATCAAAAAGGAATTTTAGCCATGAATTGACAAACAAAGAGACATGAAAGTACAGACGAACCACGAAAAGAGAAAGTCAAAATGGGTAGTTCGAGTAACTACAGCTTTCACACTATCAAGATCAAGCATCGATAATCCCGACATCATGCTACGCAAAGAAGAGAAGCTACACGACCTCAAACTTTTAATGCACAAGCGCAAGGAAGAGTATATTGCCGCCGCACATTAAGCACTGTCGAGCTATCATGCTCCTCCAGTTCTCAGTCACCATACACACCGACTCGTGACATGTCTATCCATCAATGTCATCTACTAGGGGAACATATTTACGATCAAGATTGACCGGAATGCAATATACAGTGACCCAGAAACAAGCTATATTCAACCCTAGCATGCAAATCCAATGAAGTTTAATATAGCACTACACTTTCCTAGGATGATAACACAAGAAGCGATGCCCCATGAAGATACTTACTCGATGAGCTGACCTGTTGAGATGTCTAATTCACAGAAGAGCAGCACATAAACTGCGCCCAGTACGGCCTTCCCTTAACCTTCCTCTTTTCTCTTTTGATGTCAGTCGGATATCTTGCAGGAGAGTTCCATTCTTGGTCCATTTCTTTCGCGGCAGCCCCCAAATCGGCAGCTTCAGAAGAACCTAAAATTGAGCTCACTGTCGTCGCCGAAACGATATTCTTATCATTGTCTTTTGCTCCGTCATCATCTTTCGCAGCTATGGGAGATGAACTTTCTTTCGGGCTCGCTGACTTCAGCTTGCTCTCGCGGTTAGCTTCCACCAACAGGGTCTTCAGAGGAGAATGTTGCTTCCCAGCACTCCAGTTGGTGACTTTGGCAATGATCTCTTCATTTTTCTTCCTTCCTTCAGAGTCATTCGCTGCATGTGGGAGGGATGGGAACCAACCAGCTTGCTCCGAGGAAGATTTTGGTTGGTCGATGTTTTGCATGGAAATTGCAGGATTCTGGTTATTGGTGTGTTCAACCAGTGTCATGAAGGATGGTGGCTCAAAGACATCCGTTTTTTCTGAATTTTTTCCACCTGATTCAGTTTTTTCCAGCTTCAGGTTTGAATTTGCAGCATCTGTCATTGATTGGGGCTCTTTTGGTGAAAAAACATCAGGCTCCACGGCAACTGGTGGATCCGACTGAGTGGAAAGCACTGATCCACAATTCAAATACAAGAATAACAATTAGGCAAGAACTAACTCGCAAAAGAAAAGATAGTATTCTACAGAAAAAATTAAGCCGGTTGCATGACAAAGCTGAGCAAGAACATTAGCCTCGGAATGTACTTTCTTTTGTTTTTTTTTTTTAGAATTGGAAAAGCAATAATAACTTGGAAATTTGTCAAAATGAGCAATTCAAAAAGAACTATACAAAGTTGCATTACGCTGTCAAATCAATTGCCTAAGAGCTGTGCACACCTGTTCTGGCGAGATTGCCAGAACTGAAGCACATGCACATAGTTCCTGCTAGCATCTTCGCCAGGATTCCAATTATCAAGACAGCATTTGTTCCTAAAATGCCAAGCGAAATATAGATATGACTGTAAATTGAGAAGGCTGATGTGCTGCCTCCAAAGATCACGAGAAACTAATCGCTGATAACCAAATAGGGTAACTTGTTTACTGCAGAAACATAAGTACAAAGTTTGCCAAATATAGATCTCTAATTTGTACTGAAACATATGCAGTGTCAAATACTTCCTAGGCTGAAGAGGTTAAACACTCTCGCAGTCAAGCCATACCCACACATAACTGAAGCATTAGTGAAAAGCTTTTATAAGGCTTGCTCATTGCATTTTAAAGATGTAGTAAGTACCTGAAACAGATCCCCAGTTGCCTTCTAAGCTATCCCTTGAATCTACCAATGCATGATGTACAGATCCAGCAAGCTGCTGTTCAACAAATTTCTTGTCGCTTTCATCTTGCAATGGAGGACTAAGTCCAGGAACACTGATATCACTGGTGACTGTATTTGCTGTGGCAGCAGAAAGCAGATTCTCTTTCTTGTAATGCTTTTCAGATGGTAGTTCCTTGATTCTGGTATCCCCATCATGAGATAATTCATGCACTGATGTGCTGACTTCAGTATCACATGCTCCTTGTATTTCAACCTCGCCACTTTTTTCACCTGCCTTCGCACCTTCTTGGGTAGTCGATGCTCCGTTCATGATTTCTGACTTGGTTTCCGGGTTATGTATGATATTCTCTGTTGTGTCCTTGCATCCCTGAAGGCTACCTATGGATGTGGATTCAGCTTCATTTTCTTTCTTTGTGTTATTTCCCAGAACATGTCCTTCCGCAACATCCGTCCCAGCAACATCAAGGTTTTCCTCCACATGGTTCCTCTGATCACGAGGAACATCGCCTTCGCTGTTAATTATGTCACCTTGGACAATACTCTGCATCCCAGTTGATTCAGGAATTATCTGGCCTTCAAAAAAGCTCTCATCCATATTTCTTTTTCTCTCAGCATCTCCAATGGTACATGGTGTCTCAATTATAGTGATGACATTGTTAGTACTGTCGATTTCACCTGTTATGCCACTTGTTTCACGAACTTCAGTATCCACCAGAGCAACCACCGTATTCAGGTCGGATGATGATTTCACATCATCTACAGGAACTTCATTTTGCAATGAACTATCGACTACGTCCTTTGGTTCCATCTTTTCAGTTTTCATAGCCACATTGCTTTCCTCCACTGCAGTTATTAATGCTTCTTTGGCAGTCTCTACTTCATTGAGCCCTTGACTTTCATGAGTGTTGACACTATCTTGAGATAAAATCTCATTGCTCGGAAGAGGCACATTGTCATCCACAGGCTTAAGAATCTCAAGTTCCTGTGCTGAACTGGTCTCTGAAATATATACGTCTGAAGAAACCTCTGCAACTACCTCCTGTACTTTTAACTTTGGACTGGAAAATTCCTCTGAAACAGGAACTGCGTCATCTTCCTTCTGACCAATTGTTGGAAATGAACCCAAATCATCAGTTTGCAGAACTTTGATTCCTTCATGATCCTTAAAGTCTTCAATGAACTTCTCAGCATGTTCTATTATAGGTATATCCTTCGGTACAGTCAGCACGTGAAAGTCTCCAGTCTCTCCCAAAGTTTTAGCATGGCTATCGACAGGATCTACAGGAATACTTAGCTCTAATTCTTGTGCTTTGTCCACTGTTTCCTGGGGCATATCAGCAGAAACATCCAGTTGCTCAGAAGACAAGTCTGGGGCAAGACCACTTGGAGATACCTCAGAGAACAAAATGTCACCAGACTTCCCCAATTGAAAGCCACCATCACTTGGCATTACACCAGCTATTTCTTTCTCATCTTTACATGGTACTTGAGAGCCTGCGATTCCCTTATCTAACTGAACATCAGTCTCCTGTGAAATACTGTCTTCACATAATGCTTTTACTGTCTCCCAATCAGTCGTTGTTTTAACTTCGACCGATGACTCCACAGAAGCTTCAGGTTGTAGAAGTGAGGAATCAGTTACAGATCCATTTCGTTTATCATTCAGCAAATCAGAGAATTTCTCAGCAGGTTGCTCCTGCTCAGATATGGCAGGACCAGTAAACAAATCTTGAATGTTATTTTCACTGCTTAACTTTTCATTTGTAACCCCAGAAGCTGCAACTTTGTCCGCAGTGCTACTGCTCACCAATTGGGGATCTTTTGGAATAACTTCTGTCCATTGAAAATAACAAATGAGATTATGAACACAATTCCTTTAATATTAGAGAAACAAAGCAGAAAAGTAAAGCATGGTCAGGAGGAATCATTTGTATAACAGTTGAACCACCATATAAAGCTCCTAAAGGAACAAGAGAAAATTCAAAAAGCACCAGAAAAACAGAGAAGGATAAGTACTAAAAAACAAGGACTCTCAGCAAACTATACATATGCATAGTGCATACAGAGATAGCTTCTATTCTGACCATATGCTGTTTGGCATCAACATGATACTAAAAGACAAGAATCCATCACAAGATCAGAAATTCAGGAACCATAATAAATTTAATAAGGAAGATAACCATCTAAAATCCTTCCTCCAACTAAATTCATCTACTCCAAGCACTTCATCAATCAGCAATGATGGAGCCTTAGAGGCACAAACAGCAAGTCTACATTTCTTTATTCTTCAAGAAGACAAAACTACCTATAAGGGAAAGAGTATACTCAGAGGAAGGCAGAAGTATTAGACTTCCTACAAAGATCCCTCATGACCCATTTAATTAATGTTTGCAAAACCCATAAACTCCAAAATAAAGTCTCTAATATTAATCTAAAATCCCCTAAAGCACAACTACCAAGCTATCAAAAAGCAGAAATTCCTGATTTTGTAAAAAATCAACATATCAGCTCATATCAACTACAATTCCTCTACACTTAACACCCACCTGCAGTTGTACTTTCACCAGAAACTTCCACAGTAGGATCATTGTCAGATATCTTTCTTGAAATGCAAACTGACTCATCATCATGCAAACGACCTTCACTCTGTGCACTGGGTCCACCACCATCTGGAAAGTTTGTAACTGCATCTGAAAACACTTCCTCCTCCATGGAAATCGATCTTTCAGTGGTTGCACTTTTACCCAGTTCGACTTGACTTCCCTCTTCAACTTTTGGGCCTGGAGGAAAAATTCATGTACGAACGTTAGTGCCATAACTAAGGAAAGGGTGTTCAAAAATTAGAATCTGCCCAGCACATTTATTCCTTTGAAATTTCAAAACAGCTTCTCTTCTCACCGCTGTCCATTAACGTTGGTGCCTTTACCAAGGAAGGGTGTTCAAAAATTAAAATCTGCCCAGCACATTTATTCCTTTGAAATTCCAAAACTGTTTTTCTTCTCACCACTGACCATTTACTGGCAAAACAACACTTCTAATTAGCTCTAACAAAGCAACACCTCCAGTACAAAGACTTGGCAATTGAAGAAACAATTTCTACTACAAACTCAAGTGTTATTGTTTCCTGTAGTGAGCACTCTGGCTTCACGATACTGTAATCGTTTCGTCTAGTCACATATTTTCTGACCAAACATACACAACCTCGAATCCCACGAAAAGGGGAGGAAAAAACACAAGGAAAACACACACCCGACCTCAAATAAGTCACGTCACCGAAGCCCAAAAGACACAGCAAACGAGAATAAAAGAGGCTCACCTGGGGTTTTGTGCTCGTCATCAGAATGCTCATCATCCGAAACATTCAAATGGGGGCTCTCCTCAGAACCCACCACCTTATACCCTTCAAGCTTCCCACAGACCCTCTTGTGAGCGCGCCTGTGCCTGGCACTCGGGTGAGGGTTCGGGAACGGCCATCCGCATTTGTGGCACAGATACACGCCGTGGCTGTCGTGTCCTGCGCCCACAAAACAGGAAACCAAACGAAAAATAAATAAAAAACGAGAACAGCAAGAACCCACAACAGCCAAGAACCCGAAAGAGAAGAGAAAGAGAAAAAAGTAGAGACGGCCGCAGCCTCATCTAGAGAAGAAAAGAAGAAATGGGTACAAAAAATAGTGCACGAGCACGAAGCCGGGATGCCTAAAGATCGAAACTTGACGAGCGGGGGGACATGGGAGAGAGGAGCAAATTATAAGTGGGGGAAGCAGAAGCAGAAGCAGAAGCAGGGGAAGACCTGAGGAAGAGTGATCCTTTCCATGATCTTGACCCTCCATCTCTGGCTTCGCAATGAAGATGCAGCAAGAGAGAGAGAGTAGAGAGAGAGAGAGAGAGAGGGAGTGGGGGGTGGGAGAAGGTAATCCAAGGGAGACTTCGCGGAAAAGACAAAGCAAGAGTCTTCCGTTTCCGTTCCAGTTGGTGCCGGAGAAAAGTGGGTCAGGGGCGTGAGATGGCGAGAGTGTGGGCGAAGAACGGTCCGACACATCGTTTCGGTTTGGTAGGGCGCAGAATAAAATAAAGAGAGAGAGAGAGAGAGACAGGGACTGTAACGGAATTTCATATCGAGTTTCCGCAACCAAAACGCCCCCCACCCCCCCGGCGCACTTTAGCCACCATCCCGAGCAGCTCTACGTAGACTAAACGGATTTGTTGCCTCTAAAGCCACTATTTTATTTTCTTTTTTGGTTAAAAAAAATAGAGAAAATGACCCGAACAATCTCTAAACTTTAATTTAACGTGTAATTCCATTCTTGAACTTTTAATTTGTTCAATATGATATCAGAACTTTAATTTAATATGTAGTGTGATTCCTGAACTTTTTAATTTGTTTAACGTGGTTTATGAACTTTTAATACACATCTAATATAGTCCATGAGCAAAAGTTCGAGGACTATATTAAATAAATTAAGAGTTCAGGGATCACACTGCACATTGGACTAAAGTTCACTGACCACATTGAATAAATTAAAGTTCAAATACCAAACTATTTATGTCATTACCCCTAAAAAGTATCATTTCATTCATATTGAAGAAACTAATAAGTACATGAATTAGGTATATTTGGCTCAAGCCTTTACAATCCAATCCACGAACTTATTCCGGGTATGTGCACAATAGGCTAATTGGAGGCCCTTTACTTTGGTAAGCAAGTGTTTGCATTCTCTGATAAGTAACTGAACTTTCTTGAGATATTTGTTCTGCACCTTGAAACATTCTTACTAATATATAAGTTACCCGGCTCAAACCTGACTCTTTTAACCCTTCATAAACTACTCCATTTCAACGCTTCAAGCTAAGCTAGGGTTTCGACATGGAGGGCTGGTCTCACCTTCATCGAGCTCGCGAATCCGTCTATAAGCTTCCTAGAGGAGTCTCGACACACCCGGGAGATGGCGCCGGCAACTTCTTTCTATGGATGCAAGTTGTCGACATTAATTTTCGAAGCAACCTAATCGCTATGGAGTCCAAGACCCCGATGGGTTCTCCTTTTCTTTCCCTTTTCCGATGGGTTTCGAGCTCCAATGAGTAATATTGCCGTCCATAGCACGTGTTTGCGACTATTCTTCTCAAGTCTAGTTTGATGCCCGTGAAGATGTAGTTGTTTCGAGATTTTCAGATTTGCCACATAAGTATAGTGATGAACTCCAAGTTCGGCTACTCCCTTTTTTTTCACTTTTGTAATTCAGTAGCTAGTGTTCAATTCGTTAAGCCCGTGACTCGGAATCCAGATTTAGGCTGCATTTGTTTCAGCATTTGCAAAGGGTTTTGAGTCCAATGTAAATGTCGAAAACTCAAAGTTACTTAGGGAAATGCAATTGTGTTTAGTAAAAAAATTTTGCAAATGGACTTTGAGTTAATTGTGCATTTAGTGAAAAAAAAAACTTTTGCAATGAGCTTTGATGGGTATAATATGTGTGTGTGTATCTTCTTTTTTTAAATTGAACTAAACCCTTCACCAGACTGGTAAAGGGTTGTCTCCTTTTTCAATTAAAAAATAATAATTAGTGGCAAAATCATAAATATAAAGAATTAATGAAGATAGTTTTGAAAGGGAAAAAATAATTTCAACATTCGGCGGAATGCTAAAAGCCTAAAAAGTAGCTTTAAAGCTTTCAACATTCGAAATGCTAGTTGAAAGCTGAAAGTCGGCTTCAAAGTTGAACCAAACGCAGCCTTAGTTGCAAATCTAATTACACTTCTTTGGTTCATGGACAGAGGAGGAACGGGTGCACCTTCGAGCCAATCTCAACCATTGCATTTCTAAATCAGCACCAGGGGTCTACATGAGAGGCATTTGTCAACCCCAAACCCAAAGTCTGGGTCCCATTTTAAAATAGTTAGTGGTCCAAAACATGCCATGACAAGACACTTAACTTTCAAGACACATCGAAGGAATGTCTAACAAGTTTGTTGGCACATGTAGACCATAATAATACACTTGATTCACAAGGCACATTAATAAAATGCCTAACAAAACTCATTGATCATGAGCTTCCAATGGCCAAATTTAAGTGAAGTACATGACATGTGGCGACAACTAACTAAGCATAAGGAGTACCCATCAAGCACAAAATAATTGTCGCCCGGTTTCTCATGAGACTTCAAGGGATATTGGAATCCATTTACTTTTAATTCGAAATCGGATTTAACAATTTAATTTGCTATCAGCCTTCTTCGACTGGACTTTAGTTAGTAATTAAAACCATTGAGTTTTGGATGACCGCAATCTTATAAACCTTAACGTAATATGGGTCCCCACTAATACTATGAAACTTGCCATATTATATATTTTCCACACGCCGCCTTGCTCAATCAATGTCACTTTCCTACATGGGTGGTTGGAGTGGGGTGGCCCAAGAGGGTACATTCAATTCTATTTTGAAAAGTAAACCTCGTGATCGAGAAATATTAATCTGGGACCTTTCGTAGTTCCTTAAGAAATCGACCCTCGTCGTCTCACATCATAATCAATTGTTGAGGGGGGAGTGAGGTGGCCCAAGAGGGTACATTTAATTCTATTTTGAAAAGTAAACCTTGCATGACATTACGACCGGTGAGAAATGTAAAAATCAGAATTAATCCATAACCTTTCGTAATTCCTTAAGAAATCGACCCTCGTCGTCTCACATCATAATCGAAGCCGTAATTCTTAAAGGGGATACTACACCGTACTATACTCTTCGTATAGAAATTACGACAAAAAATCAACTTAGACAAATTTGGATTGTCCTCTGGATTTTAGGGAGAGTTGGCCAGTAACTTTCTCCCGCTCTAGGGCTTGCGGAACAGCTTTTTTGGCAATATTGCGTCTGTACCATAAGATCAGAACCACGTATCATCATGGTGTTGGTAACCCCTACTTTTACACTGGGGACCATGTTGGGAGCCCAGCTTTGATTTTTCAGGACAAGACATCAACGCCCGTAGCCCCCCCGTCATGTAAACTGCATCGCATAGTTCTCAGATGAATGTCTTTAGGTACGAACGAGATCCGCCAGAGATTCGTTCGTCACATGTAGGGCTGTGCAAAATTACCGGATGACCCGAAAAACAGGAACCGCCCAATAGTTTTTGGGTGGTCTAATTGTCATGGGTCGGGCCGCTGTGCTTCTAAAATGAACTTCCGGTCTGGGCCAACTCTGGTCTTTCGAGGTTTAGGTGCTTGAAGGTTGATTGGTCATAACATGACGCAATTATATAAAATGGGATATGTACACTAGAAGTGATAATATTTATTACAAAAATATAATCGAATCTTAAAGATTTGTAAAATGTATAATCAAGTTCTAAAACTTTTCGAACTAATGCAATAAAGTCATTCTGTTAATTATGTATAATTGAGCTCATGGAAAAAGGTGATATGACTCTTTATTATTTTCTTAATATATGTGGCGATGGCGTGGTGCTCACCAAGAGCCTCGTTAGAAAAAATATTAAATAAATAAATAAATAAAATACAAACAAAATTAGATTAAAAAAATGAAAAGCTAAAAATAAAAACAAAAACTCACCAATAACTTTGCCAAGCTCTCGTCGCCATAGCTGCCAAGAAGGGCTAGCAGAGGTCACCTAGGCTTTCTCAAAGCTTAGCAACCTTGTCGGCCCTGAAAGAGGCCTTGGCGGCTCGAACCACAAGCTGCCAAGGCCTCGATCGGGGCTAAGGAGGATCACCGGGCTTCAAAAAGGCACAAGCAGCCTTCACTAGTCATTCCTAGCGGTAGCCACCAGTTAGGTTTGGCCATACCCTGAGTTTTTTTTTTTTAGCTTTTTATTTTATTCTAATTTTGTCTGTATCTTATTTATTTTTTAATATTTTGCTGATGTGGTGCCTAGTGAGCGCCATGTCATCGAACATGTCTTAAGAAAATAATAAAATAAGGCACGTCTACATTTTTCGTGAGCTCAATTAGATAGAGTGAACGAAAGAACTCAATTTTAATCAATTTTATAAGTGTTAGGACTTTTGGTAAAATTATCCACAAATTTTTTTTTTAAAAATGAATAGATTGGATTTTGTTCGTTTTAATTAGGGGATTTCTGTCTTCTTGTTTAATAAGGAAACCGTTGTTTAAAAGAATCGTGATTTAATTGTCGTTAACTCCATAAATATTAGCTTTGCAAATCTCATTGGATTTCAAGTCACATCTCTCTGACCCGCAGATGTTTACCTAATCGTCGTCATTTTCTTTTCCGAATTTCCAATCCTCGACATTGGGTTCATTTTTCTGAGGGTAAAATTCTGGTGTTCATAAGGGCAAAAAGATCTTTTTAAGTCGGGGATGTGCAAAATGTAGGCTTTGAAACTGGAACAGAGAGTACTTGAGACGGGAGAGGATGGTCAATATCACCAAATGGAAAGTAAACTATTAGGCCTATTTGGGCCCAATAATACAAGGCCCAAATACAATTGAGGAGAGAGAGTGTGAGATAGAGCTCTTTTTCTAGGGTGTGTTTGGCAATAATTATACTTTTAGGAACAATTTCTGATTAGAAATAAAAAAAATTTATTATGCTTCCAAGTGATATTGCTAGTATTAATACCAATAATAATCAATAAGAGATTAAATGATAAGAGAAATTGCACACGAATATTATAGTGATTCGGCTTAAATCAAGCTTACGTCCACTCTCCCACGCTAACAGCTTACTAGCTAGATTCCATTATATGATCAACAAGAGATTACAACTTTGAGTGCAAACACTCAACGATAGATCACACTATCTCACTAAGTCATTTTTGTGTATTTTTCTTACGATCACATACTTTTAAGTTCACATGAGACAAGTGTATATGATCGAAGTACGCTCACTTTGGAATTATGGATTTTACGCTTCGTCTTTTACTTGCTCTTTGGTCCCTCAATCTTCTTATATACTCTTCCACTTTTAAACTAGCCGTTGGACAGTATCTAGAGGATCATCTTCCAATCTACCCGTTGGACAAAACTGTATCAAGAAAATTTGGTAGCCGTTAAGTGACAAAAGCAAAATCTCCATCTTGATTCTGGTCGCCTATACAATCAGAATTTAGGTTTTCATAAGTAGAGTTTCTCTATAAGGAAAGTTCTTGTCTTCGGGATCTAATTGGATTGAGTAATCAAATCTATTTTGATGTAGAATCCAAACCAGATTATTAGCCATAATATATCATGGGTCTGCATCTGGTACTGTCAGAATGAGATGTTGCGTTTGCTTATGTTCTCCGTCTAGTACACGTAGACTCAGAGACGTTCTTATGCTTCTCTGTCTGAGACTCGTAGACTCAGAAGCTTTTGATTTATTTTGTCATCTTCAAAATATTATAAGGGATTTCCCTAACAATCTCCCCATTTTTTTATGATGACAAAACAATCTCTTTCCTTTCCGTAATAATCAAGGTCAAGATCAATTCAAAAAATCTGCCATACTTGATCAATGCTCCTCCTCAATTTGTTGCATTTTCGAAATGATCACGATTCTCCCCATTTCTTTTTATATTTACTTTCTCCCCCTGTCTTCATGACAATATTTGCCATTCACTTCGACTTGTGCACGTTGAACAAAATGTCGTTCCTTTATTCCCTTTGTAGCAACAACAATTGCATTATTTTCTTGCTTTTGAATTTTGAGGTAGAAGTTTATTTTCTTCAATCAAGCTCGCCTCAAATTTAATTTGCACAAACTTAATAAATTGTCTGCACAAATGCACTTTCATATGACACGTTAGGGGCTGCTCAATAATTAGTGAGAATTTTGTGCAATGAGTAGAATTTCTGATTCTTCGAAAATCTCCACTATTTTAGATCAAGTTTTCCCAACCTCATATGAAAAGATTTTTTGCCACCTGCAAATCCTTGTAAAATAGATAATAATTTTTGCACAATAAAAAAAAATATCCCTTCCTCCGATTTGCAAATCAAACCTGCTTGATATAGAAGATCTTCTAAAATTATAGCAAGTGAATCCCAAAATGCAACAATATCTTTCAACATTAAAGGAATTTTCCTTAAGCATAAATTTCAAAAGGAAATTATTGATGTAGTACGCAAAAAGAAAGTAGATATTTTTATCATGTGCCAAATCAAGTAATAAAAATGTGCAATATCTAACAAGAGATTTTTTGCAATATAAATCACACGTGAGTCATAAAAATGATTCATAATCATAAAAATTTGTGTATAAATTTGAAAGGCATGATAATAAAGATGGAATATTTTATTTCCTTACTCAAGGTATATATTTTATTTGTTGCCTATGTAAGTATCTAGTTATTTATTGGGATTTGACCAAATTTTGATAGAAAAATGAACAATAATAAAATCATGATTAAATGGTATAATTAGGTTTTGCTTTGCAAGAGATTTCTATAGACACCTAATCTATCTAAGTCAAATGGTAAGATGACAATATATCATGACTTTTAATCATAATTACCCGATCTCGATGATGTCGGCAAAATTGCATGCTTCCCAAATCAAGTGATTGGCATCATGTAAATCTGTTTTTTTTTTTTGATCGGCATCATGTAAATCTACTCGCAAGCTTTCGAACACCTCAAGAAGAATGTTGATTGGAGCTTTTCATCAAGGTATCACAACTTTTCACCATGGCCATCGGTTCGGCCCGATTCGTGGAATCGCCGATCTCGACCCGCTTTCGGAAATCAAACCACATTTCTCAAAAGTTTGGGCCACCACCATCCCTATGGAAGTGAAGATCGGATGGATTGAACGCCGGACGAGAGACAAACAAAAAGTCCTGGCAGCGCCAACGCCACTCTTGCATCGGGCCGCGTGCCCCTCAGCCCAATTCAGGGCCTAGTTGGGCCGGCCCAAAGTCTATTTCAAGCGGGCCCGTGGCCCAGGGGCTATGAACAACGCTCGACGGGCCCATCCAGCCTTTTTTGCCCCCATTTTACATACCATGTTTGGCCCACTTTGAGCATAACTAGGCCCATGGCCCCTTCTTGACGAGGAGGGAGCTCGTCGCGTGCTCGGGCTACATCGGTGCGCGGTTTTTCCTGATGATGGTCTCAATTTATAATCATTGTAAAAAGTAATTCTTTATATATATATATATATATATATATATATATATATATATATATATATGTATGTATGTATGGTAAAAGTAGTTCTTGATTTAATGAGCTATCTTTTTGAGTGTTAGTGTAAGCGATGACATGATTCTTTAATATGGAAATTCAAAAATATGATCTTTGATCTTTGTGATTTTCATAATAAGAAGGATGAAGACATACCTTTATCCATAGTAAAATATTAAAAATATTTGTAGCAAAAAATTGAAGAAATATGATTTCTTTCCCTTAATTCACATTTTTTCTTAATGTATTTTATTTGATGGAGGATAAAATGCGATGTTTGTTTTGCTATTATAGGTGGAGAGTTGATTAGATTCTATTTATATAAGCTATCAATAAGTATTTTTTATCAAAGCACATTTTTTTTCGTAACTTTTTTGTAAGAACAAACTGTAATTTCCTTATAAGGATTATATTTTCATTTCATGAGAGTTACAACTTCTCATATCCAAATATTTCTTTTATATCATTTAAATAATTATTAAACTTTTAATAATAATTTTATGTGGGTCACAATAATTCTTACAATCAAATAATGTATAGTCATCTTTTCTTGTGTAGAAAGTAGGTAATTTATGTTGGGCGACCTACTTCTATCCTCAGTGAGCCTTAATTTGCACATTTCTTATCGAATTGACAAAAGCATCTCAATTTAAAACCAATTGTAGAGGGCAAACGCATCCACATTCTCATCGTTTTCTTTATTTTGTTCCCTTTAGTTAAGGAGATCTAATTTGCGCTGAAGCTCAATGCAGGAAAAAAAACCGTGAGAAACTTTATGATACCAAATTCTAAAACCGGTTAAAAGTCTATTTTTCAATTGGGTTAGCCAAAAAAAAGGTGCAAAATGAAAAAGGAATGGGGCATACAAAATTATAATTATGCCCCGTTTGGTTTAGCTTTAGGCAAATAAGGCCCCGGCAGTTGTCGGCCTCCATTCATTTTCCAGAGAAGATGAATAGTGCCTCGCATGAATAATATAATTTGCACTTCGAAGGTGCAACTTCCCAAAGTAGCTTTGAACCTATTATAGGCTAAAGGCTCTTAGAACATTTTGAAGATGTAATTGCATTCGGCTAAAGTTGTTCAAAAAATTGAATCAAACGCGATTATATTTGGTCAATGGCCTTTAGAGGCCTAAAGCTTCTTCGCAAAGCCGAACCAAACACGGCCTTAATAAAACAATCATATGACATGTCATTTATAAACAACTAAAGTGCAACTCCCATGCTCCATTGCAAAGATAAGTATAATCTTTTTTCTAATTAGTTCTTTCTTGATAATAAGTACGACATATGATGATTAGTCATCTCTTTTCAAATCTAAAATAAGGAAATATTTTGGAATTTCACGTTTCTCTATGAACCAAATGAAAATTTCCAATTATGAGTTTGTTTATATTCTACTACGCCATGAAAGATGACACACGCAACATGCAAACACAGGCAATTTCACCTACAAGTTTTAGCAATAGAAATGGAAGGATGATGGTTGTGTCCGATAAGAGAATAAAAGAAAGGGGAGAGAAATGAGGTTGAGAAAGACATTTCGGACAATCCAATTTAAATGGGTGCGGCTTACGCCACTTAAGGTGTGAAATTAGCATCACCCCAAAAAGATTTAGGTTGATGATTTCAGCTTTAATTTTTCTTTCTCGTAATGTGCATATTTGATAAATTGGACGAATATCATTACCAAATTTCAGAAAAGAAAATTAGTTCAGCGTGCTAAATGTTCATGAGCAATTAGTGAAATAGCTTTCACCATCGAAATAGAAGCACTTTGAGTTGTTATCATCATCATCATGCCCAATTTTTCTTAGGTGTCAAAATTATAATATCCCTTAAATCAAAAAATAAAGCTATGAAAAGAATCGTAAGTGAACTTATGCTTACATATTTGCATATCATTAAGGATGCATTTGGTTTAGTTTTTGAGCCGGCTTTTAGTTGAAAGCGGATCTTCAAAATGCTGAATGCTAATATTAATTTTTCCATTCCAAAATTATTATCACTAATTCTTCATATTTTTGATATTGTCCTTGGTTTTTGTTTTTTTGAGAAAGGAGGCAGCTCTTCATCGGTGAGTTAGATTTGACGCTAGCGGCCATCAACTAAGGTCGCTTGAGGTCACGTGACCCAGTTGAGGGTCGTTGGAGGTCACCGAACCTCGCGTGACCTAGTCAAGAGAGGTTGGAGGTCGCCGACCTTGGGCGACCCTTGACGAGGGTCGCTTGACTTAGGCGCCCTGTGACCCAGTTAATCGCCGCTTAGGTCTCGCGGCCTCAAGCGACCCTTGCTGGGTTGTGTGACCACTGGCCGCCATTGTGCGACCCTTGCGAGACCTAGGTGAGAGCTGCTCGAGGCCGCAAGACCCAAGCAATAGTCATCTAGGTTTCATGATGCTTGGGTCGCCCGAGGTCGCTCGACCTCGGGCGATTGCTGGTGGCCCTAGCCTTTATGGTGAATGATTTAGTCCAATTTTTTTTTAAATATATATGTTATACTTCTCAAAACCCATTGCGAAAGTTTTTTTACCAAATGCACATTCAACTCAAAGTTCATTTGTAAAGAAATTTTATTAAACACAATTGCATTAGCATTTGCATTAGACTGAAAAAGCCCATTTGTAAAGCTGAACCAAACGTACCCTAAAGCCTCACGCATTTTGAATAAAAAAAACTAAATGTATTATAAATTTTTTTAAATTGATACAATTGTGAGTTATGACAGATTTATCAAAAGCTAATTTTTTACATTTGTGTCAATTTTATCCTATGTTAGTTTTGAATTAAATTAGATTAATATCATGAAAAATCACAAACTAGTTATACTTGTAATAATTAAAACTGATATACTTGTTAATTGTCACATGTCAAACAAATTAACAATTTTTGATGATAAAATTTAATAAGAACTAACGAAGAATAAATTTATCATGGTAATTTGGGATTTGTTCGGATGTTAACCTAAAAAATTAAAACCAATCATATGAATCGCAAAATTCAGAAAAAGTAAAGAGAGCGAAAAAAAGAAAAAGAAAAAGCAAACCCCAATAAAAAAAAGGGAGCAATCAGCGAAATTACCAGAACCTTCGACCCAAAAAAAAATAAAAAATAAAAAATAAAAAATTACGAGAACCGTAAAGCAACCGCCTCAATTTGAAATTCAAACTCCCTCTCTCTCTCTCTCTCTCTCTCTCTAAAGCCACCATTTCTCACTTCACTCGCCTTCGCCCCGATTCGAGACCCTCAATCGCCGCCGCATCACACCCACCATGGCCCAGACGCTCCCCCTCCAGACCAGCAACATCGCCAACACCGCCGCCGTAGCCGCTCCGGCGGCGGCGGCGGCGCGCAAGGGCAAGACCGTCGAGGAGACCTACCAGAAGAAGTCCCAGCTCGAGCACATCCTCCTCCGCCCCGACACCTACATCGGCTCCGTCGAGAAGCACACCCAGACCCTCTGGGTCTACGAGGGCGACGAGATGGTCCACCGCCCCATCACCTACGTCCCGGGCCTCTACAAGATCTTCGACGAGATCCTCGTCAACGCCGCCGACAACAAGCAGCGCGACCCCCGGATGGACTCCCTCAAGGTGACCATCGACGCCGAGAGGAACCTCATCAGCGTCTACAACAACGGGGACGGCGTGCCCGTCGAGATGCACCGGGAGGAGAACGTCTACGTGCCGGAGCTGATCTTCGGCCACCTACTGACCAGCAGCAACTACAACGACAACGAGAAGAAGACGACCGGAGGGAGAAATGGGTATGGCGCTAAGCTCACGAATATATTCTCGACGGAGTTTGTCATCGAGACGGCCGATGGCAAGAATGGCCTGAAGTACAAGCAGGTAAAAACGATATGATGAAGTATTATGAAGTAGAAGGATCTGCGTTGTTTAGACCAGTTGGGCTTCTGTTTGTTTGTGTCTTGGATGCCCCTATGTTACCATTTTCTCTAGATTTTATGATTTGGGATTCCTTCAGGTTTATTTCTTGATGTTAGTCATATACATTGCTCTGATGGGAAGGTTACTGTCTCTGTTTGAGCTGCTCTTTTTTATATTGGAGTTCAGCTGTCAGACTAGTTAGGCTTCAGTTTATTTGTGTCTTGGATGCGCCTAGGTTACCATTTCCTCTAGCTTTCATGATTTGGGTTTCCTTCAAGTTTATTTCTTGATGGTAGTTATGTACATTGCTCTGATGGGAAGGTTACTGTCTCTGTTTGAGGTGCCCTTTTTTGTTGTATTGAGTTCAACTGCCCTTGTTTGGACAGAATGGTGCTGTTTCTTTTTCTTTTTTTCTTTTTCTTACAGGATGTCATGTAGTAGTTTCTGCTCAAGGTTGTTGCTACTTTTTTAGGATAGTAAACATACTCATTTTGGTCTTCAGTGGAATGTTCTCACCATTTTCTTTGGGTTAGTGGAATCAATTTGGTCGAACTCCAATAATGATCTGTTCCGATGATTTAAAGGTTTTCTCAAAGAACATGGGAGTGAAAGGCGCACCTGAGATCAAGGCTTGCAAGGCGGGTGAAAACTGGACCAAGGTCTCATTCAAACCGGACTTGGCAAAGTTTAACATGACCCACCTTGAAGATGATGTGGTTGCTTTGATGAAAAAGCGCGTCATTGACTTGGCTGGGTGTCTCGGAAAGACAGTGAAGGTTGAACTGAATGGGAAAAGGGTTCCTGTCAAAACATTTGCTGAATATGTTGGCCTCTACTTGAAATCTGCCTCAAAAAATATACCAGAAAGCTCCCTCCCAAGGTTCCATCCCTTTCTCTTTGTTTGATTATAATCATTTTGTAGTTTTGGATGGTATCTGAATGTAAATTTACCTGATTGGATCAGGATTGAGGAGACTGTGAATGAGAGGTGGGAAGTCTGTGTAAGCCTAAGCGAAGGACAGTTTCAACAGGTACTTTAGATACTTTCTTCTGGTAACAGGCAAATATAGAGCTAGTACTACTGAACGAATTTAACATAGTGAATTCTACAACAGGTCAGCTTTGTGAATGGGATAGCTACTATTAAGGGAGGGACACATGTTGATTATGTGACCAATCAGATTGCCAACCATGTTATGGGTGTTGTGAACAAGAAGAATAAGAATGCCAACCTCAAAGCCCATAACGTGAAGAGTCATTTATGGGTTTTTGTCAATGCCCTCATTGACAATCCTGCATTTGACTCTCAAACTAAGGAAACTTTGACACTTCGTCAGAGCAGCTTTGGATCCAAGTGTGAATTGTCTGAGAAGTTCCTACAAAAAGGTTGGATGCTCTTTAGTGAATTTAATGAAGTTAATTGATTGATTTTTGGGTAACTTTTGCTTATGCTTGCTATAATGCAGTGGCAAAGTCTGGAATTGTTGAGTCTCTACTCTCATGGGCAAATTTCAAGCAGAGCAAAGACCTAAAGAAAACTGACGGTTCAAAGAGAGAGAACCTCCGTGGGATTCCCAAGCTTGAGGATGCTAATGATGCTGGAGGTAGAAACTCTGATAAGTGCACCCTGATCTTGACAGAAGGAGATTCCGCAAAGGCCCTGGCGGTAAGTGTTGGTACCTTTTGGATGCGCAAGATGGAAAACTTCTTAATTTTGTGGCTGAACTTTCTCAAAGAGTCAGCTAACCAAACTAAGTTGATGCAGATGGCTGGGCTTTCTGTTGTTGGTCGAGATCGTTATGGTGTGTTTCCTTTGAGAGGCAAACTACTCAATGTGAGGGAAGCCAGCCATAGTCAAATAATGGAAAACAAAGAGATACAATTCATAAAGCAGATTCTTGGGCTGCAGCAAAATAAGGATTATGACAGTGTCAAATCTTTAAGATATGGTCATTTGATGATAATGACAGATCAGGTTTGACTATTATATAGATTTTTTTTTGTATAATTTATAAGCATTTGCCACTACCGTTGATGCTTCTCGTAGTATAGTCTCAAGAGTATATATTGCTTTCTGGATGTGTATTTGCAGGATCATGATGGCTCCCACATTAAAGGCCTTTTAATTAATTTCATTCATTCATTCTGGCCATCCTTGCTTAAAGTTCCATCTTTCCTAGTGGAATTCATCACTCCAATTGTCAAGGTAGGGATGATTTAACTAAGTCGATCGTCTGTTTTTGGTAGATGGAAAGAAAAAGCTTTAAGCCTTCTCTAATTGTGACTACAGGCCACTCATAAAAATGGAAGAGAATTAAGTTTTTATACAATGCCGGAATACGAGTCCTGGAAGGAAAGTTTGAGCAGCAATGCAAGTGGGTGGTCAATCAAGTACTATAAGGTTTGTCTACATTGTTTAAGTATAACTCAGTTACCGTCTGTAATGGGTAACAAAGTCGAATGATTCCTGCAGGGGTTGGGAACGAGCACCTCAAAAGAGGGGAAGCAATATTTCCAAAATCTTGAAATGCACAAGAAGGATTTTGTATGGGTCAATGACCAAGACGGAGATGCAATTGAGTTGGCTTTTAGCAAGAAGAAGATCGAAGCAAGGAAGACTTGGCTTCGTCAGTTTGAGGTTGGAAATGTTGTCCAACTTTTAAGAACACGAATTACTGGTTGCATTTTTAGATCTGACTTAATGGAATTATGAATTTGTCTGCTGCAGCCTGGTACTTATCTTGATCAGAAGGAGAAGCTCATCAAGTACAGTGACTTTGTTAATAAGGAGCTAATATTGTTTTCTATGGCTGATCTTCAAAGATCAATTCCGTCCATGGTCGATGGACTCAAGCCAGGTCAAAGGAAAATTCTTTTCTGCTCATTCAAAAGGAATTTCGTCAAAGAAGCAAAGATTGCCCAGTTTTCTGGTTATGTATCTGAGCATTCAGCATATCATCATGGTGAGCAAAGTCTTGCTAGTACCATAATCGGAATGGCACAGGATTACGTAGGCAGTAACAACATAAACCTTCTCATGCCGAATGGCCAATTTGGGACCCGCAACATGGTGAGAGTATTTCATATTTCACTGAAGACAATCAGTTTGTCTACAATTTTTTTTTCACTTACATGGAACATTTCACTTTGGCAGGGAGGAAAAGATCATGCTAGCCCTAGGTACATTTACACAAAGCTTTCGCCAATTACACGGTTCCTCTTCCCAAAGGATGATGACAACCTCCTGAACTACTTAAATGAAGATGGGCAATCTATTGAACCTACTTGGTAATTACTCATTATAGGACCCTTATTATTCATTTTACCCAATATGAAAGTGTTAACTAAACTAGTACTGGTCATGTAATGCAGGTACATGCCTATCTTACCTACGGTTCTTGTCAACGGAAGTGAAGGAATTGGAACTGGATGGAGTTCTTACATCCCCAACTACAATCCAAGAGATATTATTGCCAACTTGAGACGTTTGTTGAATGGTGAAATGATGGAGCCCATGGATCCCTGGTATCGTGGATTTAGAGGGACCATCGAGAAAACAGCCACTAAGGAAGCTGGCGTCAGCTACACTGTTTGCGGGATAATCGAGGAAGTTGATGATACCACACTGAGGATAACAGAGCTTCCAATTCGTCGATGGACGCAGGATTACAGGGAATTTTTGGAATCATTATCAACTGGAGAAAAAGATAAAATGAAGGATCCTTTTGTAAAGGTAATGAGCTTTAAAAACCTTGTCCATCACAACTTGTCTTTGATGATCATCGCTAAAATGTATTGGCCAATTGCAGGAATTTAGGCAGTACAGTGACGATGTGACTGTACATTTTGAAGTTATGTTGACAGAGGAGAACATGATGATAGCAAAGCAAGAGGGTTTAATGAAGAAATTTAAGCTGACCTCAACAATCAGCACGAGTAACATGCACCTGTTTGACTCAAACGGAGTGATCAAGAAATATGACAGCCCTGAACAAAGTATGCTAATTTTGTTGCTTAACTCACGATCAGCCATATTTTTAGTAGGATTATAACTTATATACGTATTCTAATCCATGTCTCATTTTTATCATCTTTCTTTCTGCAGTTCTAGAGGAGTTTTTCCACCTAAGGCTCAAGTGTTATGAGAAAAGAAAGGTAACCCCAGCGAAAGCGAAGAAATGGTTTCGGCTATTCACTTGTGCTCTGAGGCTTTTCATACGTGACTTGGTTGCAAATAGCATATTATGAGTACTTTTCTATTTCTCGCTTGCAGAAAATTTTGCTGGAAAATTTGGAGTTAAAGTTAGCAATGTTGGACAATAAGGTTAGGTTTATTCTCAGTGTTGTCCATGGAGAGATCATTGTGAGCAACAGAAAGAGAGCAGATTTGTTCCAAGAGCTGCAAGCAAAAGGCTTTGCTCCCTTCAGGAAGGAGGCTAAAACAATTGAAACAGCAGTGGTTGGGTCAACAGATGATTCAGAAGAAACAGAAGAGAACTTAGAGGCCACTGCTAAAGGAGTGAGAGCCAGTGATTACGAGTATCTGCTCTCCATGGCAATTGGCACACTGACTCTTGAGAAAGTTCAGGCGTTATGTGCTGATAAGGATAAGCTTGTTAATGAGGTTGATGAGTTGAGAAAAGCAACTCCAGAGAATTTGTGGTTGAAAGATCTTGCTGCTCTAGAGGAAAAACTTGATGTATGATTTTCAATGCCCTCTGTTTGATGCCCTCTTGACATTACTTTATTAACTTCTGTTTTGATTAATGCTTTCTGCTGTGCTATGCAGGAGCAAGAAAAAATTGATGCCCAAGCAGAGGAAACGAGAAAGGCAAGAAACAAAACAAATGGAGCTGGCACAAAAGTCTCTAGACAAGCACCGAAAAAGCCTCGGCAGAATAACACTAAAGCTAAGAATTCAGAAGCTCAAACAGAAGTCTCTCAAGGATCAACCATTACATCGGAAGCAGGTTAATATGGGAATTTTGTGATAACTTAACTGCTTGCATTATTATTATTTATATCGAATCACTGACAGTAGATGTGTTTCTCTTTCAGAAAATGCCGCTGATGTTGCGAAACCAAAACGTGGTGCTGGTGCTAGGAAAGCTCCAGCTCCGAAGGTGTGTTTGGTTTCTTCCTTTCAATTAAAATCAAGGCAGCCGTCTTTGACAATGATCAAATTTCTGTTTTCATTTGTGCAGCCTAGAAAGAGTGCCTTGGTTTCAGATGACGATGAGGACTTTGAGATGCTTGACTTAAAAGAACGACTTGCTGCATATAATCTTGAATCTTCACCAGATAATTCATCAGGTGAGAGCTTTTTGCCAGAGTGACTTCGATTTGTTCGAATTAAAAGTCAATTCCATCTATAAAGATACTGTGGCTACACAAGATAGTGAATAAGGAACACCTGATTGTGTTGAGGAACCGGTGCCATATTTGCTCAAAATTTACTTGAGATTTGTATCATTTTTCTGTAGCCTGTAGTCAATTGGTGATAATGATTCTAGCGTAACACATTTTCCATGCAACGCAGCTCTAGAGGATAAAATGCCTGAAAAACCAGTCAAGGCAAAAGAACCTAGCAAAAGGGCTGCCTCGAAGAAGAAGGCCACGGTCACCCTTTTGGACACTTCAGAGGAAGAAAATAGTAATGACAGTGGAGACGATGACTACGAGATAGTGGACTCTGAAGCAGAGGTGGCAAAGAAGAAGGAGGCAGAAAACCAGCTGCTGCTGCGAAGACATCCAAACCACCTGCAGCAACAAAGAAAGGTAAAGCCAACAAGCAGCAAGCTCAGGGAACGACACAACGGCTCTTGACCGAGATGTTAAAGCCAGCTGAAAGCAGTGGAGTTTCGCCGGAAAAGAAGGTACGGAAGATGAGGGCATCTCCATTCAATAAGAAGAGCAGTTCCATGCTGGGAAGGGAAGGGAAGGCAGATAGTTCCAACGGTGATGATGCTGAAGAGGTGCTTGAAGTGGCCCCTCCGAAAGCAAGGCCTCAGAGGGTGAATCGCAAACAGACAAGATATGTGGTGAGCGATTCCGAGAGCGAGAAGCCGACTGATGATTCTGACTTTGATCAAGATGACGATTAGTTGATGGAAATGTCGTTTTTCCATAATGTCCTACCCTGTATTATTATGAAACTTGGAGCTTTGGATGCAAAGTCATTCATTAGTTTCTAGTCGTTTGTGTTCATCTATCTCTTTCTCAGAGGAGATGTTCCATGGGAACCCGTAGTTCTTCTTGCGTCAAAATCAACAAATTTTAGTTTGTTGGTGGTACAGCTCATGTGGTCACTTTACTTTTAACAACATCCTTATAAGAAATCATTTCACTTGGTTTTTTATTTTTTTGGGTCGATTAGAGTGCTTGATAATAATAATTTTTTTGGCTAGAATTATTTTTCTGTTCACAGGAATGAATTCGAAACAAAAATCTATTTGATAATGCAATTTTATT
Organism: Angophora floribunda; assembly: GCA_014182895.1. Taxonomy (NCBI): domain Eukaryota; kingdom Viridiplantae; phylum Streptophyta; class Magnoliopsida; order Myrtales; family Myrtaceae; genus Angophora; species Angophora floribunda. Next base: position 22,557,408 of record CM024712.1, read on the forward strand.
ATTTAATTTCTGGAACAAATTTTTAATTTAGAAATAGTTGTGGAATAGAAATGAGAAATAAAATATTTCTATCTTTATATTTTTGGAATAGAAATAAGAAATATAAATTCTTTTCATCACTGTTTTCTTTATTCTTGGCCTTCTTGTATGTTGCCACTTATTGTTGTTAGAGAGGAGGAAATTTTGTTTCGTTATTAATGAAATTTTATTCCGAGAATAGAAATTTACAACAAATTAAACTTATATACAGTAACACAAGGATAATGTTTAAACATTTAAACTAAAACCTAAGAAGTTATTATTATTTTTTTTTTACAATAACGAGCTTCTATTTACAAAAAAATTGGAATGAAATCATAAAGACCATATTTTCAGATGTGGGGATTGAACCTGCTACCTTCCCATTTTGAAACGAAAGGGTGGCTACTAGGACATCACTCCAAATAATCATGATCAAGATTATAGATGAATTGTCGACATTTTTTTCTTTTAAAAAGGATTCTCTAAGTACTAATTTATTCTATACCCATGCCGACAATGTTTGTACAAACTTCATTTGGGGTGGAGCCAAGAAGTGGTTATACAGATGTAATTAAAAATAAGGTGATAGGGATGCGTCTCCTCCTATATGTTTCCCTAATTTAAGTTATAGTGATGAAGGACACGAAATTGCTCAAGAGGAATATATTCTCCTTACCTTTAAGGACTTCTCATCAATACATAGCTCAAGAAATTTTATTCTTTGTCATGCAATTATAAAATCGGTGGAGCCCATGAAGTGGAGCCTTTCACCAACCCCTTCCGGATTCATCATCACGGGGACGCTAGAATCGACCCCTATGGTCTAAGAAGCGCCATGCATTCATGGTATTTGAATCAATCATGACTTTTGGCAGGGCCATGCACTCTATCTTTCTGTCCATCAAACCCACGAGGAGACAAGCATATGCGATTACTTTATTTCAATTCAAGATGTATGTTGCGGTCGGATAATATCTCGAGTCGATTTTCATAAACATGACAAAACTTGTCGATTCAATTTTGAAAATAGACCACTCATGTCAGTATAAGAGGATTTGTATGGAAGTAATTATTTTATGGCTCGGACTCAAAAAGCTGCATTTAATTAAATTTAAAACTGTTATGAGCACAATTTTGTAAAGGTTTTTAGTAAATGAATAGGTCGGTGAAGGTGGGTTCATTCGGGACATGTGACACTTAGACAATAGGCCCCTAGTGAGGCTCATTAGTCGAGTCCCTGGTATCATTCTACATATACAGTTAGGAGCCATGGTTTGGTATGTTCAATGCACCCTATGAAATGCTAAATCTCTCATTAGGTTTTTGTCTGTGACGTGCAGAATACAGGACATGAAGACCGTCCGTGAGCCCTAGGGATGCGAAATCCGTGTGTTAACGAAACCTAAAACCTCTGATTTCTTGGTGCACATTATGCTAATCAATCCACCCATAGAAAACAAATAGTTCATGCCCAAGGGGAAGAATTCCAAGGCATGGGCAATGAGCGGTTTCCGTTCTCTGTCGTCGTCATCCACCTTTGCCTCAAATTTAGAAATGGAGACGTGGGTTTTGTTAAAGAAGCATGTGTTCCTTGCATTCCTAGTCTTACATCGCTTAAAAGGTTTTCTTTTTTACTTTCGCTGTTAATGCATCCACCTTTCCCCTAGCACATCCGATAAGGCCCCACTCATAATCTGGCGGACGAGACCTGGAATGTTACTTTGAGTGGGAAACGTAGGGATTCCAAATCCATCACATCCGAGCTGAACTCCTAGTCACTCTGTGAAGCCTTCATGCGGCTTGAAGAAATTACCCAATTCTAGAAACCCTCAAGTGCAATCCCGTGCGGTTCCCAGATTTGGCAGCCCACGGGGTTCAAAGACCAATTTGGGCGGACCTGGACAGGTTTTTTTTAGTTATGTATCCTGTGCCCACCCGACCCGACGAAATAGTAAAAACATATATTTATTAATTGATGGGAGATAGAGACGATAAATTTAGGCTCTGGAGCCAGCCCTACCTAATGATCACCGCTCAACCCCATCGGCTGGCCATATACCTACGAGCCCTGGTTGCGAAGGAGTTTCCAATCATTGGCTGGAATCCGTTTGTGATAATTCCAATAGGAAAATGGATTCCCCTCCCAACAAGCCAAACCACAAAAACAACTCCGGGCGGGCCCGCTTAGAAGTAGGGCGGTCTTCCATATCGTTGGTCACCTGCGCAAGTCACGCACGCGCTCAAAACATATGAACTCGCTTCATTTCAAACATAAAATGTTATTGATCGTGCGTTGAAGCTTAGATGATCTGATAATCGGAGTCGAGCAGGGCTGTATTGCAACCGGCGCGTGTTCAGGATTTCTCCGGCCACGCACCATCAATCATTGTTCAGTCGATGTATCTGGACGGTGGTGATCCCGATCCTCTTTCAGCCTTCGCAGTCCCATCCACTCACTCCTGCTGGCCCATCTCTCCTACCACAGCAGAACCTTTGCATCGCATGCTGGCTTTTAGGCAGCTACGAAGGATTTATTATAAGCTTTACACAACCACCTCTGATGTACTTTTCTATATAATCCCAGGAATATATTCTACTTGAGCAAGCCACTTTACTTTTTTTAGACACCACGAGATCATATTATATACAAAGCTCGTGATTAAAGAATTTGTAGGCATTGATGCTTGAACTCCTATGATTAACTATCACACGGAGAGAAGGCGAAAGCTGTGATTACAACAAGGTCGAGAGAGACCTCAAGCTAGCTACATGCTCGTTTCTCCAATCTTGAGTGCTGTGCTGAACGAGTCTCCAGTATGCTTAGAAAGTAATTCGAGATACTTACTAACGATAGCTAATTTCCATATAATGCTTATTTAGGGTATCGAAATTCCCGGCATTTATTTATTAAACATGCCGCTTTACCATCTTAAGATTGCAGGTGTTGGCGGTGAGCCCTTCAAGCCATTCATATTTCTACATATGGATTCTAGAAATTGGTTTATTAACGTGTGGATGGGGTTGGTGCAGGTCTTGAGCATCAATTCTGTATCCCAATATAGCCCACTTAAACAATAAAAAAAGAGAAAAAAGAAAGCAGGGCTAACAACAAAATTTTCTTTTATGTCCATGATAGATATCCGAACCTTTGTCTTTTTACTTTTTTTCCCATGATGATGGGAAAGTCTACCTTAAATACATATTTTAAATAAAGTATCATAAAGTACCTCGATGATTTTTTCAAATCACTTGGCAATTTTTAACTATTATGGTCTCTCGTCACTTATCGTTTAAGTTTTTGCATTGAACATTTTCACATGATTATCACTTGTCTCGTATGTTTGTCCCCTCCGATTTGCATGTAAAAGAAATGTGAAATAATGGGGTCTTCATGTTGTTTCGTTTAAACTTTTGGATTGAATTTTCTGACAAAAATCATAAAATAACATCCATTTTCTTGACCATCTTTTAAGTTAATTATAGTTCCTGTCCAAGTCATCTCTCGGTGGATAACAGTGGACGGGGTCGGTGCAAAGTTTCGAACGCTAATTCGATTGTCGGAATCCTCATTTAAATAAAGAAAGAACTTTCTACGATGGGGGGATATCATAATGACCGGAGAGAGAGAGAGAGAGAGAGAGAGAGAGAGAGAGAGGGCGATAGTGGTAAATGATAATTGGAGAAAATGGTCCATTTCTCGAGTGCTTCACGGGTTTCATCTGTTCGTTCTGCTGTCGCGTAGCTTTGATTATGATCTGCTTTGGCCCTTGACGTGCGTATTTCCACACGAAATTGGTCAAAGACGCCACTGCTCTTCCTTTTCTTCCCTTCTCGTTTACGAGTTTCTCAGAGCAACTTGCAAAACATGTCTAATCAAGATTATTTAGTTGTGATTACACAGGACCTGAAGAAAACATTGTGGGTAAAACTACATGGATCGAGCGAGATTTTCGGTTCGTGTATACCGAGTGAGATTCAAAAATATTGCTTCCATCCATTTTATCTCTGTTTTTATAGGTTAAATTCGTTTTGTGGAAAAAAATGATCTAAATTTGTTGTATTTTTTGCTTAAAATAACTAATCAATGGAAAGTGTTTTTTTATTATTGACAACAAATTTTTTGATAAATATTATCGTGGAAGATGAAAATATATTTTGTTCATTCGTTTTTATATGCAATAAAGATAGTCATTTTTAGAAATATATTTTTCAACTTATTCATTTGTTGAGAAATATACGTGGCCTTAATTGAAAAATCGCGATTTTCTTTCAATAATTTTGTTTGTAAGATCTCAATTTCGCGTTTTGTAAAAAAATTCATTACAATCTAAGTTAGGGTTTTATCATGGCAGTTAGATATTGTCTTCATTGCCCACCTTTTCCTCTGCACTCTCTCAACCACTCTTTCGTTCCTATCTCTCTCTCTCTCTCTCTCTCAACTCTGATTCTTTTCTTTTTAAACACAGTTACTTGTCTCATACTGGTTTTTGCTCAAAAGGACGAAGGCAAAAGAGGCTCTTTTACAAATGCGAAACCTTTTTTCTCACAACTACATATCGTTGCAAAGGAGCATATGATACACTTGGTCCATATCGTCGCACCAAGATATCTTTCCTTTTTATAGGTCATTGGCATGATGAGATATTGGGTAACATGACGTTATTAGTGTGAACGTGTGGGTTTTTATCAAAGAAGTTTTAGAACAATTAATATATCATAATTTGTTGATAGATCATCGACTTAATCTTTTGATTAAAGACAAGAGTGCGATTAGACATAAATAGGCTCGGACTTGAACTTTCTTATGGTGATTTTCCTATTGAATTTTGGTTGCATTTTCTCATAGTACTGAAATATCTGGATTATTTTAAGATTTCTATACTTGCTTTTCGGAATATAGAAAGCAAAAAATGCAAACCCTAATCACATTCCTAGGGCAAATAATAGAGCTAGGGGGACAAGGCATACGAGATCTAGGAAACTGTAAAGAGAGCCTCATTGACATTTTGATGGAGAGCAGGAATAGCTTCTTCTCATTGGAGGTCACCTTAGACAAGACGTTGCGTCTGTAGCGATAAGTTTCTGAATGCAACCAAAGGCGAAGGAGGAAAGTGGATAGGAAGGGGGAATCCATTCCCTGGGCTCGACGACAAAGGACATCATCATGGACTCTTCTTGTTCTCTCTCGTGACTCTTGTTAATGGGGGCACCCCGTTGCCCCCATCTCTCCTCTTAATTCTCCTCCAATTTCTCTCACAAGCTTCGTGTAAAATCTCTGTTGAGTGAGGGAATCATCTTGCTTCCATGTTGAGTCAACTGAGTTATTGTCTTTTCCCTCTCTTTCACGGGGGTGGAAACTCGACGCGCATCTTTATGGGTTGTGTCCAGTGAAATCACAAGAAGCGTGGCGACCAGGTGATTATTACATATGCAAACTTCCTTGAAAAACCCTAATGTGAGATTCACACGCATTGGCGACTTTCGAGAAGGAAACAAGTCCTAACCCTTTCGGTGTTAGGGTTTTTAAACTGGGTCCATGGAGATGAGCCTAAGCAGTGTCCTTTTGTGAGAGAGTGACTTGGATATTATCCTGCCATGTGGCACGTCGCGAATGGGTGAGACCACATATGATTGGTGGTCCAATGCAACAGGAGAAATTGAAACTTTCTGTGCATATTGTTTCATTCCATACCTTACCCAGTTGTCATCCACCTCTTATTTTTTGAATCAGGGGAAGAGGGGGACCCTACATGGGACCGTTGGGAACAAAATCATGAGACAACAGGTTTCTATTTAAACCAAGGAATAGAACCCACCAAAACCAAAGGTTCCATCAAATAATGCACCCTCCTTAGGTCCATCTAAAAAGACTAAACTCAATTATTTGTGAATATGATTCCTCCAAGTTAAATTAAAATCCACTGAAATGATGTGAATTGCCTCCAACGTTTATTAGTGTACTACTAGGAAAGGGATTTTTCTTGGTAGCTAATAAAATTATGATCTTGAAAGTGATGAGATGAAAAATGGCAAGAGAAGAATGAAATCGAATATCTTATTGAAATTTGTAACTCTTTCTCGAGGTTGGTCGTTCAAGTCTTTTAGTAGGCTGGCGACTTGTATCGTGTCGTATCGTGTCGTGTGTTGTCCTATCATCACATTCGCTTTGATTAGATGAATGATAAGTTATATCATAAAAATATATGTTAATTCATGTCACATTCAAGTTAGCATATGGTATCGAGTTCCTCTTAATAAATTTGCATCTTGCTGAAATTTTGTTGGCATATCACATGTCAAATATTATCAGATCTATGTCTTATCGAACACAATTGATTTCTCGAGCCACGATAGTGCTCTCCCATTATGTCACTTTAGAGCAAATTTGCTTTCATCGGGACTCGAATCTATGCCCGCATTTCTTGAGGCGCAATTCGACGTGGATGCTTAACTAACTAAGTTACCCTTTCATGTTCAATTCACCCACATCCACAGCTTGTGAGCTTTCAAATGTGACACACCTTGTGTTTTCCCTTTTGCTTTTCCTAGGAATCAAGAAACCAGGAAGAAATCATGAGGAAAGGCCACCCAAACCCATCACCACCCCAAAACAAAAGTTTCCAGCTTTGATGGTATTGGCTCGGCTGGCACCAGCCTTTTTTTTTTTTTTTTTTTTTTTTTTTAAAATTTTGGCTCTCCAACTTAATTCCTCACGCGTCTCTTTTGATCTCTCTCTCTCTCTCTCTCTCAAGCATCATTCCCATTCCTTTCCTTTTTGCTTTATTATATTTCACATCAACCCCCCATTCTTTGCATTTATATACCGCTATAAACCCTACCAAAGACCTCACAACATCAACCATTTCTCTCTCTCTCTCTCAAGCCAAAGTATAGAGCAATTATGGCCCTTGGAAGTGGAGGTCCTCGTGCTTCCTACATGGCGGTGCTCGTGAGTTTGCTGCTCATGGCGGCTGCCTCATTAGTAGCAGCCGGGAACTTCTACCAGGACTTCGACCTGACGTGGGGTGGCAGCGACCGAGCCAAGATCTTCAACCGGGGTCAGCTCCTGTCGCTGTCCCTCGACAGGGTGTCAGGGTCGGGCTTCCGGTCCAAGAAGGAGTACCTGTTTGGCCGGATCGACATGCAGCTCAAGCTCGTCGCCGGGAACTCCGCCGGCACCGTTACTGCTTACTACGTACGTATCTTTATCGTCTTGCATCGTATCATGCTAACTTTTATGCAGGAAACAAAGTTTACGTCGAGCAAAGCTCGTTTTATCTGAAAAAAATGACGAGTTCTTGTCTTTCGATTTCGGTTTGTGATTGGTTTAGATTACCATGATCACCCACGACTTCTTTCTCTTTTGTGCATATCTTTTTTGAGTGGAAGAAACAGTTTTCTTTGACTGTGTATATTGGTGTTTTGACATCATTAAGGTTGGCTCACATGAGACTTCTTTAGAAGGCAAAAAGCAGCTGGTGATAGAGAGAGCTTCGGGAACATCATTGGGTAGTATAATACCAACTCGCATTAAAAACTACAACCAATTTGAAACGGACAATTCTTGCGTTCTGGTGACGAGATTTTATCAGATGAAACATCGGACCACGTCCGCGTCTCCATCTATTGCAATGAAAAAGAAAAGAAAATCTCTTAAACATTCCCTAACAATTCCAATCCATGCAAATTCAATGACTTGGTAAAATATATTTTAAAGCAAGTCATCCTTTAATGTCTGCCTACATATCTTACGGTGACTTGTCGATAGCTCATGGATCTTCTTGCTCTCCGATCATGATGGGGCGCGAATTGACACGAGCTAACTCCGATCGTTGTTGCTTTTGCAGTTGTCTTCGCAAGGACCAACTCACGATGAGATCGACTTCGAGTTCCTCGGGAACCTGAGTGGCGACCCTTACATCCTCCACACCAACGTCTTCACTCAAGGGAAGGGTAACAGGGAGCAGCAGTTCTACCTGTGGTTTGACCCCACCAGAAATTTCCACACATACTCCGTCATCTGGAAGCCTCAGCACATCATGTGAGTGTCGAGAAAGTGAACATCGATCACGTCTCGATATGAGTTTAAAAGCATTGGATCATTAGGCAAAATCGATCCAATCGCTATTGATCTTGTGACAAACTGAATGTTTCTGACATGCCCTTTTTCTGGTTTTCAGCTTCTTGGTGGACAACATTCCTATCAGAGTGTTCAAGAATGCAGAGTCAATTGGCGTGCCCTTCCCCAAGAGCCAGCCCATGAAGATATACTCAAGCCTTTGGAATGCCGATGATTGGGCCACGAGAGGCGGCCTGATTAAGACAGACTGGTCGAAAGCGCCCTTCACAGCATACTACAGGAACTTCCAGGCCACTGCCTGCACCTGGTCCTCAGGCTCCTCGTCCTGCGAGATCAGGCGGCCCTCCTCCAACTCCGGAGCCACATGGCAGGCCAATGAGCTCGATGCCAACAGCCGGAGGCGGCTCAGGTGGGTCCAGAAGTACTTCATGATCTACAACTACTGTGCAGACTCCAAGAGGTTCCCTCAAGGCAGCCCAGCTGAATGCAGGCGCTCACGATTCTAGAAAAGAAACAGGGTAATCAACTCGTTCGAATGGAAGGTCGTTCAGCAGTATACAGTTAATGGATTCTTTCGTTTTGTTTCACATGTTCAAGTCATGACTCGCTCGTGTTGTCTTGATTCCGGGTGGAAAATAATAAAAAATGGCCTTTGTACATTGTTTCTTGTTGAAGGTCGGGGGGGAATGAATATTGCTCTGTAAAGCCACGGTTGTGACATAAAGATATGTTTGTAGCAGTTGTTCTACTTTATGTAATAAAACTTAGCATTCTCTTTTCTAGTTCAGTGTATCATATAATGTGGTCACATTGATCAAGAAGTTGGCAAAATCATTGGTTTTCGAAACATTTTTTATGCTTTTGATGGTGGCATCGAGATGAATCAAGTAGGTAACCATTGCAAACATGCATTCCTCAAAATCAATTAGCTCTCAACTCTGGAAGATAATCCATGCGAATGCGATATTCAGAGCAAATTTCATAAGGACAGAATCCTTGATGCAAAGTGGCTTCCGGTGCAATCCGACACTTGATTGCATGAAATGACTAAGAACCAGAACATTTCTGTTGCCCTTTTTATTTAAAGCCGTTTGGTGGGCAAGAGTCAAGAACAGTTCGTGACAGCTCTTATAAAGATGCTTTCTATTGAATGTTTGTGTTAAAAAATTCAGATTAAAGTTAGACAGGATTTAACACAGCAGCCTAAAAAGTGCTGCCTTTGTTCAAGTATCGCTTCTTAATTAGCAGAGTAGACAAAGAACTTATTATATAGAGGGCCACAGAAAGGATTGATAGTCATTGATTCTTTTTAACTTGTAGTAGGATGAAGCTTGAGCAGTGGCAGAAAATTTGGGAAATATTGTGTGGCAAGGGGTTGCAAATGGGATCCATGCTTTGAATTAAAAGCAGAAAAAACCAAATTGGAATCAGGATATAGCTAGACAGGACAAATTTTGAATGAAAGCAAGATCTGAACTCCATACGATCCTTGCCAGTGGGCTTGTAAAAGGTGGTCCTATCGCGACTCCCTCTTCAATGTCGATTGCAGCTGTGCCTCGCTCATTAAAGCTGATAGTAATTTGTTTTCTTGTCCATGTTACTTTGACTCTCAACTCACTCTCAAATTTAGACTTTGAAGAGTGGGAATTGAACTCCACATTTGAAACTAATTCCCCACCTTCCACTTTCTATGCGGGAAGAATGGCTATTGGAGCAGAATCCATTGGTTAAAAAAAAAACTGATGGTACTTGAATTAGTGAAAGAATCGTTTAAATTGGTACTCTAGGAAGAAGTGTACAGTGTTACCGGCTAAGAGGGAACAGGGCAGATAAACAAGAATGGCGATATGTGAACTCAAATGCAACAATGTTATAATCATATCCTATAAGTTGATGCCGTGAAGGCGTGGCGACAAAATATACACTGGAGTGGATCTCTCTACTTACAGGGTTTTCGTCATTTTTGGAACTCTGCCTAATAGCAGTATCGCAGTAAGTTCCTGACTTCAACATACTTCAAATCAAAGACTCATTCCCTTGAACTATATCATGCTTTCACCAATTAAGACTGCATAACTTGCACCTCAATGCTCCGGCCACATTCTATGGGACATCTTTTCATCCGACCAAGTCAAAGACAGTATCATCCCTCATCTCCAGGTTCCATAAGGCGTGCCCAACTCATGTTGACCCGATCAGATCTCTGACCTTGCTACTTGAAATAATTCCTAATATCTTTAAACGATATTAGTGTTGCACAAATAGAACAGAATCAACAAGGATGTTACTCAAGACCCTTCGCTTTGCAGTTCTTCATGTAAAGTGCTGTTTTTTGCGCTGTCATTGAATGTTACCCTTGGGCGATGCAAGTGCTGTCACCATTGATATTTTGTCAGTTTCATAAATAGTCAGAACTAGGCAGTTTGAAGAATCATGCAACAATAAGAGTATGGTTTATACTACTTACAACAACTCTACAGTGGATATTGAGTTCATCATTCATTTGAGAAAGGTGGTGTTTTGCTAGCTCTTCAGCTTCTGATGCTCTTCTACAAGCTTCTCTTACCTGAAATTCCTAGAATTACATTCAAATTAGAGGGATATTGGGCAAAGAAACCAGAAGCTTAATACCTTCGGAAAATCATCTGATCAAGCAAAAAAGTACAATGAAATGACAAGCCACCAAGCTTCCTATTCCTTGAACATAATGATGTCTCCCATCTTAAAAACAAGCAGAAAAATACTTCTGGCACCGTCAATGTGCATTTCAGATGCAACTGCTGCGAGCAAAGCCATCATTCTCGGTGCTTCTAAAAAGTTACAAGGCTTCCTCGATGACTCATTCAGCAAAATGTACAATCCGGACATACTTATCATATGAATGCAGGCTGAGTAGCATATGCAAAAAACCATAACTGCTCATATTACATTCAAGGATCTACACAGAAACAAGCAATACAACCAGCTTCAGGCCTTTCTGTTGCACCTGAGATGACTGAGAAGGGAGCTTCATTTACATGATTCAAGACTACAAAGTGGTTGCGAGATATCAATGATTGTATGTTGTTTAGTGATTGTTCTTCTGGCAAGTACTTTAGTCAAACAAAATAAATGTAATGAAAGAACTAAATTGATTGCACCCACAGCAGAATAATAAAAAACTGGAAAAAAACTACTCCACAAACGTTTTGCCATGAAACCATGCATAGTTACATGGCTGGGGGGGACACATGAGTGTGCACACACAAGCATCGTGGAGTGGATCGTAAGAACATTCTATATGATGATACCACCATGAAAAATCAAACATCAAGCTACACCAGATAATACATCTTAAATGCAGCTGTAAGACATAATAGGATGAAAATAGACTTGGCATATCAGTTTGGTGATGTACCTGCAGCACAGCAAGATGGCTAACACCGCAATTGATTTTTTCCACTATGCTCCTTAATTGAGATAGTTGATTTATCAAATTAGAAGTCATTTCTTCTGCATCCTTCATCTGGTTCCTTGAGAACTCAAATGCCCTTTCTGCATTGAGACGGAAGGAAGCACAGGTCAAACAACTACACAGCCCACGGCATCCTCGTGGATTTCTTTTCAAAATTCCCTTTCTTGAAGCTTCATTAGCAAACCCGGACAGATCTGAAGCCCCAATTTGAGAAAGATTTTGCATTGGTCCCTCTGCTCCTATTTCTTTTGCATCAGAAGAAAGTACTGGTGTTGAATTTGCATATAACTCCCCAACATGTTCAGATGACTGACATAACATAGTGCGGTAATCCTCTTTCGATTGATGAACACTAATAGAATATGATGATGCTGCCTGCAGATGTCGTTCATCTCTAGCATTTACAATACCATAAGAAGATTCATGCGTGCTATCTGTACTTTGTATGACATGTTCAGCAAGAATGTCTTCATCCTTTTGCAAACAAGTACCATGTGCCACTAATTCTGGAGAACTTATGTCAAGATCAGCTGAACCATGATCGCCATTGCTTTTATCAGTTGGAAAGCTTTGGAAGTCAGAGAGCACAGGTGGTGAGGAAGACTCCACTTTAGACCTAGTCAGAAGTTTCAAGCATTGACCATTTCCTGGGGTACCTAATGAACATCCAGAGGAAATTATATTTTGACGTAAATAAAGTAATAAGGAAGAAAAACACTAGCAGAGGTCGTGTGATTACAAGAGTCATCTTTTGCAATTTCCATTAGATAGGGCAGCATCCTCTTGTAACTGAATGAATTTGGATTTTTGAATACCTTCAGTCTCGAGCATGGATTTGGCACCTGTCCCAATGTCACAATAACCGATATTAGCCTGGAAGCAAGAGATAAAAAGAAAAAGAAAAAAAGAGAAAAGAATTGCAAAGAATATCATCTCCTTTCAAATTTTAGTTTAATGCAAACTTTCCTCTCCCGTGAAATAGAGAATCTAAAGTTTCTGTTAAAGATGGTGCCTCACCATTTTATTCTTCATAGAATTTCCACTATTTTTGTCAGAAATGGAGTAGCCCACCTTGCTGATATTGCTAGGAGAATTCTGTGGCATCCCATTTGCAATAGACGTGACATATTTAATTTTGTTACCTTCAATTTCATTTACTCCTGGTTCTTGAAAAATCCCTGAATCTGATGGGGGTTAATGATCTTGCTTCGTTTGTATCAATCATCTGATTCAAAACCCCACCACAATCACTACCTCTGGTTTCAGTGAAAAAGCCATTTTCTCCGCTGCTGGAATTGTGCGGAGCAATGAGCTGAAACCTTTTCATTCCTCCATCCATTGGATGCTTTTGTTCATGGAAGCAGTTATCAGCTACATTCTCCTCCTCAGACAAAGATAAGACTGATTTCACACTGTTCAAATCATCAGCTTTGCCAGAAAGCCTACCATCAATTACCTCAGCCTCTTCTTTTTCTTTTGTCTTTACATCATCAGTATAAGTTCCGGCTGAGATATCACCGCCAAGAGCAGAGCCTTGCACAATTGATTTGGGCCTTCCACTATCTATATGGCCATCAATAGCTCGATCGCCCAAGTCTTTGTTTACCATAGCAGGGGCGTCAAGACAGGTTCTATCCTTGTCGACAGTTGGAATGACCAGGGGAACAGTTGTGGATGCAATGTTGTCAAATCCATGCTTACTAGATTCATCCATGGGAATATCTCTGTACTTTTCTTCCATACCCATTTCACGCTTTTGACTTCCAGAAACTCTAGTATTGCCTACCCATAAAATACAATGTGGAGACTCAGTGTCCCTGCCTGGTGAATTTAAATCAAAGAGCAAATCAGAGGAGAAGAGGGAAGAGAGATTACCCGAATCTTCTATTGCCATGTCTGTCAAGTAAGGAAGCAGTCGCCTGTAGCTGATCGAGCCGGGCCTCTTGTATATTCTTCTTCCTAATTTTAAATGCGGATTAAGACCCTGTGAAAGGCACCCATTCACTCAATCTCCATAATTAATAAGACGCAAGAACAATCATCTAAAAATCTCAGGTTCTCTGCATAGTCAACATCGTCGCGTTGGATGGTAAAGCTTTGGCATGAACAGAACAAACCCAGTGGACAACCTACACTGAACGACAAAAAGATTCAGAAAATGTGAGAATCTCACCGGTTCGCCCTTCGAAGAGTAGTCGTTTCTTTTCCCAATTTCAGCTCCAGAGCCTTCATCCTGGGAGGACCCCTGCAGCGGCTCGACCGAAAGCGGATCTGCCCTCTGGAGATCGCAATTGCTTCCATTTTCTTCTACCTCCGGGCTCAGAATCACATCCGTTGCTTCCGGGGGAGTGGTCTGAACGCAATCGTCGCCGGAATCGTCCGACCTCTTCGCCGTCTCAGCAGCAGCGACATCCTTCTCGGGCGAATGGGGAGGCATGTCGTCGTTCGCTCCGTCGCGCTCAGCCTGAAAATCTACCTTTTCGAGCCCTTCGTCCTCCTCCGACGTCTTATCACCACCACCACCATCATCATCATCATCATCCTTGTACAAGTCCCTCCCGCCGTCCTCCTCAGAGCAGTACTCCCTCACAATCGAAGACAAAGTAGCGCTCACACCATCCTTATCGGCCCCGCCTTCCTCTCCGCGCGGCGAATCGGGCTCCTCGAGCTTCCCCTCCCGGCGATCCGGACCAAGCCCGCTCGACTTCGGCTCCGGGCTGAGCGAGAAGACCCGCCGGCTGCGGAGATCCTTGATGGAGACGGGAGACGAGCCATCGCCGTCGCCGGCGTGGGGGAGGAGGTTCCGCCGGGGGAGCTTCCGGCGGCGGGGATCGGCGGCGGGAGATTCATAGCGGGTGAAGAGGCTGAAGAGGGGAGCGAGCAGCGACGAGGACGGGCGCTTCCGCTTCTGCGAGTCGCCGGGCGTCTCCATCTCTGCAGGTAGAGAGAGAAAGTAGAGAGAGAGAGAGAGAGAGAGAGAGAGAGAGAAAGTAGAGAGAGAAATGGAGGGAAGGGAGGGGAAGCGAGGAGAGAGAATAGAAAAGGAGAGATTTTGGCGGGAAGGGAAGGGGGATTTGGCGGGAACTGTGGGGCCCGCCTCTTCGTTTTTGGCGGGGGCCTGGCCCGGGAGGATTTCTATATTGCGTTGGCAGTTTCGTAATTTGATTGAAGGTCGGTGGCAATTAGTTCCCTCTTCGAACGCCCGTTTTCTCTACATACTTCCATAGACCAAATTGTGTTAGAATTAATAGATTAATCTTGCGAGTTTAGTTAAAAAGATAATTAATTCACGGTCTTTGTGAAGAATTAAAATTTAAACTCCTTGAAAAAGATCTCGAGAGACCTCAAGATGAAAATGAGAGAATTTCTTCAATTAATTACATTGATAACTTTTACTTGTCTTACTAATTTTGTCAAGTATTTTGATACATGATACGGTGGGCATGATACGCTCGTCTTGTGTTGCATTAAGCACAAATCATGCACACGATTAGTATGTAAAAACTACAAAAATGAGGTTATAACATTAAAGTAACTAAAATAAAAAATAAAAAGAAGAAGAAGGAGGGGGTGGTGCCGAGTAGTGATGATCAAAATCCCTAATCAAGTTTTCTAAGTTGCACTTATTCATCCTCTGGAATGCACTATTTCCGACAAGAACATGCATGGACGCACGATTCTTGGGAAAACTAAACAACAACAGTAGATTTTTTATGTGTAGAAGAGGATCGAGAGTAATAAGAACACACCGAAGTTATAAAAGAGTAAATGAATGTCTTGCTATTATTGAAAAAGATGACACCATGCAAGTACAAGCATTACATAGAGATAAATGTATTGAAAATTCTAAAACTTTCAAAAAGTGTAATCAATCAAATTCTGAAACTTAACAAATTGGTCCAATTAAATCTTTCATTTGATTGTAATTTTTGAAAGCTTTAGGACTCAATTTTTACTTTTGTGATTAATGCACTTTCATGACAAGTTTTAAGGATTCAATTACACTTATCACAAGCATATATAGTAAGAGATTACGAAAAATAACAAAGGAATAGAACTAGCCAAGAATTTTCTACAGTCCTGAATTTTGCGACATTGAATAAGCAATATGTGAAGGCGATAAATTGATGGTAACTCTTTGTAGACATAGAAAAATTCTACGGCACTAGAGACAATTTCCTTAAAATAGTCAATATGCTTATGCCGCATCACCCATTCAGTTACTGTAACAGTGTTATGATCTTCTTTAGTTCGCTTTTTATATATTCCAACACTCAAAACCAATATTTTATAAGATTACTGTCAATTATTTTAAAAATTTAAACTATTAGATAAAATCATAATTTAATATTTAAATGTTCTAATATTTAAAATACCAATTTGAATTAAAACAAAATTGACAAGTAGATTGGGTCTTCCCTCCAACATAAGATGCTCGTCATAGAACCACCACTTTCTTAGAGATCATTAGCTTAGAAGGGACAAGTTCATGTTTCCCTTCTAAACCTCGTTTCAGACCCAGGTGGTTGCTCACCTGTGAGGAGTGCCTACGGTAATCTTCCAATGGGACGCCCTTGCCAGGCTGCATTTCTTATTTTTATGTACCGATATCCACACGCATTGCACCTATCGTTGGTAGGTGAATATTTTTCTTTCTCACTAATCAAGGAATATAAGAAGTGACACAGTGAGGTTCTCACCCTAGAGTGGATCTTCCATTTATTTCTTTTCCCTTGAGTCTTTTAAGGACCCATTTAGGTTTGTAATCTACAAATAGTAGTAAGAACAAATTCTATCATGTAGTACCCCCAACCTTCAATGATAACACATTCTTTGTATCTTCGCCTTCACTACTTCATACTTCAAAGCCTATTAATATTCTTGAGCTCTCCTGACTGCTCACCTTCTATTGGTCCATAATAACTTCTACTATGTTCTTTTGTTGGTCCAACATAAATTCTCCATGTTCTTGTTCTACAAAGCGTTTACAATTCTTAGAGACGCTTCTCATCTAATGGGTTATTTACCTTCCGAAGCAACATGGCTCTTCTACAATAGTAGAAGTTTTGTTGCTAACATCATACCTTTATATGGACCCTTGTTATATGTAGAGTCAAACTTCCTAGTGCACTCTCTTTTCATATATTAGCATATTTAGGCTTTGTTCATTTTATAGAAAATATCACGTTTCTAAAAAATATTTCTAGGAAATAATTTTCTAAGAAAGTGACGATATTTTCTGATGTTCGGTTGAAACTTGAAAATGAAGTGGAATATATTTTCCACTATTCGGTATCTAATTTGACTTTTTGAAAAAAATTACCAATGTAATTTTATTTTTTTATAAAAATTGAATTTTTATTTTTTTTATTTTTTATTTGTCCTTTTCTTTTCCTTCCTCCTTCCTCCTTCTTCTTCGAGCTCCTTCCTCTGTGGCTTCATCTTTCTTCTTCTTCCTCTTCTTGCTTTGTCGAGTGCCACGTGCCTCGGCAATGGCGGATTGGCTGACGACCAATCTAGACGTGGGTCGATGAGCTTGAGGCTCAATCGATCCATGTGAGCCCGAGCTCCACCAAGGCTGGGGAGTTCGAGTTCGCCGCTTGCTAGATTGGCCACCCAACGGCGAGTACGAGCCTCTAGCTCATTGATTTGGTGCTGCCTGAGGTTAGCATTGTCAAGCTTTGAGCTCGGTGGCTTCGGTAGAGCTCGAGCTCGCATGGATCTGTCGAGCCTTGAGCTTACTAACCTACGTCTAAACTTGTTGTTGGGTAGCTTGCCATTGTCAAGGCACGTGGTGGTGGACGAAGGAGTAGGAAGAGGAAGAAGAAGGAGGAAACCACAGAGGAAGGAGCACGAAGAAGGAGGAAGCAATGAGTGAGCCTCTAGCTTGTTGATTTGGTGAGGCCCAAGGCCGTCGTTGGTGAGCTCAAGGCTCAGCTTTGGCTGGTCACCGGCTGTCACCATGGCCAGCGATCGGCCAAAGAAGAATGTGAAAAAATGTAAAAGGGAAAAAATGAAATAATTAAAAACTCGAATTTTTTAAAGAAGAAAATAAAGAAAGAAGAGAGGCTAGTTGTGTATAAGATAAGGGAGAGTGAGTGAGGAGAATGTTTTCCTCAACTTGAAAAGTGATAAACATTTTCTTTTATTTTAGAAAGCTTTTTTCCCACACAAGGCCCTTCTGTGGTGTGACGTTCTAAAATTCAAGCCCTTTGAGGGATGCATGAATGTGAATTCATCAATGCATTGTTGGTTAATCTCACTCGGAATTGATCACTCCCGAGATACTAACTTTGAGGGAAAGCCTATTGAGGACAGAACTCATGCAACTAAATAACTTGACTTGGAAAAATGACTCGACCGTGAGACCTGTATAAGGACAATCCCGTGGTTATATAAGCTAGTTTTAGGGATGACTAGAAGTCAATTCACGGGCAGGGTATGATGGGACGACGGGTGAATCCATTTACTATTATCGAGACCATGATCGGCCCTATGTCAATTCTTGGTAATCGTGTATTTTGAAATAAGAATTAATCATTTGCAATTTCATGTTAGACAATGACGTCCATGTGTCAAGAAAAACTTGAACGTGGTTTGATACTGAGTCAAGCACTGGTCGGTTACACGTAAATCCTCGGAGTCACCTGTTAGTCCGAGACATACCAAAATGGCGTTTGATTGAAATTAACGATGCATGGAAATCCAATATTAGAAGACGAATTTTTGGGAACGTCTGGGATGAACTTTTGGACAATGCTTCTTTAACCTTCGATATTGCCGATGAGCCTGAATTGATGGAAAAGAAACCAATGGGCCGAGAAATCGGGCCCATGAGGAAGTGGGCTGGGCAAGACCCAAGTGGGTCTCATGCCCAAGGAGGGCGGCCACCTTGGTGGGCCTAAGTCAACCATTAAGCCCATTGGACCCAACTAGCCCACTTGACTCTTCCTAGCTCATTGTCTAACCTTGTGCCATTTGAGCCCAACCTATTCTCAAGCCCGTTTCTTATGTCCGCTCATCATCTTAGCCCAAGGACAAAGTGATAATTGTGCAAAGGTGGAAAATACCAATTTGCCCTTTTAGATATTATTAAGAAGAAGACAAAAGATGAGAGAGAAGATGAGGTCATTGCATGGGGAAGGGGCATGCATTGATGAGCTTTGATGAGAGTAGACCACCATCCCTTCCATCTCTCTCTTCCCTCTCTCTCTCTTCTCCCCAATTCAACTGCCCATCTTCCTTCTTCCTCCTCCTCTTCTTCCTTTCCTTCTTTCCCTTGCTTTGTCATTGTTTGTTCAGCTTTGTTACTACTCGCACCGCCTGCAGCTACGACTGAAAGCCTTCATTCGTACCTCCGTCACTGCCGCTCGCCGGTTTTGACCGCCGATATCCCCTGTCTCTTTTAGCCACTTACTGTTCCAGCTTCTGCCCTTGTTGGAAAAGCTGGCCTGCCTTTGTTTCCACCTTGCCACTTGCCTGTTCCCCTAGACCCCCTGAAGCCGTCGGATGCTGGCCAGCAGGTCGCTGGAGTGCCTGTCAGTTTGGCTAGCAGCCTTTCTCCTAGTGCAGTTCGGTTTCCAGCTTTGCAGAGAGTGAGATAGACTTGGTTGCTGTTGTTTTTATCCTAGGGCCACCTTGGATCATCGTAGTTGAGGTTCTCGTGTGTAGCCTTTACTACCGCCGCTGCACTTGTGTCTCTAGCCCGCTTAACGGGTGATTTTTTGTCATAATCTGTTGATTAGTGCATAAACTTGCTTAGGGTTAGTTTAATTAGAGTTAATCTTAGTTAGGGGGATTAATTAAGGTGTGTTAGAGCTAAGATATGTGTTTAGTTAGATGACTAGGATTAGCTTAGATTGATCTTGCTTAGTGCTTATTAATTGAGGTTTAATGGCTTGATCCTAGATTAAGGGGGTTAAGCTTGTTTAGTCTTAATTTATTAAAATGAATTGATTTCTTTTAATAAATTATTTTTTTATTGAATTCTGAATTTTATTTTATTAATTATTAAATTCTGAAATTTCATTATTCACAGGTATTGTTCATGCGGTACTGTTCATACGCATTGTTCATGTGGTATTATTCATGCAGAAACAAAATTTTGTCTAAATGAATATGTTTTGATCATATGATGTGCATTGCTAGTTGTTGAATACTTGGGCATTTGTATGGATTTTGTGGGGTTATAAAAATGGGGAAACCCGATGTGTTGGGCGTATGTTTTTGTCCTGCGTTGTCTTGAAATTTAAAGGGGACATGCTTTGGTTGTTAGACATGGGAATTGAATGATTTTTTGAGATGAAATTGTGACTGCATGTGTTTAATTGACTATTTCTGCAAGCACGTATCATGTATGCATTGGCTAATGTTTAAAGATAAAAATGAGATATGATGATATGCTTTCGTGGTCACTAAATTGAACTCGTCACCCTGGTAGGAGTTCAAGGGACGAAGTCTGACTCGTCGGAAATCCCGGCGGGAGTTCGGATGCGGAGTCGTGGTAGAGGCCGGGCCTATGCTTTTTCGAGAACGCCATTTTGGAAGAAAACCCTTGACGTAGCCGTGTTGCATGGGGTAGGGTGATGCCTGGCTATGCTAGTAGACATCGGCGGGAGTTTGGTTGTGGCCTTGAGGGGCATTAATAATCGGAACACGTGTGGATGCAAGAATGCATGAGAAACATGGCATCATTGGTTCTGACTATGCATGTGTTGGTTGTACTACTTGTGGCATGCTTGAATTAATAACATGCAGGGTGTGGCAATGGCCAGGTGATATCTCTTGCGATGGGACTCCTATGTAATTGATCGAATGCATTACTTGGTTGTAGGATGCATTGGTTGCATTGTGTATGTATATATCGTGCAGGGTATGGCATAACTGGGTAAGGTTGTATGCGAGTCGATTGTTTGTCTATTTGTTATCCCTGGATGTGTGGATTAGTTATGTCTTGGCTATAGTAAATGGTGATGTTGCTGTTGGTCTACTTAAGGGATGGTTCTAGAGAGATACCTTAGGTTGAGATGGTGTCCTAATTGGGGCTTAAGGCGAGGACTCATTGAGATTATATCTTATTGTTGTATTAAACATTTCAAGTTCTTAGAATGGCGCACCATCCATTTCCTAGGCCGGGTGCATTTGTACGAAAAGTACGTCTCCACCATTTGGGTGGATGAGAGACCGGGGTAATGAATACCCCATTGGTTTCTAGCATGCTATATTAGAGAGGATGATCTCCTGATCGGTCCTTTGCGCTGTTTTGATGGGCCGCCTGGTAAGGGCACCGAAGACGCTGATTGGGATCTTATGGAGCTAGACCCTCCTAATGGCGCCGTGGTGAATCCTACTCTCGCTCCACTTGTGGTTGACCCGTATGCCTCCGACTACGATGGGTCCCTACACTTTGGTCGTCCTTGATGGACGTACCGAACCTGATGGTTCTTTTTGAAAAGATTGGATTGACCTAGCCTTAATCTCTTTTTGTCTGGCTTAGAGAAAGGAACCGACCCACTAGTGGGCTTGTATATCGGAAACGTTCCTTAGTGGTTAATCTAGTAAATAAATAAGTGAGTAGTTTGTTGTTGCTCTATTGTTCATCCCTCTATCCCTTTTTGATTGATATATTATTTGGTTGATTGGGGGATAGCTCGTTTCCACTTGTGCATAATGAAAGAATAAAATGAGTGGTCGGCGACGCGTCTTGGAACGTCGCATTCTATTGACCAAGGTGAAGGGCTTGTTGTGTGCTCGGGGTTCGGGGCGTGACACGTGGCCTCAGAATAGGGACTACCTATTAGCTACCAAATTTATTTATGTTCTTTAGCTCATATCATAGAAATTTTTTGGGTAGTAGAATTTTGATGTGCAGGTTTCACATTGTGGCAAGTGTAGAGCATACTCCTAGGATTGATCAAAACATTCCTAGCTTTGAAGAATCATACCGGGCATGAAGGAAGAGAAATGAGAGCTTTAGGGATTCATAGCAAACTACACAATAGTATTATTCAAGGAGGGTGCGTTCTCTGCCCCTTATCATTATACACCTTGCCTTTTTTATAGGCATAAACCATACATAAGAAAAAATCTCACAAGACAATTATTGGTGATAGTTTTGGAGATCACCAATAATTTTTACAGACCCCTTCTTGGTGGACAGTGGCTAATTATTTGTACATATTAGGTTTCACACTAATAGGCTAGGTTATTGACTTTTCAGTAGATGCGATTTTCAACTTTGGCTATATTACAGGAATAGTACCAAATAGTGTCAAATAGTGCTAAATAGTGCCAAGGAGTCAAAATTTTCTTCTTTCACATGGCATTTTCAGACTTCTTTGACTCTTTTGTTTGCTTTTCTCCAAACGTATTTTATTTGTTATGCCTATGGATAGGCTCTTCAAAGTTATTGTCTTAGTCTTCTAAGTCTTCTCCATCCTTTTGCCTCCTATATTCATGAATGAGTCTTTAAGCTTCTAGGTCTTCGAGGTCTTTAGTGCTTGTGTCATTGATAGGTTGATAGAAACTGGATGGGACGTTAATCATGATGCCTTGATGTTGTCTAAACATTTCTTCAAAGAGTAAGCAATTATTTCAGACGACCTTTACCTCTTGGCTAATTGATGAGAGCTTATTGGGACATCAGTGAAACTTAATGGAATGCCAGATTGGGGTTGTTGTAGCTAGTATCAACACCTAAAGGGGGGGGGTGAATAGGTGTAGAGGAATTTTATGCACAATTAAAATAAAGCTTTTGCAATCTATAAACTGAAATTAAATAGAGAGAGTAGAGAAGATTGTAAACACAGCTTATAGTGGTTCGGCTTTTGTCAAGCCTACGTCTACTCTCCAAGCGATCAGCCAATGGGCTGGATTTCACTATGTGATCAAAGGTGATTACACACTCTTGAGTGTTAGCACTTGGTGATGATATGTCTTACGAAGTCACTCTTCTTGGTAATTCACTAGGATCACTCGGTTTCGCTCTTTTTCAGACAACTAGTGAAGAATTGAATTAGCTTTGGAATATATTTATCCTCTCTATCTCATAGGTCTCATCCTATCCTTATATACTCTCCAAGCCACACTCGACCGTTGGCTCTTTCCGTGAGAGATTAGTCTTCCCTTTCCTTTCTTGGACAGACTTCATAAGGTAAGTCTTTTTGACCGTTGGAGGTAGATTGGATCCCCTTGGATTCTATTCGCCCATATAATTAGAATCCGGGCTTCCATAAGTGTTTCATCCTTCTTTGGAAGTTGTCCGTTGATTGATCCTGCTAATCAGTTTGATACAACAAAATCAATATAAATAAAGTAAGTGAAATACTTGACCGTTGGTGATCTTATCCTGTAATTTCATTATGAGTCTGACAGACTTATGTTCTGAGTCTGCTTAAGTTTTCTGTCTGGTACGGACATATTCAGAATCTGCCAGACTAAAGTTCTGTGTCTGCTTCATCTAGACTTAGAGGCTTCTTGTGCTTCTCCGTCTACTTCATCCAAACTCAAAAGCTTTCCATCATCTGCATAGTGGCTTGTGCGTCTTTCACCAAGTTACTCAATAAACACGTTCGTAGCCTTTAATTTATTTTGTCATCTTCAAAACATTATAAGGAATTTTCCTAACAATCTCCCCTTTTTTGATGATGACAAAACAATATCTGAATATGTAGATATGCAATTGATAAATCAAAGTATCATAAGCACATAATGCAATCTCCAAAATTTTATATATTCAATGAATGTCATTCAAAATAGGAGATTACAAAATAGAAGATAGTTGATAAATTGAGCAAAAGAATATATAGAAATACTTCTAGCTCAATATTATGCACTAAATAATATAAACCAATTAGCACATATGCATATAGATATTCTGTCCTCCTTTTTGTCATAATCAAAAGGCGATAATAATGAAAAAGGGTGTCACGTGGACAATAAATTCACATAATATCTTTAAATATGTATGAGGCATAAAATACAAACATTAAAGATAACATGTTGATACGAACATAAAGAATATTTAATATAGCTCATATATATTAACAACAATTTGCCAAGGAAAGAAATGGATGATATACTTATCAAATTATGTAGAACACAATTTACCTTTTCTTTCCATAGTAATCAGGATTAAGATCAATTCAAAAATTTTGCCATAATTAATCAATGCTCCCCCTCAATTTGTTGCCTTTTCGAAATGATCATGATTCTCCCCCTATCCTTATGACAGTATTTGCAATAATGCTTATCGCAGCTTGTGCACGTTGAATAAAATGTTGTCTTTTTATTTCCTTTGTAGTAGCAACATTCGCATCATTCATTTGCTTTTGAAGTTTGAGGTAGAAGTTTGTTTTTTTTTCAATCAAGTTCGCCTCAAATTTAATCTACACAAACTTAACAAACTTTCTTACATATGACACATTAGTGGCCTGCTCAATAATTTCTGAAAATTTTGTGCAATGAATAGAATTTCTAAGCCTTAAAAAATCTCCATAATTTCGGATCAAGTTTTCCCAACCTCATATGGAAATATATTTTGCCACCTTCAAATCCTTGTAAAATAGATAATAATCTTTGCAAATTAAAGAAAATATCACGCACATACTTTCTTTCAATTTGCGGATCAAACTTGCCTAATATAAATTATCTTCTAAGATTATCACAAGTGAATCCCAAAATACAACAATATCTTTCAAGATTAAAGGGATTTCCCTAAGCATAAATTTCAAAAAGATATTATTGATACAATATGCAAAAACGAAGTAGAATTTTTATCACGTGCCAAATCAAGTAATAAAAATGTGCAATATTTGAGAAGAGATTTTTTGCAATATAAATCACACGTGAGTCATAAAAATCATTCAGTATCATAAATATTTGTGTAGAAATTTGGAAGGCAGGATGATAAATATGAAATACTTTATTTCCTTACCCAAGGTATATATATACCATTGATTTAGAAAAAGATCCTCGTCAATCATCGCTTGAGATATTCTTTTGATTGCTTAATGATTTGCATAGATTTGCAATCATTCTTCTTTTGTAAAATTTCCTGTAGCAAGCTCTTTTTCTTTTGGTATCCATGGATTTGGACCTTTCTTTAACGTTAGAGCACAAATAGGAAATTTTCATAAAAACTCAACGATGCTTTGCTAACTCATTTCAGTAGAATATTTTAGGGACAATATTTTGTTTAATATCTCGTAAAACAATTTTTTATTTTGCAAAAATATAACAGAATAAGAGAGCATAAAATCCGATTAAATAATCATGATTATCTCTAAGCAGGATATTAAATTAAATCAGATTCTAACTCACCGTAACATAAAAAGCACATTATGCACAAAAAAAAAAATCTCACTTCCTTACCTTTATTACATGCAAGAAAAACAATTTATCTTTTCTTCGGTATCCAAATGAATTTGGGTCTATTTCGGTTAGAGGAAGCATCAAATTTCCAATTGATTGACTTGGATTTCTTCCAATCAAGTGAACATTGTTGCTTAAAGTGATTATGATCACCACAATTCGAGCAATTAAAATATTGAGATCCGACAGTCTTAACAAATTGCTTACTGAAATGATTTCGATAATGGTGGATCGAAGGTTTGCGCCGCAATCTCTCCTTTACTTTCGGAAAATCATTCTTGATTTCACTATCCTTCTCGTAACCGAGGTCGGATTTGTTGTAGTGCAGCATTTGTATGGAGAGGACATGCTCTAATGTCTTTGAGCCAATAGAAAATTTCTTACGAATTTTCAGAATTTCTTCCTTATAGTAATCATTTTCCTTTTGCAAAAAATCTTTCTCTTCCTTAACAAAAGAATTCTCTTTTTCCAGCTCAATGATCCTTGTCTCATTTGTAGAATTTTTCTCTCTCAATTTAGAGATTTCCTTCTTCAATTTAGAGATCTTCTTCAATGCTTTCTTATGTTCTGCGCATAATTCTTGAAAAATATCATCATCATCTAGAATAGGATTTGAACATGTTACCTTCCGAATCTTCGTCAGAATTTGCCTCATCAAAATCAACATTAGATTTTAAAGCAATTAACTTCTTACCTTCCGAATCTTCGTCATTTATACGTTATGCTTCATATGATTGCAAAGTTCCAATAAGTTCATCAACAGATAAAGGTGAAATCCTCAATGTTTCGCGGATAGAAGTTTTGACGTTGTTCCAATCCTTCGATAATCCTCTCAAAAGCTTATTCACTTTCATGGGTCAAGAGATTGGTTGTCCTTGATATGCAAGTTTGATGTGACTAGTATAAACACCTAGAGGGGGGTGAATAGGTGTTGAGGAAGTTTACGCGCAAATAATATCGGTTTATTTTGATCCACAAACAGAAAGTAAATAGAGAGAGTTAGAGAAGATTGCAAACACTGTTTATAGTGGTTCGGCTTTAGACAAGCCTACGTCCACTCTCCGGGTGACCGGCTAATCGGCTGTATTTCACTATATGATCAACGGTGATCACACACTCTCGAGTGTTTATACTTGGTGATAATCAGTCTCACTAAGTCACTCTCTTTTGTAATACACTGAGATCACTCAATTACGCACTATGAACAACAATTGAAGAACTGAATCAGCTTTGGAATAATGTTCATCTACTCTACCCCCTAAGTCTCAACCTATCCTTAAATACTCTCCAAGCCACATTCGACCGTTGGCTCTTTCCTTGAGAGTTTTTGTCTTCCCTTTCTTGGACAGACTTTATAAGGCAAGTCTTTTTGACCGTTGAGGGTAGATCAGATCCCCTTAGATTCTGTTCGCCCATACAATCGAATCCGGCTTCCATAAGTGCTCTATTCTTCTTTGGAAGTTGTCCACTAATTGATCCTGTAAATCAGATTAACATAACAGAATCAACATGGATAAGGTAAGTGAAATACTCTACCGTTGGTGATCTTATCTTGTAGATACATCTTAAGTTTGACAGTCTTAAGTTCTTAGTCTGCCTAGAATTTCAGTCTGGTACGGTCAGACTTAAATTCTCAGTCTGGTACGGTCAGACTTAAATTCTCAGTCTGGTAGACTCTTCCGTATGGTACGGTCATATTCTAAGGCACCCCAAGCTTTATCTTCTGCTACAAGCAGACTTTAAAGCCTAAGTCTTTCTGAGTTCTTTTCCTTCAAGAGTTTAATAAGAATCTCATTCATAAAATGTTTTGTAAACATCAAAACTAGGAGTTTTCTCAACAAAGTCCATTCACTATTTCAGTGAATCTGCTGAACATGTCTCCAATGGATTCTCCTACCTTCATCTTGAATGATTCGTATTGCCCGAGAAGAATATTGACTTTGGTCTCCTTTACATGATCAGTCCTTTCATAGGTAACGTGCAACTTATCCCACACTTCTTTCGCTGTTTCACAAGAAGATATTCGGTTATATTCATTTGGAGACAAAGCACAATAAAGAGAATAGACAACCTTTGCATCTAAAGCTTCTCTTTTTGTTATTTCCTTTTGAGATAGAGTGACAGATGATTGAAGCGTTTTGCCATCCTCTTTTCTAGTAGATGCTGACGTAACATTAGGATTGATTCCTTTCTCAACAATGTCCCATTCCAACAGATCCTTAGATCTTAAGAATGCCTTCATATTGTTTTTCCAGACATTGTACTCTTTCCCATGAAAGGTGGTCTAGTGATGCTTCGTCCCTCAATCAGAATTGGTGCAAAAATACTAGCCATGAAAGATCTTTAGCTCTGAAGTAATAAACACTTCAAGATACTGAGTACAAGGCTCTGATACCAATTGTTGTAGCTAGTATTAACACCTAGAGGGGGGTGAATAGGTATAGAGGAATTTTATGCACAATTAAAATAAAGCTTTTGCAATCTATAAACTAAAATTAAATAGAGAGAGTAGAGAAGATTGCAATCATAGTTTATAGTGATTCGGCTTTTGTCAAACCTACGTCTACTCTCTAGGTGATCAGCCAATGGGCTGGATTTCACTATGTGATCAAAGGTGATTACACACTCTTGAGTGTTAGCACTTGGTGATGATATGTCTCACAAAGTCACTCTTCTTGGTAATTCACTAGGATCACTCGGTTACGCTCTTTTTCAAATAACTAGTGAAGAATTGAATTAGTCTTGGAATATATTTATCCTCTCTATCTCCTAGGTGTCATCCTATCCTTATATACTCTCCAAGCCACACTCGACCGTTGGCTCTTTCCGTGAGAGATTAGTCTTCCCTTTCCTTTCTTGGACATACTTCATAAGGTAAGTCTTTTTGACCGTTGGAGATAGATTGGATCCTCTTGGATTCTGTTTGCCCATACAATCAGAATCCGGGCTTCCATAAGTGTTTCATCCTTCTTTGGAAGTTGTCCGTTGATTGATCCTGCTAATCAGTTTGATACAACAGAATCAATATAAATAAAACAAGTGAAATACTTGACCGTTGGTGATCTTATCCTGTAATTTCATTATGAGTCTGACAGACTTATGTTCTGAGTCTGCTTAAGTTTTTCGTCTGGTACGGACAAAATCAGAATCTGCTAGACTGAAGTTCTGCATCTGCTTCATCCAGACTCGAGAGGCTTCTTGTGCTTCTCCATCTACTTCATCCAGACTCAGAAGCTTTCCATAATTTGCATAGCGGCTTGTGCGTCTTTCACCAAGTTACTCAATAAACATGTTAGGGATTTTCCTAACAGGGGTAAATAAACACTTCTCCATCTACTTCACTTGCTTGTGTACCAATTCCATAGTATGTCCTTAAGCAAGCATCAATTGTTGGTCGGGTTGTCCGATATTTATCATAATAATCCCAAGAGACGGAATCATTGTCATATTTTAGCCATGTTTTTGGTGGGATGACCCGATTATTCTGACACAAAATCCTCTGTAATTCTCAATACTTACAAGGGTGAGCTAGGATTTTACAAGGAAGAGTTGCAAAAATCTCATTCGGAGTAGGTTGGGGTTTATATGTGCATACCCAACATTTGCTGGGGTTTTGCACATGTCTTTGCTGGGTTGTACAAATAACTATGGCCTAAAGAATAAAATTACTGTATGCAGTTTTAGGTCAGGCCTGCATGTTCGGAATCGTGCTTGGAAAATATTTTTCCATTATCCTAATGGCTTAAACCAACTAAGCACGTCCCCAAAATATTTGTACTTGCTTTCTCCCCTGATAATCCTACTAATGATGAGAGGCATTTTTGCTATTAGAAACTAAATTGCAATGGTGTAAAGATTAAACAAATACCAATAAAACCATTTAAGTGTTTCTGGGAATTTCTCATCCGGGGAGAAAGACAAAGAATGGATGAATGAATATTTGGGTGCAAACCATCTAGGCGAGGAATAAGGCCACCATGCTTGTTGAAGATGCGGAAATGGTATTACCACATAAGTCTTCCAAGATTTTAGAGAGAACATTATCTTGGAAAAGCTCGTGGATTTCTGGTGGGTATAAATATGAAAGCCATTTGGGTCGTATTTCCTGGGCTTTGAAGCCACCTTGCGGATTTCTCACCACATACATATTTATGGATATTGTAGCCGCAAATTCTTTCAATCGAGATAAGAAATTAGCAAGTATATTCTTTTTTCTTGTAATATGTTTGGTTTCAAAGGAATATTTCAAAAATCATTATGCTTACTTGAGAAGCTGAGGATGAGGGATTTGCTTCTATTTAAACATCACCATCTAAATAAATGAGGACATATCCATCTCCACAAGGAAATGGTGTCCTATGAGATGAAACTCGAATTTTTTGATGCCATATTTTATTGCTAGAATCTCCTTAGATGTAGAGTGGTAATGCATTTTAACTTGTGTGAATTTCCCACTCTTGTGGCCACAAACCTTTTGTTTTCCATCAATTTCTTCAAAAAGAGCAGGAACTCAATATTCATCATTAGCATATGTTTGGAGGATTCTTTTTCCAGTAGAAGGAATTTGCAATGGAGGGAGATGCTGCAAAATTTCTTTAAGTCTGCATACAGACTTAGTTTGCTGTGGTCCCCATGGAGCAGTGTTCTTTCTTAAGCACTGTCTAGGCTCATAAACTCTATGATTTTTGGGACAAAGTCTTGAGATAAATAACTATTCCAAGAAATTGTTGAACCTGCTTATAGGAAAGGTGCTCATCTGGGAATTTCTGCAATTCTTTAGCAATATGAGGTCCATGATAATATGTACCATCTTTGAGATGCATCCCAAGAAATTCAATTTTTCTCGGTAATAATCATCTTTTTTTGGGATAAGATAATTTCAAGTTTTCTTACCAACTTAGCAAATTGGGTTAGTAATTTACAATGAAAATCTTCATCTAGATTGTAGAGGAGGATATTATCAATGCAAATTTGAGCATTGGCCAACATGGGCTAGAAAATTTTGCACTTGGCTTTCTGGAACAATGAAGGGGCTATCATGAGGCCAAAGGGGAGGATTATCCATTGGAAATGTTGGTTTGGGATACAAACTCTAGTTTTATGCCTATTTTTAGGATGAATTCCCAATTGCCAAAATCTAGCTTTAAGATCAAATTTGAAATAGACTTTGGCTTGGGCAAGACTGGAAAATACAAAGTTTCGATGTGGTAGAGAAAATTTATCATATTGTAGAAATTGATTGAGAGGCTGATAATTAATAACCATTTTCATTTTTCTTATGTTATGCTCAAAAAGCTTATTCACGTAGAATGCCTCGCAAGCTTATTGTGAATCTAAAGGCTCAATTAGTCCTTGATGGAGCAAATTTGAGCATTTTTTTGTGCCAAGACTAAATGTTCTAGATTCATACATAAGTGACTGGTTTTGATGGGATTAACATCCTCATTTTTCTAGAATGGAAGATGGATGAAAAAGTTGGGGTTTTTCCAAAGAGGATGGGGACGTTTTTGAACAAAATCTGAGTGAGATTCAATGCATGCTTCAAGAAGAGCTTGCAAAATAGGGTCTAAAATGTTCATTTAGATAGTGAAAAATTATGTCTACAAATTCCTTGAATTATCCATTGAACCATAGTCTATTGGGCAAAATTTGAAGTGTAGGAATTTGTGTGAGGATATCCCAACCAATAATAATATCTTCATCTGGTGAACTGAAACCAATGATTTTGGTAGTGAAAGAACACTGGGCAAAGAACTAGATAATAATAGGTTTGCTTTGAACTCTTGTCACAAAGGTATCTCTAGAAGTAGAATTGAAGTATTGGGTGTATGAAGTCCAGTACTTTTCTGAAAGTATCTTGGTATCAATGATAGAAGCACTAGCTCTAGTATCAATAAGGGCAGTGATAGAGATGGGTTTGTCACATTTGGATGGGTATAATTTAATTGGACAATATGGGAGAATAGAAGATGTGTACACACAAAGTTTTTGGATAGTGGGAGGGTTGGATTTTATAGAGGAACAGAAGAAAATTCCCTCGGATTCTTCAGGTGGGCTTTCAATATCACTAGTTTGTGACCATGTCTGGATGGCACACATAGTACATTTGGTGGGCTCATCTTCAAGGGAAAATACCAACTCAACATGATCATCCTGGAATGATATTCCCGTCTCCTTTTCTATCTTCTAGATCAAATGGGAATTTTTTCCCCTAGCCTTTGGACAGTTCTTTGCAAAATGACCTTTTTTGTTGCAGATATAGCACTTGTCAGATTTCTTACGCTTCCTAGAATAACTTTGTTTGGAGTGCCTCTTCCGTAGGAATCACCATTTGCGCCTTCTTCTTTTGTGTCCCAAGGAGAGTCTTTTGAAGTGTCTTCGTTTCTTGCACTGATCTCCACACAAAGGATCATCACTGGAGTCTTTCTTTGAGCATTTGATTCTCAATTCAGGTTTTTGGTAAGCCCGATCAAGTTCTCTGTTGCTTTGGAGATAACTCCTGAAGGCCTTTCTTCGAATCCAAAGATCATCAAGGGCAAGATGGATCTTCTATTAGAGTTCCCCAATAGGAACATCATCAATTCTTCTTTGCTTATTTTGAAGGGGGTTTTTCCACAAATTGTCCAATTTCAAAGTTGGATTAGCTTTAAGGACATAAAATAGCTTAAGCATTTATTGGAAATGCCTATTCAAATGCTTTTTTCAGACGGAGCAACATTTTCTCTCAAAAAAATTCTCTTCTTCTGAGATCAAAAAGATCTTTTGGTTTGCTAATAAAGAAATTGTGGATCACACGGATTGTTTGGTGAAAATCCGTTTGGAGCAAAAACATCATTTGATCTTGATTAGAATGTTCTCCATCAGTCCATTAGGCTTCTAGTATATATATTGATCAACTTAGTCAGTATATCATACCAACTTTTAATAGTAAGAGCTCTGGTGTTGAGCCAAGCATGGAACTCCTGGAGTCTTTTTGGCCATTTGGAGTTTGGGATATCATCGAGTGTGAAGTAATATTTTGAGGTCAAAAACTTATGATCTGAATTTGAATTATGAAGATCCACTATTTCTGACTTAGATGAATTTGACTGCATTTCTACCTCATGAGGGTCTTCCACAAAGATAGTAGGCTTAAGGGATTTTGGTATCTCAGGCTCGGGGTTGAAATGTCTTCAAAAGAAAAGAAGTTTGTTTTTGAGGTTGATTCAGAGTGCGAATAAGTGTTTTGGTTGATGGGATCAATTGCAGCAATGGTTTGTATTTTTTGTCGAGTTTGTTCCCCCAAAAAGGCTTCAATTGGATTTGAAACCATATAAGCAGGGAGTGGAGGCTCTTAGAAAGGTTCAAAAGTTGGCTTTTTTCCTTCTCTAAGCTTTTTTTGCCTTTCCATTTCTCTAATATGGTTTTAAAGTGTAACAAAATTGTTTCATTCTATCTTTAGGGCTTCTTCAAAGATTGAAGCAATTGATGTGGCCTTGGGAGAAATTGCATCCATATGAACTAGGCTCTCTGGCTGAGAGAATGGACTGAGGAATGCACAAATTTTCCTTTTTATAGGAGCTTAATCTGTCTCCTCAATTTTTCCATTTCAACCGTTTGGTCTTCCAGATAGTGAGGAGGAACGAATCTCCCAGATTCCATCTGTTGCAATCTCTTTTGAACGTATCAAGCAATTTGTTTGTGACCAAAGAGTTTGGTCAACCTTTTGGTCAATATGTCTAGGTGAGTTTGGATTGTCTTGAGAATATTATTTTGGGTTGAAGCATTTTCTGATTGCTAATTTAGAATAGCTTCAACAGCGGTGACTTTCTTTTGTCTCCCCCGATCACCAGCATCTATAGGATTCGGAATTTTGGGCGTATGACGGAACCGCTGTTGTGCATCTATAAATTCCTCTAATGTTGGAAATAGAGCATTAGAATTGGATCTTTCCGAAGGTGGAAAGTTTGAGGTTGGAACATACACACCAATGGGAAAATAGGTGGTGGCTTAGGTGTTGGGGAACATGAGGTTGTGGTGCTTTGAGTCATTCCAAGAGAAAAGTGTTTTTCTTAACCCCTTTGTGAACATGTTTGTAGAAAGGTGAAACAACTAGTTTGTATGATGGGGGTCTCTTTTTGGATGGGAATTGAGGTGGTGGAGGAGGTTCACATAGTTCGCAGACTAATGGAAAAGACCATGGACGTGATGGTCCATATGAAACTATGAACTGGTAATTTCCTCCATCTTCACCAAAAGGTCCTACAGTGGGGTCACCATTAAGGTACCTTTGATAAAGTTTGTCTTTTGATTGTTTCTTTCACCTAAACAATTTGTCATCTTCCTTGTCATCGGGAGGGTTAGTGCAGAGAGAGCATTGACAATCAAGATCCCATAAGCAGTGTTGTACGAGGATCCTTGTAGTAATGAATAGGTTGTCCCTCCTGATCAAAGGATCTCAATCATGGGTTTGAGTCTAAATGGCCTTCTCCAACTAGAGCGTCTGCTGTACAAGGTTGCATCATAAAAATAGTAGGAAAAATAGAGGAGGTAGTCTCTTTTTTTTCCCTACTAAATTTGATGACAACTATGCTGTCTTTCTTTTTGGTAAACTGGAACTTTGTCGATTGGATTGGCTTGGAGTTCTAGTGAATTTTTTCATAATTACTTACCCACGTGTTTGGAAGTAACTTAACTAAATCATATCGGGGAATTTGTCTTGGCACATGAATACAAGAGGTTTGGTCATTATCCACTGAGATAAACAAAGCGTCCTTAGCATTAGAGAAGTTGAGATTAATGGCATGATTTTAAATCTAATAGACCATATGATAATGTAAGGCGGCAATAATAGAATCTAGAGTTTGAGGAGCTCTGGTAATTTGTAGCTGAACCTTGAGGGTTGAAATAAGTTGTGGGTCCAAAAGGGTCATATTGAAATTTGGAAACAGTTTAACAAACACTATTCCTACATTAAGGGTGGTTTGGATAGTATCAATACAACTATGTTGGTAATTCAAAAATCGGGTATCTAAAAGAGCCATTCAAGCTACAATGGGTAAACCTTTCCTTCCATGAAAGGATAAAGCAAGTCTAATAGTACCAAATTGGAGGTACGCATATCCTTGCTGTATCCACTGCGTAGAAGATCAGAAGGAATTTGAAGTGTGACAAAGTGCTCTTGCTGAGTTGTAGGGATGGGATGCAATATCACCTCTAATTTTTAATATAACTCTTGAACTTTTAATTTGTCATATCTGAATTTTTGGTTCATGTTCAATTTAATTCCCAAACTATATGAAAATGTTCATTGTTGTTTCTGCTTTTGAACTAGTAAAAGGATAATATTGAACATTTTTATATAGTTAATCGACTGCATTAAACATATAACAAAATTTCAAGAACTACTTTGAATTGATTAAAAGTTTATGGACCACATTGCACATTAAATTAAAGTTCAGGAAACACATCGAATAAATTAAAAATTAGAGGTGATATTGCAAATCCCTTTCGTGAAAGCCCACGATCCGCATGCCTGAAGCCCTGGGACGGGCTGCGATGCAACTTACTCCGACAAAACTCAAGTTGAGCGGAGAGCCACCTGACTATGGAGATCGATCCAAGCATACTTTTAAAGAAGACGACAACATAGACAACTAGTAAAGGGCGAAAGCGATCGTGGGAGAAAATGTATCCTTAAATGCAAAAGTTCCAAGGTGGTCCTCGCTCGAAGAGCCTGGGATTTTCCTGTCACTGGTCACTACAAAGCATTTTTCCCACCACATGTATAAATGAGGCTCGAGTTGTAACCACCACAATCATTTATGTAGACAGAAAGACCTTAGATGTTAGATCTTGACATGTTTGGTTGTAATAAGTATGAGGCGGTAAATAAATTAATATTTTTTTTTATGATTTTACGAGTGATTGTGAAAAATTGATAAATAGAACTGAATAAAATTAAATAATAAAATCTAATTCCGGATCGACTTATGAGATTGGCCAGGCTTCGTGTTCACTTCTTCCTTTTATTGCTAGGTTTCATTCGTGGTCCAATAGAAGAATCTAAGGGAAAAGGATTCCACCCGAATTGTTGCGAGGCGGGTGCATGATTAAGGCCAGTGGTGGTGTTGGACCTCACGTCCTATAATTGTTGCGAACTAGGCCTCAACTACCTCATGGGGGGGCGTGTCCTATTATTGTTGCGAACTAGGCCTCAATTACCTCATGGGGGTGGGGGCGTCCTATAATTGTTGCGAACTAGGCCTCAACTATTCGGAAAATTTGATCTCTGATGAAGATACGGGCAGTAGTTTATGATTCTTTGATGTGTGATGACGATTACTATGCTTAACGTATTATTTTGTCCCAATTATTATTTCTACTAGTTTATACCTTTAGAATATACACCAAAGCCATAAAGAGACGAATTCAATTATTATTTAATTTCTCTCTCGGAATTTCACTTTGAGAGTTACGAAGAAGAGAAAGTTGTTTTTATGAACAATGTGTGATTTAAAACCTATTAATAGACAACCAAATAACACATCTCTTGAAAATAGGTACACTACCAAATTCACCACCATTTTTCATAATCAACCATCACTTCTTTCCATATCAATAATCATTGCTTTTCGTATCTAGAAATTATTTTTTTATGATAACAAATATTTCAACAATT
Organism: Angophora floribunda; assembly: GCA_014182895.1. Taxonomy (NCBI): domain Eukaryota; kingdom Viridiplantae; phylum Streptophyta; class Magnoliopsida; order Myrtales; family Myrtaceae; genus Angophora; species Angophora floribunda. The sequence goes on from CM024712.1 coordinate 22,592,994, forward strand.
TCCCACTTAGTTTGTATTTTATACTAATTTACATGACTTCATGCATACAAAAAGATATGTATTACGATTTGAACTTTTAATTAGTGCAAAAAAATTCCATTAACAAAGTCAGTGGTAGAAAAAGCTCCGAACTATGATTTCATGAGTTAGAAGTGATCAACGGACGGGCGGATGGCCCATTTGGCTCATCCAAGCCCCCTTTTAAGTCAGAGAAGTAAATTGACTGACTTGAGCAATGTTCTTACATCACCCCACATTTCTTGCCTGAGTTGGCCCGACAATTACTACACAAACTAGGAAGATGACCGTGCCTTGCACGGTTTTAAGACGATATTCATTAAATTATTCTAAATGCTGGCGTACACGCCAATTCTGGCAAAAGAAATAGAATAATATGTATGAAATTACAAGACAATCAATGTGGCACCCCTGACAATTCTTTGACAGCTTAACTTTTGCGTACTTAGTAATTCAAGCTCGAAATTTTCACCTTTCATGTATTTCAGGATTGAAAATGCTTAACTTAGAAGATAATTTATAATTTCAAATCCCACGAATAATTTATAATTTCAAATCCCACGATGACTTTTAACTTGTTGATAATTTTAACATTACCAATCTCAGTAGAAACGCGAACACTTCTTCAAAACAATCCACATTGACTTACAAACCGGGCCATGTTTTCCTCCATTATTGATTAAATAAAACTTCCTTTTTTTTTACTTGACCGAAATGGGTTACAGGCATAAGCATCACTCATGTTTATTTTACGAACCTTGTGCATGTGCTATGCCCATAAACTTTAACTAGGTGCAGCAAATTATGTCAGGGGTCCATATTTTAGATCATATTAAACGGGTTGGTTAGTATATAGATTGCCTAAGATTTAAGACATAGGTTGGAATGGGTCAATAGAGCAAAGCCATCAATGATGGTTCTAGCAATCTCGAAAAAATCCACTTTCAACCCACATAATAACCCTTGCCTCGAGCGTTGCACCACAGCCTTCGAAAGAGTAGAGTTCGGCACGGGCTCGGGACACCCTGGATGGAAGATGACCATGCCCTGTGTGGGATTTGATAGACAGCCGGCCGATCATTCATCGATCCCACTCCAGGGTACAAGCTTTTGGATTTGGGTCCTTGTAAATTCCACCAACGAAACTTTTAAGTTTAGATGACTTTGCTTGCATTGTCTTTAATTGAGATTTGATTTGGCGAGTTTGGAGTATGGTAGTGGATTTTTATGTACTACGACTTGGAATTTGAGGGGATAATTAGATTGTGATCTTTGACCCAAGTGATTGATAAAAAGGATAACATGAACTTGAATTTGTTAGAAAGTCCACCCTCAAAACTTAAATTGATATGTGGAGGGAGACCGTATGAATATAAAGAGTATTCGGGACCTGTTATCAAGCGATGTGAAACGATACTTCAACATTCCATCTCACGTGCAAGTCGCACATTTACGATAGAGATAGCATTGGCTCTATTACAATTTATTGGGAGTGCACCCGATACCGTCAATATATTTAGTTGGACACACATTCATTCAAAACTTAAATCGGCGAGTTATGGGTTATGCTTCACATCACACCAATTTTTCGATGTAAGTCTCCTCTATCACTTCTTTGGACTAAACCATAAAGTTTGCCATTGGGCTCATGTTATTACATTACAACACTCACTCGAAAACCACATTGGTCACTAGATTCTTCTTGGAGATATTCACTAAACACTGATACATATTAAGAGTGGGCTACCAATCAACTATTGATTATGATACTATTTTAAAAATTTATCTCAAAATTTTGTGTTGATAGTCACATAAATATAAAGAGCATTTATAATTTGTTATCAGATGATGTATGACAATATAGAATATGTGTCATCACAAAAATATGCATACTTTTCTACTTCTTTATAAGTTTTTGAAAATTTAGATTCTTTTATGTTATGTATTTTATTTACTAACATTTTTTATTTTGTCAATTTACTTTTTAAATTTTAAATAAAATTTTATTCAACTAAAATTTTTACACGAGGAACTTAAAGTGGGTTAAATACTTGGACATGAGTTTTGAAAAATCGAGTTGCTTATGGACATGATCTAGTGATATGGGTTTGTTAGACCAGGTCGGGTTGGGTCGGATGTGACTTGTTAAAATTATTACATCAAAACAACGATTAAATAAGTCAATTCGAGTCATATCCATCCACCTAAATCACCTGTTAGATAGGCTTATTGTTCGTTGTCCAATAAAAATTATGGAGGAATATGTTTCTAGTTCCTTTTGCGAAAACCTTTCACCCCAGCATCGAATCCAAAAGGTTCGCTCGATTGATTCATCAGATCGTTCACATCTCTCTCTCTCTCTCTCTCTCTCTCTCATTCTCTTGTACAGTGTCTTTACCGTTTCATGATAAAGACGACGGTCGATGATCAGCTTTTCTGCCCATGCACAGGAGCGAGGACACAGCATGCATGCACGAACGGAAAGAACATCCCCCGATCGGTTCAATCACACATGAGCGCACGTTCGTCCCTTTCGGTCTCTTCGATCCATGGAAGAAAGCAAGAAGGAGACCGTCCTTCTCGCCTCGTCCACGAATTCATTAGCGCAGCGACCGGATCTGGCCACCCAAGTCACGATCCTCTGTCCGTCCCTGATCAGCGTAAGGACAAACGAAGCAGGAATGGCGAATAAAATAACAACGGAAAAGAAGGTCACGGCTCTCTCCGATTCGTCACTACAAACGTCACTCCATCCCTGCCTCATCCATCTATTTATATGGAACGTCAGCCACCAAAACATGCAAGGCACATAAGTTCACACGACTTCACTGGCATCTATGCCCCATCTCACCCACATAAGCACCCACATAGAAAAACAAGAAGATTCCAAAACCACGCGCCCATACGCGCCGTTGCCCACTGCCGCCAGCCATGGCGCCGCCCCACTTCCTCCTCGTCACATTCCCAGCGCAGGGCCACATCAACCCAGCCCTCCAGTTCGCCAAGCGCCTCCTCCGCTGTGGTGCCGAGGTGACCTTCGCCACCAGCGTCTCGGCCTGCCGCCGCATGTTCAAGGGCCAGGCCTCCCCGGAGGGCCTCCACTTCGCCGCCTTCTCTGACGGCTACGATGACGGGTTCAAGATGGGGGATGACGTAACAAACTTCATGTCCGAGCTCAGGCGCTGCGGCTCCGAGACGCTCAAGGACCTCATTGCGTTGAGCGTGCGCGAGGGCCGCCCTTACACCTGCTTGGTGTACAGCTTGCTCCTCCCATGGGCTGCCAGGGTGGCGCGTGAGTTCCACCTGCCCTCGGCCCTCCTGTGGATTCAGCCCGCCACGGTCTTGGACATGTACCATTATTACTTCTACGGCTATGGCGAATTCATAAAAGATAACTGCATCGACCCTTCATGTTCGTTCGAGTTACCGGGCCTTCCCTGCAAGTTCACTAGCCGCGACTTGCCTTCATTCTTCGTGCCGAGCAGCTCGGACGCATACGCTTTCGCGTTGCCGACTTTCAAAGACCAGCTCGACACGCTCAACCAAGAAAACAATCCGAGGATACTGGTGAATACCTTCGACTCGCTAGAGCCAGAGGCCTTGAGAGCGATCGACAGGTACAACTTGGTAGGGATTGGGCCGTTGATACCCTCGGCTTTCCTCGATGGGAGCGACCCGTCGGACATGTCCTTTGGGGGCGACCTCTTCCACAAGTCCAAGGACTACACGGATTGGCTGGACTCCAAGGCCCCAGCGTCGGTCGTCTATGTGTCGTTCGGGAGCGTCGCGGAGATATCGAAGAGGCAGGCGGAGGAGCTCGCCCGCGCGTTGCTCGACTGCGGGCGACCGTTCTTGTGGGTCATAAGAGCAAAACAAAACGGAGAGGAAGAGAAGGATGAGGATAGATTGAGCTGCATGCAGGAGTTGGAAGAGAAGGGAATGATAGTGCCGTGGTGCTCGCAGCTCGAGGTGTTGTCGCACCCCTCACTCGGGTGCTTCCTGACGCATTGTGGGTGGAACTCGACCATGGAGAGCCTGTCGCTCGGCGTCCCTGTGGTGGCGTTCCCGCAGTGGACGGATCAAGGGACGAACTCGAAGCTCATTGAGGACGTGTGGCGGACCGGTATCCGGGTAAGGCCAAACGGGGAAGGGTTGGTGGAGACGCAGGAGATAAGGAGGTGCTTGGAGACGGTGATGGCCGACGGGAAGAGGAGGGAGGAGGTGAGGAGCAACGCGGCCAAGTGGAAGGAGCTAGCAAGGGAGGCGGCAAGAGAAGGCGGCTCGTCGGATCGGAACTTGAAGGCTTTCATTGAAGAGGTCGGTCAAGGTTGTCGTCCATGTTGAGAGTGTGGGAAGTAGCTTGCTGTGTAGCTACTGTGGTGTTGTGGCCAAGAGCACATAAGTTTGTGGAGACGCTTCTCTCTCTGTTTTATGAAAACTTGTTTCCATTGTTTTGTAAGGAGGTTTGCCGATGATGGTATTTTTTTTTTTTTAATTGGTCGGTACTGATGATGATGGTAGGTTCGCTGCATGAATTTATGACGGAATAAGTGAAGCCATATCACGGATTTACTCCAAATGCTCAAGTGCACTATCTTTCTTGCCCTGTCGTATTGCATAATAAATTAAAATAATGACAAAAATAGGCCTTGAACTTTGGCTTAAAGTGCAATTTGGTTCATAAACTTTATGTGGCCTTTAAACTTTAACCCAATGTGGGTCTCTGAACTTTTTATTTATTCAATGTAGTCCCTAAACTATCAGTACATGTTTAATCTAGTCCTTGAACTATATGAAAATGTTCAATATAATCCCTGGTCTTAAATAATTATAGAATGATTACATTGAATAGTTTCATATAGTTTAGGGATTGAATTGAAAGGGATTATATTGAACAAATTAAAAGTTCAGGGACCAAATTGCACATTAGGTTAAAGTTCAGGGATTATATTGAACAAATTAAAAGTTCAGGAACCAAATTACACATTGGGCTAAAGTTCATGAACTATTTGTGTCAATTTCCCTACTAAATTCTTGATCTCAACCATCAAGCAGCATAAAGATCATCGAATCATAGAGAAATATAATTTTTCTCTCAAGACTAATGTTGCCAAGCATAGCATCTATTAAGTCCTGTTTGATATTAGATCGTCATGCATAATATGCATAACGCATGACAGGGTGCAATCTCCTTAGTGCACATTCACATTTAGTTGCTGTCCTCATTGGAGGGGTTTGAAAACCCTAGCGGCCAGATATCCGACAATGAATGATCGGGGGGATGAGCTGTTGATTGAAAAAAGACACGATTGACTAGTGGAAGGGACTAGCACCGTGCGGCAGGACTAGTTCTACTCGGGAGCCATGTATTGGTCCGATTCTAGATTCTCATTGGGATTGATGGGAACCGACCGGTTAAGAAGTTACCAACAGTTCATAGATTGACGTACAATCATGGTGCATATTGGTACATCCCTCCAATTGCCCTGTCACAAATATTATCTTGTTATTCATATTATTATGTGTTGTCATATCATAAATTGTTACATTACACATGTTACCATGTTTTTAGGATTGATGGCATTTCTAATTTGGTTGGGCCAGGGTCAATCTCGCATTGGGTTAGACCTACTGTTCGAGCCTAGTGAGCCCAACCTACCTGGTCTTGGACACTTCTACTACCGATAGTTCCTACTTCCTTGACCATTGCCAATCGATCCTAATAGTCCCTGGTGATTGACCTCAATGATCAATGATTGTGCCAAGTGTTGGTTGGTCTTAATGATGAGGCTAATGCACACACTTTAACAGGGACTTGGTGCAAATATGTTCAATGGGTCTCTACACGATCTTTCTATTGCCGAAAACAAGAAATCAAACAATAAAATAAATGAAATAGAGAAAATAGATCAGACATTGAATTTACGTGGTTTGATCATAGTGATCTATGTCCATGGGGAGAGTAGTAATGACTTTCACTATAGATCAAATGATATATGAATATTATATTACATTCCTTTTATAGATTAGTTTTTATTTTATTTTCTTAGATTTATTTCCTTTTACATAATAAGGGTATTATGGTCATATATAATTTATGTTTAATATAAATATATCACAATGGGTGCAAGGCTTCTGACACACAGAAACCTAGAGCCCCTTTTTGGCTTTACGATCTTTTTCTCTTATCTTCTCCTCTCTATTTCTTCTCTCTTTCTTCTTCTCTCTTGATTTTCACAGCGGGTTCTCTAATCAGCTTAGTGACATGGTATCAGAGCGCTTTGACTACTTGATTCCTTGATTTGATTGCTGATTTGAGAGTCCCCTAATAATCCTTTCCTTCTCTGGTGCTCAGCCACCTAAAGCTGCAATTTTTATTAATTTTCTCACCAAATCTCGTACATATATGATCAGTAGAAATCAGATTCTTTAGGTTCTATTTGTGACTATGGGTTACAACACTTATTGATATGCGGATTCAAGAATCAGAGTACTTCGTCGATTGTGGCTGATTGGTATTGCTGAATTTCCATCGAAAATATGATTAATTGAGTCGAGATTTCTGGTCATATATTTTCTTTTATATATCAGCCTATATTTATGAGATTTCAGCATCCCTTTGTTTAATTGATGAAGCCAATCGCACCTGATTATATGTTGGTATTGTTGTCTTATTCATTGCACTGAAGTTTCAGCCTTCTTGATCTGTGGTAGATATATATTTGTATTGAAATTATCACCATGAGTGACACTAAGTCTTTCACGAGTGACACTAAGTCTTCCATAGACAATCTCAATGTTTAGATTACCACCATTAAATTAAATGGATCCTCCAATTACTTGTTATGGGCTCAAGCTGTGAAGGTCTATATTAATGCCAAAGGGAAACTCAATTATCTTACTTCAGACCCTCCTGCTGAAAACTCTGACGATTATAGTAGTTGGATGAGAGAGAATGATACACTTTTGGTGTGGTTATGGAATAGCATGGAACCATCTATTACTGCTAATGTCATGTTCCACAAAACTGCTAAAGGAGTGTGGGATGATCTTAAAGAGAGTTATTCACAAGACAGAAATATGTCTAGAGTCTATGAACTATATGAGAAGATCTTTAATTTTAAACAAGGGGAAAAGTCTCTTGGAGAGTATTATAGTGCTTTGAAAGGCACGTGGGAAGAACTCAATCTTTATCAGCCCATCACTACTAATCTTGAGACACTGAAGACACAACGCGCTGAATTTCAAGTGGCTAAGTTTTTATCCGGCTTGAATGCTGACTTGCAGCTTGTGAAAAGTCAACTTCTTGATGGAGAGAGAGAGTTCCTTCTATGAATGAAGCATTTTGTCGGATTCAGCGCATTGTCCCTCCATCTTCTACATCATCTAAAGACAATTCAGCATTTGTGGCTAGTAGTGGTGGTCGTGGTCGCGGTGGATTTTCTAATAGAGGCCGTGGTGTAGGGGGAGTTCGTGGCCGTGGTGATGGACGTAGTGGACAAAGTTCTGATCGAGATAGCCGTTAGTGTATATACTGTGGCAAACCTGGTCATATTGTTGACACTTGTTGGGCCAAGCATGGCAAGCTTGAGTGGGCTCAGCGATTAGTTACTGCAAATGCTGCTATGTCTAAAGGAAGTGCTGGAAATATCTCTTCTAGCAACACAAATCCATCTATCCCAATTGGGGGTAGTTCTTCTGAGGCCTCGGCTCGGGATGATATGGTTACACAACTTATCAAGCGTGTCCAACAACTAGAGGCTTCCAATTTTTCATCCACTGCCACTCTTGCACATACAGGTAACATGGTCCTTCTTTCTACTTTGTCTCCTCACACTTCTTGGGTCATTGACTCGGGAGCTTCTAGTCATATGACGGGTAAGCAAGACCTATTCTCTTCCTACAGTAACTTTAGTCCTTCATCTGAAGTTATTTTAGCTAATGGTTCCTCTACTCAAGTCATTGGATCAGGGGTTGTTCCACTTACATCTTCCTTCTCCAATACATGACTTCGCTCTATCATTACATACACACACAATTCCTACTTCTACCACTGAGGCCTTGTCCCACCTTGAGTGGAAAAGAGCTATGGATGAAGAAATGGAAGCTCTGGTGTCTCACCAAACGTGGTCTTTGGTTGATCTTCCTCTTGGAAAGGATGTGGTGAGGTGTTGTTGGGTGTACACTATCAAGTACAACCCGGATGACTCAATTGAACGTCTTAAAGCTCGGCTTGTTGCTAAAGGTTTTACTTAAACTTATGGAGTGGATTATTTTGAGACATTTTCTCCTGTAGCACGTCCGAATTCTATTCGTGTAGTTATTTCTTTTGCCGTGAATTTTGATTGGCCATTATATCAATTGGATGTCAAGAATGCTTTTCTTTATGGTGATTTATTTGAAGAAGTATATATGGAGCAACCTCCTAGATATGTTGCTCAGGGGGAGAATAGCAATAAAGTATATCGACTGCATAAGGCCATTTATGGGTTGAAACAATCTCCAAGAGCATGGTTTGAAAAATTCAGTACAGTGATATCTAAGTGTGGTTTCCACCAATGTTATTCTGATTATTCTGTTTTTGTTCGCAAGAAGGAGTCAGGAGTGGTCATTCTTGTTGTATATGTGGATGATATCATTGTTTCTGGTAGTGATGTAACCGGCATTTCTGAGGTTAAATCTTTTCTCCAACAACATTTTCAAATTAAAGACTTGGGAGCTATTAGATATTTTCTTGGTATTAAAGTTTTAAGAAGTAAAAAAGGCATCAATTTGTCTTAGCGAAAGTATGTTCTTGATCTTTTGTCTAAGACTGGTACACTAGCTTCCAAGCCAATTGATACTCCTATGGATCCAAATCAGAAGTTTGGAGTTAATGATGGAGATGATATTGAAGACAAGCATCAATATCGACGTCTAGTTGGGAAACTAATTTATCTTGCTGCTACACGTCTCGATATTTCTTTTGTTGTTGGGGTGGTGAGTCAGTTTATGGAATCACCCAAGAAGGCTCATTGGAATGCTGTTTGTCGCATCCTTCGCTACCTAAAAAGCTATCATGGTAAGGGATTGATTTATAAACCGAACAGTTCTTCCACTCTAATTGGCTATTCTAATGTTGATTGGGCTGGTTCAACGTGTGATCGGCGGTCTACAACTGGGTATTGCACATTTCTTGGTGGTAATCTGGTTACTTGGAGAAGTAAGAAACAAACTACCGTTGCTAGGTCTAGTGCAAAGGCTAAATATCGTGCTATGGCACATACTGTGGCTGAATTGCTGTGGTTGAAGTCTCTTCTCCAAGAGCTTGGATTTTCAATTAATCAACCTATTGATATGATGTGTGATAATCAGGTAGCTATTTATATTGTTGGGAATCCTGTTTTTCAAGAGCGAACTAAGCATATAGAAGTTGATTGTCACTTTGTTCGTGATGCTGTGAAGCAGAAGTTGATTGCTACTCCTTATGTTGCCTTTAGAGATCGTTTGCTGATATGTTCACTAAAGCACTTTGTTTCGTCCCCGCGTTTGTTGCCGGCTGTTCCAAGCTGGGCATGGGTGACCTATATGCTCTAGCTTGAGGGGGAGTGTTACATTCCTTTTATAGATTTTATAGATTAGTTTTTATTTTATTTTCTTAGCTTTATTTCCTTTTACATAATAAGGACATTATGGTTATATATAATTTATGTTTAATATAAATATATCACAATGGGTGCAAGGCTTCTGACACACAGAAACCTAAAGCCCCTTTTTGGCTTTACAATCTTTTTCTCTTCTCTTCTCTATTTCTTCTCTCTTTCTTCTTCTCTCTTGATTTTCACAGCAGGTTCTCTAATCAGCTTAGTGACAATAACTATACTTGAGTCACTCCAATACTTTTAATGTTTCCTAAACCTCAATTACACTTAGGGTCCGTTTATCAACTTGCCAATTTTTTGTTTTCCTGTTCTTTGTTCCCTAGAATCGAAAAGAACAAAAATTTGTTTGGTAACGCCAACCGATTTTTCTATTCTTCGGAATAAAAAGTTGTTCATAGGAGTAGAAATGAGAAGTAGAAAAAAGTAGCTTCTTATTCCTAGGAAGAATTTCTAGAAACAATTTCTAGAAACTATTTCTTGGGTTATTACTCATGATCAATTGACGTGCACCGACCACCACCTATTGAGCTCCGACCGCCGATTGTTGGCCACTGACCACTAGTTGCTAGCTGTTGACCACTGACTGCCGACAGTCGGTTGCTAACCGTTGATTGTTGGCCACCGTCGACTAGCAGCCGATCGCCGCTCTTCGCTTGACGACCAGTGGCTCGACGACCGGCGACCTGCGGCCGGTGATTAGCATCCTACGGCCTAGTGTTCAGCGGTAGCGGCACCCAGCTGATCAGTGATTGGCGACTGGCAATTGACGGCCACCAATTGACGTTCGGTGGCCGCTCGCCACCCGCCGCTTGTCGCCATCGAGGAAAAAAGAAATAAATTTTTTTTGTCGGTACCAAACGCATTTCTATTCTTTTTCTATTTTGAGAATAATAAATTTTTATAGTTATTAAATGCCTTGTTTTACTCAGAAATTGTTTCAGGGAGTAGAAATAGAAAAGAACTATTTCTCAAAAAAATTGTTCTAAGGGGTAGAAATGTTACCAAATGCACCCCCTTAATAACTCACAGTATTTAGTCCCAAAATTCTTTGCGAAATAATCTTTCAATCTCACGAAATAATTATACAAAAATCTTACCACAAGATTTAATTAGCTTCAAACACTTGAATCGTTGGTGTAATCCCATGAAGATGCTCACTGCCAAGCACTCGTGAAAAACAACACTTCAATATATTTTGCACATCAAGGGTGACACACCAAGCACTTGCATATAAAACAATGCTTCAATGCTCTTAGATATCTTTAGGGTGTAATTCATAAGCAGAAACTTCTCTTTGATAAACTACACAAAGAAGATCCCCTTTTTATATATGGGCAATAATTGGATCCAAAATAAGAAGCCTATTTTTAAGAAACCTTCTCCAACTAAGAAAACCATTTAACTTGGAAACTTATTCAAGATAGGAAACATACTTGTATTAGGAAACTTTCATTTTCGGGCTCAAGCTCGAGACATATTCTAATGATCTCCACTTTGACTCAACGTTTAAGCCAATTCACAATCGCTTTATTAAAAATTTCAACTTTGTTGTTACTCTCCCATGGCCCCTAATAGGCTCAACCACCATAGACATATTTCAACTCTAAGCCCCCCTTGAACTTCGCCATAATCGAGGACTTCATTAGAACCCCAACTCCTCATGTACCTTTAACTACTCCACAAGGATTTTTCGACACAACCTACTTAACCACATTTAAAGCAAAACCATTGTTGTATCCAAATCTATCAAGAGATCAAATATGTACCTTATCAATTTCCTCAGTTATAGCAACTGTTGGCTTTTGGGGCTCCACCTTGCTACAAGCACCATTTGTGTTGATTATTTCTTGAGTACCTGCTATCTCAGGAGTTTTTGATTGCTACTCTACTTCAAGTTGAACACGTTTAAGATCAGTATAAATATTACTATAATCACTCCTAGCTAAAAGTACTGGAGGCTTGTCAAATATAACTACTTTGCTGATAATAGGTGAATTTAATTCCAAGCACCACAACTTATAGCCTTGCTCATCTTGTGTGTAACTTAGGAACATTTACTTTTTTGCCATTCCATCGAACTTACCATCACTTGCTTGAGCATAGGATGGGCAATCAAATATTCTAACAACAAAATAATCAACAATATTACCTAACCACACTTCTTCGGGAGTCCAACATCCAATCACAGTTAAGGGTAATCTGCTCATTGGTAGCTCGTCATACTAAACACATTTGCCAAGAAGCTCCTAGTCATATCGACATTAGAGGTCATTTTATGGGCTGTCTCTAGTAATATTTTGTTCATCAATTCTATAATATGTTGTCGTTCATTAGCACTAGTGCAGTGTTTCATTATGCCTTCCTTCATGTAGGATTCATTTAACAACTTTGAGCATTTTAATCTACACAAGCTTGATCATTTTATCAATCTATTTTTTGATCAAAGCTCTCAACTACATGATCTTGACAACAATATCAAACTTGTGTCTAGGTACAAACACCCACGTCTTCATCAAGTAGTTGTCAACAACTATTAGCATAAATTTGGCACTCTTTTTTGAAGGAAACTGCGGCAACTTGCAAATGTTCAAGTGAATTAACTTTACAATTTCTATGGTTTCTTTCATAGTTGTATTGAATTGCACTTTCGACCGTTGATCTAAATCACATCACTTGCATACATTCAGTTCGTTAGTGACATAACCGCATAGTAGATTTCTTTCACTTAAAACCTTTAGGCTTCTCTCATTAATGTGCCCCAAATGCAAATGCCACAATTTAAACTCTCAAACAAATGTATCCAATGTCTTTGTAGCGAAATCTATCATTGTCTCACCTTGAAGTTCATTTAAGCCATCGTGTTTGATTTCTCTCATTATCATCAAAGTGCCTCGAACAACTTTTAGAACTTCACATTTTGAAAAATACTGACACCTAGTTGAATCTAGGGGACTCAATGAAATCAATTTCTTCTTCAACTTTGGAATGTGCCTTACCCTAGTCAATGTCCTCACAACACCATAATGCATTCTGATTCTAACATCGCCAACACATATAACATCACACTTTGCATTGTTTCCCAATTGGACTTTACTACCATCCGTGCATTGATAAGTAGTAAATTAGTTTCTCTATAGTGTAGCATGAAAAGGACAACCAAAATCCATAATCGATCCACCAAATGTCAAATAATCAATGACAAATAAGACATAATCAACACGATTTGAATTACCACAAGCTATAGTTGCAACATTATATTTATAATCAACCATAATTCCCTTACCCTTCTTGTTTTTCAACTTAAGGCAATTCCTTCTAAGATGTCCCCTCTTGCCACAGTTCTAACAAACAGCATCACCGGTTTTAGACTAATTATGTTTGTTTATGTTGATACTACTCCTGTTAATATGTTTACTGGTTATTCCTTTGTTTTCATCTACTAAAACAGCAAATACAGGTTCACTAGATTCTCTTCTACAAATGTCTTCACTTGGAAAAATCTCTAACCCCATCAAATGTTAAGCTTATTGACAAGAGGAATTATTAATAGTAGTAATAATAGTATTCCAACTATTAGGCAATGGGGATAATAGAATCAAAACACGTACCTCATCTTCTAAGTCAATCTTAACTGAACTCAATTGACTAATATTTACATTGAATTCATTGATATGATATGCAACTGATGCATATTTGTTCATCTTCAAGTTAAACAGACATTGCATCAACTAGACCATGTTGATTGCAGAGGGCTTCTCATACATATTTGATGGGGTTTTCATCAAACCTGTAGTGGTGTTCTCCTTCACGATGTTAAACACGACGTTACAAGCCAACATTAGTAGAATAACGCCTATAACCCATCTATCTAGCAATTTCTAGTCAACTTCCTTTATTGTCTCTTGTTTCTCACTAGATAGGGGCAAGTGCAATTTCATCTAATAGTGATAATCTTCAATTTGCATATTCTAGAAATCAAAATCATTCCCATCAAATTTGTCGATTCTCACTTTTCCTTATTTTGTTGCCATCGATTCGTTTAAACTTAGCCACACCAGGCTCTGATACCATTGTGGAAAGCGATCAATTAAACAATTAAATAGACAGAATAAAGAAAATAAATTAGACACTAGATTTACGTGGTTTAATCGTAGTGACCTATGTCTACGGGGAGCAGCAATGAATTTCACTATAGATCAAGTGATACCAAATATTACAACCACATTCAAGTCACTCAAACACTCTTAGGGTTTCCTAAGCCCCAATTACACATAATAATTCATGTAGTGTTTAACCCCAGAATTCTTTGCAAAATAATTTCTTAATCTTATGAAAGAATTATACACAAATCTTACCACAAGATTTAATCAGTTATAAACACTTTATTCGTCATCGTAATTCTATGAAGACACCTATTGCCAAGCACTCATGAAAAATGGCACGTTAATATATTTTACACATCAAGAGGGGCACACTAATTACACCATAACTCATGAAGTGTTTAACCCCAAAATTCTACGAAGATGCCCATTGCCAAGCACTTGTGAAAAATGGCACGTTAATAAATTTTGCACATCAAGAGGGGCACACCAAGCACTCGCACATAAAACAATGCTTCAAGGCTCTTAGATATCTGTAGGGTATAATTCACAAGTAGAAACTCCTCTTTGATAAACTTCACAAAGAACATCCCCTTCTTATATATAGGCAAGAATTGGATCCAAAATAAAAAAACCTCTTTTGAGGAAACCTTCTCCAACTAAGAAATTGAAACTTATTCAAAATAGAAAAAGTACTTGAATTAGGAAAATTTTCTTTTTGGGCTCAAACTTGAGACATATTCCAATACTTTAGGTTGTGATTGTTCATTGCTGTGATTCCACCACAACAACTAAAATATCAAAACATTCTCACTTCAATCCTGAATCCTGTCATGAAAAGCTTATGATTGTTGTCCGAAGATCCGCCTTCCATGATGGATCGCCTCGCCAAAGCTTTCCATTTCGAGGCATTCTCATGCATGCCTCCCTCGGGTGTTGCCCTTGTAATAATGGGTCCGCCCAATTCTCTAAAAAGCCCAAGCTTAGACAATTGGCCTCAGCCTATTGAGCCCCTTCTCAATTTTCTTTAACAGCTTTGTTGAAGAAGTAAGACTAGGGGTGAGCAAAAGGACCCGGCCCACCCGAGAACTGCCCGAATTGGACCGAATCGACGGGTCGGGTCCAGTTCTCAAAGTCCTCGGTTCCATAAAAATGGAACTGACAACTTTCAGTCTGGTTTCCGGTTGCGAACGCAGAATCGACCACTCGAACCGGACCGACTTTCCCTTTCCCAAGATTTAATTTTTTTTAAAACATATTACTATTAAAATTATTTGATAGTAAGCCAAGGGTTCCCTTGCCGGGATTCCCCGAAACTAGACCATTTTTCAGGAGGAGAGGGTAAGCCTCTTTCTCCTATTTATAGAGACCAATGACTTGTTGTCTCTCCTACGCAATCGATGTGGGATTGAGCTACTCACTCCCTCTCCCTTTCCCCCTCCCTCCCTCCCTCCCTCACATTGCCCCTTGCTGCACAACAAGCCTCCAAATGTCCCACATTGAACAATTACTCAGAGTATTTTGAGAGATTGCCTATAAAATCAAGGCAGATGACACCTTTAACATTGTATGGGCTGAGACCTTTTGGTTGAGATCAGTTGAAAACCTCTCCAATAAAAGGACTGATAATTTTTTGAGTTTTGTTTGAAAGTTTTGGTTGTTGTCGAGACCGGTTCTGTGGAACCGCCCAAGAACCGATCCAGACCGATAGGTCCGGTTCTATCCAGTTCCAGCTTTCTTCAGTTCAGTCCTTGGTTCCTGAAATGAGGAACCGACTCCTTAGGTCTGGTTCCCGGTTCTGGGGTGGGAACCAGACAGACCGGGAACCGTTCACCACTAAGACCAGTGGTAGACTTAACAAGAAGAAAAAAGATCCATTGAGTTTTAGATTTATATGAAAATGATAGATAAAGGGAGAAGAGAGGAAAGACGGAAAAAGAGTTAACATTTTTGTGCATTCTCGATTTAGACACATTGATAAGTCGAATCAACTTTGAATTGTAACACCATGTAAGTATTCAAATTTATTATTCGTCTAATTGAAATAATTTTTGAAGTTAGGTCTTAAATTTGGAGTTATTTGGAATTTGATTAAAGAGCTATGTTGACCTATAGATTGATATGGAAATGGTAGATAAGGGCATTGTGAAGTTGTTGATTTTTTTGACGAAATTCGATTCCAATGTACAATTTGATCGAATGAATTTTGAAGTTTTGTGTTCGAGTTACACATAATGGAAAATACTCATATTGGAGAAAGATGAACACTTGCTATAAATGAGTTTCTTTGTTAGCTTTAGGAGTCGATTGATTAATGAATAAGTGTAGTTAGCCGATTCGTTCATTTGAATAATGTTACTTGGATTTTGATATCGTTCTTCAATTAATTGATAGTAGGATTATCGGTTCTCGGGTAGTCCGGTTCCCACCCTAGAACTGGGGAGAGATTGGAGGGACCAATTCCCCATTTTCGGAACTGAGGACTAGACTGAATGAGGTTGAAATCGGATGGAACCAACCATTAGTCCAGTTCCCAGGTGGCCCATGGAATCGGTCCCATGTGCTTGAAACACATGTTTTCATGTGCTAAAAAATCAAACTCTACTTATTTGAGCATTGATCACACTTCATATATATCATGCTCAATCTTTGGTTAAGAAGGCTGTAAACAACATGTCTAGAGTGGTGCTTGGCTTGGGTGTTATAGACAATCTCTCTTATACTTTATGTGGGACTCTTGGAGGATTGGAGGGCCTTGTCTCTTGAGAGAGAGAGAGAGAGAGAGAGAGAGAGAGAGAGAGAGAGAGAGAGAGAGAGAGAGAGAGAGAGGATTAAGCGTGAGGAATGAGGGCGTGGCTCTTGAGCTATAGTCCCATATCAAGTGGAAGAAGAAACTAACAAGTAGGCTTCCTCTTTAAGTATCGAGGAACGAGGAAGGATTGCATTGGTCTCTTGGCCACTTGTGAGGTAGTTGTCCTAATAGTTCTGAAAGGTATTAAATCAAGGCAGTTTTCATTCCATAAAGATTTTAGTTTAAATTGAATCTTGATATGTATTTAAGAAATAAAACTAACCATCTAAAAAATTAATAACCAATCTGGTCCAGTTGGTTGGTTCTGTTATTGGAGCCAGGAATGGGAATGAAAGTCATCGGTTCCAATTTAGTGGAACCAGGAGCTGGATTAGTGTCCCTAGGAATTGGTTCAAATCGGTTGATTCAGTCTTGTTCGGGTGGTTCCCGATTTGGATGGTTCCCTCTACTCACTCCTAATCGATAGGAATACGAGTGAGTTAGCTCAAGTAACCATGATAGGTTTTTGGTTGTTTTAAGTGAGTGGTACTATTTTTTACTTGGTTTGTAAACTTATATTTTGAAAGTGGAGCAGATTGATTAAATTATGAGTTTAGAAATGGCATTGTTTTGACTGTAAGCATTTACTATCGTAATGTCTCTTTGAAATGGCAAGATAACTTAAAACACATTTTGAGCTTATTATCTATAAATGGTTTGCGAAACCTCTTATGAAATAATTATGAAAAGTCCATGATTTATGAATGTGGTTTAGGACAAGTACTTTGATATATTTTCAATCATGAAAAGTTATATGATTTGTTTAGTGAACTTGAGTTTTGAAATGGCTTTTGGTGTTGAATGTGGGTTATTGATGAAAAATATTAATTGATTATGCTCATGTCACTATAATTAGAACCTATTTAGGGGGTAAGTATGCATACTATTTTAGGACATTTTTTTTTTTGGGCCAAACCACTGTCTCATATAGATGGTAAACCTAGCAAGGGAATAAACTTGGTTGCCTTTGTTATGAGCGTTAAGTGTGACTATTTTTAGATACTGAGCATTATATTAGTTGATGGAATGGACCATTGATGTATGATTTGATTGAGATTGATCAATAGAATTGACTATTGACAATTGTTAAATAAATGAATATTTTTTATATGTATATGATTAAATTAAAGTGATATAATTCATTGGATCTTGTATGTGCATTACAAGCTAGATTGAGATAAGTAAGTTTTGATGTCGATTTATAAAGATGCATAGCAAATGTTTGATCTTCTTAGAAGAGATGTATTATGCACTAGGTTGTAGATGTTCATTCCATTCATCTTACTCATTTTTTAGGTTATATAGTGAGCCGTAAATAGAACGTGAGCATTATCATTATCAAGAGGAAATTTTGATAGCGGAGATTTTGGGTATGAGTTGAATATGGATATGATGAGCTTTTGAGTTAAGGTTTGTTGGATAAATGTATATAAAAACTTAGTGGTTTGTATATATTTCAATGTCGCATTGAGCTATGCTTACGTTTTAGGCTATGTTCATTGGGGAAATAATGGCCTTATAATTATCCTTGTCTTCATAGAGAGTCGGGGGGGTGACAACTACCATAACCAAGGGCAGAAGTACAACGCAAGTGCCAAAATTTAGCACGAAGGGACACTTAAGTGCCATTAAGTGCCAAAAGTTACAAAATGTACACTTAGGTGAAATTTTTTTATTGAAAATTGGATCACTTAAGTGTCAACTCCGGTGAAGACTGTCGGAAATTCGACGTAGTTTATTTTAATAATATAAATTACTTAAGTGGCTTGCTAGAAGCTGAGTCAGCAAAAACTCAGCTAAAACGATGTCATTTTTTGCTGACGTGGCATTTAAAAAATGTATTAATTAAATAATATTAAATAACTTAAAAAACATATTATTATAAAATCAATTTAATTAAAAAAAAGGATATATTCATTACTATATATATTGAATTATTCAAAAATTCCTCAAATTTGTCTTTAGCATTATTATTTTCATCTTGGTATTAAAGTCTCATGTCTTAAGGCAATCCTAGTGCACTAGGTGCATCTCGGAAATTTTTCAATTTTATTAATTTTGCTTTATCATTCTCAATGGTGTACCCATGCATCCCAAGCAAATCCATCCTTGATGCTCGATAATGTTCACCCAAGGGCATCATTCCCATTTGAGTAAGTGCCACGGTGGTTGAGTTACGATGTCTTTGATGAGTCGCCAATTTGAGCTTTTTTTTTGGAGGTGTTTTTCGATGCTGCGAAAATGTGTCTTTGAACAGTAACTTTTCCCTTAGCAAAGCCTGGCTTATTTTGCTTAATGTAACCATGCCAGTTGTATCGGCCACGTTTAAATTATTGTCCTGATAGCAAAGTCAACCACAAAGGATGCATGTTGCGTAGCTCCAATACCTTGACTTTTCACTTCTTAGTTTGAGAAGTCAACTCCACTACCAGATTCACCGCCGTCAGTCAATCAACATATTGAAATCTTATCATCGTTAATGGAAGCTAGAGTCATCACATGTGCCACCACGAGTTGCCTCGTCTTGGATTTGCTGAACTCGTTTAAATCGAAGATCTTGTGATATTGTATGGATTAATTTTTTCAAAACTCAAGTTGATTTGTTTTAATTCACCTTGTGTTTGCGAGGGAATGTTTGCGATATTAAGAAATCTATTTGATTATGAATATCTCTTAGGATTATGTATATATCTCATTTGATAGTTCATATCCTTAATTGATTATATTTGATATTATGTTTATTTTGTTATCTTAGATAACTATCTCATAAAACCTATAACTGATGTAATATTTGTCATGATTTACATTGAATTATACAAAAATTTCTCAAATTTGTCTTCCACATTATTATTCTCAGCTGTCCAATCGCGAATAGTTTCATGTTGTGCATATGCTGGCTTTGGTCAGATCTTCTTCTAGCGCATTATTAACAAATGGGTTGGTTTCTATTTCAAGGGTTAGGATGTGTTCTTGAAAGGTAGGTACAATGGGGAAATTTGGATCGGTAGGTAAGAAAAATGAAGGCAAGTCCTTAGGCGTCAAAGGTGGCAAACCAGGCAATGAGAATGAAGTTGGAGGCTCATTATTACAGTTTTGATAGAAACCATTTTGACTATTGAAGTAGTGGTGATATATAGGTAAAAAGGCAGCTAATTGGATATAAAGAAAAGCGGAAGGAATGCCAAGATCTCGATTGACATTGGCCGCCTACGGGAGGAGGGTGGTGTAGATCAATAAAGTGACCAGTTGATCTTTTGCAGATAAGCTCACGATCAGTTCGCTCAAGTTGCGGGAACCTACCCTCGTTATTTCACGCATCCTGTCTTCGTAGGAGGAGGGCTCATCGGCATTGTCATCGTTGACGAAGGAGAAGGAGAAGGTGTACGATAAGCCTTCCATAGAAATTGGGGTTTTGATGGTCCTTAAGTTTCGGCAATCGACCGCGGTATGGCAGGATTAAGATGACCTGACATGTGCGCAAGCCCATAGTAGGCGCCCGGCAAGTTGTATGGCAGGACTAAGATGGCACTGACCAGATGATGAGGAAGAGTTGGTCGTTCATCTTTCTCTCTCGTGTCCTAGAGGTTGATCGTAGCATAACAATTTTGGGGTTACTCCGCAAATGATAATTTATTGTAAATCACAAATTCTTGAAAGAGTGGATCCTTTAATAATTTATAATTATTTGTTATTTGGCTTTTTGTGATCAAAATATACTTTTTCATGGTAGATTAAAAATTGTCACAATTCTCATGGGGATTTGAATCGCCACCTTCTTAGGGGTTGGGATATGGACGATTTAGCTTTTATGTATATGTTTTGACTCTCATGCCTTGTAAAGAATGATGACAAAAATCCGAGAGTAAGTTAGATTAGGAATAGAGTAGGATTGATAAAAAAAGAAGAATACTGTCTTCCAATTATTTCTCTTTCCATTAATCAACTTGAAAAATGATTGTATGATAGTCCTTAATCTACTATTATGCAAGCAAAGCCCTAATACGAATGGAATTTTTTTTTTAATATTCGAAGCATGGGCATAATGTCAAATAGATATATCCATTTCAACGATTTTGGTGTAGGCAGTATCGAATCTGAAAGGTTTGCTGGATTCATAAGATTGTTTATGCATCTTCATGTCTCTCCTTTCATTCTTTTACACGATGGCTGATTAAAGGGCATCGAATTTATCTTCATCTTTCCTAATTCTGAACATTTTGCGGTGTCTTTACCGTTTCACGATGAATATGAACGTCGATGATCTACTTTTCTGCCCATACCCAGAAGTGAGTACACAGCATGCACCGAAGCATCCCACGATCGGTTGGCCAAGTGACTCCACCACAGCGCCATGGTGACCTTCGCCACTAGTGTCTCTGCCTGCCGCCACGTGCCCAAGGGCCAGACCTACCCGGAGGGCCTCCACTTCGCCGCCATCTCTGACGGCTACGACAACAGGTTCAAGCTGGACTATAAGATGGCGCACTTCATGTCAGGGCTCAAGCAACGCGGCTCCGAGATGATCAAGGACCTCATCGCATCAAGCGTGCGTGAGGGCCGCCCCTACACCTGCTTGGTGTACAGCTTGCTCCTCCCATGGGCTGCGGGGGTGGCGCGTGAGTTCCACGTACCTTTGGCCCTCCTGTGGATTCAGCCCGCAACGGTCTTGGACATGTACTACTATTACTTCTACGGTTATGGCGAGTTCATAAAAAGTAACTGCATCGACAATTCATGTTCGTTGGAGTGGCCGGGCCGGGCCTTCCCTACAAGTTCACTAGCTACGACTTGCCTTCATTCTTTGTGCCGGGCAGCTTGGATGCGCACGCTTTCGCCTTGCCGACTTTCAAAGACCAGATCGATGCGCTCAACCAAGAAAACAATCCAAGGATACTGGTGAAGACCTCGACTCGCTAGAGCCAGAGGCCTTGAGAGCGATCAACAGGTACAACTTGGTAGGAATCGGGCCGTTGATGCCCTCGGCTTTCCTCGATGGGAAAGACCCGTCAGACCCGTCCTTTTGGGGCGACCTCTTCCAAAAGTCCAAGGACGACAAGGATTGGCTGGACTCAAGGCGTCTGCATTGGTCGTCTATGTGTCGTTCGGGAGCATTGCGGAGATATCAAAGAGGCAGACGAAGGAGCTCGCCTGCGTGTTGCTCGACTGCGGGCGACTGTTCTTGTGGGTCATGAGAGCAAAACAAAACGGAGAGGAAGAGAAGGATGAGGATAGATAGAACAGCATGCAGGAGTTGGAAGAGAAAGGAATGATAGTGCCGTGGTGCTCGCAGCTTGAGGTGCTGTCGCACCCCTCGCTTGGGTGCTTCCTGTTGCACTGCTGGTGGAATTCGACCCTTGAGAAGCTCGCACTCGGCATCCCGTGGTGGCATTCCCACAATGGACGGCCCAGGGGATGGATGCGAAGCTCATCGAGGACGTGTACGGGTGAGGCCGACGGGGAAGGGTTGGTGGAGGCGGCGGAGATGGTGATGGCCGACGGGGAGAGAATGGAGGAGGTGAGGAGGAATGCGGCCAAGTGGAAGGAGCTGGTGAGGGAGGCGGCGACAGAAGGTGGGTTGTCAGATAGGAACTTAAAGGCTTTCATTGAAGAGGTCGGTCAAGGTTGTCCACGCTGAGATCATGGCCGATGATATAAGAATTCTTGGCTTGCCACCAAGAAAGAATCCACCTTCTACTAATATAGAAACCAGGGCTAGAAATTTGCTCAAATAGAGGCAAATCTCATATATTTCGATTCTTCTTTACACTTGAGAATTCACCTTGTAATATAGAGGGACTATTTCATAAGGAATAAATTAAGCATTAAAGATAAGGGAACGACCTAATTAATCAAGACATAGGAACTTGGAAACACAATAAAAACCTAAGAACTAAATAATGCATTAAAACACAGAGATTTGAACTTTGACTCTTGAAATTTACAACGCAATTAAGACTCACAAAACTAAGATTAGTGACATTTGACCAAATGGAAGTAATTAAACTAGACTCTAAATTTGTTTGTGACCCTGGGCAGACCAATAGACATATTAAAAGATCACCAAACAACAAAGGATCGGAACTTGAAGGCTTTCATTGAAGAGGTCGGTCGAGGTTGTTGTCCATGATGAGATTGTATGAGTAGCTTGCTGTAGCTAGCGTGGGGTTTTGACCAAGAGCACGTAAGTTCTGTTTAGACGCTTCTCTCTTTGTTTTATGAAAACTTCTATCCATTATTTTCTAAGGAGGTTTGCTGATGATGGTAAGTTGGCTGCATGAATTTATGACGGAATAAGTTAAGCCATATCATGAGTTTACTCCAAATACTCTAGTGCATTATTTTTCTTACCCCGTCGTATGTAATAATTCATGATCATGACCCTCAAGCACCATAAAATCGTCGAATTATAAAGAAATATAATTTTCCTTTCAAGACAAATGTTGCATTGGCAAAAGAAAGCATTGCACATGTTAAGTACTGTTCGATATTAAATCTATTATAATATTATTAATATGATCCCCTATTCAGTTTAATATTGCCCATAATAGATTTCATTGATGTTTTATTATCCAAATTGAATTACTAATAACTATTCTGATAGCCCAATTAAAGATGATTGTCCTAATGGAAGACTATATCTACTAGGATCTGTATTTGTATGGGCATATAAATAGGTCACCTAAACTAAATCCTCTAATTATTCTGATATTTTGATCGGAGAACACACCATCGACATTGATAGTGCTGGCTAGAAGTGCTAATTCATGATTATTCAAGCTTTGCGAATCTGTTCTTGATTTCATCAATGAATGGAGGGAGGATGGTATAGAATTTTTTACACGTTTCTGTATTCGATCATGATTATTGGGATCTTGGTTTTCCGCAAATTTCTAACACTTGGTATCAGAGCTCGTTTAATATATTTGGCTTGATGATTTTTGTGGGCTTTTGATTGAATATAAAAATTTTAGGGCAAAATCTGACCGAGACAAAAATTGCTGATTTCGGCAAAATTTGAACAACCCACCACCCGTCTTCGTACTAGTACGGTCATAGTGCCATGAACAACAAAAGCCTTAAATTGATTCGGCATCGCGGTGATCGTTGAATATGAATCGCACGATGAAAGTCATTGTGGTTAGGGTTTGCATTTTTGTGAAAATATGCCTGATTTCAAGCAATTTTTTGGCCGTTGCCGAATCTTGGACCTGTGCAGTTGCGACGGCGTGGCCTCCATAACCCACCACTTATTTTGGTCTAAAGTGGGTTGCCGGAGGAGAATCAGAGACGGAAGGAGCGGCAGATGCGAAGAACAGCGAAAACGTGCGATGAAGGCTAGGCACGTGGATCCCACACGCCCGCGCGAGCTTAGGTGCGTGCCTTGCACGCGCTAGTACATGTGATCGATGCGCCCGTGCACAGCCTTGCTATTTAGCCCCTTGTTTGTGTGATTTTAACGATTCTGCCCTGGAATGGTGTCTTTTGACGATTTTTTTCCCTTACAAGCAATTTGTGAATATTTTGTGTAGAAATTAAATATCTAGTGATCCGTATATATTTTTATTTAATTATAGATTAGCTACAACATCTCTTGTTATCTTAAATTATATCTATTAAGAGGTTTTGAATCACATATAGAGACTTTGATTGTAGTTGATCATGTTAATATAATTAAATTTTCCCACAGGAATTTTTATAATATTGATATGATTAATTAGAGTGAATACCATATTATTTTCTTAATTTACCCATAAGGATTAAGAAAAGGAATATAATGTGATGGTTTCTTCAAAAGTTAATAATGGATTTATTTAAATTAGAAACTTAGCCCACAAACAGTTTTTAATGTTATTTGATTCATTTATTTTATCATGTTTTACATTTGTGGAACATGATTTATATAAATTTTGCCTCAAATTTTTGATATAAGCATGTTGCATATTATGCAGTTTCACCACCTGTGAATTTTTCTGATTTCAACGTTCTCGAGTTGAATGGTGAGAATCATAAGGTTTGGAATGAATTAATCCTTCTTCAATTAGGGTGCATGGACATTTATTATGCTATTTAGAAAGATGAATCATCTACCCTTACTACTGTTAGCACTCTGACTAAACTTTCTACTGGTATTCGTGGTTCAATTGCCCAACATAATAATGCCAAAGCATCGTTGGAGACTATTGATGCGCAATTTGAAACTTCTATAAAGACACATGCCATAACTATAATTATGAATTTTTCATCATTGAAACTCATTAGTGTCAGAAGTGTGCATGAGCACATAATGAAGATGGGGGACATTATAGCTTAGCTAAGGAACCTTGAGGTTGAGATATTTGAATATTTCCTTGTGTATTAAATTTTGAATACTCTCTCACAACAATATACATCTTTCAAAATCTCTTGTAACACAGGAATAAATGGTCAATTAATGAACTCATGACCGTGTATGTTCAAGAGGACGAAAGGGTGCTTATGGAATTGAGTGGGAGTGCTCATTTGGCAATGCAAAAGGAGTTTAAAGAGCAAGGCAGGCAAAAGGGAAATGGTAAAATACTTCTCCAAGTTGACATTAAGAAAGAATTTAAATGTCTCATCTATAAAAATAAGGGGCATATGAGGAAGAATTGTGTCAAATTTAAGGCATATCTCGAGAAGAGAGTTAATCCAATCTCATATATTTGTTATGAATGTAACATGGTTGATGTGAATTACAACACTTGGTGGATTGATTCCGAATCTACAATCCATATTTTGAATTCTTTGCAGGGTTTTCAAAAACATCGGAAACTAGTGGGAAGTGAACAATACATCTAATTTGGAAACAAGATGCGTTTGCATGTGGAAGCTATTGGAACTCCAAATTAGTTCTCAATATTTGTTTTGTTTTGTATTTAGAAAGGACCTTTTATGTTTATGGTTTCTCTAAAAACTTGATTTTAGTTTCAAAACTATTACCATAAGGTTGTTCTTTTAACTTTTCAAATTTAACATTTAGTTTATCATTAAATCTGAAATCGTTAAGAATGATAATTTATCTGATGGTCTTTTTAAAATTAATTTACAAGACAATTCCTTTCATAATACGATACATGTTTATGATGACGTTGGTACCCCTTGCAACAAAGATAGGCATAAACAAGATTGTTGTTGGGATTTGCACCCTCATTTGCGACCTAGTAAAGACAAGACTACATATAAGATTATGGATCCTAAAGTTGCCAGTTAGGTCACAACCATAGATCTTCAAACATCTTTGGGATAAATAGCCTTGCAACTCCAACAACTAATGTCCTCTAGCAGTATGTCTCGGCCGAGTCTTCACTCGGCAAAACATGGTCAAACTTCTGGTAATGTCTTTGCTCTATTTGCATCCTCAATGAATTGTTTTATAATTGATTTAGACACAACTGACCACATGTGCACGGTAATTCTTGTTGGATAACTCAGCTACGTGACATTCCTTTTTTTTTTTTACTCTCCTATTATGGTTGCCAATAGCGAAAAAGTCCCTGTTCAAGAGGTTAGGAAACTGGATTTATTTTCCAACTCTTTTGATGTTTTATTTGAGCCATTGCTATCTTTTAACTTGTTATCTGTCAGCAAAATTACTAGAGATCTAAATTGCAATGTTATATTCAAGATAGAACCACAGGGAGGAAGATTGGCGAAGGACTGTTTCAAAAGCGGCTATACACTCTTGATTTTTCTTGTATGGTTTTGTTTGCAAGTCAGAATAAAGGCTTAACATCTCAACTTTGGCATTGGCAAATGGGAAATCCGTAAGATCGAGTGTTGTGATCCATTGATCCTACTTTTTCTCTAGATTTAAGCTCTAATGAAACTTATCATTTTGCTAAATAGCATAGATTGCCTTTTTCTTAAAAGACAAATAATGCTTCTGAATTATTTGAGTTGATGAACCAATTGAATCTCAAGATGGTTTTGAGTATTTTATTACATTTATAGATGATAAATTTTGAACTACTTGGTTGTATTTGCTTATCTCTAAAAGTAAAGTATTGACAGTGTTCAAGGAATTAGTCAAATGATCCATACGTAGTATGGTGCTTGGATTAAAATACTGCATACTGACAATGGGACTCAATACACCAATCATCTGTTTGAGTCCTTTCTCAAAAGTCTAGGTATTGTGAACTAGACTTTATGTGTTAAAACTCCCCAATAAAATGGGGCAGAGAGAAAAAATTGTCATTTTCTTGAGGTAACCCAATCCCTTTTGTTTCGTGGAAACTTACTGCATTATTTTTAGTCAGATACCATTGTAACAAGTTTCTATTTGATCAATTGTTCTCCTAGGAAGGCTTGCAATACAAATCTCCTATGGAAGTACTTCGTGGCCATTCGATTAATTTGTCTCATCTCTGTGTATTCAGTAGTGTGTGCTAATGGGGATTAAATTAAACCCTTATGCACACAAATACATTTTTTTGGGGATATTTGAGTTTTAAAAAGGTATAAATGCTTTGATCCCTCCACCAAAAAAATGTTTATTTTTAGGGATGTTACGTTTGATGAAACTCACATGTATTTTACTTCCAAGGATCAAATTCAAGGGGCAAATAATGATGACGATAATAACAACTATGATTACAGTGGATTCGATATGGAATTTGCTCCCTTACCAATTGTTTATGATGATTTGATGATTGATGAGAGGCAGTTAATGTCACTCTTGGCCCTTGAGCATGTGACAACTCATATTCTCTTGCAGTCACATGTCACTGACAATTCTTTTTATCTTTCAGTTAAACGCATGTGAAAGCAATAAATGAAAACCTAGCCAACACAACTATAGGGATAGTTAGAAAATTCAATGACCGACACTTGCAAAAGCACCACAATTTATTTATATACTGATTAATCCTAGGAAGACTATATACAAGCAATTCAAACGAGCGTCTTCCTCATTCGCCAACAAAAAGATACTAGGTCGAGGTTTATCTACTCCTTTCAAAAAGATAAGGGTCAGCCGAAAATGGGGTATCTGGTGCCTACATCCACTCCTCCGGGTAGAACTTTGCATCTGGATCAGTATTTGGATCCTCCACATTACCATCCGGAGTGTTAATGTCCATTGATTCCCACACCATTGCACCCGAACCCCCTCAAACAGCCCGTTGAAACCCCTTAGCGGACCATAGAGGTCCTCCCCATCATGGATGAACCAGGCTTTAAATTAGTGGTGTCACAACCCCTTTCTAGGGTCTGAGCTGCGGGTTATTTTCACGACATCCCAGGCTGGTTGCCGTCCCGATTCATTTTATCTTGTTTATATGCACATGTGGAAGCATAAACACAATAACAACATCCCCGACAAACATCACTGGAAGAACATGGGACACAAGTATATAATACTACTATTTTCATTAGTAGCTCGTGTACAACTAACTTTCATATTACATAATATAAATGGGCTTGGGTCTCCCTATCTCCGCTACCGCTGTGATTTCCAAAATTGGGAACCTGTCCCGTTACGGGCCGGTATCACTGATTAGAAGTTGTCCCGTCAGGCGTGGACCCTCCACTTGGGTTCATCGGGCCTCTAAAGCCACGAATAGGCCCGATCATTTCACCGTCTGACCATATGTACCATGCCTCATAACAGTGAGGGACCAATTCGTCTTGTCCCTCATGAACCCACACGGTTGAGGTATATCTCCGGTATGTTATCCCTGCTTCGACGTGTATGACGTCTACGGTTGACCCTTCTATTCTCATCCGTAGACCAAAACGTACAGGAGGAGGATTAGCTATCTTATCAATTTGTAAAGGTAAAGGGGTGAATTTTGGGGAAAATTAGTAAGTAAAACCTCTACCCTCGGCTAGCGTGACATCCCTTCATTAACGACTAGCCAGAGCAACTCATGCGGACAATGTCAATGGCAGATCAATTGCAACTCACATACAATAATGCAAGGGCTCTACTTACTCACCCATCAACTAACACATAAACATATATCTTCCACACTCAAGTACATATACAAGGGTTTCACTTACTCACGTGTCGGCTAACACATAAATCAATATTACCCATACTTGAGCATAATCGGCATTCGTATAGATCACTTCACATCTTCTTGGCTCAACTAGGCCCTCTTGACTTTTGCCGAGGCTTCTTGAGGCTAACTTCCCAAGGCTTTCGGGGATTACTCGAGACATCCTGTTGTGGGGGTATCATCATCTTTCCCATCATTCATGGGGTGATCTTACAAATTCATCACTTATGCCGGTTTTTATCATTTCCTTAAGCCGACTCATTCATGACTCAACAACGTCATGCTCATACATAATCAAGTGTGCCATGCTTTCTACGACCCGAGTCTAATGATGCCATAATAACTTTAGGTCCGAGGTTTGGCTCAAACGCTAAGTAATAAGGATCCCGCACCAATCCAAGACATGAGCTCGGCATACTTCAATGTCAACCAAGACCTTGTGTGCTTGAGCGATCCCCGTACCAAACGAGACTAGGAGTCGGCATGTCTTAATGCCGATCCAAGACCTTGTGGCCTTGGGCGATCCTTGTACCGCACAAGACTTGAGTTCCGACACTTCATTACCGACTCAAGCCTTATGGCTTTGGTTGTTCCCAACTTGCGTTGAACACCAATGACGAACCACGGCATCATCTCGGTTGTGAAAGAATCATGTACATGCATAAGATTCACGTATGAACCAACGTACACATAATCTTCCATACAATCACAGTTCAGCAAGAGAAGACCGCCTAGTCCTCATGATAGAAATGATCATACTAGGGAGAAGTAAGAGATTCTACTTACCTAGACAAATCTCATGAGACTAGAGAAGCTACTTGATAGAGAGAAAGCGGCTTCCTTGAAAATTAAAGGAGAGAGTGGGCGTGAGGAGGAAGAGGGTGGCCAAGGGAGGAGGAAAGAGGAAGGAGGAGAATGGTGCAAATGATGAGGGAGGAGGAGAGGCTTCTCCTATTTATAGTCCCCGAGCTCATCATTGCATTTCTAACCATCCAATCCTCTCTTTCCAAGTGGCCTGCCTAGAATCCTTAAGTGGCAAGCCTATTTCTTCAATAATTGCACCTAAGGGATGACTAGGCAAAACTAAAGGTTCTATTTGGCAGTCTAGTGAGTAGACGTCATCGATGATGGCCCGCCTTTCGCTTTCCTATTGGTCCACTTGTTTCCCCTCATTTATTGGCATTTTTGAAAGTTTGACTAGGAAGTCACCTAACTTGCCAACTAAGTTTCTAAAATTCTATATGCTCATAATGAGGGTTCAGGTGTCACATTCTGATTGGGCCATGTGTAATCCATCTCCATCATAGCCCCCAAGATATTTTTAACCACCATCATGACCTTTGAAAAGTAAAGGATAAGCCTTATCCAATAACATTAATGATGCTTCTAGAGAATTCTTCTTCTTTTGACTTTTCCTTCCTCAAGAAGGCGATCCGGAGAATTCCACCATTCAAGTCGATTCCGAGGCCGGAAAAAGGATTATAGTACATGTCTCGGAAAACGAATTTACATGTGCCTGAGGTCCGGGCTACATACCCCAAATTCGCCCAAACCGCTTTCTTAGGCAGTTGGTTGGCCTTGAGGGTTGGCCCTACGGTCGGCACAATGGCCAGCCCTTAGGTTGACACAGTTGGCTCTGGGCGGCTCTAGAATTAGCCCTTGGGCTGGTCCTAGGGCCTCCTGCCTAACCTAGTGCGACTTTCCCTCATAATTTAGCCATTTGTCCTTGGATCCGTTCAAGGCCAATTCCAAGGCTACCCTTTGCCTAGCACTAAGCCAACGCACTTATGGACCTTAGGAATTATGACAGAATAGCCGGGTCTATCCCAAGGCTCATTCCGATCGATGCCTGATCCAACCGCATGGTCATGGCCGGTGCATTACCTATCCATGATTGGACATCACCAATTCAAGATTCATTTCCGGTCACTAAGAATTAAATAGGTAATGATGCATTTTTGGTCGAAAGACGATCACTTTTGGTCAAGTTGGATCGTTTGTGTATCGGTGCATAGCCGGGCGGAATCATCCGCGGCCAAGCGCTATGACCGGTCGGATCGACCCATGACCATATGTCGATCCAAAATCGTCCCATGATCAATTCTCATGACCGAAAAGTCGTCTTATGAGCTAGTAGTCCGTTCCCATTAGTGTGGTCGGTATACTTTTCATGGCCGATGTCTCGACCAATTCATGACTGGTCGATCGATCGGACCTTGACCGATCCTTGATCCTTACCGATCGAACCAATCGATCCATGGCCAACGGCCCATGGTCGACTTATTCAGGACCTTATGGCCAATTTCATGGGGTCGGTTTTCGAGGATGTTACAAGTGGGTTATGCAATTGACTAAACCCTTATCGACCTAGACAGTGGTGACATGGAGCTCATACAAATAATCTTGATTAGGGAATCGGTGCGACATGATTACGAGGTTTTGGTCTATAGGGACCCCGGACCGCACAGGCCTGTTTGCCATTCTAAGGCCTCAAAAAACATTTAACAATGACAAATGAGATATAAATCTCAATAAGTTAATGACCTAAGCCTTGATTAGGAAGTCAACTTGCCTTGGGTGCAATCTAAACATGCGGTATTTGATTGACGATAGATCAATAGCAAAGCGACCCTCGTTTTGCCTCAACTATATATAGGAACATGCAATTCTATGCAATATCAACAAACATCTATTGAAAAACCTCACAGGCATTTTTAGCTTGCCTTAGCACATACCTTGCATGATATCAAATGTTACGTGCCACAAACAATGCAACAAGCATAACTCATAATTGGAACATATATTATACTTTTCCATGTATAATGCATTAACACATGTTTCGATTATTACGATTGCTCTTGGCCATGACCATCATAAGAGTTGGTAGTCTTCCAACATGATCAGGCATCGTCTCGCCCCATCAGGGACGTCAATGTCTAGGATTCCTGCCACAAACAACATTTCACAAAGAAGCATCGGTCCACCCTCAACCGTGACTTGGCTTCCGAACCCTTGCCAAGCATCCAGTAAAATCGGGTATTGTCCCCCAAAATCTATCGGTGCTGACGGGTTCCTTTATGTGACTAATGAGCACACCAATCACTCGGGCTCATCTCATTTCTCATCATTTAGCCAATGCAGACATGGTTCGTGCTTACAATAATAAACTACTGCACATTTCACACATAAAAATGCAATAAAATAATCACATACGGTCACATACATATAATTAGCCCATCAAACTTTGCATGCTTTCATTTGAAAACATCCTTGCCCCATTTAATCCATAAAACATGGCATATAAACCTGATACCTTGAGGATTACCATTTTTATGTTCGTAAAAATCCTTTTAAAAACTAGTAATCAAGGCTTCTCATTGGGCAAACATTTTTCATGGCAAAGCATGCTTCAAACAACATGGAATATGCATAATTTAACACATAACTCAAGCAGAAAACACATAATTTTCACTTATTGCATAATTTATTAATAGCTTATCACTTAATTAGCGATAGCTTGTCATCCAAAATTTGAACAACTTATCATCCCTTTGGTCATAGCTTATCACCTATTCCTTGATAGCTTATTGCCTATTCGGCGATAGCTTATCACTTATTTCCTTGATAGCATGTCATTGTCCACTTATCACTTCTTGATAACCTATTGCAATAGCTTATCATTTCCGCTTATCAGTTATCATGATAGCTTATAAGCTAAACTATCATTAATTAGCACTAATCAAGATTAACGATAAACTAAGCTATCCCTAATTAAGATTAACCATAAACTAAACTACCCCTAATCAAGTTTAATATCCTAATCAAAGGATTAGGAGGTTAATTCACCGGTTAATGATGACGGTGAGCTTAAAGCAACGGTGGTGATGTGAGCGACAAGCGGCAAACCCATGGCTTGAAAATGGCAAGGGAGTGGTGGTAGCTCTTGGTGAGAGAGAGGAGAGCATCAATGGTGGGGGTGAAGCAATGGTGGCTTACATGGCTAGGCACGGATGAGTGGATGACAAAGTTGGTGACGGCAACGGTGGCAATGAGTGGCTGGTAGTGGTTTGCTCAGCCAAAGGAGGAAAATAAGAGAGAGATGGAGATGGACTTTGGGAGGGGGGGGGGAGAGCTTGAGGAAGAAGCCAAGTGCGATATTTCCCTTGCTAGCTTATTGAGCCACCATAAGTGTGAAAGACAAGCCAACAATCCTCAACCAAGCATATTTCCCTTCTTGTCTCTTCCTCCATCAAATCTCCTGTTAATGGCAAACCTTCTAGAACAAGGGAAAAATGGTAATTTCATAAAATATAGTATAAAATACTATATACGTATATGGGTTAGAATTTTGTACGAGCTTGTATAAATCAAATTTGGGCTCAAAAGGTGGAGATTGGGCTTAGATAGGCTTAATGGGCTTGCTTGGGCCTATATAGGTTTGGTTAGGCCAATGTGGCTAAACCTTAATGGGCATTAGGCTTTCGTTTGACCACTCCTTCGTAGGCTTCCATTTTATTGGTCCATTAATCTTTTTCTAAGAATTTTATGCTTACCAATAAATAGATGGTTTAATGAGGCGACGCCCAATAGATTGGTTTTGAAATCCTTAAAAGTTCGAATTAAAATTCATGGTTAAAATTGATCAAATGCGACTTTAGTATGACCTAAACTATTGGGTAGCTTTTAGGGGTTTTTGCGCGTTTGACCCGTGGTTAATAATTTTCAATCCACGTTTGTACCTCTTTAATTCATGGGCAACCCTCAATTGTTATGTAATTGTGAGGGATTAATTACTCATCTTGAGTATAAGGTCAAAAGGAATCGGTTTATTGTCGCTCACAATTAGTATTGTAGTCATGTGGAATCACTTGCAATCCGACCTCGTACCTCTACTGAATTGATTTATTCATTGTTTGCTAATTGGCTTGTAACAACATGGTATCATCATTCTTTAACCTTTATGGTCAAGTGGTCTATCCTTGATTGAATTCTCTGGTCATACGCATATCGATCCTTAATGGTATTTCCCAACATGGTAGTTAACTCATGAGTGATCAGTTTAGAGTAAGCGTAACTAGCAACGCAATGATAAAATAATCATTTCATAAATCCCGAAATGGGTCGAAATTCAGGACATCACAATTAAATGGGAGACACTTCTAATCAAGACATAACTTCTTTAGTTCTTGACCCCGTCTAGGAAATGGCTTTAGTTCGTCGATCAACTTGAGCATTTCAGCCCTCAACTTGTCTATTGGACTTTTTCGTGTTTCAGTCATCTACGCCCTATCCTAGATAGGCTTACGTTTGTTATGATTACATCTCTCTAGAGTTTTATAGCTTCTTATAAGCTATAGATACAAACATTGAGATCGCAAACTTTCTTGAAGCGTAAGAATCAATTGTGTGGAGAAAGGCTATGGATGAGGAACTCTAAGGAAAAATCAGCCTTGGGATATTATTCCATCACCTATTAGAATTCATCCTGTTGGCTGTCAATGGATTTACAAGATTCAATACAAAAGTGATGGTTCAATTGAAAAGCACAAAACTAGATTGGTGGCCAAGGGATGCATCCAAACCTACGGAGTAGACTACAAAGAAACATTTGCTTTTGTAGTAAAGATGAATATCGTTAGAGTTCTCATGTCAGTTGCTATCAATTGTTATTGGTCGTTATCTCAAATAGACATTAAGAATGTGTTCCTTTATGGAGAGCTTGAAGAAGTGTATATGGACCTCCCTCTAGTCATTCCTTAGAAAATCAAGGATTTGTTTGCAAACTCAAGAAGGCAACCTATGGTCTCAAGCAGTCACCTCGAGCATGGTACGTAAAGTTAGCACAATCCTTGTGACATTTTAATTTAAAATGGGTAAGTTCGACCATTTTCTATTTGTTAAGAAAAATTCTAAAGAAATTGTGGTAGTATTAATTTATTTTGATGACATTGCCATTACCGGTGATAATTTTCAAGAGATTGAAACTTTAAAAAATTATTTGCATGAGAAGTTTGATATCAAGGATTTGGGTCGATTATGATATTTCCTTGGAATTAAAGTTGCCACTTCGAGAAAAATCTTATTTCTCTAAGAGAAAATATGCATTAGATCCGTTAAAGGAAACAGAAAAATTAGGGGCCAAATCTCTAGTCTCCTATGGACTTTGGGAGATAAGTGATAAAAATTACTACTCCTCTCCAAGATTTTAGCCAGTTTCAAAGATTTGTTGGTCAGCTAATTTATTTGACTAACACTTGACCCGACATTTCATATGCCATTAGCTTTGTGAGTCAATTTATGCACTCTCCTGCCGAAGGTCACATGGATCTTGTCAACTGTATATTGAGGTATTTGAAGTTATGTCCAGGATGTGTCATTCTTACGAAGAAACATGGTCACATGGAGGTTGTAGGATATGCCAATGCTGATTGGGTCGGTAGTCCCATTGATAGGTGTCCACCATCGGTTTTTTTAACTCTTGTAGGAGGTAATCTCCTTACATGGAAATGAAAAAAGCAGAATGTGGTTGCTTGTTCGAGTGCTAAAGCAAATATGGCATATGCCACATGTGAATTGGTCTGGTTTGGTTTGCTATTGAATGCCACATGTGAATTGGTCTGGTTTGGTTTGCTATTGAATGCCACATGTGAATTGGTCTGGTTTGGTTTGCTATTGAATGCCACATGTGAATTGGTCATGTTGTCCATGCCGGCTTTGATCAGATCTCCTTCCAACACATCGAAGGTGCTTAAGAGAACGAATGGTTTGGTTTCTTTTTCAAGGGTTAGGACGTGTCCTTGAAAGGTGGGTACAATGGGGGAAATTTGGATCGGCAGGTAAGAGAAATGAAGGCAAGTCCTTAGGTGTGAAAGGCGGCAAATCAGGCAATGAGATTGAAGTTGAAGGCTCATTTTAACAGCTTTGATAGAAACCACTTTGACTATTGAAGTAGTGGTGATATATAGCAATTACGATAGCCGATTGAATAGAAAGAAAAGCGGAAGGAATACCGAGATCTCGATCAACATCGGCCGCCCACGGG
Organism: Angophora floribunda; assembly: GCA_014182895.1. Lineage (NCBI taxonomy): Eukaryota > Viridiplantae > Streptophyta > Magnoliopsida > Myrtales > Myrtaceae > Angophora > Angophora floribunda. The sequence continues at coordinate 22,628,666 of CM024712.1, forward strand.
AGGAGGATGGTGGAAATCAAGAAAGTGACCGGGTCGATCCTTTGCAGATAAGCTCACGATCAGTTCTCAAGTTTCGGGAACTTACCCGCTTTATTTCACGGATCCTGTCTCCGTAGGAGGAGGGTTCTTCGGCATTGTCGTCCTCGACGAAGAGGGTGTGCGATGAGCCTTCCATAGAAATGGGAATGGAAGGCTTTTTATATTCGAAACGTGGGCATAATGTCAAACGGGTATATCCTTTTCGACGATTTTAGCGTAAACAGTATTGAACCCAAAACATTTGCTCGATTCGTGAGACCATTTATACATCTCCCTGTCTCTCCTTCTTTCATTCTTTTACACGGTGACTGATTAAAGGGCACCAAATTTATCTTTATCTTTCCTAATTTTAGACTTTTTCCGCCTTTTTTTTTATTATCATTTCACGATGAAGATGAACGTCAATGATCAGCTTTTCAGCCCATGCACAGAAGGGAGTACACATCATGCATGCATGCAGCGACACATCCCCCAATTGGTTCAATCACGAGCGCGAGTTCATCTCTTTCAGTTTGTTAATGATATTAGGGATGTTGGTAATATTAGGATATTTCCTCTTATATCAATATCTATTTTGATTATGCTTGATTATGTATATATGATTTGATTTCCTTTGACTTCCTTTGTCTAAGCCTATAAATAGGCTATCCATGTACTCTTTTAAATATATCAAATTATATAGAATATTTCTCAATTCTCTTCTCTACTTTATATTTAACTTAGTATCAGAGGCTTGTTCTTGTGGAAACCTAAGTGCACTGGGTGCAATGCACCCAATACACCCCAAGCGTCTTGCTACCCATCCAAATAAATTCATTCCCACATCTCAATAAGAGTCCAACTACACATCCAAATAAATTCATCCCCACATCTCAATAGTGTTCACTTTGTGTGCACTAGTTTTATTTGACGAAGCACTTAATCAAGTCCAGTCCATAATAGTTGTGCTTTGATGCTTTTCATATTGATTATTGTCGCAAAGTTGAGACTTTTTCATGGAGGAGATTTTCTTTCAACACCAGTTGCACAAGCCGCATTGCTCCATAACTATCTTTCCAAGCCAGTCGTATAGGCCACTTGATGCTACAACGCTAGCCATATAGGTCGTGTCACTCAGTTACTGTTTTGCAAGCTAGCCGCATCGGCACTTGCTATTTCCACTCCAATTCTTGACATTTCATGTGTCATTTTGAGAAGCCAACAGCACCACCAAGGACTGGCTGCCCTCAAACAAGCTGGATCTAGAAGATGCTACCTCACATACTGCCTCACCACGGATCAACAAGCTCGTCCAACGGTGTTGTTAGAGGAACAAGTTTTTGTGGCATTGTTTGACATTAATTCAAACAATAGTTGATGATGTTACCTTGAGTTTGAGTGGGATGTTAGTGATATTGGGGATATTAGCAATTGTTAGAATATGTCTCAAGTTTGAGCTTGAAAAGGAAAGTTTCCTAATTCAAGTAGGTTTCTTATTTTGAATAGGTTTCCTAATTGGATGGTTTTCCTAGTTGGAGAAGGTTCCTAAAAATAGGTTTCCTACTTTGAATTTGATTCTTGCCTATATATAAGAAGTTGAGACAAAAAGAGTCTAAGCTTTGAGAGCCACCTTTTGTAATCGTTAACTTCTATAATAGATTTTGCTTTTCCTCTCCCCATGATTTTTTTTGCAAGGGTTTCCACATAAATTCTAGTGTTCTTCTATTCTTCTTGGTTTTAATTTCGTTTTAGCTTTTGCATCTATCATAACAATTTGGTATTAGAGCTTTAGGTTTTTTCTTGATCTTTTGGTTTTAGCGTCAAGTTGAATAATGAGATTTAATATTGAGAAGTTTGATGGGAGTAGCAATTTCAACCTATGGCAAGTTTATAGGTTGGTTGTTCTGATGTAGTAGGGTTTGAAGAAAACTCTATTTGGGAAATGGAAGAAACTAGAAATCACATAAGATGAAACATGGGACGAATTGGATGAAAAAGCTTTGTCTACTGTTTAGTTATGTCTCACGAATGAAGTTATACAAGATGTACTAGATAAAAAAATAGCTGCAAGTTCATGAAAAAAATTAGAGAGTTTTTTCTTTTTTGACAAAATCCCTCATCATTTAGTTGAGGCTCGAGCAACGATTTTTCACTCTTTGTATGGTTGAAGGTATTTCTCTTAAATCTCATATTTTTGAGTTCAATGCTATTATCTCTAAATTAAGAAGTATTGATGTTATGATTGAAGATGAGGATTACGCTCTTTTATTATTAGTTCCCTACCTTACTCTTATAAGAATTTTAGAGAGACCCTAATTGTTGGTAGAGAAACTATTGATGTTGAAGGTGTCAAGATACAAAATTGACTTTTGAATGCAATAATGATTATTGGGCTGGTTTGGTTGCTAAGAGAAAGTCTATTGAGAGAACCAATGGTGGTAGGACTAGATCAAAATTGAAACATAGAGATATGATTTGCAATTATTGTAAGTCTAAAGGGCATATCAAGATAAATTGTCTGAAACTAAAGGAAAAACAACAAAGAGAAAATAATATAAATTAGCAAAATCAAGGGAATGCAAATTGACAGAATTATCAGAACTACTAGAACATACAGAATGAGGGAAACAAGAATCCTACTCAAGTTGGTGTTGCTGAAAAAGAAAATGAAGATTGGTTATTGATTGCAAGTGATAAGGACAAATTTAGTGATAGTTGGATTCTTGATTCAGAATGTTCATACCATATGTGCTCTAATCATGACTGGTTCTCCATGTATAAAGAATAAAATGGTGACAATTATTCTGATGAAAAGCAATGTTGGATGCAAAGTAGTTGGAATTGGGATTGTCAACATTAAAATGCATGATGGTGTCATCAGAACTTTGGATAATGTTGGACACATTTCTGATTTGAAGAAGAACTTCATCTCCCTGGGTATACTTGATGCTAATGGTTGTAGGTTTATAGCCAAATGTGGAGTTATGAAGATTGTGAGAGATTCATATTCATTTTTGTTGATGAAAGGGCTTCAAACTGGCACTTTGTATCGGATACAAGGCACGATAATTATTAGTTCAGCTATAGTCTTATTTGTTATGACGGAATCAAACAATACTAAATTGGAGGTATTTGCTCACTTTCATTGATGATTTTTCAAGAAAAGTCTGGGTTTATTTTCTAAAATAGAAGAGTGATGTTTTCATTACATTTAAGCAATGGAAAGCATTAATTGAGAAGCAAACTGGTAAGAAGATTAAACGGTTGAGAATAGATAATGGGCTTGAATTTTGTGGAGGTGACTTTAATGAGTTTTGCAAAGTAGAAGGTATTGTGAGGCATCATACTACAATAAATGCACTATAATAGAATGATATTGTAGAACGCATAAACATAACTTTTTTAGAGAGGACTAGGTACCTATCGTCTAATGTTTATTTAGGCAAAGAGTTATGAGCTAAAGTAGTCAATATAGTTTCTTGGTTGATAAGTCGTTCTCATTGCACATCTATTGAGTGCAAGACACCTAAGGAGTTATGGTCAAGTAAACCTTCTATTATTCTTCTCTTCAAGTATTTGGATGTCTAGCATATGCACATGTTAATGAAGGCAAACTAGAGCCAAGGGTAAAAAAATGCATCTTTCTTGGTTATGCTTCTAGTGTAAAAGATTATAGACTTTGGTGTGATGATTGATCTAAGATTATTGTTAGCAGAGATGTTACTTTTGATGAGTCTGTTATGCTTAATCCTAAGAAGGAATCATCTATTCCTCATGATGAAAAATTGGAAAGTGTTGTAGAGAAGGTAAAGCTTGAAGTAATTTTTTTGCAACCAGTTCAATTGTCTACTGATAATATTGAGAATGAAGAACCTAAAGAGGAATTATATTCTATTGCAACAGATAAACTAAAAAGGATAGTGAGGCCTCCGTAGAAATACAGGTTCTCAGATTTTGTTACTTATGCTCTTTCAGTTGTAGAGTCGGTAGAGTATAATGAGCCTAAAAACCTATAAAGAAGCTATCTCTTCAAAAGATATAGCCAAAGTGTTTAGTTGCTATGAATGAACAGATGGAATCACTTGAAAATAATCCAACTTAGGAACTTGTCAAACCACCAATAGGAAAGAAAATTGTGGGTTATAAATGAGTTTTCGAAATAAAGGAACGTACTCTTAGAGTTAAAGACATCAAATTCAAAATTCATCTAGTTGCTAAAGGCTATAGTCATGTGTTTTCACCTACCATTAAACATAGCTCTATTCAGGTTTTTCTTGCATTAGTTGCCATGTATGATTTAGAGTTGGAGCAACTCAATGTGAAAACAGCTTTCTTGCATAGTGAACTTGAAAAGAAAATCTATATGGGTCAACTAGAAGATTTTTAGCTAGAAGGTAAGGAAGATCATGTTTGTCTATTGAAAAAGCGTATTTATGGGTTGAAGCAATCACCTAGGCAATTGTATAAAAGATTTGATTCGTTTATGGTGTATCTTGGCTATTGTAGGAGCAAATATGATAGTTGTGTATATTTGCGCAAACGACCTAATGGCTCTTTCATTTATCTTTTATCATATGTTGATGATATGTTGATTGCAGTAAAAAATGCATATGATATACATAATTTGAAGGTATAGTTGAGTGTTGAATTTGAGATAAATGATTTAGGTGTAGCAAAGAAACTACTAGGCACATCAGTGAGATCAAAAAAGAGAAAAATATATCTCTCCCAAAAAAGTTACATTAAGAAGGTGTTAGTTCATTTTAGCATGAAATATGTTGAACCAGTAAGTACTCACCTTGTTGCTCATTTTAAATTATTAGCTAATTTATGTCCACAAATAGCTGAGGACATAAAATATATGTCACATATTCCATACTCTAGTGCAGTTGGTAGCCTTATGTATGCCATGATTTGTACTTGACCTGATATTTCACATGTTGTTAGCATGGTAAATAGATATTTATCATGCCTAGGAAAAGTTCATTGGCAAGTTGTGAAGTGAATTTTGAAATATTTGAAGGGTTTGGTTTTGGTTTAGAGTTTGGGAAGACTGGTGACATTCTGATGGGATATGTTGATTCTGATTATATTTGTAACATTGATAAGAGGAGGTCTTTGATTGGGTGCATCTTTATAAGTGGAGGTTGTGATGTTAGTTAGAAAGCTACTTTGCAACATATAATAGCTTTATCTACTATAGAAGTAGAGTACATGGCTATTGGTGAAGTAGTTAAAGAGGCCATATGGTTAATAGGCTTATTTGGAGAGCTTAGTGTGGATCATGGTGTGACTGTTATCCATTGCAATGTCAGAGTGTAGTATATTTTACTAAAGATCATATGTATCATGAGAGGACAAAGCACATTGATGTGTGGTATCATTTTATTTGAGACGTTCTTGTTGATGGCTATATTACAATCCAACTAATATGTTAATAAAGCCTTTGCCTATTGCCAAATGCAAGCATTGCTTGGATTTGGTTAATGTTTGTTGCAAATGAGTTCCACTCTAATGCGAGAAGAAGATTGTTTATTGCTTATGTTGAATTCAAGTCAAGCAATTGTAACTTTACTCAAACGTTGAGCTAAGATGGAAATTGTTAGAATATGTCTCAAGTTTGAGCTCAAGAATGAAAGTTTCCTAATTCAAGTATGTATCCTAATTGAATGGTTTTCCTAGTTGGAGAAGATTTCTTAAAATGTGTTGTGAAAATTCATAATTTTGATGTTAACAAAACTTTCTAAGTTTTATTCTGGATTAGACTTTGAAATAAAAAGAGACTTTTGTACTTAGCAAAGTTTATCCTATACAAAAGATTTTGTATTAATCCAGAAGCAAACGCGGTATCTCATTCTGTTAGGGATCCGTAATATACTTCAAGGACCAAAATGAAGAAGGGACCTATAACGGCTATGGATTTTACATACCATATTCATATTGATATTGCTAATCAAATGATTGACAAAATCAATCTTGGAGACAATTTCCAAATAAGGATGGAACATTTATGGAAACTAAGATTTTGTTTGTATGAGCGACCAAAATCTAAAGGGATTCAATCTTTTTATTTTAATGGCTAAGAAATCTTTCTTAATTAAATTTGTCCAAGAAAGAAAGTTGGAAGATAATCCTTTGTTCGCATGGCCAATGGCTAGTTTTGGCCTGAAGGAGTATTTAAGGGGGATACACGGCTTGTAGAAGGAAGGCACAAATTTAAATTCCAAAGTTCAATTTTGTTCTCACATTTGATTGTCTCCTTAGTGCAAAAATCGAGTGATTAAGAGTAAATTACACAAAAGAGTGACTTAGTGTGGGAGTATACCACTGAATATTTGCACTTAAAAGCCTTATAATCATTTGTCAATAGTGGAATTGAGCCTATTGGCTTACAGTGAAATCAAAGCCGAACCACTATAATTCTATTTGCAATCTTCTCATTCCTTAACTTTTTATTTTTGATTGCACATTACAGAAGTCTACTCAATCTGAGTCAGACTTTAACTTTAGTTTCCGTATCTATACATTATCTAGACTTTATGTTGATCGATTAGGTATAAAATTTTATTTACACCTATTCACCCCCTCTAGGTGTCTGTACTAGCTTCCTCAATTGGTATTTGAATCTCATGTTTGTTATTTTGAAGTGTTTTTATTTCTAAGCTAAAGATTTTCTATGGCAAGTATTTTGGCACCAGGTTTGATTGAAGGACAAAGCAACACTTGACCACCCTATTTTGATGGAAAGGAATACAACATATGGAAATATAAGAAGGCTTTCCTTAGATCTAAGGACCCTCATGAATGGGATGTCATTGAGAAGGGAATTGATTCTAACGTTGAGTCTAGGAAGGCCACGAAGAAGGAGGATGTAAAATCTTAAGAACCTTTTATCACTCTTTCAAAAGAAGAGCTAGCAAAAAGAGAAGCATTAGACGCAAAAGCAATTTATTCTCTTTATTGTGCCTTATCACTAAATGAATATAATTGTATTTCTGCTTGTGAAACAGCAAAAGAAGTTTGGGACAAGCTACATGTTACCTATGAAGGAACAAACCAAGTGGAGGAAACCAAAGTCAAAATTCTACTCAGGCTATATGAATTGTTCAAGATGAAGCCAGGGGAGTCTATTGAAGATATGTTTAACATATTTATTGAAATAGTGAATGGGCTTGCATATCAAGGGCAACCAATCTGAGGACCTATGAAAGTTAATAAACTTATGAGAGGCTTATCGAAGGATTCCAACAACATCAAGACTTCTATTTGTGAAACTCTAAGAATCTCACCATTATCAATGGATGAACTTATTAGAACATTGTAGTCTTACGAGGAAGAACAACTAATTGATGAAGTTGAAACAATAGGTAAGAAATAAATGGCACTCAAATCTAACATCGATTCTGATGTACGGATTTAGAGATGACATGGATGATAAGGAATTTGCCCTTCTAATCAAGAGAGTGAGAAAGTTAAACAAGAAAGGGAAGAAATTCAATGGTAAGAAACAGTCCAAACAATCTAGACAGAGGAAAATTATGTATGAAGAAGATATGGCCAAAGACGAAATATGTTTTGAAAGTAAGGAAAATGAGCACATCAAACCGAACTGTCCTTTGCTGAAAAAGAAGAAAGCAAAATATGAAAAGTACAAGAAGGCTTTGAAAGCTAAGACACGAAATGACACATAATGTGAGGAAAGTGAAGATGAATATGCCAATATCTGCCTGTGGCACATTCAGACTCAGATTTTGCAGCAGACTTAGATTCAGACTTAGACTCAAAAAAGAAATTGAGGTAAGTCATTTTGAAGTTTCAATCAAAGTTTCTAATTATATTAATGAACATTGTTTAAATATGAAGTCCACTCTTAAAAGGATTTATGAACTAAAAAGGGAAAATTCCCAGCTGACATGATAGAATCTTTCTCAAAAAGAAAATTTGAAAATTTGCACAGAGTTTTTGGAAATAAAAGAAACTTGTGATTCTCTTTTACAGGAAATGGATAATTTAAAAAAGAATTTTATGATATCACAACAAAACTTTTGAATGGCTCAAAAAATTTAAAACATATTCTTTCTATTCAAATTCCTTAATATAACAAGTCTGTACTTGGATATAATAAGGAAAGTTAGTCTTTGATAGATTTTCCAAAGGTTAAGGAGAGACTCAAATAGAGACCTCCTAGATGAGCTTACAAAAACCATTTTCAGAAGAATTTTATAAAACCTATTGATCGAAGCAATCTCAAATGTTCAAATTGTGGAGAAACAGAACATTTCAAGAATAAATGCCTCAAAGTGTGGAGACCTATTAAGAAGGAATGGATAAGCAAAACTTATACCACTAACTCCTTTGGACCCAAGAAAGTCTGGATACCAAAGAAAGCTTGATAATGTTCTTTGATTGCAGGTTACCTTAGACAATAGATGTTCAAGATACATGACAAGAGATTCAAGTACCTTCATAAAACTTGAAAAGACAAAAGGAGGAATTGTCTCTTTTGGAGGAAACAACAAAGGAAAAATTGTTGGACTTGGAACAGTGAAGATTGGAAGCCTTATTATCAACAACATTTCTTTAGTCAAAGGACTCAACTACAACCTTCTAAGCATAAGGCAATTGTGCGACGCTAGATTCAGAATAAATTTTCAGGAAAATATATGTTCTGGAACTAGTCAAGACTTTTCTCAATCATTTATTAGTCAAAGACATGGCAACCTATATCTTTTAGACATAAATTTAGATTCTGCTATATGTCTTTTTTCTGTTCAAGACAAAGCAAATTTGTGGCATCACAAGCTGGGTCACATTAGTATGAAGCAAATTTCTAAACTCTCTCTTAAGAAGCTTGTTCATGGACTTCCTAACATGAGTTACAAGAAGTCCGAACTATGTTCAGCATGCACATTAGGGAAACATGTGCGAAGTTTATTCAAACCAATAAATCATGTTTCTTCTAATTGTGTATTGCAGCTTCGCATATGGATTTCTTTGGACCCACAAGGACTCAAAGTATAGTAGGTAAGAAGTATTGTCTAGTAATAGTAGATAACTATCCTTGATTTGTGTGGGCATTCTTTTTAGCACACAAAGGAGAAACCTTCTCGTATCTCTCAAAATTTGTAAAAAGGGTCCAGAACAAGAAATGTTAAACTATTTCCAGCATTAAAACTGATCACGGGAGAGAATTTAAAATGAAGACTTTATAGATTTTTGTGACAAAAATGGACTTCAATGTATTTTCTTCTCAACCTACACTCTAGAACAAAATGGAGTTGTAGAAAGGAAAAATTGATATTTAGAGGAAATAGCCAGAACTTTGGTAATTGAAAGTAAAGTAGCTTCTTACCTCTAGGAAAAAGTAGTTTCCACGGCTTGTTATATAATTAACATAGTTTTTTTAAGGCATATTCTTGAAAAGACCCCCTATGAAATTTATAAAGGTGGAAAACCAATTGTTCTTGTTTTCATGTATTTGGTTATTAATGCTTCATTTTGAAAAATACAAATGATCATCCAAGTAAGTTTGAAGAGAGATCAAATGAAGGAATATTTATTGGATATTCTAGTACAAGTAAGGCATACAGAGTTTTCAACAAGAGCACTCATACCGTGGAAGAGTCAATGAATGTAAAGTTTCTAGAACGAGATTAGACTCTATTGGAAGATTCATAACTGGTTTCAGACCCAAAAAAGTCTGAGTATATAAGATAGAATGATCCAACTGAGAAGAAAGATGCAAGAGATCAAAAGGAATCCACTTAGATTCAAAAGGATTCAAGACAGTCTATTGAAGAGCATGAAGAAGGAGGAAAATACAACAAGAGCTGTAAGCATAAATCAAGTCATCCACAAAATCTAATAATTGGCAACATTGAAGAAGGGATATGAACAAGGTCGAAGAACAAGGAAGAAACAAATGTTCTGGCACTTATATTTGAGATCAAACCTAAAGGAGTAGAAGAAGCTCTTGCAAATAAAAGCTGGATAGAAGCAATGCACGAAGAGCTTCAATAGTACAAGATTAATGATGTATGGGAATTAGTTATTTGAACTAAAGAAAGGTCTATTATTGGAACAAAGTGGGTATTCGGAAACAAAGTGGATTATCAAGGAAGGGTAACCAGAAACAAATCAAGAATTGTGGCCAAAGGATATTCCAAAGCTGAAGGAATATACTATGATGAGACATATGCACCTGTAGCTAGGTTAGAAGCCATAAGGCTTTTGCTTGCTTATGCATGTTTTCATAACTTTAAGTTATTTCAGATGGATGTCAAAAGTGTCTTCCTAAATGGATTCATTCAAAAATAAGTCTATCTAGAATGACCCCCAGGATTTGAAGAACCAAGAAATATGGATCATGTTTGCAATTTAAAGAAGGCCATGTATGGTCTTAAACAAGCACACTTGCTTGGTATGAAAGGCTGAGTGATTTTCTAGTAATCAATGACTTTAAAAAAGATATGATTGATACTACCCTATTTATTAAGAAAGAAGGTAAGGATGTTCTACACGTTCAGATCTATGTAGATGATATGTTGTTTGGTTCCTCTTGAATTTTTTTGCAAGAAATTCTCTAAGTCTATGCAGGAAGAATTTGAAATGAGCATGATCGGAGAAATAACATTCTTCTTGGGTCTTCAAGTCAAGCAAACGAAAGAAGGAACCTTCATTTTTCAAGAGAAATATGCAAAGGAAATTGTCAATAAGTTTGGAATGGAAAGCTACAAAAAAACTAAAACCCCCATGTCTAGTTCAACCAAACTAGACAAAGATGAAGGTGGAAAGAAAGTAGATTAGAAGACTTACAGAAGCATTTTATCTCACTGTTTCTGGCCTATTTTATTTAATGTATGCATGCGCACCAGATTTCAAACCAATCCTAGAGAGTCTCATCTTATTGTTGTCAAACGAATTATTAAGTATATAGCTACTAATCTAAAGCTAGGTCTATGGTATCCTAAGGAAACAAACTTTACGCTAATTAGATACTCAGGCATTGACTTAGTAGGATGTAAAGTAGATAGAAAGAGCACTTCTAGGACATGCCAACTTCTGGGACAAATGGTAGTATCCCAGTTCTTCAAGAAGCATAACATTGTAGTACTCGCTACCGCAGAAGCAAAATATGTTGCTTTTGATAGTTGTTGTTTACAAGTTTTATGGATTAGACAACAACTAAGAGACTATAGAAAGGAAGTAGCTTGTATTGAAATCCAATGTGACAACACAAGTGCCATCAATCTCACAAAGAATCATACTCTTCATTCAAGAGCAAAGCATACAAAGATTTGACATCATATCATAAGAGATCATGTGCAAAGTGGAGAAATAGATGTTCAATTAATTGATTGTAAGAATCAACTGGTAGACACCTTTACTAAACTATTGGAGAAAGGTACATTTAGTATATTTGTAACAAATTGCATATTACTTACCTATTTGTTTAAAGTCTATATGAGATAGGTAAGAAAGATTAAGCTTATGGGAGTGACAATCTTCTGGAACGTACTCAGACTCTTAAATTCACAAATTTGCAGTTCAAATTTTGGTGCGTAAGTTATTTCCTTTTGTGACCAAATAGGTACATAAATCTAAATATCATGCAAATATTTTATCTTATTGATTTTATAATTATTTCCAATTCTTAATTTGATTTTATCTTCAATTATTTTTTGAATTTTTAGAATCAATAACTGCCATTTATGGTTTTTATTTCCAAAAATCGTCTCTTCGTTGTCATGGTTTAGATTTTATAAAACACCAAGAAATCACTTTTCTCTCACCCTCAACTTCTCTCTCGCTCGAACTAAAAGTTTCATCTTTCTCTCTTGACTTTCAAGTTTGTCTCTTGTCTTCAAAAATGTCATCCAAAACCTTTTGAGTCTGTGTCAATTTCCTCTCGAAGAAGGTCATTACGTATTGCAAGCAGAGGATGCAAATTGGTTGAAGGAGGACAGACGCATTTTGACCGAACCAAATCATCTAGTGAAAAATCCCCTAGGCACTCCACTCATCAATCCAAGTTTGAAGAGATTTTCAAAGGTACACCCTTGCTATTATTACTCCTATCCCAGTGGAAACCTAGAAAATGTGTTTAGTTGCTTCAATTATTTGAGGAAAGGAGGAGCTTCAAAATATTTTTTATTGGATTATCTAAAAGATCATGGTTACGGAAATGAGGTTAAGTTGATGGAAGTAGTTTTGGCTGTTAGAAATCTAGATTGGGGAAGGGTGAAAGAGAGAAATTGTAGAGCATGTTGGGCAGACGCCTGATTCAAAGAGTGGGGTTGAAAGTCTATGGGAAGGAAAGAGAGAAGATGATGATGAAAGACTTTTCAAAAACTTTCAAGTTAAGATAGGAGTTGATGCTGTAGTAGAAAAGCCCAAAGGGAAGTTGTTACGCACAAAGCAACACAAAGAGTGTTATGCTTTTATGTTAAATGGGGCATAATGAATCACATAATAGTGGACTTTGATTTTCTGGATGCGATAGGAGTAAAGTTGAGAAAGAAGTTCGAAAAATTACAAATGGAAGACTTTTGCATGTAAACTTCTAAGGTTTATCTAGAACTTACTGCATACTTTTATTCAAATTTGTCTGTCTTGTCTTCACACAAAATGCAATTTACTGTTCAAAATTATGTTTATGATGTATATGTGGATGTTTTGGCTAACATTATGAAGACTTATGAAGCTACATGCAAGTTTCTAACCATTGGAAAGACTTTGAAGGCAAACACCTCTTATTCCGATTTAACTTCTGCCAATACAATTCTGCACAAAATTGTGATTAACTGTATAAGACCCAAGGCATCCTCAAAAATAGATGTTGTCAAGTTCAAAGCAAAGATAATGCAGGCCATAGAAAATGGAGTGACGTTCTCTCTCCCACAAACTGTTTTGTTACACATGTATATAACATTACTTAAGGAAAAAGGAGGCAACTTCTGTATGGAGCTCTTGTAACCAGAATTTTCCAACACTTCCAGATTCAATTACCTTTGAAATTATGTACAAGAAATCTACCTATTATGGAAATTTGAGAGAAAATGATCACCAAAATGTGATTGAAGGAAATTATGGAGGTATGGAAGAGCAAAAAGAAAGGGACACCAAGTTCTACAACTCAAATCACTACTACTAAAAGGAAGAGAAAAGGAAAGGAGGCTGCTTCTACTCAAACATCAGAAAAATAGAGGTCAACAATTCTTTTGTAGGATGAAGATGAAGAAACGCTCTTAGATATTATTGCTTCTACAGTACAAACTGTTTTTGTAGCAATACTTCCAAAAGAAGAAGAAGAAAGATCTAATGTAGTAGAAGGAGATATAGAAGAGAAGGAGGAAAGTGAAAAAGAAGCATAAGAGAATGAACAAGGAGATGAGAATGGAGCAAAAGAGGACAGTGGAAAAGATGGAGAAGAAGAAAAACCAGAGGATATGGATGTTGAAAAAGGATCGGAAGGAAAGGGCAAAAGAGAACAACCAGAAGAGATTGAACAAGAACATACACAAGATGAAGAACAAATCAAACATAGAGATGAGGAACAATAGGGAGGTGATCAATAAGAAGGGGGAATCATCATTGCAAGGGGAGAACCTAAGAAAACTCCAGAACCCACCAAACTTGATGATTAAATGAGTAGGTCTCTACCTAATGCTGAAGAAATATTTGATGCACAGCACCTGGAAGGCCTTGTTGAGAACAGGCAAAAGCAGACTTTCAAGGGGAGCATCAATTTGAAAAGGAACCTTCTAAAGCATATACACCTCGCACTTTATTTGCTAAAGCAAGTGCTCAAATTGAACCAGATCCAAACTATGTAAGAATTGTTGAGTTGTTTCTTCAAATCTAACCCCAACAATATGCTTTGGAGGTTGACATACAAAGGATGAAATCATCTTTGAACAAAAAGATGGAGAATCTCACTAAGCAAACTGAGTAGAACATGGCAAGAATGGAAACAATGTTTGCTCAATGCCTAACCAAGGTTGAGGAATCAATGCAGAACATGGGGTATTTCCAACTTGTTCGTGTTCCCTGCAAAACCTGATTGCATCCTTTTTCAAATTTATCTTTTATTTGTGTCTAGTTTGATTGTGTATTTAGACTATGGTTTGTGGCTTGTTTGGATTGTGATTTTGCAGACATTATGAACCCTCTTGATGCTGACAAAAGGGGGGAGACTTTGCAGATATAACTTGTTATGATGTGGCTTGCTTTGTTTTTTGCATATATTTGTGCTATGCCTAACTTTGTTTTGAAAGAGTAAGTCTATATCTGCATGAAGGTTTTGTCACTATAAAAAAGGGGGAGATTGTTGAAAAAACTCATAGTTTTGATGTTGAAAACACTCATACTAGAACAGACTCTAGAATAAAGAGAGACTTCTATACTCAACAAAGTTTATCATTTATAGAAGATTCCATATTAATCCAAAAGCAGGCGTAATATCTCGCTCTATCAAGGATCCAAAAGATACTTCAAGGACCAGAATGAAGAAAGGACCCATAATAGCTTTGGATTTCACTTACCATATTCATATTGATTTTGCTAATCAAATGATTGACAAAATTAAACTTGGAGACAATTACCAAATGAGGATGGAACTCTTATGGAAATCAAGATTCTTCTTGTATGGGCGACCATAATCTAAATGGATTCAATCTCTTTCTTCAAACAGCTAGGAAATTTTTCTTAATTAAATTTGTCCAAAAAGGAAAGTTGGAAGATAATTCTTCATTCGTATGGCCAATGGTTAGTTTTGGTTTGAAGGAGTATTGAAGGGGGATACATGGCTTGTAGAAGGAAGGCATGAATTTAAATTCTGAAGTCTGATTCTATTCTCACATTCGATTGTCTCTTTAGTGCAAAAGTTGAGTGCTCAAGAGTGAATTACACAAAAGAGTGACTTAGTGTGGGAATATACCACTAAATATTTGCACTCGAAAGCCTTATAATCATTTGTTGATCACATAGTGGAATTCAGCCTATTGCCTAACAGCGTAGGAGAGTGGATGTAGACTTAATAAAAAATGAACCACTGTAATCCTATTTGCAATCTTCTCATCCCTTAACTTTTTTATTTTTGATTACACATTGTAGAAGTCTACTCAATTTGAGTCAGACTTTAACTTTAGCTTCTACATCAATACATCATCTAGACTTTGTGTTGATCGATTGGGTATAAAATTTTATTTACACCTGTTCACCCCCTTCTAGGTGTTTGTACTAGCTTCCTCAAAAGAGGTTTCCATTTTAGATTTGATTCTTGCTTATATATAAGAAATTGAGATAGAAAGAATCTTAAGTTTTGAGAGCCGCCTTTTGTAATCCTTGATTTCTATGGTAGATTTTGCTTCTCCTCTTCCCGAGATTTTTCCCATAAGGGTTTTCACGTAAATTCTGGTGTTCTTTTATTCTTCTAAGTTTTAATTTCGTTTTAACTTCCGCATTTGTCATAATGGCAATATTATGATATTTAGAATATTTTCTCTTATTTCAATATCTATTTTGATTATGCTTGATTATACATATTTGATTTGATTTTCTTTGATTACTCTATTTAAGCCTATAAATAGCCTCTTAATGTACTTTTTTTCAATATATCGAATTATATAGAATATTCCCCTGTTTTCTTTTCTACTTTATATTTAACTCTCTCACATCGATCCATGGAAGAGCAAGGAGACCGTCCTTCTGGCCTAGTCTCCGTCTCGCCGCCCAAATTACGATCCTCTGTCCTTCTCTGATCAGCAAAAGAAAAAACGAAGAAGGAAAAGAAGATCACGATTCTCTCCAATTCGTCACCACAAATGTCACTCCATCCCAGCTTCATCCTTCTATATATATATATATCCCCCACCAAAACATGTGAGACATAACACTCCCACAATTTCACTGGCATTTGCGCCTAATGCCAACCGTATCGGCACCAACTAAAAAGAAAATTCCAAAACCACGCGCTCACACGCGCTGCCGCCATGGCGCCGTCCCACTTCCTGCTCGTCACGTTCCCAATGCAGGGCCACATCAACCCGGCCCTCCAGTTCGCCAAGCGCCTCCTCCGCAGTGGCGCCGAGGTGACCTTTGCCACCAGCGTCTCTGCTTGCCGCCGCATGTCCAAGGGCCAGACCTACCCTGAGGGTCTTCACTTCGCCGCCATCTCTGACGGCTATGATGATGGGTTCAAGCTGGATGACAACATGGCGCATTTCATGTCTGAGCTAAAGCACCATGGCTCCGAGCTGCTCAAGAACCTCATCGCATCAAGGGTGGACGAGGGCCGCCCCTACACCTGCTTGGTGTACAGCTTGCTCATCCCATGGGCGGCGGGGTTGGCACGAGAGTTACACGTGCCCTCGGCCCTCCTGTGGATTCAGCCCGCCACGGTCTTGGACATGTACTACTATTACTTCTACGGTTATGGCGAATTCATAAAAAATAACTGCCTGGACCGTTCCTGTTCCTTTGAGTTACCGGGCCTTCCCTACAAGCTCACTAGCCGCGACTTGCCTTCATTTTTGGTGGCGAGCAGCTCGGACGCATACACTTTCGCATTGCCGACTTTCAAAGACCAGCTCGACTCGCTCAACCAAGAAAACAATCCAAGGATACTGGTGAATACCTTCGACTCACTAGAGCCAGAGGCCTTGAGAGCGATCGACAGGTACAACATGGTCGGGATTGGGCCATTGATACCCTCTGCTTTCCTCGATGGAATAGACCAGTCGGACACGTCCTTTGGGGGCGACCTCTTCCACAGGTCCAAGGACTACAAGGATTGGCTGGATTCCAAGGCCCCGGCGTCAGTCGTCTATGTGTCTTTCGGGAGCCTCGCAGAGATATCGAAGAGGCAGGCGGAGGAGCTCACCTGCTCATTGCTTGGCTGCGGGCGACCGTTCTTGTGGGTCGTAAGAGCAAAACAAAACGGAGAGGAAGAGAAGGATGGGGATAGATTGAGCTGCATGCAGGAGTTGGAAGAGAAGGGAATGATAGTGCCATGGTGCTCACAGCTCGAGGTGTTGTCACACCCCTCGCTGGGGTGCTTCGTGACGCACTGTGGGTGGAACTCTACCCTTGAGAGCCTTGCACTTGGGGTCCCTGTGGTGGCGTTCCCACAGTGGTCGGACCAGGGGACAAATGCGAAGCTCATCGAGGACGTGTGGCGCACTGGGGTCCGCGTGAGGCCGAACGAGGAAGGGTTGGTGGAGGCGGCGGAGATAAGGAGGTGCTTGGAGACAGTGATGTCCGATGGGGAGAGGAGGGAGGAGATGAGGAGGAATGCGGCCAAGTGGAAGGAGTTGGCGAGGGAGGCTGCGAGAGAAGGCGGGTCGTCAGATAGGAACTTGAAGGCTTTCATTCAAGAGGTCGGTCGAGGTTGTCCATACTGAGATCGTGGAAGTAGCTTGCTGTAGCTAATGTGGTGTTTGGACTAGGAGCACGTAAGTTCAGTGTTGGTGTCTTCTCTTGTTCTTTTTATTTTTTATGTTTTATGAGTACTTCTTTCCATTATTTTCAAAAGAGATTTGATGATGTTGGTAGTAGGTTTGCTGCATGAATTTACTATGGAATATAAAGTGAAAATTTGGTGAAAAGACAGCCATATCGCAGATTTACTCCAATACTCAAGTGCACTATGTTTTTCACCCTGACGTATTACATCCTGATTCTTGATCATGTGATGCGGCTGCGGGATGGGTATTTGCTGTTTTAAGTGATTATTGATGCAGAAGAAATCACTCAAAAAGAATTCAATCTTTAACATCGATACCAATTTGATGCTGTTGTGAGATGAGCAATTGTTGTTTTGAGTGATTATCGAAGATATTTGAATGTATGGGATTGGATAGTGGTGGGTAAATGCAAATGAATGATAGAATACGGTCAAAGGCAAGGCATACAAGACATGTAAAAGCCAGGATCGAGATTGATACAGTTCATCACCAATGCCTACAGAAAAATAACTAGCCAATGATAAAGGATATTGGAATAGGAGAAGTTCACTACCAAGGCCCATAGAAAATCACCAGCCGATGATACAAGGATTCTTGGCTCACCACCAAAGAAGGATCCACCTTCCAATAATATAAAAACCAGGGAATAGATATTTGCTCAAACAGAGGCAAATCTCATATATTTCAATTCTTCCTTATATTTGAGAATTCGCTCCGTTATATAGAGAGACTATTATATAGGGAATAAATTAAGCATTAAAGACAAGAGAACTACCTAATTAATAAAGGCATAGGAACTTGAAAAAACAATAAAAACCTAAGAACTATATAATGCATAAAAACACAGAGACATTTGACTCTTGAAATTTACAACACAATTGAGACTCATAAAAACTAAGAATAGTGACATTTGACCAAATGGAAGCAATTAAACTAGACGGTAAATTCATTCTCTTGGGCAGCCCAATAGACATCTTCAAAGATCATCAAACAATAAAGGAAATTGTTGAGAACAACCTTCGGTTTTTAGATATTCTATTAGTAGTATTGGAATTGGCAACAGATTTTTTTATCTATATTTGGATAGTCAATCGATAATCATGAAATTGATAACTTGTTCACCGGATCGACAATTCTTGCATAATTGACAATTTCCACTTGAATCTATTGACATAGCTCAATGCTCATGCATCATCATGACCATCAAGCATCACAAAGATCATCAAATTGTAATGTCCTTTCAAGATTAATGTTGCATTGACAAAAGAAACCATTACATGATTCACACTGATTGACGCAAATAATAAGTACCGTTTAATTTTAGATTGTCCTATACACAATATACATAACGCGTGATTAATGTGCAATCTACTTAGTTTTGATGGGTTTGAAAACCCTAGCGGCCAGATCTCCGAACGATGAATGATCATGATGAGATGTTGGTCGAAAAATTCACGTTTTGACCGGTGGAAGGGACTGCATGCACGTGAACCTGGGTTAGCCTGGTCAGTGGAACGTGCAAGGAAGGAAGAAGCCTCCTCACCTTACAATGTGTAGGAAGTAGAGCTCATGACAGCTCGTTGGTAGGTACTCCAGTACAAATTGTCATTTGAGACACATTTGGACAATTTGTACTGGCCATTAATGACCACAAGATAAATATGAGTATATTTCGAAATTGAGTAAGTTGTTAACTTATTTTGTTTGGACCACAAGATGTAAAATATAAAAATATTCTCATCTTATTTAAGAAGAAAAATATATAATTAAAAATAAAAAGTGTGAGGCGTATGGATATTGATACATAAAAATAAGAGACACGGTATCCTTACCGAAAGGATTGCATGTATGTGAACCTGAGTCAGCCTAGTCAATGGAACATGCAAGGAAGGAAGAAGCCTTCTCACCTCACAATGTGTAGGAAGTACGGCTCATGACAGCTCAATGATAGGTACTCGAGTTGGTGACTTCGGACCATTTGTTCTGGCCATTAATGACCAGCAGAGAAATCTGAGTTCATTTGAACTTTGATTTTTGCCCAAGCATCTATGAAAGAATTGATTTGATTGGACAACTAAAAGGGTACATCAAATTATAAAAGGGAAATGTCACCAAAAATCTTAAATTATACTACTTGAAAGAATTTTATCATGAATTTTTTTTGTGCCATTAAAATTTCAAACCATGTCACTTGAGATAATTTTACCCTAAACGTTTTTGGTACCACCAAAAACTCCAAAATATACCACCTGGGATAATTTTACCATGAAGTCTTTCTTATGCCATAAAAAATTCTAAATTATGTCATTTGAGACACATTTACCTCAAAACTCTATAACTAAATGGTATTTTCGTCTTTTTATTTTTTATTTTATTTTTCCCCCTCTGCCACCCTTGCCCAACGCTGAGGAGGGTTGCCCTCGCTAGATCCGGTGAGGGTGTCCCTCGCTTGGCTCGACTCAGGTGAGGGATGCTCTCGCTAACTCAGGCGAGGGTCGCCTTCGCTGGATCTGGCAGGGGTAGCCCTCGCCCAATGTGGGGGAGGGCCACCCTCGCCTGATGCTATTGCTCTTGCCAGATGTCGTCACCCTCGTCGGACATTGCCATCGGCGAGGGTGGCCCCTGTTAGCTTCCCTTTGCCGACTATGGCTGTCATGCCCCGAACTCCAAGAACATGACAACCCCTTACCATGGTCAATTAAAAGCGATGTCCAAAGACTCGTTAACAACCATTCATTTTATCTTTTGTTATATGCAAGCAGAAGACAAACTATCCCTAGTCCAAAGAGATAATCATGCAATCAAACATGGATAGAGGGATGAACAGCATAAACCTTAACTATTAATTTTCTACAATTTACTAGATTAACCAATAGATGATCGTTTCCGAATACAAGCTCGACAAAAAGGGCCGATTCATCATCTAAGCAAAACCAAAAAGGAACTAGGCTAGGCTAATCTAGTTATACAAAATGAACCATCGAGTTTAGCATTACCTTCACTCGGACCCATTGGACTCAGGCTCCGTCGGGTTGATCACTAGAAGAGTAGGGGCAGGATTCTTCATTGCACCAATCTAAGGGCCTAAAAGTGGTTATACAATAACCAGTGAAATAAAATCTCAGTGAGTTCTTCCTTTAAGCCCTGATTAGTACACCAACTCAATTTGGGATATCTCTTCAGAGCCACTCCCCACTCAACTCGACAACAAGCAACCAGTAAATAACAACCAACAATGATATAGTTGGTTTGCATGCAACCTTGCCTGGTATGCTATACCTTGCATGTTAAACCTCACACAATACAAGCAATGCAACCAACAATTAAATAGTCGGTTCGTATGCAACCTTACCTAGTATGCCATTCCTTATACGTTACAAGTTAACACAGTAGACACAATGCAAATGGCCATTAGATGATGCAGTTCATCAATCACGTGCAAGCCGCGTCACAAGCGATTTCACCTGGCCATTGCTACTACACCCTGCACGTTATCAATTCATGCGTGCGTGCCAAAAGTGATGTGATCACCTTATGCATAATCAGAACCGATGATGTTATGTTTCTTATACGCTCTTGTATCCACACGTGTTCTGATTATTACTGCCCTACAAACTACAATTGAACTCCTACCGGTGTCTACTGGTATAGCCCTCTCCCATGAGGTGCGGCGACATCAAGGGACCCCCGCCCAAGACGGCATTCCATAAGGAGCATGGGCCCGACCTTTATCGTGACTTTGCATCCGGACTACAATTGAGGTGTCACGGCGTTACGGCACCCTTCATCCACAGAGACACAACTATGCCCTTTTGTGCCCTCGCCGGGTTTTCGATAAATCAGACTATCACCCCTTGAACTTTGGCTGGGGCACTAGGTTCAACTTAGTGATCACGCAAGCATACCATCACAATTAACTTATTATCTTTGAGCATTAGCCAATACACACATGCTTGTATATAAAACCTCAAATCTTTTCTCATAAAAATGGTCCATTTCTGATGTCTCTCGGAAAAACCATGTTAATCCAACCCTAAGCAAGTTTAGGCATTAACTAAGGGATTAGGGGCTAAACTCACCTATTAAGCGAGCCGGCGACATGAACGTAGCTATGGCGTCGAGCTCGACACTCAAGGACCTCTTCCATGACACTCCAAGGCAGTCATGGGCTGAACACATCAGTAACAACTTTTGCACACTGACTAAACTTTATAAAACAATATTGTATGAGGAGGATAAGGGTTGATCGGAGCAAAATGACTTAGCCGGAGCTCCGACAAGCGGTTGGTTGGCGACCGGCGGCACTTAGGGGTTGAGGGGGAACTGTTGGTGGCTGGTATGGGCGGAGATTGGGTCGGAATGGGACGAAAATAGGTGAAAAGACGGAACAAAGCTACTGCAGGCGCTATAGTGGCAATTCGACAATAGCTGGCTTTCGGTCGGTTGGCAAGTCAGCCGATGGCTTTGACCGATGAACGGCCTATGCCATCTGAACGGATTTTGTCCTAAACATGATGGCAAGTGGCATGGGATGTGATTCACATGGAAAGACAATGAAAAACTCGATTTTCGGAGGAATGTCAGAAGTTGAAGTTGTAGGAAGGAAGGGAAAACAAATGGAGAGAGAGGTGCAGTTTTGGTGAGCTGAAAGAGGAGGAGAGACAGTGAAATGTTGGCTGATTGAAGGCCTTATTAAGGCCATTGAATGCTTGCTTCAAGTTCCCAAGTAAGTGATCTCATCTTCTCTCTCTTCTTTTGACTTTTCTTCAAAATATTCAAGGGCAAAATGGTTATTTCCACCTTGTACATTTCCCAAACTTCCCTTGGAGCTAAAAATGAAGGGCAAGCCTAAGAAACGGGTTAGAAAATGAATATGAATGATTTTGAGAATTTGTTGAGCTCAAATCGGCTCAAGTTTAGACAACGAGCTCGGGAGGGTAAATGGTCGGTTTGGCCCAACGAGCTCACTTGCTTGTCTCGGGCCTTCCATGATGGCTATCCCACTTTGGGTGTGAGATCCACACTAGTCTTGCCTAGCCCACCAACCCACAACCTCGTAGGCTTGTTTCCTTGGTCCGTAAACCCCTTTTCCAAATACTCGGCTCAACTAGCACTGTTGACTGTTTAAGAAGCATCATCCAAAAGCCCGTCCTTGATGTTCTCGAAAATTCAAAGTCCAATCTTGGATTCTCATACTATGTCAATTTTGTCCAAATGCCATTTTATTACAACTTAGACTAATAGGTAGCTTCGAGGATTCACGCGTAATCGACTCATGCCAAATCACGTTTAAGACTTCTTGACACATGGACGTCTTTGACTACATGAAATTGTGAGGGATAGATTCTTATTTTAAAGTACACGATTACCAAAGATCGACATAGGGTTGTTCGCGGGCTTGATAACAGTAAATGGAATCACCCGTCGTCCCATTATTTTTGTTTGCGAATCAACTTCTAATCGTTCCTGAAATCGCCCTACATATCTACAGGATTGTCCTTACGCAAGTCTCACAATCAAGTTGTTTTCCCATATCAAGTTCTTTAGTCACACGAGTTATGTTCTCATTAGCATTTCCCTTCAAGGTTAGTATCTCGGGAGTGATTAGTTCTGAGTGAGATCAACCAACAATGCATTGATGAAATTAACATTCATTCCTTCCTCAAATGGTTCGAATTTCAAGATGTCACAATGGCAGAGGGAAGATGAAGAAAGAAAAAAGAATAATCAGTTAAAAAGTTTGAGGTAAATATATCCTAAGTAGCATAGTTTAAGGTTTTTTGTGGCACAATAAAAAGTTCAGGGTAAAATTATCCCAAGTAGCATAATTTGAGATTTTTTGTGATATAAAAAAAGTTTAGGGTAGAATTGTCCAAAGTGGCATAATTTGGGGTTTTTGATGGCATGAAAAAAAGTTCATGATACATGGTAGCCACAACCAAAATAGCTTGCACACAGGTCTCCCAAGTTACTGTTCATCCGCCAAATTTGAGAAGCTGTTCGGGTGGTTATAGAACTCCGTTTGAGCTTAGTTTCATAGGGATTGCTCCTCAGGTTTTGCTCTTCCATCTCACCAAAGGATTTCTTCTAGGTATGTCCCTAACTCCTTGTATGATAGATTTGGGATAAGGGTTGCTTTCTGCCTTTTCAGAGATGAGTGCTGGGATTGAACCATCTGTGGCTGTCTAAGTAGATGTTAATTGATTTGGTACTTCATATAATATGCCTGAGATGGTGAGTGGCCATCAAAGGAGTTGTAGTTGTCCTCCGGTATCTCACCCTAGATCCCGGGGCAGCACTTTTTTAAACAACCAAAGGGCTCCGACTAGTTTGGTTGGAAAATCTGGTTCGAACTTGACTCAAGATCTAGGTTCATCTACTGTTGATGGTGCCATTCCACCAATTGAAAGCTGGCTAGTTTCAAATGATGTCCCTGGTGAACACCTAGTGGCTCTTTGAAATGAGGCGCAAGCCGCCCGGCTACAACAATTTGCTTTGTTGAATGGGAAGTAAAACCCTGTAGCACGCTCATAGGCAAATGTGGCCCGAACAACAATAAAAGGGTATAACCTCAAGTATGTTCAATCCTTGTCTCTTGATGACGAGCCGGTGGTTGAATTTTTTTATGAAGCCTTAGAAGCTATGGATCCTTAGTAGCATGGTTGTGCTGTTGGGTAATTTGTGGGTAAGAAACTACCCTTCAAATTAGTTGAGATGTTCCTTAAACACGCTTGGGGAATTAAACTTGTGGAGCTCATGGTGGATGACCCGGGATTCTTCTTCTTCAGGATACTTGATGCTGACTTCTGGCATAAGATTCTGGATAGTGGTCTTATTATGGTTGCCCGAGTTTTGCTAATTTTGCAACAATGGCACCTCCTCTTGGAGTTAAAAAAAGGACAATCATACCACCATACTTGTATGGATTCGTCTCAGGAATATCCTTTTTGCGCTGTGGTCAGCGCCTGGGATTAGTGGAATATCAAGTGCTGTTGGCATCCCTTTTTATGTAGACCAAAGGATTAAACATATGAAGATGCTGTCTTATGCTAGAGTCTATGTGGAAATTTCTGCAACTGATAAAAAACATGATAGAGTGAAGGTGATTCTAAACGGGGCAACTCGGTTTGTGTCGGTTGAGTATGAGTGGAGATCGGTGTTGTGCAGTAGCTGTGGTTCATTTGGCCACAAGTGCAGCATAAATGAGGCTTCTTTTGGCCATCCAGGTGTTGAGAATGCCTCAATTCCTTGACCAGGTGCTATTCAAGATGGTCAAGTTGCTAGAGTGGAATGTGTTCCTCAGAACCAGGAAACTGATCATCCCCATATGGTAGATGGGAGTGACGTCCAAGCTCAAATTCAAGCTGGCACACCTAGGATACCATAACCGACCATTGCTCCTCAATCAGGACAGTGGCAAGTGCAATCGTCCAGCAATCATGCATTGTGTCGGAAATCAATTGCTATAGACACCAAACAGACATCCAAGTCAAGTGCTCCTTCAGCTCTCAGACCTGACCAAAGAAGGCAAGCGCAAGAATCTCTTCGGTTTGATGATGCTATTGAGCAGCTAGCTGGAAAAAGCCCTACAGAACCAAAACACTCTCCTCCCTCCTTCTCCTTGGTAGATGATTTGGATGATGAAGTAGATGTTGCCAATAACTCTGACAAAGAAATTCAAGGGCCTGATATCTCTCTGGCTTTTGGAAATGATGAACATGTGGCAGGTTCCTCAGTGAACACCAATATCAATATCTCCCATGTCGTGGCTAATCAACCGTAGCCTGCCGAGTAGGTTTTTTCCCCTGATCCCGGTTTGGGCAGATCCCCCCCGGCTCAGCCTTCTCAGTCCCAAAAGTCGATGACCAACAAGTGTTGGGTTGGAAAACGTAGGTAGGCATTATTGTTCTATATTAATATGTATTTATATGAATTTTGGCTTCTGGAATGTCCGGGGGATAGTGAACTCGGTTAGACAATCAAATGTGAGGCATTTTGTTTGAGATAACCACCTTTGCTATTTTAGACCGATGGAGACCAAGGTGCTATCTCATCTTTTTGCTATTATATCCTCTAGTTTAATACCTAGCTGGCAATGGATTGCCAACTATGAATTTTCTGATCGGGGTTGTTTATGGGTTGGATGGAACCCAGTTTTGGTGGATTTCTTTAGTCTTCTCATTAATGGTCAGCTTATCCATGGCATGATTAAGGTGTTACAATCCGGGACAACCCTTTATCTTTTGGCTGTATATGGAGATCATACTTTTATTGCTCGTAGACCGCTCTGGAATGATATTATTCTTCTAAGTGCTTCACTCAAGGAAAGCCCTTGGATTGTAGTTGGGGATTTCAATGCCATCCATGACTCTTCAGATCATCTTGGAAGTTCGGATAATTGGATTCCCTCTTTTGATGAGTTTCGGGAGTGCTTATGCCAAGCTAAACTGGATGACCTCTGTTATGTGGGTTTCCGGTACACCTGGTCAACTTCTTCTGGTGAACAAAGGAAACAAAGGAAAATTGACCGCATCTTGGTTAATAACAAATGGGCCTTGGAATTTTCTTACTCGAAAGCTGCCTTCCTTGCCCCTAGAATTTCGTATCATACCCCGATGTTGGTCAGAGTATTAGCCCTTCGGCCTTGTAGAAAGCCATTTAAATTCTTCAACTTCTGGATGTCTCATCCAAATTTCATGGCAACAGTCTCCCAAGTTTGGGACAGCCCAATTCTAGGTACGCCTATGTTTAAGCTCATAGGTAAGCTCAAATTACTTAAATGCAGGCTTAAGCATTTGAATAAAGAAGTGTACTCAGATATCTCCCTTCGAGCTGCTGATGCCAAGAGGGCACCTCAGGTTGCTCAAGAAGCCCTTTATAGTGAGCCACTTAACAATCTATTAGTGGAGGTAGAGCATGAACAAGCTTAATGCTACTATGAACTGCGGTCAATGGAAGAATCTTTCTACAAGCAAAAATCTAGGATTCGTTAGTTAAAGGAGGGAGACCACAATATTAGATTCTTTCACCAATCAGTTAATTGCCGACACCTGTTCAACCGGATCATCTCAGTCATGGATAGGGGTGTCAGTAACTGAACCGGAAACTGGAAACCGAACCGAACCGAACCGAACCAAACCAAAATTTCATGCGTTTTCGGTTCGGTTCGGTTTTCCGCAAAATATTTCCCCGATTCCAATTGGGTTAACCGAACCAAATCGGTTAACCGAATTGAACTAATCTTCTAGGGCACAAAATAAAATTGCCAAAAAATTGAAAATCAGAATCTCTCTCTCTTGCTCAATCAATTGTCTCCATCTCTCTCTTGCTTAGTCCATCTCGCTTCCGTCTCCAGCACAATCCACCTCTGCCATCGACTCGATCACCTCCGCCTCCGCCTCCGCCTCCGGGTTGTTTCTTTGGCAGCTGGTTTCTTCTTCTTCCGTCTCCGGAGGTGGGTTCTTGTGCGACTTTGACAGCGGCCCGTCCTTGGATTCGTTCAACATCGCCAGCACCAAGAACGTTCCAGTCGATCGCCTCAGGCGTTGGCAGGTATGGTGCATTCTCTCTTTGCATTCAGTGCATGTGTTTATGAGGTTGAGTTTGGGGAATTTGGGTGCTTGGGTGCTTTGTTCTTGTTCTCATTTCTATGAGTGGAGTTTCGAGTCAGTTGATTGTGTGACGAGGCGATGGGGCATGCGTTTTATAGAAACAACTCTGTTTTGCCAATTGTTTCATTAGCCATGCTATAGAAACTGCTCTTTTGTAAGCTTTACTTGTCTTGCATCTACAGATAGAATCAAAGTTGTTACACCTCTGTTCTTGCTAATGCGAAAAGGGTGATATGAAATCCGATCACCAATTAAGATCTTTGAGATGTCATATACCCATATGATATTTGTAGAAAGCAACAGCAGTCTTGGCCCTCAATAATGTCTCTTTGTTTAAAATATGTGATTCAAAAGCGTTGATTGATTTCATTAATATATGAGGCTGGATTATTTTGCTGAAGTTAAGATTCAACGGAATTTTTTTTGGATTTCTGCTCTCTCGATGTCATGATTGATAAGCTTGCAGTAGTTGGGAGTTGTAGTCAAATTAATATTTACAAGTAAATCTTCACCTACTATGAGTTATATGGGCTCTGCTAATTCAATTGAAAATATTTTTCTACACTGAAGGATACACAAGGGAAGTTTAATGTATATTGAGTATATTTCGAGGGTAGGAGTTTTATGGAGGGATTGCCCTTTTGGAGGTTGGTTTTTTAATTGATTCTTAAGCACTAGTTGTCTAGATGAATTATTGGAAGTGAATTGTGTTTATGATTTGTTCTAATATTTCTACCCATTTCAAGCACAATTAATTTGAAAATTTGTTATCAGAATATGGAAGAGTAGGAGGATTTTGCTATTCAATATTATGTCTCAACTAAAGTTAACACCACAAACTCATATTAACAAATGGGGGTTCTATCATTAGTAATCAGTACATATGAGGCATGTTGTGTTTACAAGACATGTTTTAAAATTAAATTACCTGGGGAATAGAGCTACTCAGCAAAGATAAGAAACCAATGAGACAATGAGTACGTCTTGAACACAATATATGATTAATCACAAATAGCAAATGCACCATGCTTATCATGCATACGCTTCTGTGCATACTTTTTTATTCTTGTGCGCCTGTCAAATAGTGATTTTCACTCAACTTGCAAGATACCATGAGGTGCATTACTTGTGGCCTTTGGTCATAGCAATATAAGAAATTACTTTGTTACCAAAGTTTTACTAGCAGCATGGAGAGATGCGGTAGAAGTGTGCTGCGGAGGGGAAACCCATGGGATAGAGAATGATGGAGAGGAAATGCTGGCTGCTTTTGTTGGGTTAGGAGATTGTATTATTGGTGATGAAGTGATGGGAATGTAGTGAAAGTAAGCCAGAACTAGAAGTGCCGGTTGACGCAGATATTGGAGTGGATGGTCCACTAACAGTCCAGGACAAGGCTCTGAGTGGGTTTGATGAGCTGGAGGGCGGTGGTACTATCATCCCTGGAAAGGATGGCTGGTTGCTGGACAAGGAAGGCCACGAGGATGTGATTGGTGTGGATATTGATGAGGTCAGCGAGCTAGAGATCAAAGGCAAAGTCAGCCCTGGTAAAGACATCGAGGATGGTGAGCTTGATGGCGGAGGCAATGTTGAACTCGGGATAGATGGTAATGTGGCCATCGGGGCGAATGATAAAGTCGAAGGGCCCAAACTTGTTCCTGGTAGAGGTAGAATGCTGCATTATATGCAATCTATCCTAAGTTATACATCACAAATTTTTTTTTTTTATATTTGAAAAAAAAAAGTCAGGAAAAACCAAAAAACCCAACCGAACCGAACCGAAATTTTCGGTTTTGTTTGGTTTGGTTCGGTTCGAATTTCGGTTTGGTTCATTGTATTACCTTATCGGTTTGGTTTGGTTCGGTTTGATTCGGTTTGGTTTTCTTGGAAAACCAAACCGAACCAAACCATTTACACCCCTATTCATGGATGGCGATAGTAACTTGGTCTCAAACCCAGGTGATGTTTCTCAAGTATTTGTTTCTTACTTCCAAGACCTCCTAGCCCCGATGAGTACTTCCTTGCGGCCTACTACCCCGGAGGTGAAGGAAACACTTAGGCACACGTTGAATGATGACTAGGTTAGATTCTTGTCTAAGCATATCCTCCCCCCAGGATGTTAAAGAAGCTATGTTCTCTTTGGCAGGGGGTAAAGCGTTGGGCCCTGATGGTTATAATTTTGATTTTTTCAAAAGAAACTGGGATATAGTTGGGCCCTCTGTAACAAAGGCGGTCCTTGATTTTTTTAACACGGGGCAGTTGTTACAAGAGATCAATTGTACAATCCTAGCTCTGGTTCCCAAAATCCCAAATGCGTCTTCAGTTGGTGATTTTCATCCTATTACATGTTGCAACACCTTATATAAATGCATCACTAAGATCCTGTCTAATAGAATTGCGATGATCCTCCCCAACATCATAAATTCGGCTCAAACGGCCTTTGTTAGGGGAAGAAGGATAAGTGATAATATTCTCCTTGCTCAAGAGCTTTTTAGTGGATTTCACTCGGATACATACTCTCCTAAGTGTGCCATTAAAGTTGACTTTCGGAAAGCCTATGACACTCTGGACTTGGATTTTCTAGAGACAACCCTTAAAGCATTTGGATTCCCAACTCATTTCATTTGGCTTATCATGGTATGTATTCGTACCCCTAGATTCTCTATCTCTCTTAATGGCGAACTCCATGGGTTCTTTTCGAGTGGGTGGGGGCTCAGGCAAGGGAATCCAGTCTCTCCCTATCTATTTACACTAGCAATGGAAGTATTCTCCGAAATTTTGGACCTTCAGTCTCATCGCCTAGAATATCGGTACCTTTGGAGATGTAAAATATCCCGCCTTTCACACCTATTTTTGCGGATGATGTGTTCATCTTTAATGAAGCTAATGTAGCCTTGATTTCTTGTATGAAAGATGGGCTCAACACCTTCTCCCAATGGAGTGGGCTTATTCCAAACACTAGCAAAAGTGAAGTGTTCCTGTCGGGTAGTTCAGAGGTAACTAGGACCTAGATTTTACAAATGCTGAGCTTCAGATTAGGGTCCTTACCAGTCAAGTATCTGGGAGTCCCAATCATCACATCGAGGCTAAGTAAAGCAGAATATAATGCCCTGGTATGTCTTCTCGTAGTTAGAGTTCAATCTTGGACACTCCGTTTTCTCTCATTTGTGGGCCGATTACAACTTATTAAATTAGTCTTGCATGCTATTCAAAATATATTGGGCGTCCATATTTTGGCTACCATCTTCTTTGTAGACAGGATAGAGCAAATCTGTCGACAATTCCTTTGGAAAGGTAAGTGGATTCATGCCACACACCTTAAAAGGAAGAATTTATGGATAGCCACAACACCAACCTTTTGTTCGTGGGCCTGGAGGAAAATACTCTCATTGAGGGAGGAAATCATAGGCTATTTTGGGTGGAGGATTGGAGATGTCAAGTCTACCTCTTTATGGTTTGATTCGAGGTTGGACATGGGCCCTCTCAATTTGGTTTACACTGATGCTTATATCTACTAATCAGGTCTTCCAAGACATGCTAAGGTTGCTAATCTCCTTACCCCAGATGGCCAGCCTATACTCCAGGAGCTCCTTTCTTGGCAAGTTACAATCCCCCCCCCCCTAAATCAAGTGGAGGATTCATTTGCTTGGGTTCCACATCCTTTAGGCAAATTCTATATTGCTTTAGCATGGTCGGTTATCTGGAAGAAAGCCGCTCGGGTCTCATGGGCATCCTTTGTGTGGAACAATGCTATTATTCCAAGACACCAATTCCTCTTGTGGCTGATCTCTCGGAATTGGCTCCCCACTTAGGTTTTCTTAGTGTCCTTGGGTAGATTACCATCGATGATGTGTGCCTTTTGCAACTTAAGGCATGATTCTATTGATCATCTATTTTTTCATTGCCACGTCTCTAATTCCCTTGCCTCCTTTTAGGCTGTGAAGAGTAATCTTCCTTGGAGAAGCCTCTCTTGGTCGGAAAACCTTTAGTGGATAATTAGCCCTTGTTTAGGCAACGGCTTTTATTATGACATTGTTAGGTTTTCCTTTGGTGCCCTTTGCTATGTGATTTGGAAGACAAGGAATGACTTTACTTTTCGAGCTACCAACTTATTTGTGCCATCCATGAAGCAACACCTGATCAAGGCGGTTAAGGACAAAGCTTTGTCCTTTAAAACTGTTGTAGATTCCCCGAGGAACAGGAGATTGCAGTGTAGCTGGGGGATAGACCCTTGCATTTTTACCTCTGAGACATGAGAGGGCTGGATACATCTGCCCTTTGTTTTCCTTGTAGTTCTTCTGTGATGTAGCCTTTTGGTTTTCCTTTGTGAACTTAGCACCGTCCTACTCCAGTGACTTGTTGTCACGTTGAGTGTGTGTTGGTGCTGGCCCCTTGTATATTTATGGTTGAAAATCATATAATACTTACCTTTACCAAAAAAAAAAGTTCATGATAAAATTGTCCTAAATGATATAGTTTGATGTTTTTGGTGTCATTTTCCCAATTATAATTTATTATAGAAACACAATTAAATTTTGAATAACTGTTGTGAAAGATATTAAACTTATATACCCTTGCTTAACCACTAAGGTCACTTTTTTCATATGAAAAGGGGGAGATGGAGGTTCGAATTCCCACAATTTGAGGAGGGTTGAGGTGTGGATGATTTAGCTTTAGGTGTGGGTTTTGACTCTTACGCCCTACACAGAGATAGAACAAAAGTTTAAGAGTGAGAGTTATAGTAGGAGTAGAGTAAGACTGACAAAAAAAAATCCGTGATTAATTTATTTCAAATTAATTCTTAATTGATATATTGGTTACAAATTAATCTCAAACTAATTTTAAATCCTAAACTAAAATATTTGTGGTAAATTAACCTCAAACTGATATGGATTTCCATATGGACTTACCATGTCAGTTGGGTTATCGCCATGTATCATTTAGCTTTATCAATTTCAAGGTAAAATTTAACCAAATCTAACGGAGGGCAAATATGTCACGAGTATACCAATTTATGATTTTTTGTGACCTAAAAGTTGGCTTGGGATAATTTATTATAGGTGTACTAGTTTGGAGTTATTGATCACTCAACAATTAACAAATGTATTAATTTGAGATTTTGTTCGCGGTATTAATCCTCAAATTTTAAAACTTTTAATAAATGCAACCACATCTTAAAATTTATTAAATCGTTTCATTACTTATAATATGTAGTGCCGATTTGTTGCCCAACAAGCACCACATCAGAATATAAGCTAAAAGTTTAAAAATGGAAAAAAAAGAATAAAAGAATAAAAGAATACAAAGATAAAATAAAAAGATAATAAAGGAAAAGAAATAAGATTAAAAAATAAAAAAGCTAATTAATCCAACGGCCCGTTTTGGGGGTGCTCTCAGCCAGGCCCGTGAAGGAAATGTCGTTAGGACTGTAGATGAGGGATGAGTGGCCTTTGTGGGTGGTGCAGGCCCTGCGCCTCAATTCTTTCTATAGTTGAAGAACTCCAACAATTCAACGGCTACCTAATTTTCTCCATCAATCATCCAACGGGTGGATTGGAGATTGATCTCTGAAGATTATCGAACGGGAAGTTCAGATTTGAGGAGTATAAAAGATAATTAAGGAATCGAAGAGAAAAATAGATCAAGAGTGCAGAATTCCAATTTTCAATAGAGCCTCACATATTTTCAAGTGTCTTCTAAGAGCATATTATTGTAATCTTTTGAGAGAAATAAACAATGTTATAAGTGTGTGCTTAGGTGTCAGATACAAAAACTTGTTGGCTTGAGTAATAGCAACACCTACTTTGTGGAGAAGTGCTTAAATATCAAAGGCACATATGACTGTAAATTCTCATCGATTTTAGTTGAATCGAGTTAGTAGACTGTCAGTGTGGGAAAATGGACATAAACTTACACTTAGCCGAATTATTATAAACTCTATGGGCAAAGTCTTCAATCTCTCCACTCAAATTTACTACTTAATAGAAACACCGCACTCCATAACTTGAATGTATACGAACTCCGTTTTACCTGTTTTTTAATAATATTCATCTCAGCACATTTAATTTCACAATAATTAGTCAATATTTGTATAATTACCTATTTACCCCTCTTAGGTGATATTGTTAAACTCCATCAATGGGTACCAAAACAAGGCACTCAATATTTTGTAGTGTTTACTTCTTAAGTTCACAATCTATTATAGTTAGTATGCTTGGACTAAATATTTTTGAAGGATAGAGCAACACCAGACTTGTCTACTTTGATGGGCAAGATTACGACATTTGGAAGAACAGAATGAAAGCTTTTCTTAAATCCATTTAGGTAGCTTGGGCCGAGCCACAGTCATGCTGACTTATCGCGCTTCATGGGTGGAAGCTGAGTTGTTGCCATCGCCAGACTGACCGAGGCTGCCGTACGGATGTTATTGCTGAATCGCCGTGGCATTTTGCTGAAACTTCGCTGGTCATAGCGACGGAGGAGAATACTTTTGGGATAGGCGTCCAGTATTTTCTCTTATTGAAAAGTCCCTCACCAAGAACAAGAATAAAAGGCATAATCTTGAACCCTATTAAAATTATTAAATATTAAACCACACATTCATTTAATAATTTAAAATTTTAAAATAATTGATAGTAATCCTATAAAATATCACATAATATCAAAACAAATGCTTTAGGCTTAGGTCAAAGTCTTGCCAATGCGTGAGGGGAAGTGTTAGAGTAACTAAAAATTAAATAATGCATTTATTTAACAGATTAAACTTTTAGAGCAATTGACAATGGTTTCATAAAATATCACAAACCCATTATTTTTCTTTCCTCGCTTAAGAGACTATGAAAGTAGACAGATATGTGGAAGACCATTTTCTTTGTGCTTGGTTCTCACTTTGCCCATTCAAAATAAAAAGCAATGAGGCGACGAGTTCTTGATCACTGAATTATTGTGAGAATCCATTTTCTTCTATCGCCATGCCTCTCCCAAAATCCATGGTTGAGCTGTTTCTCATGTTACTACCGTGTTAATATGTTGGAGAATTGCTGGTTAACTAAGTAGTTTGGCGTCAGTCAACAATATGAAGGACTGAGCCTTCTGTAGCAAGGGAGAACCTAGCGGCATTCCAGAAACACAGACTCATCTGTGACGACAAATGTAAACGATCAGAAGCGACATCCACGATATAGATATGATATTGAGATATCATATATCAGGAGATGATTCACCTTCTCGAACCACTGTGTAGTTCGTCAAGCTCTGAGCTTTGACTCTTTGATTGCTACATGGATCGTGAAACATTTAGATGAGTGGGTCTCATCCCATAATGCAAAAATGCCACATTTACCCCAGATTTAATGTTTACGTCCATATCACATGCTGGTTATCCGAGTTATTTGCCACGTGTCTGTCATCAACACTTTGTGGAAGTACTGGACAGAAGCTTGTTAAGCTAGTTGAGGGTAAATTAGTTGCAAATATATTAGTTTGAGGTGTTTTGTGATGTAAAAATTAGTTTTGGGTGAATGCAATGGGAGTTTATCAAATTAAGATTTTTTATTACCCGAAAATTAGTTTAAAATAAAGGTGGCACGGATGTACTAGTTTGAAATTGTTGATAATAGTAACCCTAATTATTAGTTATATCGTTTTGAACGATTTTATTGATTGGTCTGTATATGAAATGAAAACTTGGATGAGCCAAATCAGTTAAAAGGACCAAAGTAGGCTCCAATTGTATTGAATTGAATGTTGATTAGTGAATCGAGTAGAAATGGCAAAACGATTAGATCAGAAATTTGAGATTAGTAGAGGTGATCGGTAGATGGGGCCTGAAGCTCAAGCTCGGGCATAGTATGTTGCCTAAGCCTGCCCATACTATGAATTTCATAGAGGAATTCTGAATCGGAGCAAGGGCCGTTTCAGGCCCGAGCCGAAGATGGACGACGGATCACGCTATCTCATTTAAGATCTTTGTCCAAGACCACCTTTTGTGAGAAAGCGATGTCAAAAAGACATTTCAAATTGATATCTCTCTGTCCAACTTGCCTTCACGGGAAAAAAAGAATGGCTTCGTTTCAAGTTTTATTCGTACTTGTTATGGATAATATGTATGTACACATACTTATCCACCTTTCTTATGTTTGATCGTTGATGATGTAAACATAGCTATTTGGTCATGCTTGCTAGTATATTTCTTCCACTTAATAATGATCGAGTAACGCGGTGCTGTTCCAAAAAGTCCAGTGGAATCAGTCATTGGGTGTACCGAGATTTTTATGTTTGATCATTGATGATATGTCCATGTTTCACTAAAGCTGATTAGGTCTCTTCTGTTGAAATAATTCGATGAAATTTAGGGAAAATTGTGATCCTGTATGCATTTGTTGTAAGAAATTATTGTGGCCCACATGATATGATATATTATATGGTTTAATAATTATTGAAATGCTATAAATAAATATTGGTTACGAGAAGTTGCAACTCTAATAAAACGAAATGGTATAATCTTCAAGGGAAATTACTACTTTTCTGAAGAGGTGCAACTCTTATAGAAATTAAAAGGCGCTTTGATGGAAGGCACCTATTGAAAGAACGTATAAATAGAGTCCGGTCCTCTCTCCACCCACATGAACAACAATAACTGAAAAGAACTCAGTATTCTCTCCTCCATCGATAGAATGCATAAAAGAATAGTGGGTTAATGGAGTGAAATCGGATTTCTTCATTTAGTTCGAGTTCTTCGATTTTCCACAACGAAATGGTAACTCTATGGATAAAGGTACGTTCTCATCTATTTGTGAAAATCATGAAAATCAAAGATCACTAGTTTTCGAATTTCCGCATCAAAGAACTACATGTATTTTTTCTAACAGTTGGTATCAGAGCATGATTTATGATCTAATGATTTTTCCATTTATAGAAATATTATGATTTATGTAATGATGATTCGTTGAATGATCCTGTTCGTATTATTTGTTGTTGTTGAAATGTTTTCGGAGGGTTCCGTCGGAGCAAATCCGAATGATGAATGTTTTCACAAAGAAAGGACGAAAATGGTGGAATTAGGGGAAATAGGGCAAAAAAAAAAAAAAAAAACAACTGAAGGGCGCTGCAAGGAAGAAGGCGCGTGGGACCACGTGCGCATTGCGGTTGCAGGTGCGTGCACTGCATGCGCCAGAAGGGGCAACTGCCCACGCGTGCAATGCACGCGCCCACGCAGCGCGCCCGCACGGCAAAAAAGGGCGCGTGCATTGCACGTGCCAGATACCTCCGATTTTGCGCTAATTACAGATTTGCCCTTTTCTCTTGATGGTTATTTACAGTTATGCCCTTGCCGCATGAAAAAATTACAGTTTTATCCTTATGCTATTTATTTACTATTATGCCCTTGTTTATTTATAATTACGATTCTACCCTTGCTGATTATTTACCATTTTGCCCCTGGATTTTTATATTTATGGTTCTGCCCTTATAGAATTATGATTTTACGATTTTACCCTTATGCTTTGATTATGGTTTTGTCCTTGCGTGCAATTTGGTAAATATTTGTATTTTACAATATTGAAAATTCATATTATGAATGGTTTGTTAGTCACCAAAGTGGCCAAACCTTGAAGTTTTCTTGAATTTTTGATATTGTAAATTGTTTTATTCAATTACCCATGATTAATTGATGCTATATATAAAATTGATATGTTTCATATCATTATTGGTGTTATGGGTATATTGAAGTTCATTTATTATAAGAACTTAGGGATTAACCCAAAGGTTAATTATTTTCTTATAATTCATGAACATGATATTTGGTAATTAATATGACTTGTTAAATTTGTTTGTATATCCAAAGATAGCAAATAAATTTAATAAGATATATTTACAATTACCAAATAAAAGTCATTAGCATCATTATGATTTATGTATATTTGTATATCATAGGATCGCCCAAAGGAGAACTATGATGTACATGTGTGGTTTAGTTTGAATCTGATTAGGTATATTCTCAAGGCATTAATGTATGAGTATTTTCTTGCATATTTGCAGTATTTGTACCTGTTTCACTTCATTCGCATGCTTCGTTTGTTCCCTTATTAAATGGGATGAATTTTCCTGATTGGAGTGAACAAGTCCAATTTCACTTAGGTGTCCTGGATCTTGATTTAGCAGTTCAAGTTGAGAAACCAGCTGCTATTACTGATGAAAGTAGCGATGATGAAAAGTCTTTCCATAAAGCTTGGGAAAGATCGAACAGACTAAGCTTAATGTTCATGCGAATGACAGTTGCAAACAACTTAAAGACTTCTCTTTCCAAGACTGATAATGTTAAGGAATTTATGAAATTTGTGAAGAGCATTCTCAAACTACTGATACGTCACTTGCTGGTACATTGATGAGCACACTAACCACCATGAAATATGATGGTTCACGTACCATGCATGAGCATGTACTTGAGATGATGAATTTAGCAGCAAAGTTAAGGACTTTAGGAATGAACGTGGATGAGTATTAATTCATTGCCTCATGAGCAATATGGGCCATTTCAAATGAATTACAACACTATAAAGGATAAGTGGAATGTGAATGAATTGGCCAGTATGCTTGTTCAAGAGGAAACAAGGATTAAGAATCAAAATGCTCATTCTATTCATCTCTCAAGTCATCAAGAAGCTCAAAGGAGTTCCAAAAGAAAAGGTGGAAGGAGCAAGAAGAAAGGATTATACGTCCTGAATGATTCTTTAAACGCTTCTCAAATCCACAAGAAGGAACATAATCTTATTAAGTGTCATTTTTGCAACAAAATTGGACACTTGAAGAAAGATTGTCTGAAACGTAAGGCTTGGTTCAAAAAGAAAGGTAAGCCTTGTGCTTTAGTATGTTTTGAATCAAACTTTACTGAAGTTCCTCATAATACTTGGTGAATTGATTCTGGTGCCACCACTCATGTGTCAAATACGATATAGGGATTTCTTACGATCCAAACCATAAAGCCAAATGAAAGTTATGTGATTACGGGGAATAGAAACAAAGCTCCAGTTGAAGGCATTGGCACTTACCGTTTGATCTTAGATACTAGGCATTATTTGGATTTGTTTCGAACCCTTTATGTACCTACATTTTCTCGCAATTTAGTTTCTTTGTCAAGACTTGATGTAGCGGGATTTTATTGTAAGTTTGGTTATGGATCTTTTAGTTTATTTAAGAGTGATACTCTTATTGGAATTGGAACTTTATGTGATGGTCTCTACAAATTTAAGCTTGATAATTCTTTTGTTGAGACATTAATGACCTTGCATCATAATGTTGGTAATAAACGAAGTTTGGTGAATGAGAATTCTGCTTACTTGTGGCATAAACGTTTGGGTCATATATCCAAGGAAAGAATGCAAAGATTAGTGAAGAATGAAATTTTTCCAAATTTGGATTTTACTGACTTTGGAGTGTGTATTGATTATATTAAAGGTAAACAAACAAAACATACTAAGAAAGATGTCACAAGAAGCATAGAGTTTCTTGAAATTATACATACTAACATATGTGGTCCTTTCGATGTTCTATCTTTTGGTAAGGAAAGTTATTTTATCATCTTTATTGATGATTTTTCACGTTATGGTTATATTTAAAGTCTCAATCAGTGAATACACTTGAAGTGTATATTAAAGAGGTTGAGAGACAATTAGATAAAAAGGTGAAAATAGTAAGGTCCGATAGATGTGGTGAATATTATGGAAAGTATGATGAATCAGGACAATGTCCAAGTCCATTTGCTAAATTCCTTGAAAGACATGGCATTTGTGCTCAATACACAATGCCGGGTACACCACAACAAAATGGTGTAGCAAAAAGGCGTAATCGTACTTTAATGGAAATTGTTATGAGTATGATGAGTCATTCATCTTTACCCTTGTCTTTGTGGATGTATGTTTTAAAGACTTCTATGTATTTATTAAACAGGGTTCCTAGTAAGACAGTTCCAAAGACTCCCTTTGAGCTGTGGACGGGAAGGAAACCTAGTTTACGACACCTACATGTTTGGGATTATCAAACAAAAGTAAGAATTTACAATTCACATGAAAGGAAATTGGATTCAAGAACAACCAGTGGTTATTTCATTGGTTATGCAGAGAAATCCAAGGGGTATAAATTTTACGGTCCTAATCATAGTACAAGAATTGTTGAATCTAAAAATGCTAGGTTCATTGAGAATGGTGACATCAGTGGGAGTGAAAGAGTGCGTGATGCTTGCATTCAAGAAGTAAGGGTAGAAGTTCCTATACCCAAAGCTTCTAAAGTTGTTGTTCTCGATATTATAGTTCAACCTTACAATAATCGAGAACAACAAATTAATGAACAAACACTTCATAATAGATATGTCAATATTGAACCTCCAATAACTGAGTCACAAGAAATAGCATTAAGAAGATCTCAAAGAGAAAGGAGGTCGGCTATTTCTGATGATTATATGGTTTATCTACAAGAGTCAAAAATTGACTTAGGAATTGGAAATGATCCAGGTTCATTTTCCCAAGCCATGGAATGTGAAGATTCTAATGAATGGTTTAATGCCATGAAAGAAGAGTTAAAATCCATGCATCAAAATCAAGTCTGGGATCTTGTTGAATTTCCTAAAGGATGTAAGAAGGTCGGGTGTAAATGGGTCTTTAAGACCAAGCGCGACTCAAAAGTCAATATTGAACGACATAAAGCTAGACTTGTTGCAAAGGGTTTTACACAAAAAGAAGGCATTGACTATAAAGAGACATTTTCACCAGTCTCTAAGAAGGACTCACTTAGAATCATTATGGCTTTGGTGGCTCATTATGACTTGGAGTTACACCAAATGGATGTAAAAACCGCCTTTCTTAATGGGAATTTAGAAAAAGAGGTTTATATGAACCAACCCAAAGGCTTTTCAGTTAAAGGAAAGGGACACATGATATGTAAATTAAAGAATTCAATATATGGACTTAGACAAGCTTCCCGACAATGGTATCTTAAGTTTAATGATACCATAACTTCATTTGGATTTAAGGAAAACACCGTTGATCGATGTATATATATGAAGATCAGTGGGAGTAAGTTTATTTTTCTGGTGCTGTATGTTGATGACATTTTGCTTGATACTAATGATCTTGGTTTGTTAAATGAAACCAAGAAGTTTCTCTCTAAGAATTTTGAAATGAAGGATATGGGAGAGGCAACATATGTGATAGGAATAGAAATATTCCGTGATAGATCACAAGGATTGTTAGGGTTGTCTCAAAAAGCCTACATTGAGAAAATTTTAGAGAGATTCAAT
The DNA here is from genome assembly GCA_014182895.1 of Angophora floribunda. NCBI lineage: Eukaryota > Viridiplantae > Streptophyta > Magnoliopsida > Myrtales > Myrtaceae > Angophora > Angophora floribunda. The sequence goes on from CM024712.1 coordinate 22,669,048, forward strand.
ATGAGTAAATGTTCAGTAGGAATAGTTCCAATTCAGAAATGTGACAAATTTAGCCTTATGCAATGTTCGAAAAGTGAATTGGAACGAGAAAAAATGAAAAATATTCCTTATGCATCTATTGTGGGGAGCTTAATGTATGCACAAACTTGTACCAGACCAGACATCAGTTTTGTTATCGGAATGCTGGGCAGGCATCAAAGTAATCCTAGAATGGATCATTGGAAAGCTGCAAAGAAAGTTCTTAGATACTTGCAAGGAATGAAGAATCATATGCTCACTTATAAAAGATCCAATCATCTTGAGGTGATTGGATATTCAAATTCAGACTTAGCCGGATGTGTTGGTACAAGAAAATCAACATTTGGTTACTTGTTTCTTCTGGCTGGAGGGGCAATTTCATGGAAGAGTGCGAAGTAGTCAGTTATTGTTGCATCCACTATGGAGGCTGAATTTGTGGCATGCTTTGAGGCCACTATTCATGGATTATGCTGCGGAATTTTATTTCAGGGCTTGTGATTGTCGACAGTATTACCAAGCCGCTGAAAATTTATTGTGATAACTCTGCAGCAGTTTTCTTCTCTAAGAATGACAAGTATTCTAAGGGTGCTAAGCATATAAAGATCAAATACTTGTCTGTTAAAGAAGAAGTTCATAAACAAAAAGTGTCGATTGAGCACATTAGCACCAATCTTATGATTGCAGATCCCTTAACAAAAGGACTGCCGCCCAAAACATTTAATGAGCATGTTGAAAGGATGGGCATTGTTGGACGTCATTAATGTTTGTATTATGATTGTATTAAGTTTATGTATTTGACACTCTGAGCTCATTTATGTGTTTCTGATATTTTTTGTTTTCTATTTTGTATACATTATGGAAATAGATGAATGTTAAACAGGATAGTCTCTAAAGAGACATTATAGTTGGACTATTACTGTACTTCTCATTTATGGATCATGTTAATTAGAGAGCTATAGTTGTAGTACATAGAAGGGACTATGTTGATTAATGACATACAATCGCTATGACTCGCATTAGTTTTTTTTGCTTAATTATGATTATTATGTGATTGCCAATTTAATGAAAATTTTATAGCATAATGTTATTGTGCACATTACAGTCTTTATTAAACCATGAAAGGAAGATCATATGGGCCAAGTGGGAGAATGTAAGAAATTATTGTAGCCCACATGATATGATTTATTATATGGTTTAATAATTATTGAAATGCTATAAAATAAATATTGGTTACGAGAAGTTGTGACTCTAATAAAACGAAATGGTATAATTTTCAAGGGAAATTACTACTTTTCTGAAGAGGTGCGACTCTTATAGAAATTAAAAAGGCACTTTGATGGAAGGCACCTGTTGAAAGAATGTATAAATAGAGTCTGGTCTTCTCTCCACCCACATGAACAACAATAATTGAAAAGAACTCAGTATTCTCTCCTCCATCGATAGAATGCATAAAAGAATAGTGGGTTAAGGGAGAGAAATCGGATTTCTTCATTTAGTTCGAGTTCTTCGGTTTTCCACAACGAAAGGGTAACGCTATGGATAAAGGTACGTTCTCATCTATTTGTGAAAATCATAAAAATCAAAGATCACTGGTTTTCGAATTTCCGCATCAAAGAACTACATGTATTTTTTCTAACATTTGTGGCTTGATTGATAATGGTAGTAACTTGTTGGAAGTGTTCTGAGGGGTGTTTTGGTTCCTTTAAAGGGGCTTAGACGTTGGGTATGTCAAGATTCCTGATCTTTTTGATGATGGCATGCTGATCAGACTTACTTTATAGCTCTAGTGCAGGATTCACGAGTAATTTTGAGGTTTATTAGGCTATAACGGCGTGTATGATTGTTCTAGTCTAAATTTGTTGACTTTAACATCGAGCATTTTTGTTGCCCATGTTGGAGTTTTTGTGAATCTGCACATTGCTTAGTTCCATTAGATCGGTGCCTAAATATAAGGTTTCATTGCATATAAACTCCATATGATGTCACCATGTTACAAAGCAAATAAAGGCATCACATGAATGTTTTGTATACAAATTTTGTGTGTAAGAATTGCCCGTCATACATCACATATGAAAGAAAAAGAAATATTCAGGTTTTCATGATTAGGCTTTGTTTAGTAATTGAACAATGTTGCTTGAACCTACACCGTTTTGTGGAGAAGGCTTACAAGTACCGCCCAGTGAATGCGGTGGAGTTTGAATTGCCCCGCCAACAATGCCATTTTACATAGACTTAAAGAGGGAGGAATAAACATGTTTAATCCCTTCTGGTCGAGTTTATTCCCCGGCGTTTCGACTTGGAGGACAAGGGTTTTTTCCTTTCTACCCATTGCAACGTGGATCAGCAGAGCTCTTTTCATTGTTTTGGCCTGTTCTTAGGAATGCAACAGAAAGGTTCGGTATCTTTCACAGTCGATTATGAATTTGCCGCTCGGTCAAAACTGAACGAGGAGCACGTCGACAAGTATAAAGGAAACCTTCGGCACAAGTGTTAAAGGAAACCATGCTTTCATTAGCAAGAAGGCCGTTTGATGCTGGAATCTCGTTTGTATGCTCTGGATACTTTCATGTCGGACGATGAAAGAGAGTTTTAACTTTCACTTGTCCAAGTCAATCAAATCAACCCAAGAGTTTATGCATTGCCTAAATCAAGTAATTTCACTCTTCCTCGTAATATTCCAAAATAGGTAAAAGCAAATCAAGATGTGTATTTAGCTTGAAACTCAATTGAGAATTTTAATTCGTTCTTCTCTTAAAAAAAAATTGGCACTCCTGTATATTTTTTAACAAATTGATGATATTGATGTTTTCTTTACAAAGAATCTTGACAAAAATGGACTAAATTTCGATTGTACACAAGTTCTTGCCCAACTTTGACTGTTTAGTGATATCACTAATGATTGCACATGCAAGGCATGTTCATTGCACGTGAATGGAAGTTGTAGGAAAATTTTTGTTGTACATGTAAATTGATACACTCATGTTTAATATGGTCGTACAACGTTGAAAGTTGGGTAAAGCTATTTTTTTCTAAAAAAAATCATTTTATGTGTTAAAGGACCAAATTAGCCTTCAATCTTGTCGAGCATGTATTAATATTAACATCTTTTTAAGCAGATTAATAATTTATGAGTTGCTACTTTCCTATCTCAGCCTAATTGAATATTTTATTCTTTCTTAAACCTGCCCCGTTTTGTGGAGAGGGGTTATAACTTTCACCAAGTGAAGGTGGTGAAGTTTGAGTTGCATATTTTTTCCCTTCTGGTCGAGTTTATTCCCAGGCGTTTCATCTTGGACGACAAGGGTTCTTCCTCTCTACCCATTGCAACATGGACCATCATAGCTCTTTTAATTGTTTTGGCCTGTTCTTAGGGATGTAAGAGAAAGGATTGGTAGCTTTCTCAATAGATTATGAATTTGCCGCTCGGACAGAGCCGAATGAGGAGCACATGAGCAAGTATAAAGGAAACCATACCTTCACTTGCAAGAAGGCTGTTCGATACTAGAATCTCTTTGGTATACTTTGGACAGCTTTCTTGTCGGACAATGAAATAGAGTTTTGACTTCCGGTTGTCCAAGTCAATCAAGTCAACCCAAGAGGTCACGCATTGCCCTAATCAAGTAAGTTCACTCTTCTTCATAATATTTAAAGATAGCTAAAAGAAAAATCAAAATGTGTATTTAGCTTGAAACTCGATTGAGAACTTCGATTCATTCTTTTCTTAAAAAATTTGATACTACAAACTGAGATATTGATTTTTTTTAAAACAATTTGACATAAAATTGACTAAATTTTGACCAAACATAAGTTCTTGTCCAACATTCACTGTTTAGGGATACCAGTAATGATTGCGCATGCAAGCATCTAAGGACATTCACCGCACGTGAATGAAAATCGTAGGAAACATTTTCTCGTACATGTAATTTATACACTCATGTTTAATATGATCGTACAACATTGAAAGTTGGATACCCTATTTCCACATATTTTTATAAAACAGATCATTTTATATGTTAACTGAACAAATTAGCCTTCAATTTTGCTGAGCATTTATATCTACTGACGTCCTTTTAAGAAAATTAATAATTTATGAGTGGCTACTTTCCTATCTCGGTCTAAGTTAAATTTTAAAATTATATTCTTTCTTGAGCCTATGCCGTTTTGGGGAGAGGGCTTACAAGTATGAGCCAGAGAAGGTGGTGGAATTTGAGGTAGCGCATGGTAACAATTTTGTACCTGAAAACAATTTCTGTTCAGAAATAAAAAAAATTTATTTTGTTTTTGGGAATAATTTCTGAGCATTTGAAAGCGTTCGGTAATTGTCCAAAGTTTTTATTCTTGGGATAAAAATGCATTTGATAAAACCTTTTAAATTTCTACCAAACCATTTTCTTTTATTTTTAAATGTTTTATTACATTTTTCTCTTTTTCTTTTTCTTTTTTCTTTCGTTTTTTTCCCTTCTTTTTTCCTTTTTAGCTTGTCCTCCTTCGACGACAAGCCAAACTTGGGCTATCGGTGATGAGCTATGGCGAGGCTTGTTGGCCCAAGCCTTGCCTTGATTGGATGAGGCTGACCTCACCTAGATTTGGTGAGGCCGAACCTCGCCCAACCATTGGTAAGGCTTGGACTCGCCTTGGCTAGGTGAGCTCGGCCTTGCTAGCCAAGGCGAGGCTTGGGCCAGCGAGCCTTGTCGTGGCTCAACATTATTGGGGGTTGGCACCCTTGCTAGCCTGAGTCTGGTGCATCGCCAGCCATGGTCAAGGTTGGCGATCAGCCAAATGGAAGAAGAAGAAAATGAAAGGGAAGGGAAGAGAAGAGAAATGAAAAAAAAAATTGGCCTTGATTTTGAAATTGTTCTCGGGAACAAAGAAGCAAATTTTTTTTTTATTCTTGATTCTATTTCAAATTTATTTCTAGGAACAAAAAATTTACTAAAAGATTTATGTTCCAAATCTACTTTCGGAAACAAAAGAATAGAAATAATTATTATTTGGCAAGTTGCTAAATAGAGCATGAACTGCCACACCAACAACGACTCGGTTACTTAGACCTAAAGAAAGAGGCCAAGGATTCTTCCTCTCTACCAAATGCAACATGGACCAGCAGAGCTCTTTTCATTATTTTGGCATGTTCTCAGGGATGCAAGAGAAAGGTTCAGTAGTAACCTTCACCATCAACTATGAATTTGTTGCTCGGACAAAGCCGAGCGAGGAGCACGTGCGCAGGTATAAAAGGAACAATACCTTTTATCGACAGGAAGGCTGTTGGATACTAGAGTCTCTTTGGTATCCTTTGGATGGCTTTCACGTCGGACAATGGAAGAGAGCTTTGAATTCCACTTATCCAAGTCAATCAAGTCAACCCAAGTGGTTACGCATTACCTTAATCGATTAAATTCACTCTTCCTCGTAATATTTCCAAAAAGCTGAAGGAAAATCAAAATGTGTATTTAGCTTGAAACTAAATTGAGAATTTTAATGCTCCTAAATTTTTGGAAACAAATTGATGATATTGCTGCTTTTTTTTCCTCCAAGAACTTTTACAAAAATTGACTAAATTTTGACCATACATAAGTTCCGGTCCAACATTCATTGTTTAGCGATACCAGTAATGATTGCACATGCGTTGCACCTTAATTGCACGTGAAAGGAAGTTGTAGGATAATTTTTGTCGTACACGTAAATTGATACACTCATGTTTTATGGTCACATAACGTTGAAAGTTGGACAAGATTTATATTATATAAGGATGACCCTATTTCCAAAATTTTTTGCTAAAACATATCAATTTATATGTTAATTGACCAAATTAGCCTTCAACTTTAATGAGCATGTATTAATATTTACTAAACATCTTTTTAAGCAAGTTAAAAATTTATGAGTTGCCACTTTCCTTTCTCGGTTTAATTTAAAATTTTATTCTGTCTCGAACCTACGTTGTTTTGTGGAGAGTGCTCATAACTATTGCTCTCAGTGAAGAAGGAGTTTAAACTGCCCTGCTAATAATGTCTTGTTCACTAACAAGTAAAGAGAGAGGAATACACGTATTTATTCCCTTCCAGTCGAGTTTATTCCCAAGGGTTTCGTCTTGGAGGACAAGGGTTCTTCCTCTTTACCCATTGCAACAAGGACCAACAGAGTTCCTTTCATTGTTTTGGCCTGTTCTTCGAGATGCAAGAGAAAGGTTCGGTAGCTTTCACAATCAATTTGTCGCTCGGTCAAAGCCAGACGATGAGCACGTGAACAACTATAAAGGAAACCATACCTTCACGAGCAAGAAGGCTCATCGATACTAGAATCTCCTTGGTACACCTTGGATAGCTTTCATGACAAACGATGAAAGAAAGCTTTGACTTCCACTTGTCCAAGTCAATCAAATCGACCCAAGAGGTCACGCATTGCCTTAATCAAGTAAGTGCACTCTTCATCGTAATATTTCAAATTAGTTAAAAGCAAATCAAAATGGGTATTTAGTTTGAAACTCAATTGAGAATTCTAATTCGTTTTTTTTTTAAAAGTGGTATTTCTATAATTTTTAGAACAAATTGATGATACTGATAATTTTTTCCAAAGAATTTTTCAAAATCTGACTACATTTTGACCGTAAATAAATTCTTGTCCAACTGCCACTATTTAGTGAAACCAGGAATAATTGCATATGTAGTGCACATTGCACACGAAGTGAAGTTGCAAGAAATTTTTTGTCATACAAGTAAACTGATGCACTCATGCTTAATATGGTTAAACTGTAGACTGCTTAAGATTGCTAGAGTTTCACACGTGCGTCTACACGTGGACATACCTTGTAAACCCTTGGATCAATACTCTTCTACAGTCACAGACCACACTGGCAACAGCACCTTCCGGCGAGTCCTCTATTTTCGATCCATCGACATTGATTTTCAGAATGTCTTTTGCTGATGGCTGCTAACATGGAGGCTAGGCTTTTTAACTCTTGACTTCTCTTTTCTTGCCTGAGTTCCACCTCCAAAACCTCTATAATTGCACAGTTAATGACTGAGTTGGATTCAGCTGGCGCAACTGAAATATATAAGAGTTGCACTCCTTCCAAATTAGCCATAGAATGGCCCCAGGCACCATCAATATTTTTGTATGTGTGGAAGTATTTATCATGACCTGTCCTCAGTGATGGTCATTCATTAGGAGGTACGATGGTTTGGGGTATTTACTCACAAGATGGTCCTCAAAAAGCAAATCGTCAAAGATGGCTTGAACACATCATCAATGATGATCATACCCATCCAGAGGTCCATTGATCATGAGTGTGAATTCTCCCAAGCTCATACCCCACGTGACAACGGGAGGGTGTCGTGACCCATCCTTCATATCGTGAACGAAAACAAAGATGAGTTTAGAAGTATCTTTACCTCGGTCGCTCTTACAAAGGCACTTCTATAAACGGATGCCATCAACTCGTTCCATCCATGGTCGTAGCAAATGAGTATGTTAAACCTTGGTGAACTTCAACCTAAACTCATGCTCCACGGTCGCTCTTGCAAAGGTACTTCCATAGATGAACGTCATCACCTCATCCCATCTAAGGCCATAGTGACGAGTATGCTAAACCGTGACAAATCTTGACTAGGAATTCATACCCTATACGATGGGTTCCTTTTATCTAAATTGATTAACAACCTAAGATAAATATTTTGGAGTTGCCACAAGCCTCAATTTTGGGGGCTAGCTAGAAAGCCCAATCGAGGGTTGGGAGAGTTCCCTCGATTTCTACACAACTAGAGATCTAGAGCTTCGGGACTTGGGTTACGCTAACGTTTCTATTAATGCCTTTTCAGTACCTAACAATGATCATATTTTACCTAAGGTGATCATGCATGTCTTTTTACTTTTTCATGCCATTTAAAAAGTGAAAAAGATGATCATGCGTGGATGTCGGTTTCATGCCACTCTAATTCTATAAAGGTGAAAAAAGAAAGGCAAACAATTTGAATGTGAAATTGCTATGTGGGAAATAAATAGTTAAGGAAAGTGGTAAATCTAACATGCAATTCTAAGGAAAGAACATGTAAAAGAAAGCAAAGAAAAGAAACTGGCAACTCGTCGGCCTTTTATACAACACAATAGAAAACCTGTGGCGTATGTTGAGCATCACATGAATGATACAAAAAAGAGTTAGAAGGGACATCAACTATTGTCATCTTCGGGACAGAATTCCTTACCTACTCTAACTATAACCTAAGGCTATACAAACATGTTACATTTGAAACAAATACTGTCACGCCCCGAACCCGAGCACGCGACAACCCCTTACCATGGTCAATTGAAAGCGACGTCCCAGGACTCGTCGATGACCATTCATTTTAATCTTTCGTTATGCGCAAGCGAAGATGAACCATCCCCAGTCTAACAAACAAACAAACAATCAATCAGGGATAGAGGGATGAATAGCAAGAACAACCATTACTATTGATTTATACAAATTACTAAATTAACCAACGAATGATCATTTTTCGATTTACAAGCCCGACAACAGGGGCCGATCCATCCTCTAAGCCAAACCAAAAAGGAACTAGGCTAGGCTAATCCAGCTGTACAAAATGAACCTTCGGGTTCAGCACCACGGTCACTCGGACCCATCGGACTCGACTTCGTCAGGTCGATCACTGGTGAAGCGAGGGCAGGATTCTCTACTGTGGGTGCGCCATTCTAAAGGCCTGAAAAGGGTTAACCACGACGGGTTGAGATAAAATCTCAACGAGTTCTTCCCCTAAGCCCCGGTTAGTACACCAACTCAACTTGGGGTATCTCTCTAGAATCACCCTTCACTCAACCCAACCACAAATAATCGGCAATTAGCAATCAAACCACAGACAAGGTCAACCAACAAACAAAAGTTGGTTCGCATGCAACCTTACCCGGTATGCCATACCCTGCACGTTATAAGTCAGCACAATACACGCAATGCATATGGCCGTTAGATGATACAGTTCATCAATCACATGCGAGTCGCGTCACAAGCGATCTCACTTGGCCATTGCTACACCCTGCACGTTATCAATTCATGCGTGCGTGCCATAAATGATGCGATCATCTCATGCATAATCAGAACCAATGATGCCGTGTTTTCTCATGCACTTTCGCATCCACATGTGTTCCGATTATTACTGCCCCACAGGGCTACAAGCAAGGCACAACGGCGCTACGGCGCCCTTCCTCTGCAGAGGCGCAACTGTGCCCTTCCGTGCCCAAAAGACGTCAGGGGATACTCTCCCAAGACCGCATGTCCAACGAACGTCAAGGGACACTCTCCCGAGACCGCATGCCCAATGAATGTCAAGGGATACTCTCCCGAGACCGCATGCCCAAAGGATGTTAAGGGATACTCTCCCGAGACCGCATGCCCACAGAACGTCAAGGGATACTCTCCTGAGACGACGATTTCAATTTAGTGATCACGCAAGCAAACCATCACAACTCACTTATTATCTTTGAGCATTAGCCAATGCACACATGCTTGCATATGAAACCTCAAATCATTTCTCACAAAAGCGGTCTATTTCCAGTGTCCCTCGGACAAATCATTTTTCCCACCTTTCTCATAAAAGCGGTCCATTTCCAGTGTCTCTTGGACAAATCACTTTCTTTCTCATAAAGGCGGTCCATTTCCGGTGTCTTTTGGACAAACCATTCTTTTGTGAAAATCACACAATTATGCAATGCCACATCCAATTCACTTCATATGATCAAGGCACATGAAATTATACACAATTTTACTTCCGGATGAACAGTGCCGTGAACAGTACCGTGAACAATGCACAAGAACAGTGAAATTCCGAATTTAATAATTAAATAATTTAATTCAGAAATCACATAATTTAATCAATAAATGCAGAAATTAAATAAATCAATTAATTAAAAAAATTAATCAATTTAATCAAGCAAAGCATGCTTAATTAGCACATAACACACAATTAAGCAATTAAGCATAATTAAGCACAAATAAGCAAGATTAAGCTAAGCTAATCTTAACCCTTGATCTAACCATCTATCTTAGGGTTAATGCACTTAATTAAACACCTTAATCAGCCTTTAACACTAATTAATCCAACCCTAAGCAAGTTTAGGCACTAAATAGGGTTTAGGAACTAAACTCACCCGTTAAGCGGGCCGGTGACACGGGCGCGGCGGCGACGACGAACCCGACACCCGGGCACCTCTCCAACGACGATCCAAGGTGGTCCCGAGCCCCACACAACAGAAACAACTTCAGATGCCCCACTGAACTTCACAAAACAGCACTGTAGGAGGAGAAAGCTGCTGGTTGGAGCAAAAACAAGCTGGCTGGAGCTCCGGCGAGCTGGTGGCTGGTGACCGGAGGCTCCTGGGGGTCGAGGGGGAGTTGTGTGTGGCTGGTGTGGGCAGTGGGTAGGCCAAAAATGGAGGAAAACAGGTCAAAAGGCGGAACACGGCAGAACTGGTCGCTACAGTGACGGTCCAGTGAGCAATTGACTTCTGGCCGCCGTACGGATCGGCCAACGGCTCCATTTGACGAACGGCCGACGCTATCCGTACGGAATCTCTCTCCTGAGCATAACGGTGGGTGGCACGGCCCGAGATTCCATCGGGAAGGCAATGAACAACTCAGATTTCGGTGAGAGGTTCAAAGTAGAAACTGTAGAAAAATGCAAGGAGAAGCAAAGGGAAGCAAGGGGAAGAGGGCTGCGATTTTTGGAGCTGAAGAGGGGAGAGAGAGAGAGTGAAGTGAGGGCTTCTAGAATACCCCTTCAATGCCATCAAATGCCTTCTACACTCCCCCAAGCAAGTGACATTATCTTCTCTCTCTTCCTTTGACTTTTCTTCAAAATATCTAAGGGTATTTTGGTCATTTCCACCTTGCACATTTCCCAATGCGCCCTTGGGCAAAAAGTGAAAGGCGGGCCTAGGAAATGGGCCAGAAAATGAATAGGAACGTGCTCGAGAATTTGTCGGGCTTGAATCGGCTCAGGTTTAGACAACGGCTCGGAAGGGTAAATGCTCGGTTTGGTCCAATGGACTCATTTGCTTGTCTCGGTCTTCTGCGGTGGCCAGCCCACCTTGGGCATGTGGCTCACACTACTCTTCCTCGGCCCACATCCTCGTAGGCTCGGTTTCTCGGTCCAAAATCCCTTTCCCAAAAACTCGGCTCAACCAATATTGTCGACTGTCAAGGAAGCATCGTCCAAAAGTCCATCCTAGACGTTCCCGAAAATTCGAAGTCCAACATTGAATTCTCATACCTTGTCAATTTCGCCCCAAATGCCATTTTGATACTACTTAGACTGACAAGCGGCTTCAAGGACTCATGCGTAACCGACTCGTGCCCGTTCACGTTCAAAATTTCTCGACACATGGACGTCCTTGACTACATGAAATTGCGAATGATCGATTCTTATTTCAAAGTACACGATTATTAAGGATCGGCATAGGGTCGTTTGCGGGTTCAATAACAGTAGACGGAATCATCCGTCATTACGTTATTTTTGTCCGTGAATCGACTTCTAGTCATCCCTGAAATCGGCCTGCATAACTATAGGATCATCCTTACACAAGTCTCATGGTCAAGTCGTTTTCCCAGGTTAAGTTCTTTAGTTTCATGAGTTTTGTCCTCACTAGCCTTTCCTCTCAAGGTCAGTATCTCAGGAGTGATCAGTTCCGAGTGAGATCAACCAATAATGCACTGGCGAAATTAACGTTCAATCCTCCCTCAGAGGGCTCAAATTTTAGGACGTTACAAATACTAAACCAAGCAAAAGCACACAAATCACGACAAATAATCAAGCATGAATCATCCGACCAATTGATTCAAGTTGGCCTTGGAGTCAGCCTTTGAAATTACATGCATAATTGTGCCACAAAATGTTACTCCACTCATTATTAGACATGACTTATGGTAATTAGCCATCATTAATATTCACTCACAGTGGCTAAGACAATATATCCCCTAAAATCAAGTTCTAATGTATGATCCCAAGTCCAACCCACGAGCATACATCGGGTTTGCATGAATATCTATTAATCATATACATAAAACTCGAAAGTAAACATGCGAGCAGGTCCAAAGACCTTGGTTCTCATTCAATCAAACAATTAGTGAGTCCATGCTGGGTCACTTCATTCATTCAACATTCGCCAAGCACAATAATGGGCATCGAATGGTCATTGAATGGCCTTTTTTATTTTTATGAAACTTTTGTACTTAAAATTCAAAAGATGACAATTAAAATTTGTGTAGACTTTGAGAGTTGGTTATGCATGTATAACATTCGAAAAATCCTAGAATGTGTACATGTCACAAAAAACAAAATAGGAGAAATTATAACATCAAATCAAAAGACAAACAATTGAATGAGACCCATGGAACAATTGACCTTACAAAAATTAAGTCATATCAAAGAACAGCTTTCACAAGAAAGTTTTCTCAAAAGATCATCACATGATTTTACAAAAATCAGAGAACCTGTCAAAATGCATCAAGACAAAACAAGACGGCAGCAATTTGAGTCAATTTCATGGCAATATGGTCATATTAATTGACATCTAAAAATTGCAAAATTTTACCACTTGATGGTCCTAAAGATGACAAATAAAGTTTCTGAAGGATCCGACCTCCAAATCTTAACAGAAAAATTCATATGAAAATGACAAAGTACAGACATGATAATGGTCTTACATGCAGTCCGAATTTACAATTTTCTAGATTTTAGGGAAACTTTGCAAAAAAAGGAAAATGAGTCTATTGACATGCAAATGTACTAAGACTTTCTAAGAGGCCACATGCTCAATTAAGATTGATAATATGCTCAATTTGGAACATCTACACAAACATATTGAAGATAATATTCAGGGAATAGTCACATTAAGAAGATGCATGGTCTATTGCTCCAATATGACATGGTAAAAACGTGAAAAAATTCACATAGATTGAGCAACATTCATAAACATTTTTCATTAAGAGACCTAGACCTGAATGCAATCACAAAGCATGCTATTAAAATGGCAAAAACAAGGCAATCGATAAATACATGCATAGTGACAGAATAATATTTCACTAATACATGCTAATGATGCTCATTTGGAAGGATTCAAGTGTCTTTAGGATGACATTGATGCATGAGATAACATTCATGAGGGCTTTATGGTCAAAGAATGTCAATTGCATGCTTAATTGCACATGAATGTAAATTCGCATTTATACCGGGTAGAAGTGACATAAGGATGATTTTTAGGGAATTTCATCTAACGAATGTATGATCTAGGTAGATGTGTCATAAACAACTCTTGTGAAGGAATCGACTCAAAAACCAGCGAAAAAAAATGAAACCGTAAAGGTCGAACTATCACAGAATATTAAGACTCAAAGAAAAATTGCAGAACGTGATAACAATTTTCAGAGGTTTTAGGTACTAATCGGAGTTTGATCGGAAAGTTCTACAGCTCATCAGAAAGATCATCAAGTCATCTTCGAATGTCATGAAGATATAGAGCACAATCGAACACGTTTTCAAGCTCAAACGAAGACATCTTTCAGATCACTCATATTATTATTCAAAAATCACAGATTAGGTCCAAACAGCAAATCAAGCCAAATCAAGCCATGATCATCCAACCAAATTCATTCCTAATTATCCTAAATCATCGCAACAGCCACAAAATCCATTGAATCACTCATAAGTTTGAGCTCTAGCCTTGATTACTAGTGCAATCTCGCTATATTGAGCTCGAGTTTGAGGATCCTACTTTTGTTAGAGTTTCATCAACAAATCGAGCTCCAACAAAGCAAAACTAGACCACAATAAGTTTGAAGATCACCAGAGGGACTGTACAGTCATTTGAGGGGATTGGATCGGCGTCAGATCATCGCCAGTTCGCCGGTCTTGCACGATCGACTCGGTTTAAACCGATTAGACAACTATAAGGAGGGACGAGGAAACGGCCCAATTGGAGGATGACCGGAGGAGGTGCCAGTCACCAGCAGCTTAGGAAGGAGTGGACGTTGGGGGATGCAGCATCCTCGGTGGCATTATTGGGAAAAGCCTGCCGGTGGCTGATTTCACGGCGTTGAAGGGCGAAGCCGGCGCTTAGAGAAGAGGGGAAAGGGTGGGAAAGAGAGGAAAAATAGAGACAGAAGGGAGAGATTTCAGAGAAAAGAGAGAGAATCAACTAAAAAAATGGCCTCTCCCTTAAATTTTTGGAGGGAGAATCCTTTTGTACCTCCCTTTGATCTCAAATCCTAGCTTTTGGTTTGATCCGATGGTTAAGGATTAATCCTATAGATCTAACAAACTTTCATAACCTATAAGTAAATTTAGAATTAAGTACATGCTTATTTAAATGGCTAAGATTTCACAAGATCAATGGTCCAAATTAATTTTGCAATCAATGACATAATTAGGAGCGATTTTATAATTTCATGAAAACCCAGGCATTTTTGTAAAATGAAAAATATGAGGGCATGAGAGGATAGACCATGGGATGAGCCACCCACTGAAGGTCGTCATCGGTCAAGAACCAGTCAAAGGAGGGCCGAATTGGCCTCCTCCGCTAATGGCCCGTCGGACTGGTTCACACTGGTTCGGCCTCTCTTGAGCTGGTTCGATCAAATTATTCTTGAATTTATGCAATTTAGTCTCTTGAAGACTAAACTAAAAGAAAAATCTACCTAATTGGAAAGGCAATGGTTCAATTTTGAAGAGAAACGGTCCGAATTAGGCTAATCAAACCATATAAATGCATTTTGGCCTTTTATATTGGTTTACTTATCTAAGTAAGATGAAAAATATTGGATTTATATCATGGGTGCACTAAATTGGACTTTCTAGGCTTAAATAGGCAATTTCGCTTAATCATTAGTTGAAATTTGTAAATTAATCAAAATTGGATTCAATTAAAATTGCAAGATACCTATTACTTTAATTACCCATACCCAAGGGGGACCTATTACATTCAAATTGACCTTTTGATTGATGGCATGACTTTTTCATCAAAATTAAATTAAGGGTCAATGTCAGAATTCAACCTCAATTCATCAAATTAAACGTTAACTATGAATGTGTCATCTTGAATTTTTCGAATCGAAGCTCAATAATCCTATTTTTATAAGGCCAAGTAAGCTAAATCTCCCAAATTAATGAGTTGGCATGTGAATTTCCAAAAATTGATCATAAATTTAGATTTAACTTACAAAATTAAGAAGAATGGAAGTTTTCACTCACAAATCATGCTGAATGGATTCCGACCCCTAATTAGGGGCAAACATGACAATTTGCATTTTGCTATGATCTTGAAATTGAGTAAATGAATGAACGGGTAATTATTTCTAGATTAAATGTCGTAAAAGAAGTTAAGCTTAATTATGACTAGAACAAAAGTAATTTTATTTTTGACTGATTCCGAACCTAAAACCGAAAAATTCTGAAAGTGAGATTCTTAATTGATTTTCACAAAATTCTTGATAATAAAGTCAAATTAATGCTAAAATAAGCTGATTTGGTGATTTTCATATTTTCCAATTTTTCGATCTTGAATTTTCACTAAGAATTCGATTACATGGTCAAATCTTTGATTTTTTTTCAAAATATCACTTCCAAAATGAAATTAAACTTGAAAGGAACATTATTATGCAAAAACCCAAAATTTGACTCGAGGTGGACTTTTGATCAAAGGATTAACCAAAACGTCAACACAAAAGTCAATCATTTGACTTTTCGGGTTTTCATGTAAAAGGGATAGAAAATCATCTTCTAAAACTAGGCCAATAAACAAAATTGAAAAATGACACATTTTGTTCAAAAGACAGGTTCCATCGCGATTGAAAACTCATAATTCAAGTTTTTAACATTTATTAATGTGTCGACTAAAAATCAGGTATCAATAGTATTACACCACTCATTTGTCCATTCGAGCAATGGGTTGGTTTGAGTTTTGTAGGCTTAACCACAGGTCCTCCTAAATGGTTTCTGTCTAGCTACAAATTAGGAGTATGTGCTCAACTGTCTCCAATGTTTAGGTGCACAGATAGCATATGGGACCAAGTGTGATATTTCCCTTGTGAAGGTTCTTTTTGGTGGGTAAAGCATTTTGGCATACACTTCAAAGGAAGTTTCAAATTTTTGGGAGTGTATCTAGTTGCCATAACTTTGTCCAAAAGGATTTAAGCATTTGGAAAGAGGACGATGCTGTGGTTTTCTGCTATAGTAGGCTTGGATGGTTTAGTTTGTTGTAGGCACTCTTAACTGAGTAGTGAGTGCTTCTATTTTTTGTCCAAATCATGCGATCCTCAATTGGATTTTCTTGATAGGAATGGTCAAAATTTTGCTATCTGTCGTGACCTCCTCGAAGGGTGCACCACCTAGGGTTTGGCTAATGGATTACTAAGTCTAAACTTAGTTTGGGCTCTCCCAAGCCCATACCAATTCGCGACTTAGGGTTTAAGTTCTTTAACATGCCAATGATTTTTACTTAGGAGTCGCTACTAATCTATTTTTGGTGGGTCGATTAGAAACCCAAGTAAAATAACGAGAGAATTACTTTACTCCTACGAACCAGAGACTATGGGATCGGGGACTTGATTACGTTAGATTTCTCTAATGCCCTTTCGGTACCTTTTATCTTTTATTTAAAAAAAATGATTTATAGGCAGTTCGGATTGATTTTAATTTAATCCCTAACATGCAATGTGATCATGTGTGTGCGCAATCATTATTTAACACTCAATAAAGCAAAGCAATAAATAAATTGCAAGCACAGGGAAGAGATACTTACCTCAAAGCAACGAAAGCATTTGCAAAGTGTCTAACTATAATGCAATGTGCAACCTAATATGCAAACTATATGTCATGCAACAATAATTTAATCTAATGCTAAAAAAATATTTAATGCAACTATCCTAGCATGTCACGCATTCGAATGACCCTAAACATGCAATGACTAGATGACACACGGAAGATAACCTAATTCTACATGACATGAGCATGACAATTTTTATTTTCTTATTTTTATGACCAAAATTCGAAATAAAAAATAACCTATATTAAACATGCAAACTATCCTAAAAGAAAATATTCTAACATCTAATTCAACTATATATATATATATATTTTGGATTTTCTTTTATAAGCAAAATCAATTCGAGAAAGGTATCAAGAAAGCATGGCAACAAATCATGCAAGATATTTTCCACATCCATTTAATTTTAGAAACAAAAAAAATCGATTAATCGTATCTCGGGTATGAGATCGGATTAACCAATTTTTTAGAAGAAAATTGCGAATCATATCTCAGGCATGAGATCGGATTGACGATTTTTCCGTGCAATCGCGAATCGTATCTCAGAAATGAGATCGGATTGGCGATTATGACACGTTAAGAAATTAGGGAATAATCCCTAATTTAAAAAGGCTAATTGAAATTTGGATAATATAGTAATGAATCCAATCAAATATATCCGCGATATTTCAAGTAAGAAAACTAAATATTCGGAAAAATCAAATCAGACGAGATTTTACCTAATCTATGAATGGTGGATTGTCGCACGGTGTGGGCCGAGAACAACAGGTTCTCGGTGGTGAAGCTTGAATTGGCAACAGCTTCTTTTCCGAAATTTGCACGTCACCCAAAGAAGGCAAATCCAACCCTTGGACTTTCACGAATTGAACATGCAGAGAGCTGGGCGTTGCTGGAATTTATGAGGCAGCCGCTGGAATCGTTGGATGAAACATGGGAAAGCTGCGGAGTGAGCGAGGACGGGCTCGTTGACTTTGGCCTCGGAGATGCGGCTTCCGAGACGTGAGAATTACCAAATCACCACTCACAACTCTCGTGAAAATTGTGGCCGTGATCACCGGTCGCTGCCTTAAGATCAGAAGTTATGATCCGGATCCGGATTATATTATTTAAGGAAATATGATAAATCTGCACGTTGCCTATTTAGCTCTTGTATCCCACGTGCAATATTTTTCCAATATTTCATCCGACGCTTTCCTTGAATATTGAAAGAATAATGAGAATATTCTCGGGAACATTCTCATATTCCAACTCATCACCCCTTAACGGGCCTAGCCAAATTCTTTTTCACCATGGGCTTAGTCCAACTTGTTAAATTAAAGCTTAGAACCATCAATTGAAGCCCATCTTCCACCTGTCCAATGCAAATGCAATAATATTAAATGCTCCTAAAACTATATGTTATGCAATTTAATCATAATATTTTTTGTTTAGGGGTTAAAATTAATCCCTAAATTTTTGTGCATTAAATTATGAATGATCAATCAAAATTTAGGTATCAACACTATCTATGTCCTCATTAAACATAGTTCACAAATTGTTTTCATTTCATGTTCTAGTTTCTTGATTAATCAAGTTCTATACTTTTTGTGGTTTGTCTCAGTTAGTCGGACCACCGATGATAACTTTACCCAACCATCTATCCTCTTGAATCTTGATTGATTTACCATTACCCATTGTCCATCTCACATTTCCCCTTATCGCGCCCCTTCCAATAAGTAAACTTTGTCATCCCCCTGAGGGTCTTGAGTCTTTTCTTGCATTCCAAAAGTCTGCCAAGAAAGTGTATTGCTTTGAACAATTGACACCACAAGGCTAATTTTTTTTTTATACTTATGACACATTAATACTTATTTTTCTGAATTTTTTTCTTTTTATTTTATTTTTTTTAGGTAACTTCACTATTTTGAGGGATTTTTTTTTTTTTAGAGTATCAACTCAATTTGGATGTAGGGTGATATGCATAATTTACATATATGTAAGTGAAAAGTGTGAGAAATTTGATTGCTGATGAAGATATAGCACTAGCTTATAGTCCTTTGATACTTTAATGCATGATAGCGATTATTGTCTTAAGATATACACCATAGCCATATAGAAATGTGTTTAATGACTACTCAATTTCTCTCTTGAATTTCACTTTGAACATGTTATTCAACTTCTGTATGAAAAGAGAAGAAGAAAGAATGTTTTGAAAAAGAGAGAGTTGTTATTATGAACTATTGTGATGAACAATATTTGACTTAGTCATATTTAACACATCTCATGGGAACATGTATCTTATTCCCACCATCATCATTTTTCATGTCAACAATCACTTCTTTTCATATTCAAAATATTCCTGCCTCTTTTTTTTTTTTTTTTTTTTTTATGACCTAGGGAACCCCGCAAAATATGCCTCTTTTCATAACCAAGAATCCCATCTTTTCATAATAACAAACCGTATCAACATAAAGATTGAACACCACATGAATAAGTGAAAAGATACTTAATCCATAATCAAACAACATTAATATCAATCATGTTTTGATTAACGGATTACACATAGACTCCCCCCCCCGGCGGCCCAATGCCCATGTTGTCAGCGCATAGCGTCCGACCTTGCACCAAGCCTAATGTTACCATATCATTGGGATCTATCGCACTAATTTGGTTGGGCCAGAGCCAATCTCGTATTGGGTCGGACAAACATTTCGAGCTTGAACAACCCCGACCAATTTAAAACTGCGCCAAACTTATATTTTCACGTAAGCCCGACCCACATCGGTTCTGTTTTATCCCTTTACTTCCACTAGTTCCTAGACCATTGCCGATTGATCCTGACAGTCGCCGGTCAATCCTCAATAATCGTCGATCGATCTCAATGATCATTGGTCTACATGATGGGGCTAATACATACACTTTGACAGAAACTTGGTGCAAATATGTTCAATGGATCCCTACACGTTGCTGTGACGGAGTTACACCACATCTACCATAAAAGCAAAAACATTCTCACTTCAATCCTGCCATGAAAAGCCTAAGATTGTTGTCCGAAGATCCACCTTCCTTGACGGCTCGCCTCGCCAAAGCTTTCCATTTCGAGGCATTCTCACGCATGCCTCCCTCTTGCGTCATCCCCATGACCAAGTCCAAGCACCTCTTCATCTCCGCTCTCCCCACAACGCCTTCTCCGTCTGCCCTTGCCTTCACGCCTATCCCCCATACGTCCTGGACCAACTTGGCATTCGTCAGCTGATCCGAAAATTGCGGGCATGTGATCAGCGGCACGCCTGCTGTCAAGCTCTCGAGGGTTGAATTCCACCCACAGTGTGTCACATGGCACCCTATTGACTTGTGGTTCAAGACCTCCACCTGCAGACACCACGGTACTATCAATCCGGAATCTCCATCGAGCCTTCCCTTCATCATCGTGTTGACTTCTTCTTGTTCACTGGTATCAGAAGGGCGGATGACCCACAAGAATGGGTGGCCACTCTCGCGAAGGCCTTGGCATAGCTCCTCCATCTGATTTTTCTTCAACACAGCCAAACTCCCGAACGAAACGTAAATCACTGAAGATGCAGGCTTTGAGTCGAGCCACTGCAGATAATCCGTCGAGCAGTCATAGAGGTCGCAGCCGAAGGAATTGTCTAAAGGACGATCTTTATAATCCAAATAAGCCAGCGGAATCAGAGGCCCAATCGCAAATAGCTTAATGTTCCCCAGGCCGGATTTGATCAGATCTTCCTCCAGCGCGTCGAAGGTGTTCAAGAGAACACATGGGTTGGTTTCTTTTTCGAGGGTAAGGATGTGCTCTTGAAAGGTAGGTACGATGGGGAAATTTGGATCGGTAGGTAAGAGAAACGAAGGCAAGTCCTCAGGTGTCAATGGCGGCAAACCAGGCAATGAGATTGGAGCAGGAGGCTTATTCTTACAGCTTTGATAGAAACCACTTCGACTGTTGAAGTAGTGGTGATATATAGCAAAAACAGCAGCCGATTGAATAGAAAGAAAAGCCGAAGGAACGCCAAGATCTCGAGCAACGTCGGCCGTCCATGGGAGGAGGACGGTGTAGATCAAGAAAGTGACGGGTCGATCCTTCTCGGATAAGCTAACGATCAGTTCTCTTAAGTTTCGGGAACCTACCTGCTTTATTTCACGGATCCTGTCTTCGTAGGAGGAGGGTTCGCTGGCATCGTCGTTGTCGTTGACGGAGAAGGAGGTGTGCGATAAGCCTTCCATTGAAATGGGGGTTTTGATGGTCCTCAAGTTTCGGCCATCGACAGCGGTGGCGTAGGTGACACGCGCGCCGGCCCATACCAGGCGCTTGGCGAGCTGTATGGTAGGATTAAGATGACCCTGACCACGGAACGAGGTGATGAGGAAGTGTTGGTGGTTCATCTCTCTCTCTCTCTCTCTCTCTGTGGTGAGATAGATGTGGGTTAACGGCAATGGAAAGTTTTATCATATTCGAAACATGGGCATAATGTCAAACGAGCATATCCATTTGGACGACTTTAGTGAAATCGGATCGAACCCACTACTTAGTCTTCAGGATGGGACGTTTTGCTAATAAATCTAGACACGGGCCAACTAGTGATTTTCATGTGAAAGATTGAACTTCGTTTTCTTTTGTCATTGCTCAGAAAGTATTTAGAGTAAGAAGAGGTAACTTATCTGTGGCACGAGGGATGACCTAGCCTCGGCCAGGCCCACGGCCCACCGTGCCAATAATCAAGTTGGTCCCACCTGGTCCAATTCATAGTAGGCCGCCGGTGACGGACTCATGCTATTATGTTCGGGAGGAGAGCAAGATAATGATTGAGTGTCACTTTCATAAGTTTAGCTGTAATGTCAATTATCGCCGTGCAAAAAAGTTGTTGATGAAATTATATTTCTAAACTTGATGTGTTTGTATTCAAACTGCAGTCACCAAGCGTTAAAAATCAGTGCACTCGTTACGAAGAGACTGCTTGATACAAAAGGACAAAAAGAGCACTAGACATATCAAACTCTGTATACTTTTGAGCTCTCTTTTCCTCATTTCAATCTCAACATCGGCAAAAGAAGAGTTGTAATGATTTTAATATCAAGAGTGGGAGCTTGTGAAGCACGAATCCAACGATACTTTCTTGAACCCCCCGTGTTAAAGTTATTCTCAAGAATAAGGGTCACATGTTTGTAATTTTATTTGTTGAAATCTACACATTAACCAATCAATTTTTAATCATCAAGCAAACTCATTTTTGAAGTAATAAGTCTAACTTTTGCAAATGAAGAATTATACTATATATAAATAAATATATAAATTTATTTGTCTCAACGAGGAAGATTGCACACACCTGATGTTTTACCAACTTTTGATTATAGGTCACCCTAGTCAAAATTTTGACTGGCTTGCTCTGCTAGATCCATATAGTGGTCTATTTCAATGGCCCCCACAACCTAATGCCAAGCCACATGAATCACCACGCCAGGACCCCCCGTGATCTGACCTGCCTGCGACCTCGTAACAAGCGCTTGAGTGAGGCACGAAGCTTTAACATGCGCCACAAACCCCAGCCCCCGTTGAAACCACGACCTCTTTTTCCCCATCGAACTTCAAGATGGAAGAGGATATAACTATCGAGCATTTCATATGTCATTGCTACCAGTATGGATAATTGAGAAGAACCATTGCATCGTAATTCCTCTGTTGCTGAGAAATGTTTTTACCGACAGCAGGAAGGTCCCACTATCAAGATTCAAGGCTTGGCAATACAACGGACTGAAACAGAAGGAATATATGGTGTGCCGCCTTTAACATGCTGAGATCTCTCGCGAACACCGTACGGAATGGGAAAAAGAAGAAGAAAACAGAGAAAATGACGCCCAGAAAGATCACCATACGGAATGGGAGAAAGAACACCATACGCATGCTTTAACATAAGCCATAAACTCAGCTTTCAATATGGGTTGAAAAGAATTAGCAACAGGAGCGTCAGATATGGCGGCGGGAATGGAAGGAATATGGGGCGACCCTTCTAAAGATGTAGAGGTTTCTCACCAACTCTCCAGCCCACCATACAGAATTTGAATTGGAAAGAAAAAAGAGAGAATGACACCTAGATAGGACAAACGTTTGTCCTAGACAAACCAGCCACGGCTCCATGCCCAAATGAAGGATTCCATAAAAGTCATATGACATATGTATCCGCTAAAAGTCCCTGAAGAAAACGACGCGAAAGCACCAGTTGGCAGCCGACGCCGTAAGCAATTCACTCAGACGCTTCTCTGACCTCGTCCACAAAGGCCCTGAGGTTCTTGTCCGAAGACCCGCCTTCCTCCACAGCCTCCCTCGCCAGCTCACTAAACTTCTGGGCATTCCTTCTCATCTCCTCCCCCTCCTCTCCATCTCCCACCACCAGCTCCAAGCACCTCCTCACCTCGCCGCTCTCCACCAGGCCTTGCTCGTTGGGCGTCACCTTCACCCCGGTCCTCCACACGTCCGCCACGAGCTTGGCGTTCGTCTGCTGATCACTCCACTGTGGGAATGCCACCACCGGCACCCCGCAGACCAAGCTCTCCGATGTGGAGTTCCACCCACAGTGCGTCACGAAGCACCCCACCGAAGGGTGTGATAGGACCTCCACTTGCGAGCACCAAGGCACTATCATTCCTAGCTTATCTAGTTCTTCTTTCAAGCTCAATCTATCCTCGTCTCCCTCTTCTTTCCCGCTTTCCCGGATGACCCACAAGAACGGCCGGCCAGTCTCTAAGAGCGCCCGTGCCATTTCCTCCTTCTGTGGCTTCGATAGCACGGAGATGCTCCCAAACGACAGGTAGATCACTGACCCCTTTGGCTTCGTGTCTAGCCACTCCATGTAGCCGCTCGAGCTCTTGAATAGATCACCTCCGAAGGAAGTGTCCGCTGGATCTTGCCTGTCCAGAAACGCGGATGGGATAAGCGGCCCGATCCCAATCACCTTGAACTTATCGATAGCCTGTATGGCGTCCGGTTCCAGTGCATCGAAGGTGTTAGTCAGCACCGTAGGATTGGCCTCCTCAAGTAGTATCTCGAAATGACGTTGGAAAAGCGGGAGGCTGAAGTTGTACTCATTTTTAGCATTGCAAAAGGAGGGTATGTCGCAGGCCATGAGAGGCGGCAACCCAGGCAAGTGGATTGGCACCGAAGGATTGTCACCCGTGCTTCGAATAAGATCCCCGTAGCCATGGAAGTAATAATAGTAGAAGTCCAAAACAGCGGCCGGTTGAATCCAAACGAGGGTCGAAGGAATGCCATGAGAACGAGCGACATCGGCAACCCATGGAAGGAGGATGGAGTAGAATACTCGCGAGAATTGCCGACCATTCTCTTGATTCGAGGCGATGAGGTCGCTTAAAGTCTCTGATCCTCGTCGCTTGAGCTCGTCCATGTATTCTTCGACATCATGCCCTTCTTTGACACCATCGTCGTAGCCATCAGAGAAGCTGGTGAAGGATAGCCCCTCTGGAGGAGATTTCGACTCAGCCATGCGGTGGTGGGCACGAATGGCGGTGGCGAAGGTCACGTGAGCGCCGACACGCAGGAGACGCTTTGCGAGTTGGAGGGAAGGGTTTATGTGGCCTTGGCCAGGGAAGGTCACGAGTAGGAAGTGTGGAGGTGCCATGGACGAGGCTTGAAGAAATTCTTTCGAGACAGGAGATATGCGGTATGTGGATTGGGAGAGGATTAACGAGGAGATTAAGGTCGAAGCTGTCCGTTATAAATAAGGATGTGTCTGAAATTATTACGTCTTGGCTGACGAATGAGGAAACGTTCCAAAGAATAAAAAGCTGCGTACTTACTTACGCCATCGGGTCACATGACGAATTAAGAAGTCAATTATTACGGTTTAGACTATTCCAAAGATGAATGGCTAACTGTTCAAACATAAACACCTAGAAGACTTGGATACTTTATCTCTAGTCTCCATCCGATTTCGCCGCAAACAAGGCATCTCTAGTTTTTGATACATCAGACAGGCAAAATAATGAAGCATACACATTCAAACACATCTCTGTGTTTGGCAAGGGTATACCACCCCTTGCCGGATAGGGTAGAAAAAGGAAAAGAAAAGGAAAAAAAATTAATTTTTAAAATTAAAAAATTGTTGATGTCAACGTAATATTATTGGTGCCATGATAGCAAAAATAGGGATTAATTTTGAATACCAAGTCAGTTATTTATAGCAAAGAAATTAGGAATTAACTGTCGACACTCGTTTTTAACTAACACATCAATAAAAGTAAAAAACAGAAGGTTAGGGTTTCCAATCATGACGGAGCCCATTTCTTAAGCCAAAAGTGTCATTTTTCATTTATTTTCCTTTGGCCTATCATTTGGAGGTGATTTCCTAATTATTTTCATTAAAAATCCAAAAAGTCAAATGATTGACTTTTAGTTAATGTTTTATCTTGATCAAAACTCAACTCTAGTCAAAATTTGACTTTTTGCACAAAAATCAAATTTTGATCACAAAATCAACCATTTGGTGATTAATCATTAAAATATTAACTTTTGGCCAATCCTTTGATAAACAAAAAACAAAAAACAAAAGCTCACAAATCACTTCATTTTAGCTTCAATTTTACTTTGGCATAATTTTTTTTGGTGAAATTCGATTAAAAAACTCATTTTTTGAATTTTTTGGCTCAAAATTGACCAAAAATAAAACTACTTTCATTATGTTCATATCTTGGCTTAGTTTCTTTTACAACATTTGATCTAGAGGTTGTCATGTGTTCTAGTTCGACCAATTTTGAGATTTGACGTGTTGGGACAAAAATTGCCACATCAGCCTTAATAAGAGGTTCGAATCGATTCTTAATGAGTTGCCTGTTCACACCTCAAATCAACTCATTTTCTTAAACTTAATCCAAATCCAAGATCAATTTTGAGAAATTCAATTGAGAACATTATGAGTTAGTTGATTTAAATTTCGTGAAGTGTAGAAATTTGAGCCGATATGTTCTGATCAATCTAGTTTGACTTGGCCCATTCTAGACTAACATCCAATTGAAGTTATCAAGCTTCAATTTGGCCAAATAAATTCCAAATACAAATGTCGGTCTAGCTTATGGTCACAATTTTGTAGAAGATGGTCTAATTTAGGGCATTTCTTGCATAATTTAGTCACCCCTGATGACTCAATTTCATCCTATTTACATCCAATTTGCATGTAACAATTTTAATTTTTCTTTAATTGGAAAAAATCAAGAAGATCAGGATGAAATTAGAAGGATGACTGAACCAATGCGACCTGGTCCAATTGGATCAACTTAGTTTTCACTGGTGTTGACCACTTGTCACACCCCTCACCTTCGAGCACATGACAATCCCTTTTTCGCTTGCGGTCATTGCAATGCAACATTCTAGGACACGTTGCCAACCATTCTTTTTATCTTAGAACTATGCGCATGCGGAAACAAATTTAAAACCCCAGTCAAACATCAACAGTAGGGATGGTTAGAAAATAGACAATTCACAACAACCTCGTTTCATCCCAGTCCTATTATTAGGTGCACAAAATACATATATAAGGGCAAATGGGTCAATCTACTTCCTCCCTTATTCTTAGGGTTCGATGTCCGATCAGTCTCAACAACCAATAGCTAAGCACATCCATCAGGGACCCGAAAATGGTTATACAATAACCAATGAGATAAAATCTCAGTAAATTATTATCCTAAGCCTCAGTTAGGAAATTCACTTGCCTCGGGTGCAGTCTAATCATGCAACCTATCAACAATGACCAATCAAAAGCCAAGCGGCCACTGCTTTGCTTTGTCTATAACGTGCAACGAAACCTAAACCAAATCTAATCACAAGCAACCTTACC
Source organism: Angophora floribunda (assembly GCA_014182895.1). Lineage (NCBI taxonomy): Eukaryota > Viridiplantae > Streptophyta > Magnoliopsida > Myrtales > Myrtaceae > Angophora > Angophora floribunda. Next base: position 22,695,708 of record CM024712.1, read on the forward strand.
TTGTGGTTGCATATAACCTACACGATATTAGTCACACAGACCATACAAAGGTAATACTCACATAATTAGAATATTGCATATATAGCATTCTAAATATATACTAATTAGGTGTGTTCCAATCATGCACCTCCTAGTGTAAACACGCACCAAGACCCTATCCCCTTTTTCCCCAGCATCTAACATTTCACATGTTCAATACACGTATGAAGCTAGGCAACCATTATGCAGTAAATGTATTCAATCACCTAGAATGCAAAGAAATTATTAACTCCATACTCCGAGTCTCCATACGTATCCAAATTACTGCTTCCACTTAGGGCCAAATCCAAAATCCATTAGTAACGCTTTCCCCAAAATTCATCGAGTATCCGAAATCTATCAGTCGTGTCTTCTTAAATCCATTGGTAATGCTTTCCCCGAAATCCATCGAGTAATTGAAATCCATCAGTCGCGTCTTCCGAAATCCATTGGATATCCAAAATCCATTGGTAACACTTCCCCCGAAATGCATTGAGTAATCGAAATCCATCGATCGCATCTTCCGAAATCCATCGGATATCCAAGATCCATTGGTAACACTTCCCCCGAAATGCATCGAGTAATCGAAATCCATCGATTGCATCTTCCGAAATCTATCGGGTATCCAAATCCATCGGTAACGCTTTCCCTGAAATCCATTGAATAATCGAAATTCATAGGTCGCGTTTTCCTTTACATGATCACACTAGCACATCTACCACTCATGCCAGTTTCCTCTTTCATCATCCATCACTACAGGCGTGGTTGTGCGTACATATCAAAATACCACAACTCTCACACGTAAAGAAAATATAGTTAAGTAATAACCCATGATTACTTCAGCACGCAATCACACGAGTCCACATAATTCTCAAGAAATATATACTTTACTAAACGATTGCATACCTCCATTATTTAATCATAGCCAATTATTCCCATGAATAATTGACTATAACTAAATAATTATAAACTCCCATGATTCTCATAATCCATCTCAATACCTAGGAAAAACATTTTAGTTAATTATCTCGATAATTAACCGGCTCTCACACAAAATAGTCATAACTATTTATCAAATCCATAAGTAATTACTTAACAAGCGTAATTCATTTCCATAAAATATTCCATGAATATTTAGCGTCCAAATCATACCATTATAAATAACTATCAACCTTTCATCAATAAGCAATAATCGAATACATGTAATTATTACCCATTTTAATCCATCCTCAACAAGTAATCATAATTAATTATTTCTCTAAAATAATTAATTATCCAAAATAACCAATAATTCGAAATTAATTAATATTATAATTAATTAATTAATTTCCATAAATATAATATTTCCATAAAATAATATAATTATAATTAATTATTCCTCCAAAATAATTCCTACTAATCCTTAACCAAATTAATTAACCAAAAATAGGATTAGTACTATAAAATAATGCTAATTAACCAAAATCCGATTTAATTAGCAAAAATCATCTTAAGATACCATTAGCTTATAAAAATCCCACTTATGGCATATAACACACAATCAAGCATAACTAATCCCCATTAGTCACTAATCACATATAACAATAATTAAACTACCCCTAATACAATAGTATCCCCTAATCCAGGGATTAGGAAAACAACTCATTGGTTTACATTTCCCGCGACACGAGTGTGATAGTGGCGATAAGGGGAACACTTGGGAATCTTTGACGCATCAAGGTGAGGCGGCGTGAGATCAGATCTCGGTCGAGGACGGTTGTCCGTGTGGTGAGAAGCCAAGAAACAGAGGAACCAGTAGCCAAGGCGGCCAGAGGTCGGCTGGTGGGCATGCTAGAGACATCTGGACGACGGCCAGCAGTTCCGATGATCGGGCAGGAGCTTTGGTGACTAGATCCGGCGGCTACAAAAGACAGTGAGGCCGCTGATCACGGCTTGGCTGGAACTTGAGAGAAAGCGACGATGACGGCTGAACTAGTCGGCAAACAGACCAACGGCTCTTGACGAGTGACTGACAGCTCCAACGATCAGGTAGCTGGTGGCGTAGCGGTAGCCAGCCCAACCAAAATAGAGCTGAGAGAGGGAGAGGATCGAGAGAAGGGGTCCCACGGTGGCTGGTAGCTCTGTGCGACTCAGGCGGTGGACGGCTGATTCTTAATGGTCGGCCAGCAGCTCGGATGGTGATAGTGGCTGGAGGTGGTGGTGTGGTGGCCGTTTCATGAGAGACCACAAAGAGAGAGAGACAAGACAGAGGAGAGGGAAACGGCGGGGTGAGCTAGTTCGGTGGTGCAGTTGGCTAACTAAAGGCACGAGGTCACTCCGATAGTGAGCAGAGGAGGTGGCAAAGCTATGGCAAGGGTAGTGCAACCAGAACCAAAGCAAGGCAACACGAGGGACTCAAAGAAGGAAGAGGACGAGAGTTGGTTCACTTGCGAGTGGTGACCCATCGGTGGCTCGGCGGCATGTCAGCAAGAGTATTGGGCTGCGACGGGGGCGGTGTTGGTTGTCGACAAGCCAGTGGCAGGGCAGAAATGCAACGGAAGAAACGGAGCCAGCCATGGGGTGGGAAGCTATAAGGAGAAGAAGAAGGATAGTAGCAGCTGTTACACGTCCAGCAGCAGCAGTTGAGAGAGAGAGAGAGAGAGAGAGAGAGAGGAGGAGGGAAAGGTTTGAAAAGTCAAACCAAAAGAGAAAAGGGGAAAAAAGTAGAGGGGAGGGAATGTGCGGGAGAAAGGGGGCAGACAGTGCAGCAACGGGAAGAAAAGAAAGGGAGAGAGGAGAGAGAAAGTGAAGAGAGAGAGAAGGTGCATGTGGGAGAGAGAAGGAGGAGAGGGGAGGAAAAATGGCGGGGTCTCGGGTCCAACTGCTCGGCGGGTCTACATCCAACATTTCCAAGTACCCAAAAATTTGAGGAAAATAATGACGCCAAAGTCCAATAATTAATCTCGACATTCGAAAAGTACAATATTCAAATTTGGATAGAAATCATAGCCAAGTCAATCAATCGCAACTCCAGCGTGTCTCAAACTAACTGATGGCTTTTTCAAGAATCACACACGCGCGAAGTCTTTAGTAGCCTCTCCTCTTCAGTTAGTAGCTCGTGAGTGATTAGTTCAGAGCGAGACCAACTAGTAGTGTGATAGAACTAATATAAATACCTAGAGGGGGGTGAATAGGTGTGGAAGAACTTTATACGCAATTACAATAAATCTTTTGCAATCTATAAACTGAATTTAAATAGAGAGAGTAGAGAAGATTGCAAACACAATTTATAGTGGTTCGGCTTTAGTCAAGGCTACATTTACTCTCCAAGCGATCAACAAATAGGTTGGATTTCACTATATGATCAAAGGTGATTATACACTCTTGAGTGTTAGCACTTGGTGATTATAAGTCTCACGGAGTCACTCTTTTTGGTAATTCACTAAGATCACTCAAATTCGCACTTTAGACAACTGATGAAGAACATAATCGCACTTTGAAATATGTTTATCCTATCTATCTTCTAGGTCTCATCCTATCCTTATATACTCTCCAAGCCACACTCGACCGTTGGCTTTTTTCTTGAGAGTTTAGTCTTCCATTTCCTAGGCAGACTTTATAAGGAAAGTTTTTTTGATCGTTAAAAGTATATCAGATCCCCTTAGATTATGTTTGCCCATACAATTAGAATTCGGGCTTCCATAAGTAGTCCATTCTTCTTTGGAAGTTGTCCTTTAATTGATCTTGCCAATCAAATTAATATAACAGAGTCAATATAAATAAAGTAAGTGAAATACTTGACCGTTGGTGATCTGATCCTAAAGTTTCATTATGAGTCTGATAGACTAGTATTCTGAGTTTGCTTAAGTTTTCCATCTAGCACGGTCAGACTCAAAAACTGAGTCTATTCGGATCTTCAATCTGGTACGGATAGACTCACAATCTGTATCTTTTGGGTCTTCCGTTTGGTACGGACAGACTTAGAACCACTTTACATTTTTCCTTTTGCCACCAGTAGACTCAAAAACATACTCCACCTTGTGGCTATTCCTTTTGAGGATATGTATAAATACTTACATAAAATGATTTGTTAATATCAAGATTAAGAATCTTCAACAATCTCCCCCTTTTTGATGATGCATCTATGCTCACGGCTTGTTGTTCCTGCAAAGCATGGTTAGACAGAGCATACTTCCAAATACAGTGAAACATGACAAGATTAATGATGCTCATATCAACCTAAATTAAACTAGTCAAACTATATCAGATGATGCATCTATGCTCAACAATTTAGCTTCAAAACAACAATATAGATCAAGCCAGCAGCAATCTCTAAAGTTTACTCTCCATTTTTGTCACTGTCAAAAAGATAAAATCTTGAGAGTTAAACAAAGTTTGACAGACAAACTTAACAAAAGTTTAAACAAAATAAACCAAAAGATGATTTCTTTAGGAAGATTTCTTTTTGGGGGTCTGAACAAGGGTGAAATCCTCCATATCCATAGCAGACTCTTCAATTCGGTTGAGACATTGATGAACTGTTTTCTTTAGAGTCTCCAATTTGTTGTTGAGAGAGGTTTTCATAGCAACTTGGCGATCTCTAATTTCCATAGGCAAAGTCAATATCTTTTGAGATTCGACACAATTAGATAAAGTTGCAGGGATATTTATGTCAGCATTTTGAGACATAAGCTCCCCCTGAGTTGATGCTTCAGTCTGTCCTTGTTGCCCCAATTGATTCATGTTCTCTTCAGCTTTAGATATAGCATCCTCATTGGTTCTAAGTCCTTCTTCCTCTCTTTCTCCACCGTCTTCTGGTCCATCTTCATCGAAATCAATTTCCTCTAACTCAGACATTCCCATATTCTCATCAATTTGAGGGGCTGCACTAGGAAGATTTTCTTTTGTCACTACTGGTGGAGGCAGTGCTGTTTCTATTTCTGTCACCCTCTATATAGTTTGACCCATTTTCACCAGAATTTTAGAAATAGTCTCCTCTTCATCATCTTCATCATGTAGCAGTAGTTGTCTTCTCTTCTTAGAACTTGGTTCTATAGCAGCCATCTCTTTTCCCTTTCTCTTTGCTGTGGTTGATGCCTTGACCAGTTCCTTCTCTTTTCGTCTCCATGTCTCTGCAACGTCCCTTAGCCTCATCTTGTTGATCATCTTAAGATCAATGACCATGGTTGGAAGCTCTTTAGTGCAGAATCTTCTGGGTATATCGATTTTGAGATGTTCAAAGATCTTGGTCACCAAGGCTCCATATGGCAACTGTCCTTTATCTTTTGAAACTGTTCGATACATGTGCAGAAGAACAGTATGCGGAAGTGAGAATATAACTCTCTTCTCAATTGCCCACATTAGTTTGGTCTCAAATCTTGACACATCAGTCTTTGATGAAGCCTTAGGGCAGATACAGCATATGATAATCTTATGCAGAATAGTTCTCGCTGAAGTTAAAGAGGAATAAGTGATAGTAGGCCTAACAGATTTCGTAAGATACTTACAAACAGTCTCATAGGTGACATCAATTGGCTTAAAAGGTCCCCTCTCAACTTTTATGATATCAGCCAAAATATCTATACTGACATCATAAAATTTATCATTCACACTAAACTGCATTCTATCAGGAGACAGAAATGTCAAGTTGGAGTAGAAATATGCTGTTAGTTATAGATAAATAATAGTAGAGTCAGTGCAAAAATGTTCCATCTGCAACATTTCAAAATATCATTGTAGATTTACATTAGTAGCATCCAAGAAATCAAAGTCCACAATCCTGTGGTTCATAACTCCTCGGTCTAGCAACCTATTATAAAATATCTTATGCTCTTTGGACCGGAATAACTTCCCTGTGGTATTCCTAGCCACTGCAGCAATCCCCATTCTTACTTCAAAATTTTTGTAAATTCGTTCATCATCTTCTTTCTCTCCCCAGATATTATCCCTACTCCTACTGCCTTCACTAACCCGTTCTCTTCGTGCAGACGGTTGTTCTATCATTTGAATAGCTTGAACTAGACGCAACTCATTTGCGTACCCTTTTTGTCTCATGTAAAAAAGTTTTACATCCTCAGTAGCGTCTTTTTGCACTAAACGCTCATACATTCTCATGACGTTATGGGGATTATCAGTAGGTATAGGTAGAGTTAATCCAGACATACCTCTTCTGGAGACACATCTCTGCTTAGATTCTGTTGGGGAATTTCTCTGAGATTCCACATTTTTACTTGTAACCCTTTGAGCCGATGTAGATGGAGATTGTCTCTGAGAATCCTTAGAAGTTTGAGTCAGATCAAAATGCGTCTGTCCTCCTTCTACATTTCTTGGTCCTCTACTAGCAATTCTATTTGATCTTCTTCTAGGAGATGGAGACACAGACCTTGATCTGGAAATGGAGGATCTCAAATCCATGTTCAGAGAGGATGTGGTTCGATTTTGAGAGAAAGTTTTGTTCTTTTAGGTTTCTGAAACTGATTTTTCTTTTGCTTCATGAAAAACTCAGTATTTGGGGGTTATAAACTCTTCCAAAGATGAAAAGACACAACTTTTGACTAAAAATGGCTGTTATTCAAAAAATATTAAAATTGGCTAAAATAGATGCATATAATAAAGGCATGTACCGAAATTATGCAAATCAATTATTTACTAATAATAACTTACCAATATTAATTATATAAGGAAATAACTTATGCACCAAAAAATTAAATTCCAAAAATACCATCAATTCCTTCTGAGTGCCACCTAGAAAATTGGTCCATCCAGACAATTGCTTCTCCCAGACTATATCCTGTTTTCATGGATTTTATGCAAAAGGGTTAATGATATTTAATCTACTACATATCGAATCAAATGTACTTTTGTCCAGTGGCTTTGTAAAGATATCTGCTAATTGATTTTTCGAGTCGATAAATTCCACAAATATATCACCATTTTGTACATGATCTCTAATAAAATGATGCTTGATTTCAATGTGCTTTACCCTGGAATGTAGAATTGGGGTTCTTGGTGAGATTTATAGCACTTGTATTGTCACACCTTATTTTAGTACAGGTTTCTTCCTTTCCATAGTCCCTCAATTATTATCTCATCCATTAAATCTGTGAACAATAGTTTTCAAGAGCAACGTATTTTGCTTCTGCAATTGATGGAGTCATAGTGTTATGCTTTTTAGAGAACCATGAAACCAACATCTGTCCTAGTAGTTGACATGCTCCAGATGTGCTTTTTCTGTCCACTTTACATCCTACTAGGTCAGTATCTTAGTAGCCAAGGAGAGTAAAGTCTGTGTTCCCTTAGGATATCATAGACCCAAATGTGGATAGGTAGCTATGTACTTTATTATCGCTTCACTGCTGTAAGATGAGATTCTCTAGGGTCTGCTCAAAATCGAGCACATAAGCACACACTGTATATAATATCTGGTATAGATGCAGTAAGATAGAAAAGAGAACCAATCATGCTTCTATAGGTCTTTTGATCAACTTTCTTCCCAGATTCATCTTGATCTAGTTTGATGGAGGTTGACATTGGAGTTTCAGTCTTCTTGCAATTCTCCATTCCAAACTTCTTGATCAAGTCTTTGGCTTATTTTTCTTGATAGATGAACATGCCATGTTTCGATTGTTTAACTAGAAGTCCTAGGAAGAATGTAAGTTCTTCCATCATGCTCATCTCAAATTCCTCCTGCATAGACTTTGAAAAGTTCTTGCACAAGCGTTCATTAGATGAACCAAAGATAATATAATCTACATAAATTTGTACTAGCAAAATATCATTACCTTCCTTCTTAATAAATAAAGTTGTATCAACCATACCTTTCTTGAAGCTGTTGTCTAGTAGAAACTTACTTGGTTGTTTATATTAGGCTCAAGGTGCTTGTTTCAGACCATATAGAGCCTTCTTCAGTCTGTATACATGATTTGACTTTCTTGGTTCCTCGAAACTAGGAGGTTGTTTCACATAGACTTCTTCTTTGATAAACTCATTCAGGAAGGCACTCTTCACATCCATCTGAAATAGCTTGAAGTCTTGATAGCAAGCATAAGCAAGTAATAGTCTGATAGCTTCTAATCTTGCTACTGGTACATAGGTTTCATCATAGTCTATTCCTTCTGACTGTGAATAACCTTTGGCTACAAGTCTTGCCTTGTTTCTGGTCACCTTACCATATTCATTCACTTTATTCCTAAAGACCCATTTAGTACTTATGATGGTTCTTTCTTTAGGTTTAGGAACCAATTTCCACACATCATTCCTTTTAAACTGCTGGAGTTCTTCTTGCATTGCTTTTATCCAGCTTTCATTTGTAAGGGCCTCGTCTATTCCCTTGGGTTTAAATCTCAGAGATGAGTGCCACAATACTTGTTTCCTTTTTGTTCTTCGATCTGGTTTGAACTCCTTTGTTGATATTTCCAATGACTAGCTCTTGAGCATGACTAGACTTATGTTTCCAGTTTCTGTTCTACACCACACTGTCATCGGGATCTTCTGATGACTATGTAGTGTCAATTTGAATGGATCTTTGTTCTGGAACTTCCTTTGTAACTATTTTCTGAGAGAATTCAGCTTCTTTGTTGAGAGTTGATTTCTCAGGAGCAATAGTTGGTTCTGATTCTTCAATATGAGTTTTGTTCTGGTCAGGATCATCTTGCTCCAAAAATCTCACGTTCATGGATTCCTCCACAATTTGAGTATTCTTATTGAACACTCTGTACACTTTACTGGTGTTTGAGTATCCCAGAAAAATACCTTCGTCTGACCTTTCTTCAAATTTGCTTGGATGATTGTTAGCATTTTTAAGAATAAAACATCGACATCCAAAAATGAGAAAATAAGAGACAATTAGTTTTCTTTTTTTGAAAATTTCATAAGGAGTTTTCTCAAGAATTGGTCTAAGAAAGACTCTATTAATAATATGGCATCAGGTGGAAGTTGCTTCTGCCCAGAAATGAGTTGCTACATTGCTTTCTATAAGCAAAGTTCTGGCCATCTCTTGCAAGGATCTGTTCTTTTTTTTCTACAACTCCATTTTGTTCTGGAGTATAGGGAAAAGAGAACGTATGTTCAATACCATTTTTGTTACAAAATCTTCAAAGTCTTGGTTTTCAAATTCTCTTCCATGATTTGTTTTAATACTAGAAATAAAAAAAAACCATTTTCATTTTGAACTCTTTTTGCAAATATTGAAAAATAAGAGAAAGTTTCCCTTTTATTTGCAAAAAAGAACACCCATGTAAAACGAGAATAATCATCTACAATCACAAGGCAATATTTCTTACCTCCAATGCTCTGAGTTCTAGTTGGTCCAAATAAATCCATATGAAGAAGCTGCAATACTCGATTAGTAGAAACTTGTTTAACAGATTTAAAAGAACTTCTTACCTGCTTTCCCAGAGTGCATGCGGAGCAAAATTCAGTCTTCTTAAAACTTAACAAGGGTAGACCACGAACAAGCTTTTTGCTGAGTAGCTTTGAAATTTGTTTCATAATAACATGTCCAAGTTTACGATGCCAGAAATTTGCTTCATCTTAGACTGAAATTAAACATTTTGCAGTGTCTTCATTTATATCAAAGAGATAGATGTTCCCATGCCTTCGTCCAGTAAATGATTGAGAAGGATCATTGCTAGTTCCAAAACATAAATTTTCTTTGAAGTCAATTATGAAACTAGCATCACATAACTGGCTAATGCTTAGAAGATTATAGTTCAATCCCTTAACTAGAGATACATTGTTGATAATTAGACTACCAATCTTGATCGTTCCTAATCCAACAATATTTCCCTTGGTGTTTCCTCCAAAAGAAATTGTTCCTCCTTTAACCTTTTCTAAAACAATAAACATTTTTCAATCTCCAGTCATATGTCTTGAACATCTACTATCCAAGTAGCATTTCTTCATGCTCTTGAAACTTACTTGCAATCAACACGCATATTAACTTTTTCTTTGGTACCCAGATTTTCTTGGGTCATTCGGGGTTAGTAGTAAATGCTTTGTCTATCCATTTCTTTTGAACAGGTTTCCAGACTTTAAGACATTTGTTTACAAATGTTCTTTTTCTCCACAATTAGAACATTTGAGATGATCTCGACCAATAGGTTTTGCAAAATTCCTTTTGAAATGATTTTTATAGGCCTGTTGAGGAGGTCTCTGTTTAATTCTCTCCTTGACCTTAGGAAAATCTATTAAAGAATCACTTTCCTTATAAAACCCAAGTCCTGACTTATCATAATAGGGAATCTGAATGGAAAGTTTATTTTGCAAGGTTTTCGATCCTTTAGAAAACTTTGTAGTAATATTCAAAATTTCTTTTTTGAGAGATTCATTTTCATTTTGCAAAGAATTTCTATTTTCTTTTATTTTCAAAATTTCCTTTTTGTGAGATTCATTTTCATTTAAAAGGAAATCTCGATTTTCCTTTATTTCTGAAAATTCCTTTTTGAGATCATCAAAATTTTCTTTCAAAGAGTGATTCATTTGACTTAACTTGTGATTTTCCTTCTTTAAACTGGAGATCCTTTTGAAATTTGATTTTAAATTAGAACACGGCTCATTTATGTAATCTGAGACTTCTGTAAGAATATTAGAATGATTAACCTCAGTCTCCTTATATGAATCTGAGTTTGATTCTGAATCTGTTCCAGAGCCTGAGTCTGAATATGCCATTAGACAGATGTTACCATATTCATCTTCACTATCTTCAACCTCAATGTCACTCCATGTTTCTGCTTTCAGGGCCTTCTTATATTTTTCATATTTCCCTTTGTTTTTCTGGAGCTTGGGACAATTTTGTTTTATGTGACCCTTCTTTTTGCATTTGAAGCAGACAACATCTTTGACATATTCCTCCTCATCCTCTGTTCCTCGTTGTCTAGACTGTCTGTTTTGTTTCTTGCTATTGAACCTTCTGCCTTTCTTGTTTAACTTCTTTACCTTTCTGATTAGCAGAGCAAGTTCTTCGTCGTCCAGCTCGTCCTCAGAATCTGTATCATTAGAATCAATATTAGACTTGAGAGCAATGGATTTCTTACCTCTAGATTCCACTTCCTCGTTCATTTGTTTAGCTTCATAGGACTGCAGTGTACTAACAAGCTCATCAACAGTCAGAGGTGAGATTCGTAGAGTTTCTCTAATAGAGGTTTTCACATTGTTCCACTCTTTTGACAATCCTCTTAGAAGCCTGTTGACTTTCATTGGTCCAGGAACAGGCTGACCTTGATATGCTAGTCCATTTATAATTTCTGTAAATCGACTGAACATATCTCCTATGGACTCCCCTTGTCTCATCTTAAAAGATTCATATTGACCAAGTAAAATATTCATTTTGGTCTCCTTAACACGATCAGTCCCTTCGTAGGTCACATGCAGTCTATCTCACACTTCCTTTGCTGTATCACAAGAAGATATTCGATTATATTCATTAGGTGATAAAGTATAGTAAAGAGAGTAGATAGCCTTAGCGTCTAGAGTTTGTCTCTTTGTCAATTCTTCTGATGAGATAGTAGTTGAAGATTTAGTTTCTTTCCCATTAGCTTTCTTTGAGGTTTTTCTAGTCTTAGCATTTGGATCAACCCCTCTTTCAACTACATCCCATTCCAGTGGATCTTTTGATCTGAGAAAGGCCTTCATCTTGTTCTTCCATATATTGTAATCTTTACCATCAAAATATGGTGGTTGAGTGTTGCTATGTCCCTTAATCAGACCTGGTGCAAGAATACTAGCCATAGAGGATCTTTAACTCAAAAGTAATAAACACTTCAAAACAATGAGCACAGGGCCCTGATACCAATTGATAGAACTAGTATTAACACCTAGAGGGGGGTGAATAGGTGTGGAAGAACTTTATACGGAATTACAATAAATCTTTTGCAATCTATAAATTGAATTTAAATAGAGAGAGTAGAGAAGATTGCAAACACAATTTATAGTGGTTTGGCTTTAGTTAAGCCTACGTCCACTCTCCAGCTGATCATCCAATAGACTGGATTTCACTATATGATCAAAGGTGATTACACACTCTTGAGTGTTAGCACTCGGTGATTATGAGTCTCACGGAGTCACTCTTCTTGGTAATTCACTAAGATCACTCAAATTCGCACTTTAGACAACTAATGAAGAACATAATCGCACTTTGGAATATGTTTATCCAAACTAAAAAGAAACTAGGCTAATCCAATTATACAAAAAGAACCCTCGTATTCTACACCATCATCACTCAAACCCATCGGACTTAGGCTCTGTCAAGTCGATCACTGGTGGAGCGGGGGCAAGATTCTCTATTGCGGGTTCACCATTCTAAGGACTTGAAAGTGGTTATACAATAACCAGTGAGATAAAATTGCAGTGAGTTCTCTCCCTGAGCCCCAATTAGTACGCCAACTCAACCCGGGGTATCCCTCTAGAATCACCCCTCACTCAACCTAACAACAAACAACCAAGAAACCCATAAGTAAACAATAGATAGGGGCAACCGACCACCAATATTCGGTTCGCATGCAACCTTACTCGGTATGCCATACCTTGCATGTTAAACCTCATACAATGCGAACAAAGGACATGGCCATTAAATGATACAATTTATCAATCATATGCGAATCGTGTCACAAACAATCTCACCTGGCCATTGCCACACCCTGCACGACTATCAATTCATGTGTGCGTGCCATAAATAATGCGACCAACACGATATTAAGAGCATGCAAATTATCAGAGCATTGCACATAGCTTTATTATGCCTCACATCCACACATATGCTCCGATTATTATGACCTCAAGGCCACGGTACAACCTTATGGTTGTCAGTTAATTGGTAGCAAATCAGGCATCATTCTCCCCCATAAAGCACAATGGCATCATGGGCTCTCCCCCATTAACGGCATTCCCTAAGGAGCATGGGCCCAATCTTAATTGTGACTCCGCATCTGACTATTGTGAGGCGACCCAATGGTCACAGCACAATCCCGAAGGATTAGTGGTCATCCGGTTCAATCGGTTATCAACTTTAATCTGACCATGCAACACATTAGCAAACAGTTCATTCTTGTTTTTGCTTTTGCTTGGTCATGAATGCAACATTCGCTCATGCTCATGCGACATGCCATTTTAGATAACTCATGCAATATGTCATGCTATATGAATCGACAATTCCAAAATTCTAAATCCAACCAATCAACAATCACGTACATTCCCTAATTCTCGGGAATAACTCAATAAATCAAACACTTTCACTTCCACTCGGTCTTCAATTATGCATTTCACAATTATTCACGGATATAATTAACAATCAATACTTCAAGAAAGCATAACAACCAAGAACACATCAAATTAAGACAAAAATTAGCTTATGTATGAACAATGCTGTGAACAATAATTTTTCCGAATTCAATTAATTAACATATTAAATTCAAAAATTAAACAAAAGATCAATTAAAATAATTAATGAATCAATTAAAGCAAATCATGCTTAATTAATCACATAAATCACATAATCCACAATTAAGCAATAATTAATCACGATTAGCAAAATTAAGCTAATCTAATCTTAACCATTTACTTAACAATCTATCTTAGGGCTAATACAACTTAATTAAACTTCTTAAACCAATCTTACCACTAATTAACCCAACCCTAAGCAAGTTGAGGCACCAATAAGGGATTAGGGGCTAAATTCACCCGTTAAGCGGGCCAACGACATGAATGCGGTGGCGGCAACGAAGGCGACACCCGGGGACCTCTACCACAATGATCTAAGGCGGTCCCAAGGCTGAAAAAGTTAGCAACAACGTCGAACTCCCACTGAACTTCTGAAAAACTACACTGCTTAGGAGGAAAGGGGCTGATCGGAGTTGAACGGGTTAAGCCGAAGCTCCGATAAGCGGTTGGCCAGCGACCGGCGACACCTGGGGGTCTAGGGGGAACTGTTGGTGCTAGTGGCTGGGATTGGCGGAGATTAGGTCGAAAAGGAAGGAAAATGGTTGAAACAGGCGGAACAAGCAAGCGTAGGCTCTACAGTGGCGGGTTGGCTGGCAGTGGCTTTTGGATCGCCAGTGAGTCGACTAGCAGCTCCGACTAGGGAACGGTGGACATGGACGGTACGGATTCTTTCTCCTAAGCACAGTGGTGGGTGGCACAAGCGGTGATTTGCATAGGAAGGGTATGAACAACTTGGTTTTTCAGAGGAAAGTCAGAAGGAAAAACAAAAGGAATGATGGGAAACTAAGGAGAGAAGTGTGCGGTTTTGGTGAGCTAAAAGAGGAGAAGAGCGAGTGAAATGAGAGCTAGTCTTCAAGCCTCATTAAGGCCATTAAATGGCTTGCTTCAAACCCCAACCAAATGACACCATCTTCTCTCTCTTCTTTTGTTTTTTCTTCAAAATATCTAAGGGGCAAAATGGTCATTTCCACCTTGCACATTTCCCAATCTGCTTTTGGGCTGAAAATGAAGGGCAGGCCTAAGAAACAGGCTAGAAAATAATAGGAACGGACTTGGGAATTTGTTAGGCTCGAATTGGCTCAAGTTTAGATAACGGACTCAGAAGGGTAAATAGTCAGTTTGATCCAACGGGCTCACTTGCTTGCCTCGGGCCTTCCATGGTGGCTGTCCCACCTTGGGCATGAGGCCCACACTGGTCTTGCCTAGCTCACGTCCTCGTAGGCTCGTTTTCTCAGTTTGAAAATCCCTTTTCCAAATACTCGGCTTAATCAACACCGTCGACTGTTGAAGAAGCATCGCCCAAAAGTCCATCCCGGACGTTCCTAAAAATTTGAAGTCCAATATTGGATTCTCATGCCTTGACAATTTCACCCGAATGCCATTTTGGTACTACTTAAATTGATAAGCAACTTCGAGGATTCATGCATAATCAACTCGTGTCAATTAATGTTCAAGACATCTCGACACATGGATGCCCTTAACTACATAAAATTGCGAAGGATAGATTCTTATTTCAAAGTACATGATTACTGAAGATCAACATAGGGTCGCTCGCAGGCTCGATAACAGTAAACAGAATCACCCATCATCCTATTATGTTCTGTCCGTGAATTGACTTCTATTCATCCTTGGAATCGCCCTGCATATCTACAGGATCGTCCTTATGCAAGTCTCACGGTTAAGTCGTTTTCTTAGGTCATGTTCTTTAGTCGCACGATTTCTATCCTCATTAGCCTTTCCTCTCAAGGTCAGTATCTCAAGTGTGATCAATTCCGAGTGAGATCAACCAACAATACATTGACGAAATTCACGTTTATTCATCCCTCAAAGGGCTCGAATTTCAGGACGTCACAATCAACATCGAGTTCCTTTGGGGGATGTAGGATGTGTGGAAAGAGGCATGGAAATGCCCTATGTCCCTCTCCGATGGTAGCTTGTTAGGGATGTGGTCAAATGGGCCATAGAGTGAGGGATTGCCCTTGCATGCCCATGATGCCATTCATGCCACGATCGCTAGCTAGACCGCCAGTTGGGAATGTCTCATAGAGCAATAAGTACAGACCCCCAGCGTAGGGACAAGTTTATGCGGTCACGAGGAAAGAGGCGAATGACATGCCCATTGTGATTACAGGTACGATATCTCTTCACGACCATGTTGCTTATGCGTTGTTTGATCCAAGAGCTTTGCACTCCTTTATTGCTAAATGGTTTGTAGAATTAGCGGGATTAAGACCAGAATCGTTGGAAACAGTCTTCATTATTTCTACTCTGTTAAAGGATTCAATTTTATCTACAGTAGGTTGTGCTAACTGTAAATTGATTATAGATGGTTGAGAAGGCAAGATTTATTTGATTGTATTAGCGATGTAAGACTTTGATGTCATTATCGGTATGGATTAGCTAACCAAGCAATGAGCTACTCTGGATTGTCGGGGGAAGAGAATTCGATTTAATTCAACTAGAGTTAGTAGTTTCCAATTTGTAGGGAGTCATGGAGGGTCCTCGATTTCCTTGATTTCTTCTTTGGAAGCAGTTAGGTTGCTGGGGTTAGGATGTTGAGGTTATTTGGCATCTGCGAGCGATACATCTAAGGAAGGACCGAATTTGGAGGACATCATGGTGTTACGAGATTATCCTGATGTCTTTCCTAAGGAGTTACTAGGTTTAACCTTGGCTAGAGAGACAGAGTTCGTAGTCGAGTTGGCTCTTGGAACAGAACCAATCTCAAAAGCACCATATAGGATGGCTTTATCAGAGTTGAAAGAATTAAAAGTTTAGATGTAGGAGTTATTGGATAAGGGTTTTATTCGCTTGACTGCATTGCCTTGGGGAGCACCAGTTCTGTTTGTTAAGAAAAAAGGACGATTCATTGAGACTATGCATTGACTATCGGTAGCTTAATCAAGTGATGATTAAAAACAAGTACTCGCTGCCGAAGATTTGACGACCTGTTTGACCAACTCCAAGGAGCGTCGATGTTCTCTAAGATAGACCTAAGAATGGGCTATCATCTATTGAGGATCCGAAAAGAGGACATACCGAAGATAGCTTTTCGTACTCGCTATAGTCATTACGAGTTTACGATAATGCCATTTGGATTGACAAATGCCCTTGCTACTTTCATGGATTTGATGAATGAGTGTTTAAGGAGTATCTGGATCAGTTTGTGATCGTGTTTATTGATGACATTTTGGTATATTCGAAGAGTCTGGATGAACATGAACAACACCTAAGGATCGTGTTGTAGACCCTAAGAAATCATGAGTTGTATGCAAAATTTAGTAAATGTGAAATTTGGGTGGCTTGAGTGGCTTTTCTAGGCCACGTAATCTCAGGCAAAGGGATTTTTGTGGACCCAACCAAGATTGAAAACCCATAATTCAATTTTTTAACCTTTATTAATGTGTTGACTAAAAATAAGGTGTCAACAGTATTACACCAATCATTTGTCCATTCGAGCAATGGGTTGGTCTGAGTTTTGTAGGCCTAACCACAAGTCCTCCTAAATGGTTGCTGTCTAACTATAAATTAGGAATATGTGCTCAAATGTCTCCAATGTCTAGGTGCATAGATAGCATATGGGATCAAGTGTGATATTTCTCTTGTGGAGGTTCTATTTGGTGGGTAAAGCATTTTGGCATGCACTTCAAAGGAAGTTTCGAGTTTTTGGGATTGTATCTAGTTGTCGTAACTTTGTCCAAGAGGACTTAAGCATTTGGAAAGAGGATAATGCTGTGGTTTTTTGCTATAGTAGGCTTGGATGGTTTAGTCTATTGTAGTTAACTGCGTAGTGAGCGCTTCTATTTTTTGTCCAAATCATGCAATCCTCAATTGGATTTTTGTTGATAGGAATGGTCAAAATTTTTCTATCTATGTCCTCATTGAACATTGTTCACAAACTGTTTTCATTTCATGTTCTAGTTTCTTGATTAATCATATTCTATGCTTTTTGTTGTTTGTCTTGGTTAGCCGGATCACCGGTGATAACTTTACCCAACCATCTATCCTCTTGAATCTTGATCAATTTACCATTACCCATTGTCCATCTCACATTTCCCCTTATCATGTCTCTTCCAAAAAGTAAACTTTGTTGTCCCCATGAGGGTCTTGAGTCTTTTCCTGCATTTCATAAGTGTCCGTCAAGAAAGTGTCTTGCTTTGAACAATTGACACCGTGGGGCTAATTTTTTTTTTTTTTATACTTATGATGCATTAATACTTATTTTTTTCTGAATTTGTTCTTTTTATTTTTTATTTTTTTAGGTAACTTCACTATTTTAAGGGATTTTTTGTTTTAGATTATCAACTCAATTTGGATGTAGGGAGATATGCAGAATTTACATATATGTAAGTGAAAAGTGTGGGGGAAATTTGATTGCTGAGGAAGATACATCACTAGCTTATAGTCCTTTGATACTTTAATGCATGATAACGATTTGCTGTCTTGAGATATACACCATAGCCATATAGAAATGTGTTCAATGACTACTCAATTTCTCTCTTGAATTTCACTTTGAACGTGTTATTCAACTTTTGTATGAAAAGAGAAGAAGAGATTTGTTATTATGAACTGGTGTGATGAACAAATTTTTTTTTTTTGGTCGGAAATGTAGATATTTCATTAGTAATCCATAAAGGAAGGATTACAAGATAAGTTAAGTTCTGAACATAAAATAAGTTTCAGTGATAGTGGTGGTGTTGCAATCTAATTAAGCGGGAGAGTTTTCGCATAATGGGCCCTTGCTACCCAATCAGCAGCTCGGTTTTGATCTCTAGGGACAAACTTCAGCCCAACCTGTTTTAATTCTATAAGCAGCCCACGGCAGTCTTCAACAATTTGCTTCGCGGCCCACGGGGGTTTGGCCTGGCCCAGGATAAACTGAACAGCTTCAAGGCTGTCAGAGTAAACTAGTTCTGTCGGGGAGTTCTGTTCGCATATGCTTCTGCTACTTATACTTCCACTTCCCTGTTTTGACTGGAGAAAAAGGAGCCCTTTGCGGATTGCTAGGGTTTCGCCGATCTGAGCAGAGGGGGCGAGAATCTGTTCTGCAAAGCCGTCGAGCAGCACTCCCCCGCTGTCTCGCCACACTCCTGCCACAGAGCCCTCCTTGTTCGGGGTGTTCCACGAGCAATCAACATTGAGTCGACACTGTACTGTCTCGAGTTGCTGTTCTTCCGGCGCTGGGGTTTCGCCGATCTGGGCAGAGGAGGTGAGGTTCTTGTTCCGGACCTTGCTGTAGTTTAATTGCTGGTAGAGTTGATTGCTATGTATGGCTTCCTCTAATAATCGCTCCTTTGAGGTTGTTCGGGCTTGGAAGATGAACATGTTGCGGGTCTTCCATACTGACCAAAGGACTTCGGCAACGAGCGCTTTCCTTTGCAGTTCAGCTATTTTGGTGAGAGTTTCCCATACCCATTTGTCGTGGAATGTTACTTTGTCGGCTCTTGTAACATTCCACGACAAATTTTTAATGCCCAGCCGCTGATCTAACCAGATTTCTTGCGCCCGCGGACAGAGGATGAAGGTGTGTTCGATGGTTTATGGTGCTTCGCCGCAGAAGGGACACGCTGTTTCGAGTAAAATTCGCCTCTTGAATAGATTGTCCTTTGTTGGTAGGGCATTAGTGCAGACACTCCATGTTAGGAATTTAACTTTAGGGGGTGTGTGGAGGTGCCAGATCTCTGACCATAATTTTTTGGGTACCTGATATGAGGAGGATGGTTGATCGGTAGTGCGAGATAGACGAGTGTTGCGGTTTCTGTTATACCCACTTTTGACAGTGTATTCCCCTGATGCGTTAGCTGTCCACACAAGGATGTCAGGGGTGGGAAGAATACTTAGGGGTATCGTAAGAATTTCTCGTGTCTGATTTTCATCAAACAGGTTTTCCAGCATTTGGATTTTCCATTGTCTTGTGGTACCTTGTATCAAATCAGAAACAAGAACCGGGTCTCCTCGGTTTGCCGGACCTCTTATCCTTCCTGACTTTAGCCACAAATCCTCTCTGATTTTAATTTTTTGTCCATCTCTAACAACCCATCTCACATCTGGTAGGATCATATCCCTTCCCTCTAGTAGGCTTTGCCACCCCCAAGAGGGCCTGTTCCCTTTCTTCGCATACCAGAATTCTCCTCTCGGGAAGTAGACTCCCTTGCAAATTCTTGCCCACAAAGTGTCCGGGTGCTTTAGTAGTCGCCAAGTCTGTTTTCCCAGAATTGCCCTATTAAAATCCATAAGGTCTCTGAAGCCAAGGCCCCCACAGTCTTTCCTGTCTTTTAAGATGTCCCATTGTTTCCAGTGTACACCTTTTTTCGAGGCATTTTGTCTCCACCAAAAAGAGGAGATGCGCTTTTCAATTGCTCGACATATTGAGAGTGGGATTTTAAATATAGACATTGCGTATTGAGGGATGGCTTGAACTACCGTTTTGATCAGTATCTCCTTGCCCGCCTTAGAGATTAGTTTTCCTTCCAACTTTGCCAGCTTTGTTGTCTACCCGTGCTAGGATCCACGAGAAGAGTTGTCGTTTTGTTTGGCCCCAGTCTGAAGGTATACCCAGGTACTTTCCTATTTTTTCTATCAGCGAGATTCTCAAAACATCTGCTATGTTCTATTTTATAGACTGAGGACATCTTCTTTCTATGAAAATACCTGACTTGTTGAGGTTTACCTACTGGCCTGAAGCATAGCAATATTGATTTAGGGTATTTGATAGGTTTTCTGCCTCTTGAGTAGTTGCATTCAGGAAGAAAATTGCATCATCTGCAAATAGCAAGTGTGAGAGTGCTGGGCAGTGGGTGTTCAACTGGACTCCCTTCAGGCTTCCATCCATCATTGCTTTAGAGATTAGGGAGGAGAGAGTGTTAGCCATAATGATGAATAGATAAGGTGAGAGTGGGTCCCCTTGCCTGATCCCTCTCGTAGGTGTAAAATATTCACTGTTTGCTCCGTTGATGCATATTCTAAAAGATACTGATGAGATGCAGTAGCTAATCAAGCGAACCCATTTCTCGTCGAACCCCATTTTCTCCATACAATCTCGTAGAAAGTCCCATTCGACCCTATCGTAGGCTTTTTGCATGTCGAGTTTAAGCACGGCCTGATAGTTCCTTTTCCTTTTCCTTATGCGCATGTGGTGAAGAACTTCCTGTACAACTAAAATGTTATCCTGTATTTGTCTTCCTCCCACGAAAGCGCTCTGTTCTTGTGATATTATGTTCGGTAGCCAAGGCTTCATTCTATTTGCCATTACCTTTGCTATAACTTTGTATGCGAAATTGCAAAGACTGATGGGCCGAAATTGTGTTATCTCCTCTGGTCTTGCTGTTTTTGGGATAAGAACGAGCTGTGTTTGGTTTAATGCAAGGTCGAAGGTGCCTTGGCTGAAGAAATCCTCCACCAGTCGATAAAGGTCCTCTTGAACTACAGGCCAGTGGCTTTGATAGAAGAGACCGTTCAAACCGTCTAGTCTTGGAGCCTTGGTTGCACCCAGTTGGAAGGCTGCTTGGTAAACTTCTTCTCTTGAGACTTTTTCCAGCAGAGCATTATTTATTGTTGGGGTGATTACATGTGGGCAATGTTCCAATACTGGCTGGTAGTTTCTGTGCCCCACTAATGTGCACAATGCTTGGTAGAAGTCATTTATGTGTTGCTCTATTTGCACCGGATTTCTGCACCATGTGTCTTCTCTAATGCGTAGCATTGAGATTCTATTTCGTTGTCTTCTCTGGATGGTTGTAGCATGGAAATATGTAGTGTTTTTGTCTCCCCATTTCATCCACTCTATTCTGGACCGCATGCTCTAATACATCTCCTCCTGTCTCCATAGTTCTTCAATTTTCCCCACTATTTCCCTGTATTCTGCAGTATGAGATGCATCTCCCCTCCTGTTGTTGGTCCCAATTAATTTGACTAAGTCATATTTAACACATCTCTTGGGAATATGTATCTTATTCCCACCATCATCATTTTTCATGTCAACAATAACTTCTTTTCATATTCAAAATACACCTCTTTCCATAACCAAGAATCTCATATTTTCATGATAACAAACCATATCAACAAAAAGATTGAACACCACGTGAATAAGTGAAAAGACAGATACTTAATCCCTAATCAAACAACATTAATAACAATTAGGTTTTTGATTAACGGATTACACATAGAAAACCACCCCCGAATCGGCCTCCACACCCCCCACCAACCCCCCCCCCCCCAAAAAGCCCATGTCGTCAGCGCTTAGCGTCCGACCTTGCACAAAGCCTAATGTTACCATATCACTGGGATCTATCGCACTAATTTGGTTGGGCCAGAGCCAATCTCGTATTGGGTCGGACCGGACAAACATTTCGAGCTTGGACAACCCCGACCAATTAAATCTGCGCCAAACTTATATTTTCACGTAAGCCCGACCCACACCGGTTCTGTTTTATATCCCTTTACTTCCACTAGTTCCTAGACCATTGCTGGCATCGTCGTCGTTGTTGACGGAGAAGGAGGTGTGCGATAAGCCTTCCATTGAAATGGGGGTTTTGATGGTCCTCAAGTTTCGGCCATCGACAGTGGTGGCGTAGGTGACACGCGCGCCGGCCCATACCTGGCGCTTGGCGAGCTGTATGGTAGGATTAAGATGACCCTGACCACGGAACGAGGTGATGAGGAAGTGTTGATGGTTCATCTCTCTCTCTCTCTCTCTGTGGTGAGATAGATGTGGGTTAATGGCAATGGAAAGTTTTTTCATATTCGAAACATGGGCATATCCATTTGGACGACTTTAGTGAAATCGGATCGAACCCACTACTTAGTCTTCAGGATGGGACGTTTTGCTAATAAATCTAGACGTGGGCCAACTAGTGATTTTCATGTGAAAGATTGGACTTCGTTTTCTTTTGTCATTGCGCAGAAAGTATTCAGAGTAAGAAAAGGTAGCTTATCTATGGCACGAGGGATGACCTAGCCTTGGCCAGGCCCATGGCCCGCCGTGCTGATAATCAAGTAGGTCCCACCTGGTCAATTCATGGTAGGCCACCGGTGACGGGCTCATGCTTCCATGTTCGGGAGGAGAGTGAGATGATGATTGGGAATCACTGTCATTAAGTTTAGCCGGAATGTCAATTATCGCCGTGCAAAAAGGCAATTGATGAAACTATATTTCTAAACTTGATGTGTCTGTATTCGAACTGCAGTCACCAAGTGTTAAAAATCAACATACTCGTTACGAAGAGACTGCTTGATACAAAAGGACAAAAAGAGCACTAGACATATCGAACTCTGTATACTTTTGAGCTCTCTTTTCCTCATTTCAATCTCAACATCGGCAAAAGAAGAGTTGTAGTGATTTTAATATCAAGAGTGGGAACTTGTGAAGCACGAATCGAACGATACTTTCTTGACCCCACCCACAAAAAAAAAAACGATACTTTGAGTGTTAAAGTAATTCCCAAGAATAAGGGTCACATGTTTGAAATTTTATTCGTTGAAATCTACATATTGACAGATAATTACTAACTTAACCAATCAATTTTTAATGATCAAGCAAACTCATTTTTGAAGTAATAAGTCTAACTTTTGCAAATGAAGAATTATACAATAATAAATAAATATATAAATTTATTTATCTCAACGAGGAAGAATGCACAAGCCTAATGTTTTACCAACTTTTGATTATAGGTCACCCTAGTCAAAATATTGACCGACTTGCTCTGCCAGAGCTTTCCTACAACGCCCTGGGACTGCTGAATATCGCAAGTTTTACCGATCTAGATGGGATTGGAAATACATGATTTTTGCAAATCGCTTGATGAGATCCTGTAAATCTCATCGTGAGTTTGCTATCACCTTGAGAACCACTTCGGTCCTAGTTTCTCGAGGGACAGATATCGTGATTTTTCCATCACAACCATCCAATTACATGATATATTTGTAGACACATTGGCTCAAATTATTACTTTATGAAGAGTACTAGGTACCTTATAAGCAATCCTCACTTTTAATAGTGGAAGAGAATATTTAAGATTGAATCTTTTTGTCGGACAAAAAATGGTCGATCTATTTAGAAAATCATTATTTACTACATATGACCATGGTTTTGAGTTATAGAGATGCACATACAAACGCTGTGATCGACAGAGAATTATTAGTAGTCAATCTCAAAGAGTTTCTGCAAAAACTAGTTACTAGGTATCTCATTATTTCATTATTATTAATTTATTTCTGCATCTTTAAGTGAATTTGTAATTTGTTAAGGAAAAATAATTGTACATTTGCCAAGATAAGTGGAGAGTTGTCTTAGCAAGGATGAAAAATTTACCAAAAATATCGGCCGGCCAACCAAAGTGATATAGTACATTATTATCGCACGCAAAACATGCATGATGATCCAATTTTTTTGTTATCATTTACTTAAGAAAAAAACTTATCTCTCGCGCATGCCTATGTTGTAAATTTTGACATGGCCAATTTCCTGGTGGTTCGCCAACTGCCGCAGGAATGGACTCACCCAGTTCTCTCGAATCATAAGCAAAATGACCAGGCAGGATGCCAGACCGATGATTTTGGCCGTCTAGAAGTTTGAACCAGCCAAAAACCACCTAAAATGCCCCCACAAAATGCCTAGAAACTCGTTGGTTTGACCCATTCGCACCATCTACTGGAGATTTGCCAATTTGGATCTAGTTTCTAGCTGAAAATCTCGAACAATTGATAGAAAGAATGGCCCGAACGGACATGTGGCCACTGAGCCCCACTTCCTACAACACCCTAGGACTGCTGAATATTGCAATTTTTATCGATCTAGATAGGGTCGGAAATACATGATTTTTGCAAATCGCTTGATGAGATCCTATAAATCTCATTGTGAGTTTGCTAGCACCTTGAGAACCACTTCAGTCCTAGTTTCTCGAGGGAGAGATAAAGTGATTTTTCAATCACAACCATCCAATTACATGATATATTTGTAGATGCGTTGGCTCAAATTATTACTTTATGAAGAGTATTAGGTACCCAATAAGCAATCCACACTTTAATAATGGAAGAGAATATTTAAGATTGAATCTCTTTGCCGAACCAAGAACGGTCGATTTATTTAGAAAATCATTATTTACTACATATGACCATGGTTTTGAGTTATAGAGATGCACATACAAACGATGTGATCGACAGAGAATTGTTAGTAGTCAATCTCTTTCTGCAAAAACTAGTTACTAGGTATCTCATTATTTCATTTTAATTTTATTTCTGAATCTTTAAGTGAATTTGTAATTTGTTAAGGAAACATAATTGTACATTTGCCAAGATAAGTGGAGAGTTGTCTTAGCAAAGATGAAAAATTTACCAAAAAAATCGGCCGGCCAACCAAAGTGATATAGTACATTATTATCACACGCAACAAGAAGAACACGCATGACGATCCAATTTTTTTTTATCATTAACTTAAGAATAAGACTAATCTCTCCCGCATGCCTAATGGTGGGAGTTTGAACAAATGCTCAGTCCACCATCTGCCATTGACTGGTGAACGCGGTCTCCACCCGGCAATGGCGCTCGGCGCAAGGAGTCGCACAAGGCGGGGTGAGATTTAAAAGGAAAATTAACTTTTCATTATGCGACTACCGATTAAGTTTCTGGGATTAGTTAAATCATTGCAGCAGGTTTCGGAAGAATATTTTTCTGCATATATGGAAGCCAATGAAATAGCTCTGGCATTTGGTGAAGTTATTATAATAGGTGGTGAATTCGTGGACCATAAATTTGATTTATACGAGAGAAATAAGTATAGTACAAACATAGCTAAAATTAGCGAAGATGACTAAATTGACAAATCGTAAAGAGTTTTATAATCGAATTGGCATCATTGAAAGATGATGACTAAATAATAAATTATCAAAAAATTTAGAATTAAATTGGTATAATTGAGATGTTTAGAAATGAAATAGCCATTGTATAATAAATTGAATTTTTTTGATAATTTTCTAAGAGAAAAAGTAACTAGGTAAATTGTTAGGTGGGATCCCAATCATGCACCATTTAGCACCTTAGAACACTTCCACCCTCGCCCACACCCACCCTCCCTAGCCCTTCTTGGCGAGGGTGGGGCGGTGATGGAGGCGGCGATGAGGGTTGCATAGCCCTCGCCGATCCCCCTCTTCTTCTTTTTTTCTTTTTTTAATAAAATCGATTTTCTAATAATATCTATTTTTAATTATTTAATATTATTTAATTAATAATTTTTAAAATTCACGTTAGCCAAAATGACGTCGTTTTGGCTGATTTTTCGCCGATTCAATTTCCGGCGAGCCATGTAGGCAAGAAAATTAATAAAACATTGCCAAGTAAGATTTCCGGTAGGGTTCCGACGACTTGACATTGAAGTGATCCATTCTTTTTAAGAAGTGGTACTTATATTTTTAGCACTTTTGTAATTTTCCGTACTTAAAGTTTTGGCACTCCCATTGTACTACTTTCATTGTACTTATGCCTATGTCATTTCTACTAGTATTGATAATTGAGAAGAACCATTACATCGTAATTCTTCTGTTGCTGAGGAATGTTTTTACCGTCAGCAGGAAGGTCCCACTATCAAGATTCAAGGCTTGGCAATACAACGGACTGAAACAGAAGGAATCAATGGTGTGCCGCCTTTAACATGCTGAGATCCCTCGCGAACACCGTACGGAATGGGAAAAAGAAGAAGAAAACAGAGAAAATGACGCCCAGAAAGATCACCATACGAAAATGACGCACCATTTGGCAGCCGACGCTGTAAGCAATTCACTCAGACGCTTCTCTGGCCTCGTCCACAAAGGCCCTGAGGTTCTTGTCCGAAGACCCGCCTTCCTCCACAGCCTCCCTCGCCAGCTCACTAAACTTCTGGGCATTCCTTCTCATCTCCTCCCCCTCCTCTCCATCTCCCACCACCAGCTCCAAGCACCTCCTCATCTCGCCGCTCTCCACCAGGCCTTGCTCGTTGGGCGTCACCTTCACCCCGGTCCTCCACACGTCCGCCACGAGCTTGGCGTTCGTCTGCTGATCACTCCACTGTGGGAATGCCACCACTGGCACCCCGCAGACCAAGCTCTCCGATGTGGAGTTCCACCCGCAGTGCGTCACAAAGCACCCCACCGAAGGGTGTGATAGGACCTCCACTTGCGAGCACCAAGGCACTATCATCCCTAGCTTATCTAGTTCTTCTTTCAAGCTCAATCTATCCTCGTCTCCCTCTTCCTTCCTGCTTTCCCGGATGACCCACAAGAACGGCCGGCCAGTCTCTAAGAGCGCCTGTGCCATTTCCTCCTTCTGTGGCTTTGATAGCACGGCGATGCTCCCAAACGATAGGTAGATCACCGACCCCTTTGGCTTCGTGTCCAGCCACTCCATGTAGCCGCTCGAGCTCTTGAAGAGATCACCTCCGAAGGAAGTGTCCGCTGGATCTTGCCTGTCCAAAAATGCGGACGGGATAAGCGGCCCGATCCCAATCACCTTGAACTTATCGATAGCCCATATGGCGTCCGGTTCCAGTGCATCGAAGGTGTTAGCCAGCACCGTAGGATTGGCCTCCTCAAGTAGTATCTCGAAATGACGTTGGATAAGCGAGAGGATGAAGTTGTACTCATTTTTAGCAGTGCAAAAGGGGGGTACGTCGCAGGCCATGATAGGCGGCAACCCAGGCAATTGGATTGGCACCGAAGGATTGTCACCCGTGCTTCGAATAAGATCCCCGTAGCCATGGAAGTAATAATAGTAGAAGTCCAAAACAGCGGCCGGTTGAATCCAAACAAGGGTCGAAGGAATGCCATGAGAATGAGCGACATCGGCAACCCATGGAAG
This sequence comes from Angophora floribunda, assembly GCA_014182895.1. Taxonomy (NCBI): domain Eukaryota; kingdom Viridiplantae; phylum Streptophyta; class Magnoliopsida; order Myrtales; family Myrtaceae; genus Angophora; species Angophora floribunda. The sequence goes on from CM024712.1 coordinate 22,722,963, forward strand.
GACGGTGGTGTAGAGTACTCGCGAGAATTGTCGATTATATTCTTGATTCGAGGTGATGAGGTCGCTTAAAGTCTCCGATCCTCGTCGCTTGAGCTCGCCTGTGTATTCATCGATATCTTGCCCTTCTTTGACGCCATCGTCGTTGCCATCAGAGAAGCTGGTGAAGGATAGCCCCTCCGGAGGAGATTTCGACTCAGCCATGCGGTGGTGGGCACGAATGGTGGTGGCGAAGGTCACGCGAGCGCCGACACGCAGGAGACGCTTTGCGAGTTGGAGGGAAGGGTTTATGTGGCCTTGGCCAGGGAAGGTCACGAGGAGGAAGTGTGGAGGTGCCATGGACGAGGCTCGAAGAACTTCTTTCGAGACAGGAGATATGCGGTATGTGGATTGGGAGGGATTAACGAGGAGATTAAGGTCGAGGCTGTCCGTTATAAATAAGGATGTGTCTGAAATATTACGTATTGGCTGATGAATGAGGGAACATTTCAAAGAATAAAAAGCTGCGCGGGTCACATGAATTAAGAAGTCATTTATTAGGGTTTAGACTATTCCAAAGATGAATGGCGAACTGTTCAAACATGAACACGGAGAAGACTTAGATAAATTTTTTTTTTTGGTATCCAAGATCCAGCTTGGCACAACCTTACTGATGCTCACGCCTCCGAGGGCCCGATAGGCCCAACGACAACCACCGATGAGAAGACTTGGATAATTTATCTCTAGTCTCCACCCGATTTCGCCGCAAACAAGGCATCTATAGTTTTTGATACATTAGATTGGCAAAATAATGAAGCATACACATTCAAACACATCTCTGTGTTTGGCAAGGGTAGACCACCCCTTACTGGATTGGGTAGAAAAAGGAAAAGAAAAAGAAAAATTTTTATTTTTAAATTTAAAAAATTGTTGATATCAATGTTAGCTGTCCTACATATCATTATTGATGCCATGTTAGCAAAAATATGGATTGATTTTGACAAGCGAGTCAGTTATTTAAGCGAGTCAGTTATTTATTGCATAAAATTAGGAATTAACTATTGACACCTGTTTTTAGCTGACACATCAATAAAAGTAAAAAACATAAGGTTAGGGTTTCCAATCACAATAGAGCCCATTTCTTAAGCCAAAAGTGTCATTTTTCATTTCTTTTCCTTTGGCCTATCATTTGGAGGTGATTTCCTAATTATTTTCATTAAAAGCCCAAAAAGTCAAATGGTTGATTTCCTAATTATTTTCATTTTTTGAATTTTTTGGTTTTAGGTTCAAAATCGACCAAAAATAAAATTACTTTCATTTTGTTCATATCTTGACTTAGTTTCTTTTACAACATTTGATCTAGAGGTTGTCATGTGTTTTTGTTCGACCAATTTTGAGATTTGACGTGTTGGGATAAAAATTGCCATATCAACTCTAATCAAGGGTTCGAATTGATTCTTAATGAGTTGCTTGTTCACACCTCAAATCAACTCATTTTCTTAAACTAAATCCAAATCCAAGGTCAATTTTGAGAAATTCACTTGAGAACATTATAAGTTGGTTGATTTAAATTTCGTGAAGTCTATAACTTTGAGCCGATATGTTCTGATCAATCAAGTTTGACTTGGCCCATTCTAGACTAACATCCAATTGAAGTTATCAAGCTTCAATTTGGCCACAATTGTAGAAATTGGTCTAATCTAGGGCATTTCTTGCATAATTAGTCACCCCGGATGACCCAATTTGATCCAATTTACATCCAATTTGCATGTAACAATTTTAATTTTTAATTAATTGGACAAAATCAAGAAGATCGAGATTAAATTAGAAGGATGACTGAACCAATGCGACCTGGTCCAACTGGATCAACTTAGTTTTCACTGGTGTTGACCACTAGTGGCCAAGAGCTCTTTTCTGGTCATTTTTCTGATGACCAGAGCTCAAATCCAACCAGCCAAACCCCTAGTCAGTGCCTCTCATCCTTGCTTAAATGAATATACAAAATTTCCCTCGATTTGTGAAATTATGAAAATGCCCTTAATTAGTCTTTAACCTCAAAACTAATCATAAACATATGTTGACAATCCATCACTGCAGTCTAAATAGACATGTGCACATTAGTTATCTTTTCTTAAGTAAGCTCAGTACTTAAGCAAGTTAGTTAGCTAGAGAAACCAAATCCTATCCCTTGGGTTAATTCAAGGGCTAAGATTTGATCTTTCCCAAGACATATATAACAAATTTTCCCTCCAAAACTTGGAGGCTTCATTATGTAGATCTGGTCTCTCGCTCTCCACCCTTTGCTGCACTGAACCGCCGCTCATGCGGACCACTTCTGGTAGCGCACCCCCCTTCTGACAACCCTCATCTCCTCCTAAAGCCTCCACAGTCGTCCTTTGTCCAAAATGCCACCGCATTCCCTTGTCCAGCCGCGGAATTCGATCTGCTGGAGAACTATCTTATATGTCGATAAGCTCTGCCAATGTCTTGAACTATTGAACTGGCATTCCGGCAACCCCTACACCCTCTCTGATCTTGGCAACAATGTTCCTCGACTAATCCCAGACCTGGTGGTGATCGGAACCCACTTAGATCAGCTCCGATGAGCTTCTAAACCAGTGATTCTCCTGATCAACTCAAATGGCGCTAATCTTAGTCCTGGCAAGCTTCGACAATCATCCCAAGCTATTTTGGCGGCTCTTGACATCCTCTAGTGTCCACAGCCGATGCCAGAGCCTCCCTTGACGTGGCTTAGCCCAGGTGTAGATTGAGTTTAGCTCAATCGAGCTTATTTTGTGAAAATATACAAGGTAGGCTTCTTCATGCTTGAATTCGATGATATGAGGCTATCCTAGATAGCTAGGGCTAGGATTCGAACTTAGGTTGCTTTTTCATTCTTAAATAGATGCAATGAGTAGTCTATGATGAGCTTGAGGTGATAAAAGATGAGCTTGATGTTTGATTGTTGCTTGTTTGCTGGATCTGCAAAAATCGTAATGATTCTGGACTGATTGGATAAACATCTTGGAATGAGCTAGTAGATGTGGTTATTTGCTGTTGATGTCTTCATAGGAATCAAAGCTGATTTCACGAGCTTTCCGATAAAATATCATACACATAAAATGGATGTCATTTGCCCTGTCTAAGGCACGTCACAAGCCCAACGACCGATTCTGGAACTTTTGCTACTGAACCCAATCAGTTTGATAATTTTCCATGATTTTGTGTGAAATGATTTTAAATTAAATTTCTTCATGAATATTGGACATGACATTTAGTTCTAGACTGTGTAAAAGCTTCATGAAAATTACAAATCGTTCAATGATATTGATTGCATGCTAATCAGGTACATTCTGTGGTGCCAAATTTCAGTTTGAACCTTTCAAATAAACGTCTTCGTTTGAGCTAGAAAATGACCCCAATTGAACTTGATGCCTTCTAAAGATTCATAGTATGCTTCACAAGATTTCTAATGATACCAAGATTGCATGATTTGGCTATCGTTTGCTATGTCTAACATTTTTGCCAATCTGAACTGAAATCTGGAAAATTGCATGCTCGGTTTTTTTTCCCCTGTTCAATGACTTTTCTGGTTTGTCAATTTTCCTTGCTTTTTGGTAAAGATTTCAATTCAATGTTGCTTTAATTTTTTTAATAACATTAAAGTCTACAACATATAAAAACTTGAAAATTTTTAAACATCATTTGATAGGGTCGATGGACTGACCCTAGTCCCTGTTGCCATTTTATGTTGCTGAACCAACTTGCATTTGCTGTAGGATTTTTATAAAACCATGTGATTGGAATTTTGAGATGTTTCCCCCATAAAAGTTGCTCCTCACTTGTTTTCTATCTTCCATAAAATTTTCTTGCACAACCAATCACTGGTTTAGGTTCGGCTAGACTCACATTTTGCACTTCATAGATGATTTTGACAGATTGACCTTCTTCTGTTGTATGATTTTTCTTTTTCTTTTCTTTATAAAATCATGCATGCTAAATCTGGTAAAGTGGTCTTCTTATGAAATGTTTGTGACACATTGAGTTTGCTTGACAGAAAATTTCAGAAAATATGATACATGTTTGATATTTTTTCCGAATCTCCCAAAGCTGTAGGGATTGCTGGAATTCTAATTTCCAGAACTGATGTTCGGTCCTTGTCAAATTTTTATGAATTCTTGTGATGACAATTTTGAAAAGTGTCCTCAATTAAATGTTCAGGACTTTTCAAGCTTTGATTTGACACTAATTTCATCAAAATAAAAACTTATTAGGATGCTTTAAAAAGCCAGATCATAGTGCACTATTCAGTTTGCGCCCAGCTTCTTTTGAACATCTAAAAATGTTTCTCAATTTTAATGAAGTTAAGGTCCTTCCCTGCAATTTTTCAAAACTCAAAAGTTGTAGGCAATTGTATCATCTTTCTTTTGACAGAAATGATCTCATTAAAATTTATTCATGTTTGGGTTTTTTATGAAAAATGATCAGTGTGCACTATTTTCAGTTTGTGCCCAAGTTTCTTTAAGTACCCAAACTTATTTCTTAATTTTAATGAAATTGTGTTCTCCTTTGCAAATCTACCAAACTTGTGTCATTCTTTGCAAATTTCCTAAACTCGATTTTTGCATTGACTGGCTTCTCGCTTGTTTGATCACTTTACTTGGTTTATGAGCGTTTGAATGTGTAAGTGATCCATTCTTGGCTCACTCATCTTGGTTGATTGATTGAGAACCAAGGCCTTGTGGCCTAAGTGCATGCTTCTTTATCGAAATGCATGATATTTTTAGATGAATGATTTAGGTGCAATACATGCATGCAGGGTTACCTTGGGATGTCACTTAGAGCCTAGCCTAGGGACTTTATAGTATTAGCTACTGCTTGGGAACACAAGTGATGGTTAAATACTATAAGTCATGAAATAAACCGAGTAGGTGTCTTAAGATGGCCCAATGCATGAATTTCGAAGGCCGCTTCTGAGGCCATGCTTGATAAGTTGAGTGCACTTGTTTGATGTCTTGTATTGCTTGCATTTGTTTGACTTGTGTGTTGTCATTGCTTGGATGATGTGCATTGTTCCAATAGCATAGCATTCGACTAGGGCTAGACTAGGTCTCAAAGGTGATCCTTGGATGTTGTGGCCATGAAGACTTGAAGATGGTGGATGGTTGATGTCCAATCCGACCTTTTTAAAAATGTAACATACATTTCTCGATCGCTTAATAGGTTGTGGTCTTTCTTGCACTTGGGGTTGCATGGTTAGACTTTTATTATGTCCCTCTTAGACTGTTTGGGTGCTTACTTTCCTATACTGTCATTTCATTTACTTGTTTGTTTTATTTTCTTACTCTAATTAGATAGAGTAAATTGGCACGAATAAACTATCCACGCATGAACACTCTTATCATAAAATGCAAGAAAATATAAAAGGACATGTATTAACACATTAGATAACAAGTCAATTATTTGGTACTGAAAGGGCACTAATAGGTATTGGATCATAAGTGATGATCTTTTAAATGGTGACGATCTTGATAAAATTTATGGTGGACGATTTGAGGAATGTGTAACATAACATCCCGAAATTTCTGAAAGGGCACTTTTCTTTCCTTTCCCCCTCCCCTCCGCACGCTCTCTCTCTCTTTTGCGCAGCATCCCCATCCCACTTGCCCTTATCCCCTCTCTTTTTCTCCCACTTGTTTGACTAGGTATTGGATCATAAGTGAACTTGACCTATGACCTTTTGTCGGAGGACCACCCCCGAGCCCCCTCCGCCGCACAGAGCCACCCCAGCTTGCTGCCACCCCGTGAAACCAGCTGCACCGCCCCTCCTTCTCCCTTTCCAGCTCTGTCCAGCCTTTGCCGGAGCCGCCGCTTGGTCGCCGGAGCTGCTGGCCGCCGTCCGGAGTCGCCGGACCGCCCACCAGCCAGCCTCGGTGACAATCTTGATAAAATTTACGGTGGACGATTTGAGGAATGGATTTTTGTCTTCAGTGGATTAAGAATTAATTATCCCATGATACTAGATGGATAAGTGGTGAAATAGTATTGCCGATGATTTCTTCTCAAGGTATTAGTAAAGACATGAAGAAGTATAGTATTGTCGATGATTTCTTCAAGGTATTAGTAAAGACATGAAGAAGTATTCGAAAGCTTTGGTGCAATAAATGACATTTGCTTTGCACTAATTTTCAAGTGGTTGAGGTGATATTCTTCGTCTAAATATTCAATGGAAGTGAATGGAATGTTGAAAGGTAAATTGAAGACTTGTGAAATTCAGAGTGTGATCTAATGAAAATTCAGTGGATTAGATTTCAAGTGTTGATAAGTGATCCCAAGGAAACGACCTCATGGGTTGACAAGCTGGAGAAAGTTTTGCACTTCGAGGTGCTCAAATGAGGTTAAAACCATGAGGCTTGGTATGGGATGGGCCAAAGTGGATAATATCTCTATAAGTTAGTTTGTGTCAAAATGATGCCCTTTTTAATAAGTGTATGTTTCAAGGATGCCTATAACAATTGATCTAATGAGAGCGAGGAGTGATTGCCAAGGCCAGAGGGCCTGAGCAATGAGCAACTCTTAGCAAGCTTTTAGGATGTCAAAGGTAATTGAATGAACTAAATTATGCACTGAATAATAAGAAAATGTTTCAAAGATAAGATTATTATCAGAAGGGTATAACCAAAATATGGTCAAGTTTAAGGAACTCTAGTTTATTAAAACGAGGTCAAAGAGAAAAGGATCACTAGTCCAGGAATTGTTTGGCAATTAATGGATGCTATGAAGATATCAGGGATAGGCTAAGGGCAGTGCAAAGTCGCAAGAAAAAAAAAATGATGTGGGTAAAGGACTAAAGACTTTGGAATTTCAAATAAGAAATCTTGTTTTCCTTAAGATGTTGCCTATGATAGGGACATCTCGATTGGTTAAGAAAAGAAAGTTGAGCCCTAAATATATTGAACCTTTTGAAGTTTGGAACGAATAAAGATTTTGGTCTTAAATGGAAATGAAAGTAGTTTTGGACACCACTAGTGCCTTTAGTCGAGTAGTACCAAAGGGAGGAAACACCGAGGTTCGACTTGGGGTTCGAACTTGAGAAAGTAAGGATACAATGATGCGTCCATACCCTCACCTGTTTAAGGATACCGAAAGTTTTGCAAATTTCAAAGATGAAATTTTTTTTTAGGAGAGAAGAGTTGTGACGTCTTGAATTTTGACCCATTATGGGATATATGAAATGGTTATTTTATTAATACGTTATTAATTATGTTTGCTCTGAGTTAGCGATTCATGAGTTAATTAACTATTCGGAAAAGCAATTATAAATCAATATGCGTATAACTAGTGAATTTAATCAGGGATAGACTGCTTGACTATAAGGATCAAATGGGGATGATACAACGTTATTGCAAGCCAATTAGGCTATGTATGATAACCATTCTATTTCTGTTTCTAGAATAGATTTCTATTCCAGACCTATTTATAGAATGGAAATCCGTTTAGTAAAAAAAAAAATCATTTATATTTCTGGAACAAATTTCTATTCCAGAAATAGGTTTGGAACAGAAATCATAAACAAAATTTTTTTAATTTTCTATTTCTAAAATAGAAATTAGAAATTGTTTCTCTTTCTTACTTCTCACTCGAAGAAGTTTTTTTCCGTCCGCCGCTCCCCACCACCACCACCACCACCACCCACCGCCGCCCCCCGACTACCACCGCCCCCCCCTGCCGCCACCGCCACCGCCGCCATTGCCACCGCCGTCGCCACCATCGCCGGCCGCCATCGATCGCCGTCTGCCGGTCACCGGTCGTCACCGCCAGTCGCCGCTCCTCCCATTATCACCGCCACTTAGAAAAGTAAAATTTTTTGATTATCAAACGAATTTCTATTCCAAGAATAGAAATTTTTTGTCGTTATCAAATGCATTTTTTGACTTAGAAACTCATCTAAAATTTGAAATAGAAAAATAATTTTTGTTCCAAAATGATTTCATTCACGCCCTTAGTGAACAGAAATAAATCGATTCAACAGAGGTGCAAGGTCAGATTGCGGGTGATTCCGTATGACTTCAATATTAATTGTAAATAATGTTAAATCGATTTCCTATTGACTTTCTACTTAAGGTGAGCAATTAATCTCTCATGATTACATGACTATCGGGGATCGCCTTGATTTGAATAGGCACGATCGTGAATTGAAAAGTTATCAACCATGGGTCAAACGCATGGAAACCCTTAAACACTGCCAAAAAGTTAGGTTGTGTTAAAGTCGTGATTGATCAATTTTAACCATAAATTTCAATCCAATTTCGGATATCAAACTTTCAAGGACGTCAAAACTAAAATGTTGGATATTACCTCATTAATTCTCAAATTTATTGGTAAACTCAAAATTGCCAAAAATTGACTAACGGATTGAGAATTGGAGCAGAATATTTGGGAATTTGTATTTCAAGTGTAAAATGACCAAAATGCTCCTTCTAGAAAGATTTTGGCTTGTTAAGGAAGATTGCAAGAGAACTTGCAGGGAAAGTTTTCAACAAAAACTTGCAAGGAAAGTTTTTCTTATTTTATTTTATTTATTTGTTTTCTCTCTCCTCCCACCTTCCTCCCCATGATTTCCTCTCCCCCATGCCACGTCTCTCTCTATCTCTCTCTCCTCTCACTGATCAACCTCTCCCTCACGTTTTCCCCTTTCCCCCACATTTCCTCTCTCCCTCCCAAGTCCTCTCTATTATCCCCACTGAAACTATCATCCCCCTTTTCTTTTCCCACCTTGGCTTGGTAATCACCTACCATCACCACCGCTCGCCATTGTTGTGCCATTCACCGCACCTAGCCACTGCGCACTATTGTCGTCGTCCATGCCGTTCTGTCGTTGAGTTGCCGTTGCTGCTAACCACTTCATGGAAACCACCCCACCACGAGACTCATTTTTCGTTGCCGCTCATCTTGCCATTCGGGACGTACATAGCCACCACTACCACCGTCGCATTTGTGGCACCGGGATTGCAAAACTGTGAGTTGTTTTCCTAATCCCTTAATTAGGGAATAATCTTGTGCTAGAGGGTAGTTTAATTAATTCTAAGTGTGATTAGTGGCTAGTTAAGGTTGTTTAAGATTAAAGTATGATTTATATGCCTTGATTATACTTAAGTGAGATCATGTTAAGTTAATTGTGGCTTAATTGTACTTAGTTGTTAATTAATTGAATTTATGATTAATTAGCATTTTATAATGTTATTAAGTTTGTTTATGGTTGATTAAGTTGGTTAATGAAGGGTTGGTGTTAGTTAATTATGATTAACTGTTTATGGGAATTATTAATTATAATTTTATTATTTTATAGAAATTATTTATTCATGGAAATATTATATTATTTTGTGGAAATTAGTTAATTATTTATATTATTAATTAATTTCGAATTTTTGTCTAATCATGGATAATTAGTTATTTTTGGGAGAAATAATTAATTATGATTATTTATTAGAAATGGATTAAATTAAGTAATGTTTTTGTGTAATTAACTATGGTCTATTTTTCTAAAGTTGATGGCATTTATATATTACATTGTTAAGTGGCTTTGGTTTATTAAAAAGGGTTTTATGAAATGGAATTGGTTGGATCATTATTTATGGGAATTGGTAAATAATTATAAGTATTTTGTGTGAGTTAAATTATTTTTCGTAATGATTGTCCATAGTATTATATACTTTATAAATGAATATTTTTGGAGATAATTCTAGTTTATCATTGTGTTGTGATGATTAATTATTGATAAGAATAATTGATTATCGCTAATTGTGGAGGCACATGTCTATTTATTATTGAATTTTGAGACACATGATTGATATCGTTAATTTTTAAGGTCCATGTTAGATTATCAATAATTGACTGAGGCATGTGACTAATTGTCGAAGTGTTAATTGTGGACAAGTTGTTGATAAGCGCCGACTATTACGAGAATAGTCAAGAGTGATGGTTATTTTGAAAAGCATGTGATTATCATGGCATTAATTGGTTGAACTTGATTGTTAGATAATGACTTGAACTACTGTTTGATGGTTGTATCTAGAACTATTGAATTATGCAAATTTAGATGACATTTATTATTGTTGCATTGCATTATACGTGTGTTAATTGCGATAGCATGTCGCATGAGCATGAACCATGGTTGCATTGAAAAGAAAAAATGAAATTGTTGATGGTTGTACTACATGGTCGCATAAAGGGATCCCCAGTATTGTCTGAAAACCACCAACCCTTAGGGTTGTGCCGTGGCTTTTTGGTCACCCGATTTCGATTGGATGCTTAATAGAGGTTAGTTGCTGAGTCGCGGTAAAGGCCCAACCAATGCTCCTTCGAGAATGCCATCTAGGGGAAGGCTCATGATGTAGCCATGCTCACACAAGGGACAATGCCTAGTTTTTGGACTAGTAGATCGCCAACCATAAGGTTGTGTTATAGCCTAGGGGATCGTAATAATTAGAACATGTATGGATGTTGATGCATAGGAAAGTTTGATGTGTGTTTTGATTATGTGAACTGTTTGTTGAAGTTGCTATGGCATAAGTTATATTGTATCATGCAAGGTACATATGTCAAAATAAGGTGAGATCGCCTGTGATTGCATATGATGGTTGATGATTTATGTTGTGGTTGAGCTTTCTTTATATGTTATAGATAAGGCAAAGTGATGGTCACTTTGCAATTGATCTACCATCAATAATAGGTTGTATGGTTAAGCTGCACCTAGGTGAGCGAGTTTCTTAACTAAGCCTTAGGATTATAACTTATAGAGATTTTATCTCATTGGTTATTGTATAATCATTTTCAAGTCTGTAGTTTGGAGAACCGACACATGTTGTGGTTTGTGGCTGTATTTGAAGGAAGTAGATTAATTCTAGCTCTATTGGTTTCATTGGCTCGATAAGAAGATGCTGTTGTAAGGGTTTGTACTTGTATACTTCTTAGGGTTAATAAGTAAATAAATAAAGTGACACTTTTGAATATATTTCTGGTTGGGTTTTCCTACTATCCCTACCATTGTAATTGACCGAGTGGTGGTGATTCGCTTCCATATGCATTTAATTAAAAGATAAAAATAATGGTCAGCGACACGTCTCATGATGTCTTATTCAAATGACCACAAGTGAAATAGGGGTTGTCGCATGCTCAATGGTTGGGGCGTGACAATTAGGTTTTTGAAGATATTTCCGAAATTGTGAAGTCAAGTGAGGGCAAACTTGGAAGAAAGAAAAGTTCTATTTGCATTCTCAAGATGAAGCATTCTAAAATATCTCCAGATCTATCTGGCCTTTAAAGAGCTTTGGAGATGTCCAAGCATATCACCGAAGCAACCAAATTTTTTTGCCAAATGGCATTTGTATTTGTCAAAAGAGCTTTGAAGTGCCATAGGGCTTTGCTAATGCTAAACTAAATGCACCTAATAAATACTGTCAAATTCATTTTACATGAACTCATAAATCCTAATCTCTCTTTCATCTATTTGTAGCTACTATAGCAAGATATTAATCTAGAAGTCCATTATCCATGCAAGTTGGATCTAAGCAAGTGTTTATGCAAAAAACTACCCCCAACGTTTTTGGCCTTAATCCGACTAACTCAACAAATTGCTTGGAAATAAAGGAGTGCAAAGCTATTAGATTAAACAAGGCATATGTAGCATGGTCGTGCAAGGATACCGCACTTGATTATGGCAAGCGAGTCTTCCGCCTCCTTTCTGGTGATGGCATACATTCTTCCCTACACTTGAGATCTATTCATGTTGTGCTATGGAGCATTTCCTATTGGCGGTCGTATCTACAATGGTAGTGCTTGTGCTTTCGTTGCCTTATATATGCAATTTTTCACTCGGTGGCCCAATTGAAACATCCATAACATGCTCTTGTCCTAGCAGGGCATAGTGTTGATCCATACTTCTTGCCGCAAGTTTGACACACATCATTTGTGTTGTGCACTTATTTTCCTACACTATTCCTTGGTTCGGGGAGTAGGGTTTCTTCTTCTTGTCATCAATTTCTTCTCAAACCGACAATTATCCCAACTTGGCACAAACTGTGATCCAAATGCAGTTGCCCATTCTGTCATGTTCCTCTCAATCAGCTGCGTCGTCTCATAATGTTCGTCATAATCTTTCAAATTGAAGGGCACCAGGCTGGTCCTTGATTTTTGGCTTCAACCCATCTCGGAATCTCCTTGCCTTGTCCACTAGGTCCCTAATCAACCTCAATGTGTAATTTGAAAGTTTGGCAAACCTTATCTCATATTGATCCATGGACATCTGGTTCTCATCCGACCTCTAAAATTTAGCCATTTTTTGTTTCTATGCATAGTTTGAAAAGTATTTGCCATTGAAGGCCTGAGCAAAAACTTTCCATGCTGGAACTATACCCTCGGAAAAGACCCTTCTCTAGGTAGCTTCCCACCAAGAACTAGCATTACCTTGAAATTAGTACATGACTAGCATCACCTTATCCTCTTCTGAGCATCGCAACATTGCAAATGCTTTTTCCAACTCCCTAACCTCAAGGGGGCTTGTCTCTACAAACTTCAATGGTTTCAACCTAAAAAACTACTCAACTAACTGATGCATAGGCCGATCACAGTTCTTAGGCCTAGTTGCTTGGACATTAGTAGGAATAGTGACGGCAGCGGCTGCAACAAAAGTGACAGCAACTTGGGTCTAAACTTATTGTCTTGTCAGAGCTTCTAGAGCATGCATAATCCCATCCATCCTTGGATTCTCTGGTCCTCTTTCTCTAGCATCAGTTAGGACATGCATTATCCTTCTCCTAGGGGTCCTCTACTAAGGAGTTCTTAGCTTAGGGGTGTTTCGCTCTAGATTGCTCATTTAGTAGGATTCTCATCTACACCTATTTTTCAATTTCAATGCGGAATTAGAAACCGAGACAACCTAATAACTACACAAGATTCTATAAGCAAACACATGCAAGCAAAATAAATGTCTTTCCTAACTAACTATCCCAAAACCCATTGCACATTATCACTTTAAGCATTGACTAGACTCTGATACCAAAATTGATAGGGATGTCACACCCGACTCTTAGGCATGTGACAACACCTATTCACTTGCGGTCATTTGACTACAATGTTCCAAGACGGGTTGCCAACAATTTATTATTATCCTTTGAGATAAACACATGCGGAAACAATTCAAACTTCACCCAATCAACAACAACAATAACAAGGATAGTAGAAAGACACATCAATAGTAACAAAATCACCACTTTTATTTATTTATTGAGGTTAACCCTTTCTTGGACACTTTTTCTTGTGAGCCTACATAAAAAGGGACTAGGCCAGGTTAACCTACTTCTATCATCCAAAAAGGTCAATCAAAAAGTAGGCCTCAAATGCCTACGCCATGTACTTCTCCGAGTCCTCCTCCATCAAAGAGAGATCCTCTGCAGCGTCGTCAAGGACATCAACAACCATGGGGTCTCAAACCTCATCACCAAGACCATCGCCAGGTGGCCCGTCGAATCTCTTAAAAGGGCCATAGAGATCCTCTCCGTCCTTGAAAAACTAGGCCTTGAACACTTAGGGTACCCATATGGGTAGGCTGTCATCAACCTAGACGGTGGTGATGTGGTGCACATAGATGTAAGTGCAGCTTGGAATAAACCGCATTGTAACCACAGTGCCCATGCCCATTGGGACACAAAATCACACAAGGAGGTACACCATGCTGAGGTACTGAAAAGTAGTTAACAACAACAAATAAGATAACACTTCATAAGTTAATGACCTAAGCTCCGACTAGAAAATTTACTTGCCTTAGGTGCACCCTAAATGTGCAATCTTTCTATTGACAACCAATCAACAACGGCAAAACCCCCATTTAACCATTACTAAAATCATGATTTGGCTCTAACTTGTATGCAATCATTAATAGATAATAGTTGCATCACTAGGCATTCTTACCTTGTCTCAACACACAACAAGCATAATATAGTTTAGCACATACCCAACTCAATGCAACTAATATAACACATAATAAAAACACACCTCAGGCTATCCCATGCACCATGTACTCACTCATATTCTAATTATCTCTACCATTGGGGGAAATACTCCAATGCACAAGTCAGAGTCTATCGATATAACCGGGCTTTGTCCCACCCCATTGGGCATGGCATTGTTATGGGACCCTTGCCTAAACGACATTCCAAAAAGGAGCATTAGTCCGGCGTCTACCGCAACTTGGCTTTCGGACCCTCCCCGAGAATTCTGATAAATTATATTTTGTCAAACACAAAGCCCGACTAGGTAATGGGTTCTCTTATGTGACTACACAAACACATCAATCACTCATGCCCATTTCATTATATTTCACTTTAGCCAATGCAAACGTGATTCGTACTTGCACACAATAGTTCATAGTAGACTTCAAGCACACAAAGCAACAATATTTCCTATGTGATCACATGAACATGCCAAACATGCCAACTTTTTGAACTTTCCCTTTTTTTAAGTTTTTCTTAACCTAGTTCACAAGCAACCGGGCATTCACAATCAAGGCCTCATGAACTCAATCCATAGAGTACATCTTAAATTCACCTTTCATTCACTTATAGGATATTTACTTTTAACAATGAACAAGCCTCAATTATCAAGGAAAGTACATACATTTAGCATATAATCCAAGTGGAAAGCACATCTAATATCCACCTATTAATGCAACATTATAAATAACGATCCACTATAATTAATTCACCTTCAAAGAATTAATTACTAGAATCACCTTAGAATAATCAACCAACTTATTATTCAAGGATAATTCATAAATTATCAATAGAAAATAATTAATTATTATTCGAAATAATTATTTATCTATTTCCCCAAAATTAATCCTTTACTCGATAATAATTAATTAATGTCCAAAAATAATTAATTACTCATAAATAATAAAGAATTATTGCCCAAAAATTAATTAATTACCCAAAAATAATGATCATAATTAATTCCGAAAATAACTAATAATGATATTTAATAAAGAACAAATAATTATTTATTATTTATTTATTATTCAAAAACAATTAACCATAATTAATTATCACAAAACATGATTAACTTTAAGTCATCCCCACTAACCAAGGTTAATTAAGCTAATTAACCTTAACTCATGATTAATAGTATAGTTTAAACATCAAATAATATTAGTCAAATGATTTAATACTAATTGAGATTAATTATAATTAAGAAACAACAAATCGAAGGTTAATTATAATTAATCTATCGCAAATCACCATGTGCAAAAAACATAGTTAATTAGAACTAAATAGATCCTAAGCAAGATTAGTCCTAAACTAATTATCACTAATAGAGTTTAATACCCTAATCAAGGATTAGGAAATTAACTCACGGGTTAATTGAATTCAATGACATCGGGATGATGGTGGCAGCAAGGACAACAAGGGCCTAGGTCGAGGACAACAATGGGCAACAAATGGTGGCCGATCTTCGGCAATACAACCACCAGCAAGGGTTGATTTGCACTAGACAGGGAGAACATCAGTTGGATGGTGACTAGTGGGAATGGGCAATGGCTAGCTAGGGGCAACTAAACTCTAAATGATAGTAGCAACTCTAGCCAATGGCGGCAGCATGTTGGGATGGTGGAAAACGACAACAAAGGGGTGGGAATGGAGGAAAATGAGGGGAAAAGAGAGAAAACTAGAGAGACTAAGCTAAGGTGGTAGGGGTGGCAATTGAGAGAGAGATAGGAGAGAGAGAGAAAAGTTGGTGAATAAGTTGAAATTGAACTTGCTCTCCAAGTTTTAATGAGGACCAAGCAATCAACTTGAATTTAGGACCACTCAAATAAAGGTTTCTAGAAGCAAGGGCAAAATGTGAATTTCCCCTTTCACATGGGCCCTTGATGGGCCGACCATTGTGTCTACTAGGCCCAATGGGCCTTCAATTGGGCTCATCTCTCGTGGCTCCAATTTATTGGCCCGATATCCCTTTTTCCAACTTTGTCCGGCCTTACCGATAAACTTAAGGACTAATGAGGCAACATCCATTAGGTTAGTTGTGAGTACTTGAAAGTTCAATACCCAAAATCGGATTGAAAATCAAGGTTAAAATCCATCAATTACAACTTTAATACGACCTAACTTATCTAGCAGCTTTTAGGGTTTTCACATAAAATTGACCCATGGTTAATAATTTTCAATCCATTTAACCCTCGGTTGTCATGTAATCTCAAGGGGTCAATTACTCATCCTGAGTACAAAGTAAAAAAGGAAAACGGTTTTCCGTTGATCATTGTCAAAATTCGAAGTTGTGTGGAATCACTCACAATATGATTGCGTATTTTCATCGAATCAATTTATTTCCAATTGCTAATTGATTTGTAAAGGCATGGCATTGTCCCTCTTTGATTCTATGGCCGAATGGTATATTCCCTGAATTCTCTAGTTGTACATATATCAACTCCTAATCGTCTTTCCGAATAGGTTAATTAACTCATGAGTGATCAATTCAGAGTAAACATAACTAACAACACATTGGTGACCAACCATTTCATTTATCTCAAAATGGGTAGAAATTTCAGGATGTCAAACTCACTATGTTCAAATTAAGGCCATTAGAGAGAGAACCGGTTTAAGGACAAAACTGAATGAACAAATCAAGTTAAAGGAAGAAATTGAACAAAAAATAGACAAGTTTATTGATCTAATGACCATGTCAGTAAGTTTCACTAAGTCTCCAGCGAAAGAAGCACATTGAACAAAGAATAGAAAGTTTAGAGATTTTGAACGAAATAAACTTCATTGATGACATGAATAATTTAGCAAAAACTGAAGGACTAATGAAGTCATTATTCTTTAGTGGAATATAGATAGGTTCTGCATTTCATATTGAAATTGTCGAATAATGTTATAGAGGCTAACCACTGCATTAAACTGATGATATACATGTTAAATGACAGCTATTAGAAAATCACAGGGTTTAATTTTGTTTTCATAGTTTTTACATGGAAATTAGAGCTGCACAATTGCCGAACGTCCAACATTTGAGTCATATTACAACCTAGAGAAGGGGACTGTGAAGTACAATTTGATGAGTTGTGCTTGCATAACGTTGCAAATTGAACCCCCTCCATTCCGTTTTATTCACAGTGGGCAACCGGATCACTAAAAATTCATCAGTTTTGCATGTGTGAAAAATTCAAAGAAATAAATCCAATGACATTACTCAATAAAAAGAAATCCATGAAGTAACCGACTAAATAATTTAGAGGTGGAACATTGATCCAAAATTAAATAAATTAGCTCATGAATTTACGATTTAGTAACAAATCAAAGAAAGAAATCCATGTTGTTCAATTTTTCTCAAAGTTTTTTCACCAAAGGGTTAGTCATAGACTTGATTTTGTTGTCTCTCTAAACAACAAGCCTTGAACCAAATAATTATCGCATCCCGCCATCGTTTGACAACCTATTAATATGCTTAGAGATTATCGCCAAAGAGGCTCTACTTCTCAATTTTCATTAATGAAATGGCGGTCCCCAAAGCCGGTGTCACTAGATATGTGTTTCCACCATCTTTCGGTCTTTGATACCAACTGACGCATTAAAACAAGAAAGGCATGAGTAAACTCACAAACGTAAACTCGCAAAATGTCCATGCACAAAGTGTTAGATAGAGAGAGCTATCGACTTTTTATTAATTTAAATGATTATCTGAAAAATATCACATCATGTAAGGAAGATTTTGAAATTTGTCAAATCATAAATGAAAAATAAATTTTGATATTCCTCGAACCACATGTCCACTTTTGTCCAGGAGTACCATAAATTGACATTTAATTTATCACGAAATGTTTGAATTATTAAATAATAAAAAGAAATTAGTGGTGAGAATAGACCACACTAATATGTGGAAAGGTAAAAATGTTTCAAGATTTGACATCTTTTAAAGAAAGTTACACAAGATAGAATATATCCAAATTTTAACAGTGAAATGTGTAGAAAAATAAGATAGAGGGTATGTAAGATAGATTTCAAGTTCTAAAAACTAGGGTAATAGTTATGAAGCATAGATTTTAGGTTCTATGTGGAACCATATGGAACTTGGACTGACCCTAAATCCATTCATTCCTAATCTATGTAATGACTATTTCTCCCCCTCCATTGCATGGACGTAATGAGCTCACCAAGAATTTGTAGCACCTTTATTAGTATAGGCTTTCTTGACAATTTTGCCAAACTAGATAGTGGCCCACTCAATTAGGCATAGCAAGGACCCTCTCTCTCCCTCCCTCTCTAATAGAGTTAGGTTGTGTTTGATCATCCAAATTCATATTGGACTTGTAATTCTATGTTTCGGAGGAGAGTGAGATGATGGTTGAGTTTCACTTTTAAAAGTTTAGCTATAATGTCAATTATCGTGGTGCAAAAAGAATTTGATAAAATTGTGGTTCCGTTTGTTTCATGAAAAATTAATGATTTGGAGAACATTTTCTTAAAAATGATTATTAATATCATTTGAAATATTTAGTCAATGGAAAATATTTTATTTTTTTCAATAATTTATGTCTAAATATTTCCATAGATGATGAAAATATTTTCGTTTTTTAATTTGTTAGTGATATAAGCGATAATTTTTAGGAAAATATTTTTAAATTATTTAACTTTTGCAAAACAAACGGATTTTATATTTCTAAACTTGACGTGTTTGTATTCGAAATGCAATCACCAAGTGTTAAAAAATCAATGCACCCATTACAAGAAGACTGCTTGATACAAAAACAGAAAAAGAGCACTAGGCAAATCGAACTTGTATACTTTTGGCATCCTAACATTCCCACATGTGAGCTCTCTTTTCCTCATTTCAAACTCAATATCGGCAAAAGAAGAATTGTAACAATTTTTAGTATCGAGAGTGGGAGCTTGTGAAGCACGAATCCAACGGTACTTTGAGTGTTAAAGTCATTCTTAAAAATAAGAGTCGCATGTTTATAATTTTATTCGTTGAAATCTACATAGTGACAGCTAATTTATAACTTAACCAATCAATTTTTAATCATCAAGCAAACTCATTTTTGAAGTAATGAGTCCAACATTTGCAAATGAGGAATAATACTATTTATAATAAATAAAATCTAAATTTATTTGTACGAGGATGATTCCATACATCCAATTTTTTTACCAACTTTCGGTCATAGGTCACCCTTGTCAAAATTTCAACCGGCTTGCTCTGCAAGAGCTTTCCGACAACGCCCAATTTAATTAAATTGGATGGTGGGATCGCTGAACATTGCGATTAAAGTATCCAATATAGATGGGATCTGAAATTACACGATTTTCGCAAATCACTTGATGAGATCATAGAAAACAAGTTGTGAGCTTTCTAGCGCCTTGAGAATCACTTCATTCAGAGTTTCTTGAGGTGTATATCAGGATTTTTCCTTCTCATGATACATTTGCAGAGGCATCGGGTCAGATGAATACTTTCTGAAGAGTATTACGTGCCTAATAAGCAATCTGCACTTTTAATAGTAGAAGAATATTTAAAATTGAATCTTGGCTCACCCAAAAAACAAATGGTTGCTCTATTTAGAAAATTATTCTTTATCACATATGACCGTAATTTAGAGTAATAGGGATGCACGTACAAACTGAGTGACTGACAGAGAATTATTGATAGTCCATTTTAAAGTGTTTCCACAACAATTAGTTACTGGGTGTCTCATTATTATTATTTTAATCTTTAATTGAATTTGTAATTTGTTAAGGATAAATAATTGTACATTGCCAAGATAAGTGGAGACTACTCTTACCAAAGATGGAAAAATTGCCACAAGAATTGGCCGAACAACCATAGTAACATAGTCCATTCTTATTGCACGCAACCAAGACGAACACGGATAACTTTTAAATTTTTTTCATTTACTAAAGAAGACTAATCTCTCTCACATGCCTAATGGTAGGATTTTGAACAAGTGGCTCAACCCACCGTCTGCCATTGACCTGTGGATGAGCCCTTCGCCCAGCGAAGGCGCTCGGCGCAACGAGTTGCACGAGGCGGGGTGAGATTCAAAAGGAAAATTAACTTTTCACGATGAGATTACCGATTAAATCATTGCAGCAAGTTTCGGATGATTTTTTGCATTTATGGAATCCAATGAAATAGCTCCGGCATTTGCATGCCAAGTTGTCGTAACATGTGGTGAATTTGTGGACCGTAAATTTGATTTATATGAGCAAAATTAGTATAGTATGAGCGTAGTTAAAATTAGCGAGAATGATTAAATGGAGAAATGTGAAAAGATTTATAACTGACATATACGATGGAAAAAAACAAAGAAAAGAAGAGCAAATGACGCCCAGAAAAAGACACAAATTTGTCCAAAACGACAAGCTACGACTCCACGCCCAAATGAAGGATTGCATGAAAGCCAATACAACATATGTATTTGCTAAAAGTCCCCAAATACATCGACATGAAGACACCACGTTAGCTGCTGGCAACGATACCATAGACAATTCACTCTCTTACTCAACCAGACGCTTCTCTGACCTCGTTCACGAAGGCCCTGAGGTTCTTGTCCGAAGACCCACCTTCCTTCACGGCCTCCCTCGCCAGCTCCCTAAACTTCTGGGCATTCCTTCTCATCTCCTCCCCCTCCTCTCCATCTCCCACCACCAGCTCCAAGCACCTCCTCATCTCGCCGCTCTCCATCAGGCCTTGCTCGTTGGGCGTCACCTTTACCCCCGTCCTCCACACATCCGCCACGAGCTTGGCGTTCGTCTGCTGATCGCTCCACTGCGGGAATGCCACCATGGGCACCCCGCAGACCAAGCTCTCCGATGTGGAGTTCCACCCACAGTGCGTCATGAAGCACCCCACCGAAGGGTGCGATAGGACCTCCACTTGCGAGCACCATGGCACTATCATCCCTAGCTTATCTAGTTCTTCTTTCAAGCTCAATCTATCCTCGTCTCCCTCTTCCTTCCTGCTTTCCCGGATCACCCACAAGAACGGCCGGCCAGTCTCTAAGAGCGCCTGTGCCATTTCCTCCTTCTGTGGCTTCGATAGCATGGAGATGCTCCCAAACGACAGGTAGATCACCGACGCCTTTGGCTTCGTGTCCAGCCACTCCTTGTAGCTGCTCGAGCTCTTGAAGAGATCACCTCCGAAGGAAGTGTCTGATGGATCTTGCCTGTCCAGAAACGCGGATGGGATCAGCGGCCCGATCCCAATCACCTCAAACTTATCAATAGCCCGTATGGCGTCCGGTTCCAGCGCATCAAAGGTGTTTGCCAAAATCCTTGGATAGGCCGCCTCAAGTAGTACCTCGAAATGCCGTTGGAAGAGCGGGAGGCTGAAGTTGTACTCATTTTTAGCATTGCAAAAGGAGGGTACGTCACAGGCCATGAGAGGCGGCAACCCAGGCAATTGGATTGGCACCGAAGGATTGTTGCCTGTGCTTCGAATAAGATCGCCGTAGCCATGGAAGTAATAATAGTAGAAATCCAAAACAGTGGCCGGCTGAATCCAAACGAGTGTCGAAGGAATGCCATGAGAACGAGCGACTTCGGCAGCCCACGGAAGGAGGGTGGTGTAGAATACACCTGAGAATCGCCGACCGTTTCCATGGTTCAAGGCGATGAGGTCACTTAAAGTCTGTGATCCTCGTCGGTCGAGCTCATCCATGTATACCTCGATATCATCCCAGTTTTCGAAACCGTCATCGTAGCCATCGGAGAAGCTGGCGAAGGATAGCCCTGCGGAGGAATATTTCGACTCGGCCATGCAGTGGCGGGCACGGATGGCGGTGGCGAAGGTCACGTGAGCGCCAACACGCAGGAGACGCTTGGCGAATTGGAGGGAAGGGTTTATGTGGCCCTGGCCGGGGAAGGTCACGAGGAGGAAGTGTGGAGGTGCCATGGACGAGGCTTGGGGAAATTCTTTGGAAATAGTAATGACGCTGAGAGAGCATTCGACAGGAGATATGCGGTATGTGGATGTGGAGAGGATAACGAGGAGATTAAAATGTAGACTGTCGGTTAAAAGAGGTGGAGACTGTCTGAAATTATTACTTTTTGACTGTCCGTTGTAAATAAGGATGCGTCCGAAATTGTTAAGTCTTGGCTGACAAATGAGGGAATCGCTCGACTTGCGCAAGTGGCGTAGTCTTGATTGCCTTGCTCAAACAACAAAGAGCTGCGTACTTACGTTATCACGCCACATGACGAATTAAGAAGTCGACAATTAGGGTTTAGATTTATTCCAAAGATGAATGGCGATTTATTCAAACACGAACATGGTGAGGACTAAGTTAATTTATTTCTGTACTCTCCACCCGAGTTGCCGTGAATGAGATATCTCTAGTTTTTGATACATTAAAAAGGCAAAATAATGAAGCATACTTATTCAAATCAATTGCCGGTGGTTAGTGAGGTCAGCCACCCCTCGCCAGATTAGGTAGGTGTTGTGAAAGCAAGTGATCGAATAATTAAATAGACAAAATAAAAAGATAAATCAAACATCAGATTTACGTGGTTTGATTATACTATATTCATGGAGAGAGCAACAACAAATTTCACTATTGATCAAATGATATAGTAGAAATTACAATCATATTCGAATTATTCAAATACTCTCAGTATTTCCAAAGTTTTTATTACATCAAATAACTCACACGGTATTTAACTTCATAATTTCTCGTTAAATAATATCTCAATGAATGAATGAATACCAAAAAGAATTTAATAAGCTCGAATACTAATTCTTCTTGTATATAATTCACGAACAAATCCATAGAAATAGTCCACGCCAAGCGCACACTTTGAAACGGCGCTTCAAGAAGCACTCCATGTATTCATCGACAACATCAAAAACGGCTCGTTAGGACCCTTCGTTCAAAATGCATCCCCCTGACCTAAACTATATATATATAAAACGGCTCGTTAGGAACCTTCGTCCGAAAAGCATCCCCTGACCTATATATATACATATGCACACCACTGCCAGCGAAGGTGCAAAATTTCCATCGTGAAGATTGCCGCATTAAATGGGAAACAAAGTCCAAGTAATCTTCGGTCAACCAAAACCTTCCTATCTTATCCTTTCTTTGGCCGACTGCACTAACAGAAACATATAATTTGTGTGCCCCTCCGTTTGATTTTATTTTATTTTTTCTTTCCACTCGGCAACAAAGCATCCCCTGACCTATATATATACATATGCACACCACTGCCAGCGAAGGTGCAAAATTTCCATCGTGAAGATTGCCGCATTTTCCAAGCATTTCGGTCAACCAAAACCTTCCTATCTTATCCTTTCTTTGGCCGACTGCACTAACAGAAACATATAATTTTTGTGCCCCTCCGTTTGATTTTATTTTATTTTTTCTTTCCACTCGGCAACAAAGGAGACAGTGGGCTTTCCTTTTATACGTCCTCTCTTCACAATCAAAATATCCAACGACACCCCCAGCTTTGAAATATCAAACCATGCACTGGCTTATACATAATTCAGTTAATATTGGGTAGGGTTTTGTCTATCAGGTTAAAACTTGAGACATATCTTAATAGTAGAAAAAAAAAGAATGAATATTTTAAGTTAAAAAATCAATCCCATGACAGTATTGACCATCTTGCGTGGCATTATCAACATCTATATTAGCGATTTTCCGCTAAAATTAGTTAGACCCACTCAGTTGGCAAAATGTAAAAATATTTATAATTAAATTAGCACAAATACAATAAGTTTAGGATTTTTTTTGGTAATTTTTCTCAATAATCTGTCTACTATACAAACATTGCATGCATTTGGTTCGGTTTTAAATGAATGTTTTTGGGAAAATGCAAAGGCTTTCAGATTAAAAGGTTTTCATGAAATGAAGTAGTGTTTGGAAAAGTGTATTTTAAAAATACATTAAAAAGAAACTTTAATATAAATTCCGTTCGATAAAAACTACACTTTGTAAAGGATTTTTGCCAATTTTCTTTTATAAAAAACCTTAAACTATTTGCTAGAGGAATTCAACCACCACTAGCCAGCCTTGTTGGCTGCACGCCAACTACTTACTACTTGTTAGCGATGGCTATGGCAAAATTAGGGGAAAAGTGTCAAAAAGAGTCATAAACCTTTTGCATTTGTGCTAATTTTATTCTAAATCTTTTATAGGTGTTAATTTAGTTGTAAACCTTTTGACTTGGTGCCAATTTAGTCATAAACTTTTTGACATAGTGTCAATTTAGTCCAAAAACTTTTAACTTAGTGCCAATTCAGTCCTTCAAACTAATTTTGCTTGGATTTTGCTAACATTGTCATGCCCCAACTCTCGAGCATACAACAACCCCTATTTCACTGGGCCCAGCGATCACTTATCAACACTTGAACTATGATCTATCAAATTTCCATCAGATCACAATATGAATTTCATAAATTACCAATTTTCCTATCAGCATCCCATTCACCTCCATTGAATATCTAGACCTAGAATATAACTTTAACCACTTGAAGATTAGTACAAAAATTTTGAGGAAATATACATGGACACTAGGGTGTCGAACATGGAAAGACTAATTTGGATAATGGATCACAAGGAACAAATACTTCAGAACAAAACAATTTCCTTGGTCAAGGTAATTTGGTAGCATCATGGGACAGAAGGAGCTACATGTAAAAGTGAGGATATAATGAGAGGTCAGCACCCCCATCTTTTTAAGGATTCTAGTGTTAATGCAAATTTCGAGGACGAAATTTCTATAAGGGGTGAATAATTGTGACGACTTAAAATTCGAGCCATTAAAAATGAAATAACTGTGAATTTCATCAATGCACTATTAGTTAATTTCACTCAAAATTGATCACTCTCAAAATATTAACCCCAAGGGAAAGGCTAATGAGGAAATGAGCACGTATGACTAAAGAACTCAACCTAAAATAATGATTTGACCTTGGGGCTTGCGTAAGGACAATCATGTGGTTATACATGCCGATTCAAGGAATGATTATAAGTCAATTTGCAGACAAAATATAATGGGATAACGGGTAATTTCATTTACTATTATCGAGTCTACGAACAACCTTAAGTCAATTCCAAGTAATTGTGTACTTTGAAATAAGAATCGATCTTTCGCAATTTCATGATAATCAAAGCTGTCCAAGTGTTGAGAAAACTTAAACGTGGTTTGAGTTCGAGTCAAACACAAGTCAATAATGCATAAATCCTTGAAGTTGCCCATTAGTTTAAGACACACTAAAATTGCATTCAATTGAAATTGATTATGAAGGATAATCTTATTTTGGATGTCGAACTTTTAGGGACATTAGGGACAAACCATTGGACAATGCCTTTGTAATCCTTAAGAGTATTATGTAAGCCTGAAATTGATGGAAAAAGGTTTAACGGGCTGAGAAGTTGAGCCCACAAGGAAGTGGGCTGGGCAAGGCCCAAGTGGGTGGCCACCAAGGTGGGTCAAGTCAGCCAAGTGGTCTCGTTTTGCCCAATTAGCCTACTTACCCTCTTTTAAGCCCATTATCCACTTTGAGCCCAATTCGAGCCCAACAATTTGCATAGCCCATTCCTATTCATTTCTAGCCCATTTCTAAGGCCCGCTTCTTATCTTGAGCCTAAGAACAATTTGGTAATTGAGCCCAAGATGAAAAGACCAAAATGCCCTTCTTGGCATTAATGGATGCAAAACAAAAGAGGAAGAGAAGTCTTTGGCAATGATGGTTTTGTATGGGAAATGAAGTGAGAATGGATAAGCATTGAAGTGGCTTCATATTCTCTCTCTCTCTCTCCTCATTTTTCTCCCAATTGGCCAACCCCTCCCCTCTCTCTTCTCCTTCTTCAATTTTCTTCTTTTCTTCCATTTTCCTTGCTTGTTCGGCCCTATCGCTACCCAAACCACCTGCAGCAGCAACTAGGGAGTCCCATATGTACCCTCTATTGCCGCCGCTCGCTGGTCTAGGCCACCGAACCGCCCACTAGCCACCCAGATCATAGGCCGCCCCCATCCACCTCTATTTCTCCATGCTATATCGATTAGAAATGCCCAGCTGCTGCTGTCTCTACCTCATCATAGCCCACCAGCCACCATTGCCTCACCTTTAGCCACTTAGAGCTGTCGGACACCAACTGGCCACTCGCCGGATTCGCCGATTAGCCCGACCAACCGTCGATCTCTCTAGTTCTTCCATGATTTCTGTAAAATAGAGGAACTCAGCACTTGCAGCTATTGTTTCCGTCCCTAGGTTGCCTTAAGTCGACATTTTCGAGGCCCGCATGTGTAGCCCTTGCAACCGCCGTCACGCTCGTGTCTCCGATTCAATTAGCAAGTGAGTTTACATCATAATCCCTCGATTAGTCCGTTAAACTTGCTTAGGGTTAGATTATTTTATGGTTAATCTTAGTTAGGGGATTAATTAAGATTAACTATGGTTAGGAGAGATGGTTAGAAAAATGACCATGGTTGAGTTAGTCAAAAAGTTGGACTATGGTTAGTTAATTAACCAAGGTTTGGTTAATTAACTAAGGTTGACTTGTGGTAAGATTAATTAACCAAGGTTAGGTTAGTTAACTATGGTTGACCTGGGGTTGAATTAGTTAACTATGGTGGAAGCATGGTTAGTTTAGCTAACTATGATTAACTTTAATTAATTTGTTAATCATACTTAGTGCTAATTAACTATGGTTAATTAGGGTAATCGAGGATTAGTGTAATAATCCTGGTTGGTATTACTTTATTGAAAAGAATTTATTTCTTTTATTATTATTGAATTCGTTTATTATTATTTTTAATAATAATTAATTTTATTTAATTATGAATAATATTGATTATTTATAATTAAATTATGGGACTAATTTGATGATTTTGTATTTATTAAGGGATATAGAATTGTTGCTTAGATCGATAATGTATTGATTGTATGATTGACTTATCAAGTGCCTAATTGCTCGGATAGTTATGCCTTGATGTTTGTATACAATTGTATGAACATATAAAAGGAAAACCCTAAAGTGTCGGGCATATATATGTTAAATTTTACAATGAAAATGAGACTAGTATGTTTAAATGATAAGGCATGTAAAGTTGGACGAGTTTTGAGCTAAAATGTAACCATGTGCAATTATTTCTTGCAAATTTTTACATGAAACATGTATTGTAGACTTTTTCATCAAGCATGTACCATGTTTGCATTGGTTAATGCATGGAATTATGATATTGTGGTGTGCTCGTGTGGTCATATAAATAACCCGTCACCCCGACGAGAGTTCGGGGGATGAAGTCTGACTTGTCGGAAATCCTAACGGAAGTCTGGATGGGGGTCGCCGTAGAGGCCAAACCTATGCTCCTTCGAGAATGCCATTTGGGCGGGAATTCCAAATGTAGCCATACTCAATGAGGCGGGATGATGCCTGGCAAAACCAAAACACACCGGCGAGAGTTTGGTTATACACACCAGCAAAAGTTCAGTTGTGGCCCTTGAGGGCATTAATAATCAGAACATGCATGAATGCAAAGTACATAAGAAACATGTTGTCATTGGTTCTAATTATGTTTGTACTGGTTGCACTGGTTATGATATGCCTAATTTGCTACTATGCAAGGTGTAGTAATGGCCAGGTGAGATCGCCTGCAATACGACTCAATTGTGATTGATTAATGTAATATGAGAGTGCGGTATGCATTAATTGTGATATGCATGTGTACTTACCGTGTAGGGTATGGCATGACCAGGTAAGGTTGCCTACTAGCCGATTGCTTGTTGGTTGTATTTACGAGGTTACTAAGTAGATCAAGTCTCGACTAAGGCAAATGAGTATTGTTTTTCTATTGATTTGCTTAAGTGAATTAGCTATGCGATAGATACCCCGTGGCGAGTTGATGTCCTAATCAGGACTTAAGGCAAGAACTCACTGAGATTATATCTCATTTGTCATTGTTAAACAATTTCAGATCCCTAGGATGGCCCATCACCCGGTGTGGTTTAGGGTGTTTAAGGATTGGGAGACCATCGTCACAACCCATCGATTTTGGGGTAGGCGCACTTGTATGAAGAAGTACGTGTCCACCATCTAGGTAGATGAGGAACCGGGGATGCGAGTTTCCCATCGGTTTTTGGCATGGTTCATCAGGGAAGGCGAGATTATGCTCGGCCTTTGTGTGGTTTTGATGGCCCGCCTGGTAAAGGCTCTAAGGATATGGACTGGGATCCTATGGAGATAGACCCTCCATATGGGACAATGGTGGATCCCGATCCTGCCCTGCTAGTAGCTAACTTGTACCCCTCTTACTACGACCCAACATAGCCTAACTCTGATGAGTCTCTATATTTTGGTAGTCCTTAAATGACGCACTAGTTTCAAGATTTTTCAAGGAGTAGATTAACCCGGCCCTAGCATTTTTTGTAGGCTTGGAAAGGAGCTCCCCACTGACAGGTTTGTAATTAGAAATGTTCCTTTAAGGGTTAATCTAGTAAATAAATAAATGAGCTGGTTTGTTGCCATAGCATTTGTTCATCTTGCTATCCCTATTGTTGTTGATTGGTTGACTGGGTGATAGATCATTTTTGATAGCGCATAATAGAAAGATAAAAAGAGTGGTCGGCGACGCGTACTAGGACATCACATTCATTTGACCAAAGTGAAGGGGTTGTCGTGCACTCGGGGTTCGGGTGTGACAAATGGTGAGGAAGGAGGAGTGACTTCCTTTATTTATAGTCCTCAACCTCATCATTACACATCTCATTGTCCCAATTAAAGTTTCCGAAGTGGCACACCTATAAAATCAAGACAGCACACCTACTTTGGTGAGGTGGCTAGCCTAGTTTGCAAGATAGCAAGTTTATTGAGCTTGAATGGCAATCCATAGCTCAAATGAATCTACTAGAATCCCACTTGCCCCATCTCAATTGGACTACATAAGTCTTTCTTCATTTAATGGCATTTGTGGCTCTTATGAGGAGGAGTACCTAAAATGCCAAATTGGTGCCTAAGCCCCACTAGACTACACTATGAGTTCCCTTGTGTCTCACTTTGATTGGTCCGAGTGTATGACTTAACCTCCAAGACAAATCATGAGCAATGATGGCAAGATCTTTCTTAGGGACATGTAAGCATCATGAGTCACCATGGTCATTTAATGACCATTTTCTAGAGAATTCCATAATTTATCCTTTTCTTCAAGAACAAGACAAAAATGTGCTACAATTCCTCAACTTGCTCCCCAAGGAAAATTTAAGCCATCATAACATAATTTTTACTTGGACACTTCACCTCATGATTCATCCTAAGCATTTAATGAGGGAGTTCTAGAGAATTCCACACTTTGTCTTTTTCTTCAAGAATAAGGCAAGCACAAGAAATTGATCGTTTGAATTAGTTCTAGGGCCAAGAGAGGGATCACAAGGTACACCCAAATAATCAATTCTCACATGCCCGAGGTTCGGGCCATCGTTCCCCTTGTGAACCAAAACTGCTTCCTTGGGTTGTCGATCAACCTAGAAGGAATGGTCGGCCTTGGGTCAGAATGATCAAGTTCACCAAGGTCCAAGATTAGCCCTCAGGCCGGTTGCTAGGCTTATCTTTTTGAAGAAATTAATGGAACCAGACATATTTGTGCCTACAAAAGTGGTAGATTCTCTCAAGTTGAAATCTATTACCACTCTGCTTTCAAGAAGATACTTGCAGTCAAGTATGGAATTAAAAAATTCGAATTCCACCTCACTAGATATCATTTCCTCATTGAAATGGATATGTCCTCTTTTCCTCAAATATCATTTCCTCATGACTCATCCTATGCATTTAATGAGGGAGTTCTAGAGAATTCCACACTTTGTCTTTTTCTTCAAGAATGAGGCAAGCACAAGAAATTGATCGTTTGAATTAGTTCTAGGGCCAAGAGAGGGATCACAAGGTACACCCAAATAATCAATTCTCACGTGCCTGAGGTTCGGGCCATCGTTCCCCTTGTGAACCAAAACTACTTCCTTGGGCAGTCAATCAACCTAGAAGGTTGGCATAATGGTCGGCCTTGGGTCAGCATGATCAAGTTCACTTGGGTCCAAGATTGGCCTTCGGGCCGGTTGCTAGGCTTGTCTTTTTGAAGAAATTGATGGAACCATACATATTTGTGCCTACAAAAGTGGTAGATTCTCTCAAGTTGAAATCCATTACCACTCTACTTTCAAGAAGATACTTGCAATCAAGTATGGAATTAAAAAAATTGAATTACACCTCACTGGATATCATTTCCTCATTGAAATGGATATGTCCTCTTTTCCTCAAATGTTAAAATTCAAGCAAAAGTAGGTTCCCCATCTGCAGTTGCTCTGATGGGCCGAATGGTTTTCAAAATATTCTTTTGAAGTCAAACACATTCGAGGGACTAAAAACATCCTTATCGACTTCTTGTCCAAACCCAAAGAACCCTTAGAGACAATCAACATGTATGTCCAAAAGGATGCTCTCCTAGAGACATATCGCACTTCCAACATAAATGGCGGATGGCCAAGTCTCAAGTATCCTCCTAATGTCCCACTTACAATCAAAAACAATATTCTAATAGAAAAACTCCAAGAATTTATGTGGGAATATCACCTCAGAATCTTTCACGATTATGGAGGATTATTGCTCAAGCCCGAAGGACTCCATCCTAGATATCAATTTATTCATTTGCTCCAATGGTCTCCTGATGATGAATTTCCAAAGACCTTAAATGGTTATTTTGGTACATGTTCAACCTATACACAATAGCTATTGAATTTTCCATTGACAAAATCTTGTAGGTTCTTACCAAGGAACAAGCCCGACAAGACACCAACCAAAAATATCTCATGGATGTCCTCACATGGTTTAAACCACTCAATTATTGGAAGGAACTCTTTAAGATCCAAAATTGTCAAGGAAGACCTGAACCAGAAAGACACACTTTTGTCTTGTTCCACCAACTATAGACATTTTGCCATCCCACCGGATGGATTTCTGACAAATCTTCTCTTGTAGGAACTTCAATCTACTAGCCCCAAGTTTTTCAAGAAGTTGCACGAATTCACCACACTTCCATATTCCATCACCACTAGCAGGCCAGCATCTCGAGAACTCCAAATGATCTTATGTCAAGAAAATCGAGTCATCCCACCAGAAGCATGGCCCCCGACACATGCTAATGTGTCCTGGGATCACTTTGAAGCTTGGGACCCTATAAGGGACGAAATTCAAGAAGCCCTCAATGTTTTTAGACAAAACAATCCAAACTCATCCACTTCCTATGACCCTTGGGGGGGACCACTTTCTCAAGAACCATGGAGAGGACCATTCATCCAAAATCACGACCCCTTTCTCGACCCTTTTTTTGATCTTTTTGGTGCTAGCTCCTCCCACCAACCCAATTTGTCGGAAGAAATTGAGAATCTCATTCACTCTTTCAAAAGAGAAAAAGATGGAAGCTCCAATCACTTTGACATAGATGAAGATGCAATACTACTCAAAGCACAATTTGCTTATAGCTCTGATGATTCAAATTATGACTACAACTCTAGGGATGGTAGAGATAGATAAAGTCGCCACAAAATCACTGTAGCACTAGTCATTGTTTACTGTTCATTGTTCATCCTAGCCAATTGTTCACTATAGCACAAGGCATAAAATCACTGGTTATAGCCTCTCACGGGATTTCCTGAGGATTCCCTGTATGTGTAGCCCATAAGTGTCAAGTGTGTTTTCAATAATTATGTCTGAGCAAGGCCTATCTGCTCTTGTCATTTGTATCCTCATTGATGTTGGATGATTTGATGAATTAGGTTGTATATTAAACTCCCGAGGCGAGTGAAGTTCCTAACCAAGGCTTAGGACTTTAACTTGCTGAGTTTATCTCAACTCATCATGGTTCACTTTTTAGGCCCTAAATGATGCAGTACCTATGGATCGAAGAGAGTGATCCATCTGAGGCCAACGAGTAGGCACTTGTATAATGTTAAGTTAGCTAAGCCGATCCATTTTTGAATAGGCCTTAGCTTGTTGTCTATAGTAAGGCATGTATGTATTTGCTGGTGTGCTGGCTAACTTTTAGATATATAAAAATGGTGTTTTGTCTTTTCCTCTATGTCTTTACTACTATCCTTGTTGTTCTAATTGTTAGTTGGGAGTTCTGTATGCTTCCACATGTGCATAATTATAAGACAAAATGAATTGGTCGACGACAATACCTGGGACATCATACAACTATACCTCAAGTGAAATAGGGTTGCCATGAGCTCGAAAGTTGGGGCGTGATAGTTAAAGTCATTCTTAAAAATAAGAGTCGCATGTTTATAATTTTATTCATTGAAATCTACATAGTGACAACTAATTTATTACTTATCAATCAATGTTTTATCATCGAACAAACTCACTTTTGAAGTGATGTGTCTGACTTTTGCAAATGAAGAATAATACTATTTATAATAAATAAAAATTTTAATTTATTTGTACGAGGATGATTGCACACATCTAATTTGTTTACCAACTTTCGGTCATAGGTCACCCTTGTCAAAATTTCAATCGGCTTGCTCTGCAAGAGCTTTCCTACAACGCGCAATTTGATCAAATTGGATGGTGGGATCGCTGAACATCACGATTAAACTATCCAATCTAGATGGGATCCAAAATTACATGATTTTTGCAAATCGCTTGATGAGATCATGGAAATCAAGTTTTGAGCTTTCTAGCACCTTGAGAATCACTTTGTTCGGAGTTTCTTGAGGGAGATATTATGATTTTTCCATCTCAATCATCCAATTACATGATAAATTTGCAAACGCATTGGGTTAGATGAAGACTTTATGAAGGGTATTAGATACCTAATAAGCAATCCACACTTTTAATAGTAGAAGAGAATATTTAAAATTGAATAGTCTATTTAGAAAATTATTCTTTATTACATATGACCATGGTTCAGAGTAATAAGAATGCACGTACAAACAGAGTAACTGACAGAGAATTATTAATACTCCATTAAAAAATGTTTCCATAAAAACTGGTTAGTGGGTCTCTCATTATTATTTTATTATTTCTGAACTTTAAGTGAATTTGTAATTTGTTAAGGATAAATAATTGTACATTGCCTGATAATTGTTAAGGCATATGATACAGTGGATTGGGAATTCCTAGAGGCTACTCTTCTGGCTTTTAGATTCCCTGATCATTTTGTGCGTGTAATCATGGAATGTGTTAGAACCCCCAAATTTTCCATCTCTATTAATGGGGAAATTCATGGCTTCTTTAGTAGTGGTAGGGGTCTGAGACAGGGAGACCCGGTCTCGCCCTATTTATTCACACTGGTAATGGAAATTTTCTCTGGAATTTTGGAAGCTCAAGCTCGGTGCCCAGCATTTCGATTCTATTGGAGATGCAAGAACACCCGCTTGTCACATCTTTTCTTTGCAGACGATGTGTTCATCTTCTGTGAGGCCAATGAGTCTTCCGTTGCTTGTATGAAGGAAGGCCTTGAATTATTCTCAAAGTGGAGTGGACTCATGCCAAACAACAACAAAAGCGAAGTGTTTATATCAGGCGGCTCTGATGGCTTGCGGAACTGTATACTAGAAAAACTCAATTTCCGGTTGGGTTCTCTCCCTATTAGATACTTGGGCATCCCAATAATCACAGCGAGACTGAGCAAAGCGGACTGCAATGCCCTGGTATGTTTACTAACCGCTAGAATTCAGTCTTGGACTATCAGATTTCTCTCATTTGCGGGTAGGCTACAATTGATTAGATATGTCCTACATGCTATACAAGTGTATTGGGCCTCT
The DNA here is from genome assembly GCA_014182895.1 of Angophora floribunda. NCBI lineage: Eukaryota > Viridiplantae > Streptophyta > Magnoliopsida > Myrtales > Myrtaceae > Angophora > Angophora floribunda. The sequence continues at coordinate 22,756,749 of CM024712.1, forward strand.
ATCTTTTGGCTTCCATCGTCCATTGTAGATAAGATAGAACAAATTTGCCGCCAATTTCTATGGAAAGGTCCGGTCCTAGGCACAGGAGGTGCTAGAGTGTCTTGGGAGGATGTATGCCTTCCCAAAAAAGAGGGAGGACTTGGTATCCGTAGAATTCGCGATAACAACATTGCCGCGATGATCAAACACATATGGATCCTGTTCACTGACAAGGAATCCCTCTGGTGTAAATGGATTCATTCAAATCACCTCAAAAATGCATACTTCTGGACTGTAGCTGCCCCGACTTATTGCTCATGGGCATGGCGCAAGTTACTTGCTTTGAGGGACGGAGCTAATGGCCTCTTTACTTGGAAGATTGGGGATGGTACATCTACTTCCCTATGGTTCGATCCTTGGTTGGAAATTGGCCTCCTTAATAGATTCTATTATGATGTGGAAATCTACCGCTTACCTATTAACCATGAAGCACGGGTTGTGGATTTATTCTCAACTAATGGTCATGGCATTCGTTAGGAATTGCTATCCCTTCAGGCTACGCTCCCAACTCTTTCTCCTATACCAGATTCTTTTTTATGGAAAATGCATCCATCAGGTTGTTTCTCCATTGCCTCTACTTGGGACGCAGTTAGAAGGAAAGTATCACTGATCCCATGGGCTGCACTAGTGTGGGACAAGGCGATCCTTCCTCGGCATCAATTTTTGCTCTGGATCATCACCCGGCGGCGCCTCCCTACGCAGGTATTCTTGATGTCCTATGGTAGGCTTACAGGTGGCCGGTGTGTATTTTGCAAAGTTAGACCGGATTCGATAGACCACTTGTTTTTTGAATGTCCAATCCCCAACTCTCTAGCGAATTTTTGGGCTGGGAAATGCAATCTGCCTTGGTCTAACCGACCTTGGCTTCAAAACATTCTCTAGATCAGCAAGTATCTATCTGGAAGTGGATTTTACTTCGATATTGCCAAATTTTCGTTTGGGGCATTATGTTATGTAATATGGAAAACCAGGAATAATCTCATATTCCGGTCTTCGAGCCTATTTGTGCCCTCAATGAAACAACATATCATCAAGGCAGTCAAGGATAGAGCCATGACTTTTCAAAGAGTTGCTAATTCCCCGAGGAATAGAAGGTTGCAATGTTGTTGGGGCTTAGACCCTAGTATGTTTGATTAGTTCCTAGTAGGAGGGTTGGCATGTAATTGCTCCTTTTCTTTGTTGTTCTTGTACTTCTTTGTGAACTCCGCCCCCTCCACTTTTGTAATCTGTTGGTTGAAAATCATATATATATACTTACCATTTACCAAAAAAAAAAAATAATTGTACATTGCCAAGATAAGTGGACTTCTTACCGCACGTAACCAAGAAGAACACGGATGACGTTTCAATTTTTTATCATTTACTTAAGAAGAAGACTAATCTCTCTCACATGCCTAATAGTGGGATTTTTAACGAATGGCTCAGCCCACCATCTGCCATTGACTGGTGGATGAGCTCTAAGCCCAGCAAAGGCGCTCGTCGCAACGAGTTGCACGAGGCGAAGTGAGATTCAAAAGGAAAATTGACTTTTCGTGATGAGATTACAGATTAAGATTCTGAGATTAGTTAAACCGTTGCAGCAAGTATTGGATGATTTTTTGTATTTATGGAATCTAATTAAACAGCTCTGGCATTTGCGCGTGAAGTTGTTGTAACATGTGGTGAATTCGTCGACCGTAAAGTTGATTTATATGAGAAAAAATAGGATAATACAAACACACTTAAAATTGGCGAGAGTAATTAAATTGACAAAATTGCCAAAAGGTTTATAACCACCATACAAAATGGGAAAAAAGAGAAGTAGAGAAATGACGCCTGGAAAAGACAAAAATTTGTCCTAAACGACAAGCTACGCCTCCATGTCCAAATGAAGGATTACGTGAAAGCGATGTTAGAATAAATATAATAAAATTGACGATCCCGATTTACCATTCACGAATAAAAATAGTGCAATATCAGGAATGTTTTGTGGAAGTGTAAAGAATTGGTATATACCTCCAGCCATTGATGAAATTTTGTAAAAACGCGAAAATCTCAAATCTCAAATAGATGTGCGTGCTGCAAATATGGAATTCCTAACCTATATGTTGCATTCCATTGTCCAATACCCCCTCAAAATTTGATTGTGTTTTTTTTTTAAGTGATAGGGTTTGGTATAGACAATTTGATGTATTTATTCCGTTTCTTACGTTACCGATCTCTAGTAACAATTAAAATGGACAGTTACCACATAATCAATTTGAGTAATAAATCAGACAATAAATCAGAATCAATTTAGGAAACTAAATGTGGGATCATTTAATAGTCAATATATATTATTATTTTTTAAAATATTATAATTATGATTTTAAAATATCATAACATTCTCCCACTTGATCCCGACATTCCATTAAGAAATATTAACCCAAGTATACATAAACATCATGCTAAGATGAAATACATGAATAATGTCAATAAGTCCTATCAAAATGAGTATTATCTTCCATATATCACAATGTGTCTCATCAGCTCATATGTGATAACATAACTTAATGAATAAACACTATGTTCATTCCAGGTCAAAGAAGAATGCAATTCTCAGAAACAATAGAATATGTAGACCAAAAATTGAGAATAACATCACAATTGAATGAAAGTTTTACAAATTCTTCCATATGAAGAAAATTTACATAATATAACCAATTTCCATCCTAACTACCTGATCCTTATAACTCATTATTGGCATGCCTTTAGTTAAATGATCAGCTAACATCAATTCAGTGCAAACTTGTCCAATGACCACTTTGTTCTCTCTAACACGTTCCCATATGGCTAAATATTTAATATCGATGTGGTTGATTCGACTACCCTTTTGTGGTTTTTAGTTAAGAAAACCGTAGCTGAATTGTCACAATATATCCTTAATAGCTTAGCAATGGAATCCACATCTCTAAGCCACGATATGAAACTCTTCAACTACACCCCATATGAGGTGGCCTCAAAGTAGGACACAAACTTAGCTCGTCTATATATAAACATGTAACATTTTGTACCATGAATGTATCTCATTACCTTCTTTGCAATTTTTCAATGGCCGGTACTTGGATTATTCTGATATTTTTTCCAACATTCCCATAACAAAAGCAATGTCAAGTTGAGTGCAAACTTGAGCACATATCAAGCTTCCAATAGCAGAAGTATATATAATTTTTCTTTGTTCCCTTTCTAGATCATTCTTTGCATATTAGTTCAAATTAAATTTGTCACCATTCACAATAAGTATTATATTTAATGAACAATCTTTCATCCGTAATCTCTAAGACTTTATTGATATAAGTTTCTTGAGATAGTCCTAAATTCCTCAAGGTCTATCTCTATGGATCTTAATACCAATCACGTAAGATTCCTCACCCATATTTTTTATGCCGAAACTCTTAGAGAGGAATCATTTCACCTCATATAGTAACCCCTCAATATTGGTTGGGAGTAAAATTTCATTTACATAAAGAACAAGAAAACAAATTTTGCTCCCACTAACCTTTTGATATATACACTGATCCATAACATTCTCTACAAAACTAAATGAAGAGATTGTGTTATGGAACCTTAACTACTATTAACGGGATGCTTGTTTCAAGTCATATATAGATTTTTAAGCTTGCACACCAAATGCTTACCATTACTAGAGGAGAATTTTCAGGTTGTTTCATATAAACCTCTTCCTCTAATTCTCCATTGAGAAACATCATTTTCACATCTATTTAATGCAATCTAATATTAAAATGGATAACCAATGCCAAAACAATATGAAAGGAATATTTCTTAAATACTAGAGAAAAAGCCTCTATGTAATCAATCCCCTTCGCTTGAGTGAATTATATGGCAATGAGTCTACTTTATATCTCTTAGTATTACCCAATAAGTCTTTCTTAGTTTTAAAGATCCAATTACAACCAGTGGCCCTCGCCCCATTAGGTAACTCTACTAAATCCCAAACTTCATTAGATGCCATGGAACTCATATCTTCTTTTATGGCATTGTACCACAAATTTGATTTATCACAACTCATGGCTTGTAAAAATATTTAAAGATCATTTGCAGCTCCAACATTATAATGAGATTTTTGTAAATACACAACATAATCACTAGGAATTAATGATTTCTTTATTCTAGCAGATCTTTTTAATGTTGCATTAACATTCTCTTAAAGATCATGTTGTTTAATCGGTTGTTCAATAATTTATGATAATTACTGAATGATTCGATCTATCGGATTAATATCAACAAGTTGTGCAATCTCAATAATTGATTGTTCAATAGCCTAATTAATAGGAGGGGCATTATGAATCTAATACTTGATGTGGAAAGTGGAGTATCTGAATGATCTTTCTCAAGAATAGATCCCTAAAGTGATTGCTTCCACTAATCAAGTCATTCTTAAGAAACTCAACGTTTTCTAATTCCACAATCCTAGTGGTGTTGTACCATAGTATTTACCATCTCTATTTGATCATGATTTTGATATGTTTATCGCATTGTTTCTCTACTTTGGTTTTAAATACCTTAAAGGCATCTAATACTTCATGCTTATTATGAAGCGAGAAGAGAGACATGAAACATGATTAATCATCTATGATAAAGATAGAGTACGTTTGACCATAAAACTCCATATTTGACCATAAATTTCTACATGTATGAATTCTAATATTTCCATACTCCTATTGCCACCTTTCATTGACTTGTTGGTCTACTTTCCTTTATGCAGTCCACACAAATGTTAATATTAGTAAAATCTAAAGTATAAAGTACTCTATCATTTACTAATTGCTTAATTCTATCTATGGAGATAATCTTCGATGCCATCACAAAGAAGAACCATCATTCACAACATAATCATTTGATATCAACATCATCATGAACATACATTGCATTATAAAAGCATTGTCTAGTAAATCAATTCAAAAAGGACCATCAAACAAATTATCATTCCTAACAATTTTAAATTTAAACGACAAATTGAATATTAAATCTCAAAAATTAAAGTTATAATCTAATGGTAATTGTCTTCAAACTAAAATCAAGTTTCTAAAGAAAATAGGAACATAAAATGTCATTTCCAAATTGAAAACAAAACCATTATTGAGAACCAATCTACATGTTCTAATAGTTTCCACATGTGAATATATCCTATTTCTAGAATAGATGCATTGTTCACTTTTCATTAGCTTCAATTGATTTTGAACACCCTCTAAAGAGTATGAAATGTAGATTGTAGATTCGGAGTCAATCCACTAAACTATGTGACTTACACAACTATATTAGATTCATAACAAATACATGAGATTTGATTATCTTTCTTCTCAAGTCATGCCTTAAATTTGACATAAACCTTCCTTATATGCCTAATTCTTTTACAGAAGAAGGTCAACTTGGGAAGGTATTTTACCCTTTCCTTTTTGCATGCATTGCTCTTTAAACTTACCTTGTGTTGTCAAATAATTACTCTCATCTAATTACATAAACAACCTTTCTTCCTTTTAAACACACATGGTCATAAGTTCATTGACCATTTATTTTTATGCGTGTTATAGGATATCTTAAAAGGTACATACTATTATGGGAGAGCGCTTAGAATATAATACACAAAGGAAAGATTCAAATATACCAACCTCAAGGTTCCTTAGCTAGTTATAATATTCCTCATCTTCATGATGTGATCACACACACCTATAACATTAGTGAGCTTCAACGATGAAAATTTCATAATTAGAGTCATGGCATGGGACTTTTTAAAAGTTTCAAATTGTGCACCCATAGCCTATAGCAATGCTTTGGCATTATTATGTTAAGTGACTGAACCACGAATACTAGCAAAAAATTTAGCCCTTATGAACATTATACTAAAGCGGTTAGACCACTCCCATTTTTCATAAAGAGCAACTTCAACCGAAGTACTAGTATCAATAAAAGCAATTGGTTTATCTTTCCAAATAGCATAATTAATGTCCATGCACCCCAATTAAATAATGATTAATTCTTTTGAATTTTATAGTTTTCAGCAATTATATGGAAACATCATTTTTAAATTCAAAAAAATTCACAGGTTACAAAACTACATATCAAACAATCATGCTTATCTCAAAATTTGAGGCAAAGTATACATAAAATCATGTTTTACCAATGTAAAATATATCACAAAATATGAATCATATAACATAAAAACTGCTTATGGGCAAAGTTTTTGATTTATATAGATTCATGATTATTTTATGAAGAAATTATCATATTATATTCCTTTTCTTAATCCTATGGGTAAACTAAGAAAAATAATATAATATTTCATTATAATTAAATCTATTAATATAATAAAAATTCATATAGGATAAAATTCATTATATTAATATGATTAATTACAATCAATGTCTATTTCTAAATGTGATTCGAATGTTCTTAATATATAATTTAACTAATTAAATATGTTGTGGTTACTCTTTAATTAATTAAAATATATGGATCACTGGACATTTGTTTCATGCATAAAATATTCACAAATAATGGATGAAAGGGTAAGAAAGTAAATTAATGCACCATGTCCTTTTCAATATGTTATTCAATTTTTTTAAATATATATAATTTAAAATTAGAAATGCTGTGGCTAATCTTTAATTAAGTAAATATACATAGATCACTAGACATTTAATTTTACGAGAAAATATTCATAAACATTGCACGTAGGAGCAAAAACATTAATATCACATATAAAGGGGTAAAACTGGAATTTTGCATGCAAGGTTAGAATTGGAATTTCATCGGTAAGGGATCTAATGGGAATTTTACACCCAAAAGGGCAAAATCACAAATTTTCGCCCTCAAATAGGGGTAAAATCGTAGCCAAGGAAGAACTGTAATTTTTCTTTATGCGAAGGGGCAAAATCGTAATTTAGGTGGGCAGGGCAAAACCGGATTCCGAAATGTGCAGCGGGGCAGAGCTGGAATTGCATCGTAGGACCCCTTGGTCCGCGTGCAATGCACGCGCTCGATGCAGTCCGTTGGGCACGTGCAACACGCGAGTTTGGCCAGAATTCACAATTCCGTTCCAAGCCACAAAAGATCCGAATTTTACCAATTTATAATCCAGTGAAAACATACAAAACTCCTCCAAATTTTACTGATTTATAGTCCAATGAAAACAAACAAATTCCAAAATTTCATCGATTCAGAGATCATATAAGCTCGGATACCATTGATAGACAAAATATAATAAAATCGACGATCCTGATTTATCATTTACAAACAAAAAACGTGCAATATCGGAAACATTTTGTAGAAGCATAAACGATTGGTACATACCTCTAGTCATCAATGAAATTTTGCAAAAATGGGGAAACCTCAAATCTCGAACGGATGCACGTAGCAAATATGAAATCACCCAACCTATGCATCACATTCCACTATCCAATATCCCTCAAAATCCGATGGTGTGTTTTTCTGAAGTGATAAGGTTTGGTCTAGATGACCTGACGTATTTATTCAATTTCTTACATTACCAATGTTTTCCATCAAAACCGTTATGATAATAATTAAATCGAGCAGTTAACATATAATAAACTTGGGTAATAAAGTAGGTAATAAATCGGAATCAATTTAGCAAACTGAACGTGGAATCATATAATAGTTGTTATATATTATTATTTTAAAATATCATGACAAGCCATACAACATATGTATTTGCTAAAAGTCCCCAAAGACAACGCCATGAAAACACCACGTTAGCTGCTGACAGCGACACCATGGACGATTCACTCTCCTTACTCACTCAGACGCTTCTCTAATCTCGTTCATGAAGGCCCTGAGGTTCTTGTCCGAAGACCCACCTTCCTTCACGGCCTCCCTCGCCAGCTCCCTAAACTTCTGGGCATTCCTTCTCATCTCCTCCCCTTCCTCTCCATCTCCCACCACCAGCTCCAAGCACCTCCTCATCTGGCCGCTCTCCACCAGGCCTTGCTCGTTCGGTGTCACCTTCAGCCCGGTCCTCCACACGTCTGCCACGAGCTTGGCGTTCGTCTGCTGATCGCTCCACTGCGGGAACACCACCACGGGTACCCCGCAGACCAGGCTCTCCAATGTGGAGTTCCATCCGCAGTGCGTCACAAAGCACCCCACTGAAGGGTGAGATAGGACCTCCACTTGCGAGCACCATGGCACTATCATCCCTAGCTTTTCTAGTTCTTCTTTGAAGCTCAACCTATCCTCGTCTCTCTCTTCTTTCCCGCTTTCCCGGATGACCCACAAGAATGGCCGGCCGGCCTCTAAGAGCGCCCGTGCCATTTCCTCCTTCTGTGGCTTCGATAGCATGGAGATGCTGCCAAACGACAGGTAGATCACCGATGCCTTTGGCTTCGTGTCCAGCCACTCCATGTAGCTACTCGAGCTCTTGAAGAGATCACCTCCGAAGGAAGTGTCTGATGGATCTTGCCCGTCCAAAAACGCAGACGGGATCAGTGGCCCGATCCCAATCATCTCGAGCTTATCAATAGCCCGTATGGCGTCAGGTTCCAGCGCATCGAAGGTGTTTGCCAAAATCCTTGGATTGGCCTCCTGACGTAGTACCTCGAAATGCCGTTGGAGAAGCGGGAGGCTGAAGTTGTACTCATTTTTAGCATTGCAAAAGGAGGGTATGTCGCCAGCCATGAGAGCCGGCAACCCAGGCAATTGGATTGGCACCGAAGGATTGTCGCCTGTGCTTCGAATAAGATCACCGTAGCCATGGAAGTAATAATAGTAGAAATCCAAAACAGCGGCTGGCTGAATCCAAACGAGTGTCGAAGGAATGCCATGAGAACGAGCGACTTCGGCAGCCCACGGAAGGAGGGTGGTGTAGAATACACCCGAGAATCGCCGACCGTTCCCATGGTTCAAGGCGATGAGGTCACTTAAAGTCTGTGATCCTCGTCGGTCGAGCTCATCCATGTATAGGTCGATATCATCCCAGTTGTCCAAACCGTCGTCGTAGCCATCGGAGAAGCTGGCGAAGGATAGCCCTGCGGAGGAAGATTTCGACTCGGCCATGCAGTGGCGGGCACGAATGGCGGTGGCGAAGGTCACGTGAGCGCCAACACGCAGGAGTCGCTTGGCGAATTGGAGGGAAGGGTTTATGTGGCCCTGGGCGGGGAAGGTCACGAGGAGGAAGTGTGAAGGTGCCATGGACGAAGCTTAAAGAAAATTTTGGGAAACAGTAATGACGCTGAGACAGCAGTTGGCAGAAGATACGCCGAGTGTGGATTGAGAGAGGATTAACGAGGAGATTAAGGTGGAGGCTGTCCGTTATAAATAAGGATGTTTCTATAATTATTAAGTCTTGTATGATGAGGTGTCATCTGATGTTAATCTGATTTTTTTTATTTCCTTTTTTTTTTTTGGCCTCAATCATAAATGGTACGGTGGATATGACTGATGGAACCCTCATCTACTTTTTACCTTATTTGTGCCTACCTCGTGCCTCGTGGTCAAGTGCATGCCACGTGCATGTAATTACTTACAATTTACAAAATCCATCTCTACTCCACTAACTCACTCAGGCCTCTCCTCCCCCCATCCGTCAATCACAACCGCACGTCTATGACCTCTTTGTATCTTTTCCTCCCTCTCGTAAACAAATTTACATTAACTCCGTACGCATAGGATAATCATATGATCAATAGTTACAATAGTGTGGGTAATGTCAAGGGTGACGATGCTTCCATAATAGGATTGAGAACTACACTAACAAGAATTGTTACAATTTCAAGTTTCAAGATATACAAAGTAAATTTTAGATTCCAAAAATTGAAATATTTGTTTCGGGTAAGAAGGTTCGAGGTTCCTAAACATTAAGGTTTCCTATGAACTTAGTTCATAGACTCGAGTCGCAAACTCATGGCAAGTATGCTATCCCCACACATGACTCTCATGGCCTTAATAGGGACTGCTTGTCAGCCAATAAGTTGCTTCTCAAGTCATGAGCTTAGATCATAATAATCTCAAGAATATCAAAAATTTTGATGCACGAGATTTCCTAAGGACAAGTGCAGAGCATACTTTAGGATTTTTCTTAATCATAGTGTTTGTTTAGAACCATCGTTCTGGGCTAGAAGAGAATGGGAGTATTTAGAAGATCATGTTGGAAGTAGAGTACACAACACACTTCTTATTTCACTCTCTGATTTTTACAATGAGGGCTCATTGCTTTTATATAGGCAGAGAAGGTTACAAGAGACAAGAGCAAGCAGACTAGCCTTACTTGGACATAATTATGAGAATAAACTAGCCACTTATGGGCTACACGCATAGGGAGTTCTAAAGAAATCTCGTGACAAGTTATGAACAGTGGTTTTTCACTTGGTACTACAGTAAAAACATACTAGATGAACAGTGAACAATGTACAGTGTTTTTAGGACGGCATTTATTTGTCTCTTTCGTCTCTAGCATTGTAGTCATAGTCTAAATCATCAGAGTTATGGTGAGCTAACTGTTCCTTGAAGAGAGCGTATTCATCGATATCTGATGGACTGGAGCTTCCATCTTTTTCCCTTTTGAAAGCACGGATGAAATTCTTGATTTCTTCTACCGACAGGTCTAGTGGATGGGAGGAGCTAGCACCAAAAGAGCCAGAAAAATGGGCTAATTTGGGGTGTCTCCCCAAGGGTCTTATGAAAGCGGCCCTCCATGGATTATAGGGGTGGAGGAGTCTGGATTGTTCTGTCGAAAGGTATGGAGAGCCTATTGAATTTGTTTTCTTGTAGAATCCCAGGCTTCAAGGTGGTCCCAAAAATAGGGGACTTGGGCGGATAGCCATGCTTTTGGTGGGATGATACAATTTTCTTGACATGGGATTCTTTGGAGTTCACGTGATGCTGGTCTGCTTGTGGTAATGGAGTATGGAAGCATCTAGTGAATTCGAGCAAATTCTTGGGAAACTTGAGGCTTGTAATTTGAAGTTCCCTGCAATAGAAGGTTTGTCAGAAATCCATCCAGATAGATGGGAAAATGTCCATGGTTGGTGGAATAGGACAATAGTGTGTCTTTCTGGTTTAGGTCTTCCTTGAACGATTTTGGACTTTGAAGAGTTCTCTCCAATATTTGAGTGGTTTATTCCATGCAAAGATATCTAAGAGATATATCTGGTTATGAACTTGACCTTCTCCGTCTTTTTTAAGGACCTGCAAAAGTTTGTCAGTGGGGAATTTAATGGTTATGGTGTATAAGTTGAACATATACCAAAGTAACCATTTGAGATCTTTTGGGAATTTGTCATTAGGAAACCATTTGAGGGGATATATTAATGTATATTATAGATGAAGTCCATTTGCTCTGAGCATTAATCCTCCATGTTCTCGGAAGATTCAAAGGTGATATTCCCACATTAATCCTGGGAGTCTTTCTTTCAGAATATTGTGGTGAATTGCTAGTGGAACATCAGGAGGGTACTTAAGGCTCGGCCAACCACCTTGTATATTGGTGGTGCGGTATGTATCTTGAAAGGGTTCCTTCTTGACATACATGTTTATAACCTCCAATGGTTCTTTTGGTCGGGACAAGAAATCGGCAAGGACATTCTTAGTCTTTCGAATGTGTTTGACTTCAAATGAGTATTTGGAAAACCATTCAACCCACCTAAGCAATTGTGGATGGGGAACTTGCTTTTGTTTAAATTTTAACATCTGATGGAAAGAGGACATATCCATTTCAACAAGAAAATGGTGTCAAATGAGGTGAAATTCAAACTTCTTGATACCATACTTAACTGCAAGTATTTCTTTAAAAGTGAAATGGTAATGGATTTTTGCTTAAGAGAATCAACTACTTTTGTAGGCACAAATATGCCGGATGGCATCAATTTCTTTGAAAAGAATGGCTGCCCAATATTTGTCCCTGGCATCAATTTGGAGAATCCACTTGCCATTGGATGGGATTTTTAAAGGAGGAAGGTGTTGTAAGAGTTGTTTAAGCTGGGAAACGGCTCGAGTCTCTTTGGGTCCCCATGGGGAGGATTTTTCTTAAGCATTCTTTGAAGAGGTCTAAGATTTTTGGAGATGTGAGGAACAAAATCTCGTAGATAATTTACAATGCCAAGAAATTGCTGAATTTGTTTAGTATTTAGATCCTTTTCAGGAAATTTTTAGAGTTCATCAGTAATATGAGGTTCATGGCAGTAGGTTCCTTCTTTCAGACGCATGCCAAGGAATTCAATTTCCTTTTAGGCAATAATCATTTTTTTCTGAGAGAGCATAATGTCATGCTTTTTAACAATATCAACAAATTGTGTCAAAAGTTGATAGTGAGATTGTTCATTAAGACTGAACAGAAGGATGTCGTCAATATAGATCTGGGAGTTTGGAAGGATTGGCTCAAAGATTTTGCATATAGCTTTTTGGAAAAGGGAAGGTGCAGTTTTGAGACCAAAAGGGACAACTGTCCATTGGAAATGTTGGTTTGGGATACAGAACCTTGTCTTGGGTCTGTCCGATGGATCAATGCCCAATTGCCAAAATTCTGCCTTAAGATAAAACTTTGAGTAGATCTTTGCTTGAGCAAGGCTAAAAAGAGAGAATTTTGATGGGACAATGAGAATTTGTCATCTTGAAGGAACTGATTCAGGGGTTGATAATTAATTACTAATCTCACTTTCCCCCGATTTTGCTCTACTTGCTTGTTGATATAGAATGCTTCACATGCCCATTAAGAGTTAGAGGGTTCAATGAAACCTTGTGATAGTAGTTCTGCACACTCTTGTTGAGCAAGTGTGAGATGGTCAGAGCTCATTTCGGAGTGATTGGCTTTTGTGCTATTAATGTCTTTATTCCTTTTGAAATGAAGTTTGACATAAAAAAGAGAGTTTTTTCACAAGGGTTGGGTGCAAGTTTGGGAAAATTGGGAATATGTCTCAACACAAGAAGAAAGTAAACTTTGGATTATTGGGTCTAGTATGGCTGGTTGGAGAGCATAAAATCGCTTGATTTCCACAAATTCCCTGAACTTATTTTTAAAACGAAGGCCATGGGAAAGGATTCTAAGCTTGGGAAGCTGAGTTAGGATGTCTCAACCAATGATGATATTTTTGTCTAAAGACCTAGAACCAAGGACTTTGGTGGTAATAGAACACTAGGGAAAGAATTAAATAGTAATGGGTTTACTATGATACTTGGTAGCAAAAGTGTCACAAGAAGTTGAATTGAAATACCTGGTATAGGGTTTCCAAAATTCTTCCGGGAGAATCTTTGTGTCTAGGATGGGAGAACTTGCTCCAGTATCAATAAGTGCCACCAAGGGGATTGGTTTGTGGTATTTAGACAAGATGATATGAATGGAAATGTATGGATGGTGTACTAATTCAATAATGTCCCAACCAATGATGATATCTTTGTCTAAAGTCCTAGAACCAAGGACTTTGGTGGTAATAGAACACTAGGGAAAGAATTGAATAGTAATGGGTTTACTACGATACTTGGTAGCAAAAGTGTCACTAGAAGCTGAATTGAAATACCTGGTATAGGGTTTCCAAAATTCTTCTAGGAGAATCTTTGTGTCTAGGATGGAAGAACTTGCTCCAGTATCAATAAGTGCCACCAAGGGGATTGGTTTGTGATATTTAGACAAGAGGATATGAATGAGAATGTATGGATGGTGTACTGATTCAGTGATGTGGATCTCATCAGGAGAATCAGAGAATAAGGTGAACACATCATTCTCAGAATCTGAGCCTGAGTCTGAGCTATATATTTGGATAGCATAGAGAGTATTTTCAAATGGCTGATCGTCTAAGGAGAAGACAAACTCAATGTCAGAATCATCAAGTTGAATAAAAGCATTTTATCAATCAGATGGCTTCTACGACTCTTTGCCTTTGGACAATTTTTGGCAAAATGTCATTTTTTGTTGCATACATAACATGTGTCCTTGCTTCGCTTCTTGGAGAAGCGATGATGGCTTTTACGCAAAAATTTCCATTTACCTTTGTTTTTCCATTTGCGTGTCTTTTTGAAGGAAAGTCGTTTAAAGTGTCTTTTCTTTTTGTAGCCTATGCAGGAAGGATTGGAGCAATCCTTAGGACATTTGATCTTTAAACCAGGTTTGAAGCACGCCTTGTCAAGATGCCTGTTTTCTTTTAGGAAGCTTCGGAAAGCTTATCTACAAAGGCAAAGTTCTTCTATGGCGATATGAATGGCCTACTGGATTTCACCAAGAGTGGCCTCTGTTAGGCTTTTTTGTCGTTGTTGTAGAGTTTTTTCTGCAACTTGGCTAAGTTCTCTTGGGATAGATGTGAGGAAAATAGGCTTGAGGTTCCAATATGGACCAAATAAATAAAATAACTTGATCATAGCTTGGAAGTGTCGGTCAAGATCTTTGCGCCTTAATGAGCAACATTTTCGGTCGAAGGATTCCTTTCTTTTGAGCTCTTTGGAGTCTTCAAGTTTGCCAATGAAATACATGTGGATAATCTAGATAGCATTATCCAACGACTGAGTTAAGAAGTACATCTGATCTTGTTCAGAGGCAGTATGCCACCAATCTTTAAGTGCTCCTATAAAACGGCTGGTAAATTCCAAGAAAATATCATAAGTGATGGGTTCAGCCTGGTAGTGAGCCAAGCATGGAATTCCTGGAGCCTATCAGGCCACTTATAATACGAAATGTCATCCAAGGTGAAATAAACTTTGGTGGTGTATTCCGGGTTCAGAGAATATCTCTTCGTCTTTGACACTGTCTGTCATAAACAAGGTTTCTTCCGAAGAAGATGATTCGATAAAAATGTCAGAATCGGATTCAGACGAAGTTTCAACCTGTCTTGTTGTAGACGGTTTGATGATAGCAATTGAAGGAATTTGCTGCCGAAAAAGTTCTCGAGTGGATTGGAAATGGTCAAGGTATCAGGTGGATTACTAGGAGGATGATCACTAGGAGGGTGTTCAGGTGTACCATGAGGGGATGGTGATCTTGTAGGAGTGGGAGATTCCTTTGGCTTTTGTTTAAGCCTACGAAGTTTTTCACGAAGAACCAGGAAATTGTTTTGAGGTGGAGGGGTGGCTAAGCTGAGAACAGTAGCAAATGAGGATGATGATCCAAGATACGATTTTGGTTTGGGTAGTAAGGAGAGAGAGGGAAAAAATGTGGATCAATTGAAGTGAATGACTGTTGACTTTTGAGAATTTGGATTTGTCTTTTGAGCTTCTCAATTTCTAGCTTCTAATATTCCAAATAATGGCTAGTAGGTGTCTGCTTGGTCTTTAGCAGATGAAGCCTTTTTTGGAAGTCTTTGAGCATGCACTAGGATAAGTTAGTAGTCTTGTCTACACGTTCGAGATGTGTAGCGACAGTGCCAAGAAGCTCATTTTGGGCCAAAACATTTTCAGTTTGCCAGTTCAAAACAGTTTCGGCAGCAGAGGGTTGCTTGCGACATCGAGGCCAGTGGAGTTTGGTATCTTGGGTGAATGCTGAAACCTTTGGTGTGGATCCGAGAATTTTTCCAATAGAGGAAATTTTTGGGGACGGGTGCTGGTTTCAAATGATTCTGTGGCCTTGAGTGGAGGGAAGTCATCGGGGTGGAACATGCATATACTGGGTAAAATAGGGAGTGGAACTGGTTTAGGTGTACAAGTGCTTGGCATGGGTAAGTTCAGGGGATAGGAATGATTCCTTTTCACCCATTTCTGAATCGGCTTATAAAAAGTGGAAGTGATCATGGGTTTGGTTGGGGGTTGAGGAGAAGGGATTGGCTTGTAGGGAGGTGGAGATGAGGTTACCATAGGAGGTTTGGGTGGTCCATAGGAAACAATGAAATGATATTTGCCACCATTTTCTCCTAGAGGTCCGACAGTTGGATCTCCGTCAAGATACATTTGGTAAAGGGTATCCTTATTTTTATTCTTTTTCGAAGAAGGTCTATCATCTTTGTCTTCAAATTTTTGGTATAGTATGAGCAAGCACAATCTGGATCCCAGAAACAATACCCAACAGGGTCTTTGAAAAGATGGATTGGTTATCCCTAAGAACCAAAAGAGTGGACAAATCGTTTGTCATTTGGTTCGTCTAAAACGGGGTTAGTAGGATAGGATGTGAAATGAAGGATGGTAGGAAAAATGGAGGAAGATTCCTCCTTAGTTTTACTAAACTTGATGGCAACGGTACCATCTTTTTTCTTGGTGAACTGTGGTTCACTAGATTGGACCGGTTTGCAACTCTGATGGAGTTTTTCATAGTTGGTGACCCAACTATCAAGGAAGAGTTTAACACGCTCATTTCTCGAGATCTAGCGGGGGACATAGATGCAGGAGGTCTAGTCGTGATCGACCGAAATAACAAGAGTATCTTTAGAATTTGGGATGTTAAGATCAATGGCATGGTTCTGGACACGGTAGATCATTTGGTAGTGTAAGGTGGCAGCAATAGATCCAAGAGTTTGAGGGGCACTAGTGATTTGTAGTTGAACCTTAAGAGTAGTAAGCAAGTTGGGATTTGCAAGAGCGATGTTGAAATTTGGGAAGAATGTAACAAAGACAGTTCCCGCATTCATGGTTATCTGAATGGTGCCAACACAAGCTTGCTGATATTCCAAAAATTTGATATCTAGCAGGGCTATTCGTGCAGTAACCGGTAGGCCTTTTCGACCATGAAAGGTTAAGGCAAGGCAGATGGCTCTAAAATGGAGATGAGTATAGCCTTGTTGGATCCATTATGATGGAAACTTTGGTGGTATCTGAAGAGTGACAAACTGTTCTTGTTCAGTTGTCTAGATAGGATGTTGATCAAATCTAGGAGATTGAACATACTCCTTTATGGTGCGAGGGGTATGTTTGATGAGGTGTTTAATGGATTGAAGAGGTGAAAATGAAAGTGGTTTAGTAAAAGCAGTATAGGGGTTCATCATGGGAAGCTGAGTTTTTGAAATCTTACTATCCTCTGTTAGGTAAGTGACCTCATAAAGATAGTCTATTTTTAAACATGAAGACTTTCGAAGTTCTAGTGGAGACTAGAGAGAAAAATTAGAGGTATGAGAAATGGGAAGAGAAATAGATGATGAGTCTGGTGTTTCCATGGGATGAGAAGTACTCTTCTAGTAACAAAACGTAGTAATGACCAAACTAAAATGATTCAAAGAAATCCATGGCTCTGATACCATCCTATGTTTTCTTATTTAATATTTTCGCACCATCCTAAGGTATTTAATGGTATCTGATGATGAGTATATAATCTAAAACCACTAATATGAGCTTCCATTTTCGGCGATATCCATAACATAAACTTATACTTTATTAAAATTTCATATTATTTTGGTATCTAAATTTGAGTTGTGGCTAATGGATTGTAATAGTAAATAATGATTGTTAGAGGTGATGAAATACTACAACTGTTTAATTAAGAATACAGGCAAAACTTGAGTACACCCTAGAATTGGTGATAGGATAGGTTCTAGGTTATAGGTTATCCGGGTATGTAGAACATATTTCAAGTTCTAAAAACTGAGGAATCAGTTTTGATGTGTAAATTCCAGATTCTAAGTAGAACCTATGGAACCTAGATTGTCCCTAAAACTGTTCATCCATAATATGTGTAATGGCTCTTTCTCCCACCTCTATTGCATTCAGGTTATGAGGTTGCCAAGAATTTGTAGCACCCGTATTAGTACAGGCTTTCTCAACAATTTTCTCAAACTGGATAGTGGCCCCTTCAATTAGGCATAGCAGGGACCCTCTCTCTCTCCCTCTCTAATAAAGTTAAGCTACTTTTGATCATCCAAATTCGGATTGAACTTGTAATTCTATGTTTGGGAGGAAAGTGAAGTGATGGATAAGTTTCACATTTATAAAGTTTAGCTGTAATGTCAATTATCATCATGCGAAAAGCATTCGATGAATTTGTGATTTCGTTTGTTTGACAAAAAATTAACGATTTGAAGAATATTTTCTTGAAAATGATAATTAATATCATTTGAAATATTTAGTCAATGAAAAATGTTTATATTTTTTACAATAGCATATGTCTAAATATTTTCAAAAATGATAAAAATATTTTTTGTTTATTCAATTTTGTTAGTGATATAAGCATAACTTTTAGAAAAATATTTTTTTAAATTATTTATTTTTTGCAAAATAAACGGAGTCTATATTTCTAAACTCGACGAGTTTGTATTCGAAATGCAGTCAACAAGTGTTAAAAAATCAATGTACTCATTACGAGGAGACTGCTTGATACAAAAAGAAAAAAAGAGCACTAGACATATCAAACTTGTATACTTTTGGCATCCCATATGAGCTCTCTTTTCCTCATTTCAAACTCAACATCGGCAACAGAAGAATTGTAATGATTTTTAGTATCAAGAGTGGGAGCTTGTGAAGCACGAATCCAACGGTACTTTGAGTGTTAGAGTCATTCTTAAGAATAAGAGTCGCATGTCTATAATTTTATTCATTGAAATCTACACAGTGACAGCTAATTTATAACTTAACCAATCAATTTTTGATCATCAAGCAAACTCATTTTTGAACTAATGAGTCGAACATATGCAAATGAAGAATAGTCCTATTTATAATAAATAAAAATTTAAATTTATTTGTACAAGGATGATTACACGCATCTAATTTTTTTACCGACTTTTGGTCATAGGTCATCCTTGTCAAAATTTCTACCGTCTTGCTCTGCAAGGGCTTTCCTACAACGCCCAATTTGATCAAATTGGATGGTGGGATCGCTGAACATCATGATGAAACTATCCAATCTAGATGGGATCCGAAGTTACACGATTTTTGCAAATCACATGATGAGATCATGGAAATTAAGTTGTGAGTTTCCTAGCGCCTTGAGAATCACTTCGTTTGGAGTTTCTTGCGGGGGGATATCATGATTTTTCTATCTCAATTATCCAATTACATGATAAATTTGCAAATGCATTGGGTTAGATGAATACTTTATCAAGAGTATTAGGTACCTAATAAGCAATCCACACTTTTAATAGTAGAAGAGAATATTTAAAATTGAATCTTGGTTGAACCAAAAAAGGGTCATTCTATTCAGAAAATTGTTCTTCATTATATATGACCGTGGTTTGGAGTAACAAGAATGCACATGCAAATAGAGTAACTGACAGAGAATTATTGATAGTCCATTTTAAAGTGTTTCCACAAAAACTAGTTACTGGGTATCTCATTATTATTATTTTATTTCTGAATCTTTAAGTGAATTTGTAATTTGTTAAGGATAAATAATTGTCCATTGCCAAGATAAGTGGAGATTTGTCTTACCAAAGATGGAAAAATTGCCACAAGAATTGGCCGACCAACCAGAGTAATATAATACATTCTTATCGCCCGCAACCAAGAAGAACTTGGATTACGTGCCAATTTTTTATCATTTACTTAGGAAGAAGACTAAACTTGAGCAAGTCTTTAAAAGGCTCAAGAAGAAAAATCCAAGGGTGGGAACTTATCTCACATCTTGGAGAGTTTTCTGTATTCCTTAACCATGGAGAAGAAAAATATCGAAGGTTAACAAGGGATGTTGGGAGCGGGCTCCTCGCTGTCATAAAATAAGTTGAGGATCCTTGCATTCCGCCAGAAACAAATCTGCTGGACAGGCGGAGGGAATCCTAACAAGAGGAAACTCCTTTGGAAGGTTAGAGAAAATCAGGTTAACATGTAATCTTAACCTATTTTCCAATGAAGCCAACCAAGCTCCGATTACATAATCTATCTCACATGTCTTATGGTAGGATTTTGAACGAATGGTCAACCCACCATGTGCCATTGACTAGTGGATGAGCTCTTCACCTAGCAAAGGCACTCGTTGCAACGAGTTGCACGAGGCAGGGTGAGATTCAAAAGGAAAATTGACCTTTCGAGATGAGATTACATATTAAATTTTTGGGATTAGTTAAATCATTAAAACAAATGTTGTGACGTCCTGAAATTCGAGCCCTTTGAGGTAGAAATGAACATTGATTTTGTCAATGCATTGTTGGTTGATCTTACTCGGAACTAATCACTCCTGAGATACTGACCTTGAGGGAAAAGGCTAGTGAGGACAGAATTCGTGCGACTAAAGAACATGAGTTGGGAAAACAACTCGACCGTGAGACTTGCGTAAGGACGATCCTATAGATATGCAAGCCGATTCTAGGGATGAATAGAAGTCGATCCACGGACATAACGTAATGGGATGACGGATGATTCCATTTACTGTTGTCGAGCCTGTGAACGACCCTA
Source organism: Angophora floribunda (assembly GCA_014182895.1). Taxonomy (NCBI): domain Eukaryota; kingdom Viridiplantae; phylum Streptophyta; class Magnoliopsida; order Myrtales; family Myrtaceae; genus Angophora; species Angophora floribunda. The sequence goes on from CM024712.1 coordinate 22,777,002, forward strand.
TGTCGATCATCGGTAATCGTGTACTTTTAAATAATAATCTATCATTTACAATTTCACATAGTCAAGGATGTCCATGTATCGAGAAGTCTTGAACGTAATTTGACATGAGTCGATTACACGTGAGTCATCGAAGCTGCATGTTAGTCTAAATGGTACCAAAATGGCATTCGGGTGAAATTGACATGGCATGAGAATCCAAGATTGGACTTCAAATTTTGGAAACGTCCGGATAAACTTTTGGACAATGCCTCTTTGACAATCAATAGTGTCAGTTGAGCCAGTAATTAGGAAAAGAGGTTTACGGACCAAGGAAATGAGCCTACGAGGACATGGGCCGGGCAAGACTAATGTGGGCCTCACGCCCAAGGTGGGACAATCACCGTGGTAGACCCGAGGCAAGCAAGTAAGCCCATTGGACCAAACCAACCATTTACCCTCTCGAGCCCGTTGTCTAAACTTGAGCCGATTTGAGTCCAACAAATTCCCGAGCCCGTTCCTATTCATTTTCTCTCCCGTTTCTTAGGCCCACCCTTCATTTTCAGCCCAAGGGCAGATTGGGAATTGTTCAAGGTGGAAATGACCATTTTGCCCCTAGATATTTTGAAGAAAAGTCAAAGAAGAGAGAGAAGATAGTGTCATCTTGCCTTGGGAGTTGAAGTTTGCATTAAATGGCCTTAATGAGGCCTTGAACCAGCTCTCATTTCACTCTCTCTCTCTTCCCTTCAGCCCTCTCAAAACCGTACCCTTCTCTCCCTTGTTTTCCCTTCATTCCTTCCAATTCCACAAGGAATTAGAAACCATGAACAATTCACAAATAACAAGAGAATCAAATAAACATGCACAAGTATGAGGAGTTCTCCTAACTAACTATCCAAAACCCATCGTACTTTATCACTCCAAGTATTGACTGGGCTTGATACCAAAACTGATGGGGATATCATGCCCGCCCTCGAGCAAGCAACAACCCTTATTTCACTTGTGGTCATTTGAATGCAACGTCCTAGGACATATCGTCAACCAATATTTTTATCTTTTAGTTAAACACATGTGGAAGAGAATCACAACTACTCAGTCAATTACAATAGCAGGGATAGCAGGAAAAACCCAATCAGAAACACATTAAAAAAGGGTCGCTTTATTTATTTACTGATTAACTCTAGGAAGTTTACAGGTACAAGACCTTACAATAGGCATCTTCCTATCAAGCCAACGAAACCAACAGGGTCAGAGTTAATCTACTTCCTTTAAATATGGCTAGGAATGACAACACGTCTTGATTCTCCTTACTATGGACTTGAAAGTGGTTAAATAATAACCATTGAAATAAAATCTCAATAAGTTATAATCTTAAGCCTCAATTAGGAAATTCACTCACTTTTAAGTGCAGCATTACCATGCAACCTATAATAGATCGCAAATTAATTGCAAAGCGCCCACCGTTTTGCCCTATCTATAATATGTAAAGAAATCTCACCTATAATATAAATCATCAGCCATCATATGCAATCATAGGCAATCTCACCTTACCTTGGCACATGTATATTGCGTTATACAATATAACTCATGCCATAGCAATTTCAACAAGCATTTCACATAATCAAAACACACATCATGCTTTTCTATGCATCAACATCCATAGGCGTTCAGATTATTACAACCCCTTAACCACGGTAGAACTTTATAGTTGGCAGTCTACTAGTCCAAAAACCAAACATTGTCCTTTCCATAGGCATGGCTATGTTCTAGGCATCCCTTTAGATGACAACATGGCTATGTTCTCAAAGGAGCATTGATCTAGCCTCTACCGTGACTCAGCATCTGACCACCGTCACGTAATCAATAAAAATCAAGCAACCTCAATGGCCACGGTACAACCCGAAGGTTGGCGATCTTCCGGCAACACCAAATATTCCTCTTGTGTGACCATGCAGCACAACGATCAACCATATCATTTTTTTCTTTTCTCTATCGCCAATGCAATCATGATTCATGCTCACACAATATGCTATTACAATTATCACATATATATTACAATGCAACAATTAATAATGGTCACGTGAACTTGCATAATTCAATAGTTCTAGATACAACCAACAAACAACAGTTCACGTCATCATCCAACAATCAGTCCCAACCAACTAACGTCACCATATTCACATGATACCCAAGATAGTAATTACCATTAACTATCCCCATAATAATCAATAATTACTGATAACTTATCCACATGTATTTACTTTAACAAATGATTGAGTACCTCAATTATTTAATCATAGCCAATTATTCCCATAAATAATTGATTATAACCAAATAATTATAAACTCGCATGATTCCCATAATAAATATTAATATCCAAGAAAGTATTTTAGTTAATTATCCTGATAAATAACTAACTCTAACAAAAATAATCATAATTATTCACCATTTTCATAAATAATTACTTAATAGTAAGTAATTTACTTTCATAAAATATTCAATGAATATTTAAAGGCCATATAATATTATCATATTATAACTATCAACCTCTCATAAATACGCAATAATTAAATAAGTATATATATTGCTCAAATTAATCAATTCTCAACATATAATCATAATTAATTATTTTTCCAAAATAATTAACTATCCATAAATAATTAATAATTCGAAATTAATTAATATTGTAAATAATTAATTAATTTCCACAAAATTATTTAATATTTCCATAAATAAAATAATTATAATTAATTATTCCCATAAATGATTAATCATAATTAACTAATACTAATCCTTCATTAACCAAATTAATTAACCATAAACAATATTAATATAATGAAATAATGCTAATTAACCATAATCCAATTTAATTAGCAATAAGCATAATTAAACTACCATTAGCTTATCTTAATCCCACTTAGGGTATATAGAACTTACTTAAGCATAAACAATCCTCATTAGTCACTAAACACACTTAGAACTAATTAAACTACCCCTAATTAAGGGATTAGGAAAACAATTCACTCATTTACGATTTTGATGACATGAATGCAACGGCAGCGGCGAAAAGGGGAATGTACGGGTACCTTCTGCAAATTGAGGAAAGGCGGCACAAGAAGCGAATCTTAGCCGAGAGCGGTTATCCACTTGATGAGAGGCCAAGAATGAGAGGACATCTACGGCTGAAGTGGCATGGGGCTAGCTAGTGGGCGATGCAGTGATTATGGATGGTAGCTAGCAACTCTGGCGACCAAGTGGGATGACAAGCTTAGTTGAAAGACAGAGGCATCCGGTCATGCAAGGTCGGGACACGGTGGCACAGACCAGAATAAAGGAAGGGAGCGGCTAAGCTAGGCGGTTGAGTGGCAGTATAGGGTGAAGGCGATCGGCTTGGGCAACTAAGGTGGTTGGTGACTAGTTGATAACTCTATTTTTAATAGAGTATTCTTGCTAAGTTAAACTTGATATTTGCTAAATTTTGATGAATTTTGAGTGAATTTAATTGCTACTCATGTAATTTTATTTTGTATGAAATATTTTCAGATCTTTCAATAATATTGCAATATCTTTCAGAATACTTCATCTTGAAGAAAAAGCTAGCCCAAATTAGATATTTAGAGAATTTGACCATGATTAAAGATAAAGTTTAAAGAAAATCAAGAAGGAATCTTTTTCAAATCTTAGTAGGAGTCGACTTAGGGCAGATTTTGGAGGCTACATATACCGCTCTTGTGTCACATATAAAAAGAAGAGAGGGGAGAATCTTGGGAGACACCATCTTTGCGGAAGATTTTGAGTTTTCTTAGATTTTGTTCTTCAATTTTAGTGGAGTTGGTGCAAGTCAAGGAGAGAAGGAGGAGACAAATCTGAACCTCCTTGTATCTCAATTTGTTGAATTTGTTTTTATTTAGTATTATGTTTTCTTTAATTCTTGTTAGTTTAGTTTTTGCTATGTTCTAAATTTCTTTTGTTAGAGTTATAATGGATCTTAATCATGATTGATTAATTTTCAAAGACTTTCATGCAATAAAATTGTTTTGATTGTGTCATTCTTTATCATGATCTTTATGCTTTTAACTTTTGAATGATTTTTTATATATACATGATATCGGGTGGAGATTGTGTGCATGCACGTTAGTGATATTGAACCATAAATTAAATTTAGGTAGTTTAAATTCACCTAAGGTTAGTGTGGGTTAACATACCTAATTAGGGATTATTAGATCGAAGTCGGCTTTTAATTCATCTTAGGGAAATTTCGCCAACACAATTGGAAATTAATTTGTTGCATGAAAAGTTCGGAAAATTAATTATGAATGGCTAAGTGAAGTTGGATGCTCTAACACTTTGTGATCTTTATAATTGTTAATTTTAGTTTGTTTTAGATTATTTTTATTTTACAATTTTAATTAGCTTTTGAATCCTTTAATTTTTTTTTACTCATCTATATTTTAGTCTTTTAATTAGTTTAGTTCACTTTTTACTTGTTTTTTCGATTTGGTTGGCTAAATTTTTGGATTGATTACTTTCGATAAGTAATTGGATAAAATAAATAAAACAGTTCTTGTGGGAACGATACTCACTTATCACTTTATGACTTGTTGATATTATGAACTTGCAATTCACCTAACACTAGCCAGCAAGATCGGGTCTGACACGGAATAGGGGAAAGGAAAGAAAAAGTAAAGGAGGAAGGATTAGCATTGAGTGATAGTTTGGTTGAGGTTTGAGGTGGGTTGCAATGGCTCAGCGCCGACGAGAGGTAGCTTTGGCTAGGTGAAAGACGATGAGATGGCAATGATTGAGCCAAGATCGGCAATCGACTAGATCTGGTTTAGTTAGGACAAAGCCGAAGGTTATTGACTAGTTTGGGCGAGACTAGCGGACGGCAAGCAACCAACAATCCAGCGGTGAACTGGTGAGATAGCTAAGGTTGGTTGGTGGTAGGGATGGCTGCCAATCGAGTCAAAACAGAGGCAAAGCAGCAACAACAATCGTCGGTTGTTGGGAAATGAAGAAGAAGAATAAGAAGAATAAAGGAAAGAAGAGGAAGAAGAAGATGTGTGGGAAAAGAGAAGATAGTGGGGAAGAAAAGTCAAAGAAGGAGGGCTGATAGGACAAGTAACGTGGGGAAGAGGGTGAGAGGGTGGCTAGAAAAATGGGGAAAAGAGAGAGGAGGAGAAAGAAAGAAAAGAGGGAGAACTTAGACTTCTAGGAGGGGTATGTTGGACATTTCACCCTCAAAATACAAATTCACAAATTAACGAGCTTGAGTAGTTCAACGAGGTGACATCCAATAATTTAATTGTGAAGTCATTGAAAATTCGATACCTAAAATCCTATTGAAATTCATGATTAAATTCAATCAAATGTGACTTTAGCACCGTCTAAACTATCGAGCGGTGTTAAGGGGTTTTTGCGCGTTTGACCCATGGTTGATAGTTTTCAATCCACATTTGTACCTCTTGGAATCATAGGCGACCCTCGGTAATCATGTAATCATGAGAGTTTGATTACTCACCTTGAGTACAAAGCCAAAATGGAAAACAGTTTAAAGTCATTCACAGTTAGTATCGTAGTCATGTGAAATCACCCGCAATCTAACCACCTACTTATGTTGAATTGATTTATTTCCTTTCACTAATTGGCTTGTAACAACGTGGTATTGTTCCTCTTTGATCTTTATGGTCGAGCGGTCTATCCTAATTGAATTCACTAATCGTATGTATATCGATCTTTAATTGCCTTTTTGAATAGATCAATTAACTCATGAGTGACCAATTTAGAGGAAATGTAACTAGCAACTCATTGATAAAATAACCATTTCATATATCTCAAAATGAGTCAAAATTCAGGACGTCACAGACATGGATGCTAGTTGGTGACGTGACACCGCCGATTGGCTAATGTGGACTACTTTTAATAATATTTTAATATTTTTTGAAATATTTATTTATTTTATTTATTTTCTTTCCTTATTTCCTTTTATTTTTCTTTTTCCCCCTTCCTCCTTCCTCTAGCCGATCGTCGATTGGGCGACCCACCAGAGGTGAGGGTTGGCACGCTTAGGGCAACCTAATGCCGGGCGGGTGGAGGCTTGGCGAGGGTCAAGCTCGCCGCCCTCGTGGTCGTTGGCAAGGTGTGCTAGAGGTTGGTGAGGTCAAGGTCGAGGTCGAGGTTGACCTCACCAGACCTCACATCTGGCCGGCCACCCAACCAGTGGCCAATTGTAGGAAGGAGCACAGGGAAAAAAAAAAATAAAAGGAAAAAATGAAAGAAAACAAATAAATGAATAAATAATTTGAAAAATATTAAAATATTATTAAATGTTATCCACGTTAGCCGCCGGCCATGCCATGTCATTGACTAGCGTCAACATCAACAAAAATCTAACCAAAATTAGCCGGAAAGACTGAATTTGCACTAAAATAAAATTTTTAGAATTAAATTGGCACTGAGTCAGAAAGTTTAGGACTAAATTTGTACCAAAAAAAGGTTTAATACTAAATTAAATTGGCACCAATGCAAAAGATTTATGATGTTTTTGACACTTTCCCCACAAAATTAGTGTTTTCAAAGACATTCTTGTAATTGTGAAGTTGAGAGAGGGCAAAGTTGGAAGAAAGCATAAGTTTATTTTCATTCCAAAAGTGCAGCATTGCAAAATATCTTTGGACCCGTGTTAAGTTAAAAGTCTTTAGAGAGTTTTGGAAATGTAATTGCATCTCCTCAAAGCAACCCAAATATTTCGTCAAACAGCATTTACATTTGTTGAAGGGCCTTTGGGGCCCCAAAGGACTTTGTAAATACTGAACCAAATACATCCATTGAAGTACTGTTAAATTCAGTATGATGGAACCATTAAATTCAAATCTCTCTTCTATATATTTGTAGCCACTATGGCGAGATAGTAACCTAGAAGTCCATAGGGGATGCTCGTCCACACAACCCCCCCCCCCCCAACACAAAATTCCCCGCCAAAGCTAACAGAACCAAAATAGTCATTGACTTCAAGCAGCTTCTAGTCCCAACTGATTATGAGAACGTGGCGGACTATACTGTTGGATCAAAAAATATTTCCATTTCCGTAAGTCCCATTATATTTCTTATATTCGATTGATCTAATAAAATGAATTTTCATGACAATATTTCATGAAGAAATACATTATCTACTCCAACATATGGAAGGAGAGTTACTGAACACTCAAGTTAGGAACGTGGCAGTACGCAGAAATGGAAAATATAATTAATGTGCGATATCCATTCAAATATATAATATCTATAATTGCTTGATATTCCAAGTTCAATCAAAACTGATAATAATATGAGTAGGTAGTGCTGCTAATTGAGCTTCATGTAAATAACATTACATTCTACAAACCCACTAGAGTTGGTGTAATCGATTGTCACATAGGGGGGATTTCCACGTCATAAATTAAGTGACTTATTTAAATTACACTAATTGTGTGCAAATTGCTCAAAGATGAGACCACCAGCGTAGATCAAAGATTTGGACTTTATTGGATTCAAAGGCTTATAGGGTTTCCTCGAATCTAGAGGTCTTCAGCGATCTTCAAGATCCTGAATTATTAGAAAAAAATTTGTGTTACATCAATCAAAGTAACTAAGGAAGACACATATAGTCTAGTAAATAATGCATGCACCAATTGGTACATGATACATGTAACTAGTGGATGGAGTAATGATACATATAGTCTTGAACTTTTGCTTAGTGTAATGTCATCTTTATACTTTAAAAAGTGATTTGATTGTGGTCTTTCCATTAAAATCATTAGGGAAATCTGCTGACATGAATGAAATATTCTGTTTAGTTTATGATTAATCATAATTTTGGTTCAATTTTGTTCCCATTTTTGTTCATTAGGGAAATCTGCTGACATGAATGAAATATTCTGTTTAGTTTATGATTTATCATAGTTTTGGTTCAATTTTTTTCCCATGTTTGTTTATTTATTCATTTTAGTCCATGAACCATTATTTATTCGCTCTATATTGCACAATGTCAAATTTAGATTTTACCCCAACACAAATAGTTTATTAATTATGTCAAATTTAAATATAATCCCAAACACAAAAAATTTATTAATTATGTCATGACACTAAAACCTAGATACAACACTTAAATTTAATTGATTACACAACTCAAAACATTAAAAATATTATACATAAAGATGCTCACTTGTGTTTACATGTTATAAGTATTTTTAAATGGCAGTGCTTTTTCCAATCCTCCTTTCTCTTTGATTTTTTACCAAATTATCCCTTATGTGGCTCACTACTCTAGACACAACTTTACAAAAAATGATCCGTTTTTTTTTGTAACTCTTTCTGTTTTGTTTTTTCTTTTTTTCCTTGTGGGTCCCACTTTCCTTTTCCTTTCTTTCCATGCTTTTAACATCATAGTTCTTAGTGTTTTCTCTCTTGCATGCCACTCTCTTCTTTCTATGCCTCCCTAATTCTCAAGTCGCAAGGCATTGAGAATGATGCCAACTTCGTCACCCTCTACACTTTTGCTAGCACCGGCATTGGCACCGGCATTGGGGCCATCATGACCTCCATAACGAGCCACTTTTCTCTAATGTTTTCATAAAATCATTTATGAAAAGATCATGAAGCAACAATTAAGTTTGCTCTGTAAACTTGAAGGGAGTTTTGTAGCTTGTCACCATTAAATATTTTGGAGTTGATTGCCTAGCTCATATTAGAATTGTTTCTATTGGGTTTTTGTTGTTTTCTCTAATGTTGTTTTCCTCATTTTCTATAGATAAAACATGTGCTCCTTTTATAGCTATTAACAGCCGAATTCATGGTTGTTGACAGATTTATTTAGTATCTATAGGAAGGCTCCAATGAACTGATTCAATTTGTCCTATAAATAAAGCATGTTCTTGAGAGCTTTTGTCTCTCATACTTCTTGCTTTTCCTGTGTCTCCTTTATCTAGAAACCAATCTTGATTTGGAGTTCATTTCATTTTCAAAAATCTAAAGATGCTTGTGGCTAAGTTTTTTGTTGGTCTCATTGTCATAGTAGAAAACGAGGTGTAACTATGAAAACCTAAAGTTAGAACATCATTCAAAATGAGATCCACTAAGATCCTTGGTCCTCAAGATGAAAAAGAGAATGGCCTACAAAAGAGAAAATAGAGACAAAACTTGCAGGAGCTCAGAATTGAGATGATAAAAGGTGTGGAGAGAAAGAAGAAGAAAGAAAGTGGGACCCACAAGACAAAAAAGAAGAAATAAAATAAAAATAGTCTATCAAAAAAAGAAAGGGACCACTTTTGTAGAGTTGTAAACAGAAATAATGGGCTACATAAGGGATTGTATGATCAAAACACAAAAAGAGGGAGTGTCTAAGCCAAAAAAGGAGTAATTACTGAGTTTGCCTCGATAGCCACTCTTCTCACATGAGAAGGAGGAGGTGGGGGTTCGAATCCTCACATTCTCAATGGGGATTGGGGTGACGATGATTTAGTTTTAAGAGTGGGTTTCAACTCCTATAACTTATAAGAAAGCAGGGCAAAAGTCTAAACTTTAATTTAGGAGTAGAGTAAAACCGATATAAAAAAAATGGCCAAGAGAGGAGTGGAAAAAGCACGGCCCTTTGTAAATGTATCTAAACGTGTCGAACACGACACGATGAATATTATTGTTTTATTGAACAAGTCCCAGTATATCATAAACGGTCAAAGGATCCATTTAAACTAAACATATATATTCTTCATCAAGATTAAGCTTATGCCAATACATTAAAGTGTGTCAAAAAGTTGTGTTCAAAATTACTAGTCCTAAATAAGGGTCACTGAGGTTCTTTTTTAAGAATATTTGCTGACCCTCACTACGGTTTGTTTTTTTTTTTCTGGTCAGTCCCTCACTATGTTTAAATTAAGGTTATTGGAGAGAAAGAACCAGCTTAAGGATAAATTGAATGAACAAATCAATTACACGACCAAATTAACAAAAAATAGACAAGTTTATAGCTCTAATGACCATGTTATCAAATTTCATTAAATCTTTAATGAAAGGAGTACCTTGAACAAAAAATAGAAAGTTTACAGACAATATTGAATGAAGAAGCTTCATGAATGGCATTGAATAATTTAGCAAAAACTGAAGGATTAATAAAGTCATTATCCCTTAATGGATTATAGATATGTTTTGCATTTCATATTGAAATTGTCGACTGACGTTATAGAGGCTAACCACAGTATTAAACTGATGATATACATACTTGTCAAACGAAAAGCTATGAGCAAATCACAGGATTCACTTTTTTTTCATAATATTTACATGGAAATTAGAGCTGGACAATTGCCGAACATCCGACATTTGAGTCATACTACAACATAGACCAGGGAACCGTTTAGTACAATTTGATGAGTTGTGCTTGAAAATTGAACCCTCCATTTCGTTCTAATCACAGTGGGATACCGGATCACTAAAAATTCATCGGTTTTGCATGTGTTTAATCTATAAAGAAACAAATCTAATGATATTATTCAAGTAAAAGAAATCGGTGAAGTAATCGACTACAGAATTTAGAGGCGGAACGTTGATCCCAAATTAAATAATTTATACGTACAAATTTACAAATAATGTAGATACACTGTTCAATTTTTTTTTCATAGTTTTTCACGGAACCGTCGGTCATGGACTTGATTTTCCACTAGCGTCACTGCATTACTCCGATACGGTTTTCTCTCTAGACAACAAGCCTTCAATTGCATAATTATTGTGTCCAGCCGTCATTTCACAACCTATTAATATGCTTAGAGATTGTCGCCAAAGAGGCTCCAGTTCTCAATTTTCATTGGCAAAATGGTGGTCCCCGAAGCAGTTGTCACTAGATACGTGTTTCCACGATCTTTCAGGCTTTGATGCCAACTATTGCATGGAAACAAGAAAGGCACGAGTGAACTCACAAATGTCAACTCGCAAAATATACATGCAAACCACTGAAATTTACCTTAATAATCACCCTTGTCACGTGAGAATGAGGAAATTGAAAGTTTGAATCCTCATTTTTTAAGAGTTTGGGATAGAGACGATTTAATTTTAGAAGTGAGTTTCAACTCTCATATCTTATAAGAAGACAAGGAAAAAATTTAAGTACTAGCATGGGAGCAAAGGAAAATGTGAAGTAGGATTGACAAAAAAAATTTATACATGTACAAAAGCGTTAGATAGAGAGAGCTACTGACTTTTTATTAATTTAATGAGAATCTAAAAGAGATCACATCATGTGAAAAGATTCTGAAATTTGTTAAATAATAGATGAAAAATAAATTGTGATATTCCCCGCTCCACATGTCCACTGTTGTTCATGAGTACCATCAATCGTGCAGTCATGATGCATGTGCATGAAATTGACATTTAGTTTATCACGAAATATTTGAATCATTAAATTAGAAGAAACTAGTGATAAGAATAGATTGCACTAGTTTGTGGAAAGGTAAAAATATTTTAATATTTGGCATCAGAAAGTTACGCAAAATAAAGTATAACCAAATTTTCACATCGAAATGTGTAGAAAAATACTAATATATATTCACGCCTTTGTCCAGGTATAAAAATATATGTAAAATAAGCAATTAAGATATTTTGGAAAAGAGAAAAATGATTGAAATCTCTTAAAAATGGAGATCCTCCTTACTTTATATAATATATATATAATTTTGAGTCCCACAAGCCTAACAACAATATTATGATAAATTTATAACGAAGCTCTCATGATCCCAAATCTTACATTATGGTAGATGGACAAAATGGATTGGGAAAACGGTCGTGGGATGACGAGGTGTATCTGTTGTTAATCTAAATTTTTTTCTTTCCTTTCTTTTCCCTTATTTTTTTCTCAAAAAGAAAAAAAAAAAGGATTTGCTTGCTAACCCCATCCCACCCAAATGGGTTTTTAATGCTGCAAGCTGGAAAACTAGCCAAACTTGATATTTGGCCTCAATCATAAATGGTATGGTGGATATGACTATGGAGCGGTCATCTACTCTTTTCCCCAACCTGTGTCTACCTCGTGTCTCATGGTCAAGTATATGCCGCCTGTACGTATTTACTTGCAATTTACAAATTTCATCCCCACTCCACTAAATCGCTCAGTCCTTGCTCTTCCCCCCTCCCCCATCAGTCACAGCCGCAGTTCTCTGCTCTCTCTGTCTCACCCTCCCGGAAATAGCTACGATAATGCTGTCTGAATAGACCAATCTGTGTTAAGGGGGAGCATGCTTCCACAGTTGAATCAAGAACCAGACTCATGAGAACTGTTCTGATTTCAAATTCCAAGTGTCACGCCCCGAACCCCGAGTACGCGACAACCCCTTCTCTTGGTCGATTGAAAGCGACGTCCCAGGACTCGTCGACGACCATTCATTTTAATCTTTCGTTATGCACAAGCGAAAGACGAACCATCCCCAGTCCGACAAACAATCAATCAATCAATCAGGGATAGAGAGATGAACAGCAAGAACAACTATCACTACTCATTTATACAGTTTACTAGATTAACCAACGGATGATCATTTTCCGATTTACAAGCCCGACAACAAGGGTCAATCCATCCTCTAAGCCAAACCAAAAAGGAACTAGGCTAGGCTAATCCAGCTATACAAAATGAACCCTCAGGTTCAGCACCACAGTCACTCGAACCAATCAGACTCGACTTCGTCAGGTCGATCATTGGTGAAGCGGGGGCAGGATTCTCCACTACGGGTGCGCCATTCTAAAGGCCTGAAAAGGGTTAACCATGACGGGTTGAGATAAAATCTCAGCGAGTTCTTCCCCTAAGCCCCGGTTAGTACACCAACTCAACCTGGGGTATCTCTCTAGAACCACCCTTCACTCAACCCAACCACAAACAATCATCAATCAGCAATCAAATGATAGACAGGGTCAACCAACAAATAAAAGTCGGTTCGCATGCAACCTTACCCGGTATGCCATACCCTGCACGTTATAAGTCAGCACAATACACGCAATGCACATGGCCGTTAGATGATGCAGTTCATCAATCACATACTAGTTGCATCACAAGCGATCTCACCTGGCCATTGCCACACCCTGCACATTATCAATTCATGCGTGCGTGCCATAAATAATGTGATCATCTCATGCATAATCGGAACCAATGATGCCACGTTGTTCTCATGCACTCTCGCATCCACACGTGCTCCGATTATTACTGCCTCATAGGGTTACAACTTGGCCGAGGTGCAACGGCGCTACGGCGCCCTTCCTCCGCAGAGGCGCAACCGTGCCCTTCCGTGCAGGCCAAGGCGCTACGGTGCCCTTCCTCCGCAGAGGCGCAACCGTGCCCTTCCGTGCCCAAAAGACATCAACGGATACTCTCCCAAGACCGCATGCCCAACGAACGTCAAGGGATACTCTCCCGAGACCGCATGCCCCATGGATGTCAAGGGATACTCTCCCGAGACCGCATGCCCAAAGGATGTCAAGGGATACTCTCCCGAGACCGCATGCCCACAAAACATCAAGAGATACTCTCCTGAGATGGCGGTTTCAATTTAGTGATCACGCAAGCAAACCATCACAACCCACTTATTATCTTTGAGCATTAGCCAATGCACACATGCTTGCATATGAAACATCAAATCATTTCTCACAAAAGCGGTCCATTTCCGGTGTCCCTCGGACAAACCATTTTTCCTGCATTTCTCATAAAAGCGGTCCATTTCCAGTGTCCCTTGGACAAATCACTTTCTTTCTCATAAAGGCGGTCCATTTCCGGTGTCCCTCGGACAAACCATTTTTCCCTTTTTGTGAAATTCACACGATTCATGCGAATGTTCATGCCACGACACATTAATTTCACTTCATATGATCAAGACACATGAAATTATGCACAATTTTCACTTCCGGATGAACAGTGCCATGAACAGTACCGTGAATGGTGCACGTGAACAGTAATCGTGAACAATGCACATGAACAGTGAAATTTCCAAATTTAATAATTAAATAATTTAATTCATAAATCACATAATTTAATCAATAAATGCAGAAATTAAATAAATCAATTAATTAAAACAATTAATCAATTTAATCAAGCAAAGCATGCTTAATTAGCACATAACACACAATTAAGCATAATCAAACAAGATTAAGCTAATCCAATCTTAACCCTTAATCTAACCACCTATCTTAGGGCTAATGCACTTAATTAAACATCTTAATCAGCCCTTAGTACTAATTAACCCAACCCTAAGCAAGTTTAAGTACTAAATAGGGTTTAGGAGCTAAACTCACCCGTTAAGCGGGCCGGAGACGCGGACGTGGCGGCGACAACGAACCCGACACCCGAGCACCTTTACCACAATGATCCAAGATGGTCCCGAGCTCCACACAGCAGCAACAACTTCGGATGCCCCACTGAACTTCACAAAATAGCACTGTAGGAGGAGAAAGCTGCTGGTCGGAGCAAAAACAAACTGGCCGGAGCTCCGGCGAGTTGGTGGCCGGTGACCGGAGGCTCCTGGGGGTCAAGGGGGAACTGCTGGAGGTTGGGATGGGCGGTGGTTGGGTCGGAATGGGAGGAAAATGGCTGAAAAGGCGAAACTGGACAGAGCTGTCGCTACAGTGACGGTCCGGCGAGCAGCGACTTCCGGCGGCCGTACGGATCGGTCGGAGACTCCTTTCGCCGATCAGCCAATGTTATCTAAACGTTTTTTGTCTTCTGAACGCAACGGCGGGTAGCACGGGCCAAGATTCTATCGGGAAGGCAATGAAAAACTCAGATTTTGGTGGAAGGTCAGAAGCTGAAAATTGCAGGAAGAAGGGAAACAAGGGGAAGAAGGGCTGCGATTTTGTGGAGCTGAAGAGGGGAGAGAGAGAGTGAAGTGAGCTGATCAAAACCCTTCATTAATGGCCTTAATGGCTGCTTCAACTCCCCATGCACATGACCTCATCTTCTCTCTCTTCCTTTTTGACTTTTCTCGAAAATATCCAAGGGTATTTTGGTCATTTCCACCTTGCACATTTCCCAATGTGCCCTTAGGCTGAAAGTGAAATGTGGGCCTAGGAAACGGGCCAGAAAATGAATAGGAACGGGCTCGGGAATTTGTTGGGCTCGAATTGACTCGAGTTTGGATAACGGGCTCAGAAGGGTACAGGGTCGGTTTGGCCCAACGGGCTCACTGGCTTGCCTCGGGCCTTCCATGGCGGCTGTCCCACCTTAGGCATGAGGCCCACACTGTTCTTGCCCGACCCATGTTCTCGTAGGCTTGTTTCCTCAGTCCGTAAATCCCCTTTCCCAAAACTCGGCTCAATTGACACTGTCGACTGTCAAAGAAGCATCGTCCAAAAGTCCGTCTTAGACGTTCCCGAAAATTTGAAGTCCAATCTTGGATTCTCATGCCTTGTCAATTTTGCCCAAATGTCATTTTGGTATAATTCAGACTGATAGGCGGCTTCGAGGATTCACGCGTAACCGACTCATGCCAAACCACGTTCAAAACTTCTCGACACATGGACGTCCTTGACGACATGAAATTGCGAAGGATAGATTCTTATTTCAAAGTACACGACTATCAAGGATTGACATAGGGCCGTTCGTGGGTTCGATAACAGTAGACGGAATCACCCGTCGTCCCATTATTTCTATCCGCGAATCAACCTCTAGTCGTCTCTGAAATCGGCCTGCATGACTACAGGATCGTCCTTACGCAAGTCTCACGGTCGAGTCGTTTTCCCAGGTCAAGTTCTTTAGTCGTACGAGTTCTGTCCTCAGTAGCCTTTCCCCTCAAGGTTAGTATCTCAGGAGTGCTCAGTTCCGAGTGAGATCAGCCAACAATGCATTGGCGAAATTCACGTTCATTCCTCCCTCAAAGGGCTCGAATTTCAGGATGTTACACCAAGATAGGTTGCAATTTTCAAAAATTAAAGAATTAGTCTCAATAGGTAGATTCGAGATTCCTAAAACTTGGAACCCAAAACCTGAAATATATCTTTATGTTTTCTTATGATATGTTTTCCCGCCGTCTTGAGGTACTCAATGTTGTCTGATAATGAGTGTATAATTTAAAACTACTAATCTAAGCTTCTCTTTTCGACAATATTTATGACTGAGACTTCTACTTTGTTAATATTTCATGTTTTTCATTTGTCTAGATATGAGTTGTTATTGGTGAATTATAGTAATAAATAATGGTCATTAGATGTGATGATTCACTACAATTGTTTAGTTTTTATTACGAGTAGAACATGAGTAGATCCTAGAATTGAGCTTAGAATTGGTGATAGGTTAGGTTCTAGGTTCCAAACTATACAAGCCAAATTCTAGGTTCCAAAAATTGAGAAATTGGTTTAAATGGGTAAATTCCTTATTCTAAGTGGAGCTTGGATTGACTCTAAAACCTCTCACCCCTAATCTTTGTAATGACTCATTCTTCCTCCATTGCATGCACACTATGGGGTCGGCAAGAATTGGTGAAGCACCTTTATTAATACAGGCTTTGTCAACAATTTTGCCAAACTGTATAGTGGCGGCATAGAAGGACCTCTCTCTCTCTCCCTCCCTCCCTCCCTCCCTCCCTCCCTCCCAAATAGAGTTAGATCATGTTTAATCATCTAATTTGGATTGCACTTGTAATTCTATGTTTGGAAGGAGAGTGAGGTGATGGCTAATTTTCACTTTTTTAAGTTTAGCCGTATTGTCAATTGTTATCATGCAAAAGGCATTTGATGAAACTATAGTTTCATTTATTTTACGAAAAATGAATGATTTATATAATATTATTTTAAAAATGATCATTTGTATCCCTCCCTCCTAAATAGAGTTAGATCGTGTTTAATCATCTAAATTTGGATTGCACTTGTAATTCTATGTTTGGGAGGAGAGTGAGGTGATGGCTAATTTTCACTTTTTTAAGTTTGGCCGTATTGTTAATTGTTATCATGCAAAAGCATTTGATGAAACTATAGTTTCACTTATTTTATGAAAAATGAATGATTTATATAATATTATTTTAAAAATGATCATTTGTATCCCTTGAAATAATTAGTTAATGAAAAATGTTTTCATTTTTTACGACAATTTATATCTAATAGCTCATAAATGGTGGAAATATTTTTCGTTTATTCGGTTTTGTTAGTAATAAAGACAATCATTTTCAAGAAAAATATTTTTTAAATTATTTATTTTTCACCAAAAGAAGAAATGTAATTATTTTTAGTGTCAAGAGTGGGAGCTTGCGAAGAAATAATTTTTTTGAATGTTAAAATCATTTTTAAGAATAAGAGTTGCATTTTTATAAGATATCTACTCATTGACTTCTAATTCATAACTTAACCAATCAAATTTTTAATCACCAAGCAAACTCGTTTACGAAGTAACGAGTCTAACATTTGCAAATGAAGAAGAATAATAATATATATAAATAAATTTATTTAAATTTATTTGTTTCAATGAGGATGATTGCGCACACCTATTTTTTTTTTTTTTACTCTCTTTCAATTATAAGTCGCCCTTGTAAAAATTTTACCGGCTCGCTCTACAAGAGCTTTTCCTACAACGCCCGATTTGATTGAATTGGATGGTGGGATTGCTGAATATCGCGATTTTTAATTGTGACTATCCGATCTAGATGGGCCAGAAATACACGATTTTCACAAACTGCTTGATGAGATCATGAAAATCTAGTTGTGAACTTTCTAGCACCTTGAGAATCACTTTACACAATATATTTTGATTTTTTCGCAAGGGATATTTTGATTTTTCCATCTCAACCATCAAATTACACAATATATCTATGGACGCATTGGGTCATATGAATACTTAGAATATTTAAGATTGAATCTCTTGGCTGAACCAAAAAAAGGGTAAATTTATTTAGAAAATCGTTCTTTTCTACATATGACTGGTTTTGAGTAATAGAAATGCACATACAAACGGGGTGACCGACAGAGAATCATTGATAGTCCATGCAAAAACTAGTTGCTGGGTATCTTATTATCTCATTGTTATTTTTTTCTGAATCTTTGAGTGAATTTGTAATTTGTTAAGGATACATAATTGTTAATTTGCCGAGAAAAGTGATGCCTTGTCTTGCCAAAGATGAAAAGATTACCAAAAAAATCGGCCGACCAACCAGAGGGATTTGTACATTATTATCGCGCAACCAAGAAGAACACGCATGACGTGCCGATTTTTTATCATTTATTATGAAGATGCCTAATCTCTCTTACATGAACAAATGGCTCAATCCACCATCTGGCATTGACTGGTGGATGAGCTCTTGCGCCCAGCAAAGGCGCTCGGTGCAAGGAGTTGCACAAGCGGGGTGAGATTCAGAAGGAAAATTAACTTTTCATGATGAGATTACCAATTTAAGTTTCTGGGATCAGTTAAATCATTGCAGCATGTTTTCGGAGGATTTTTCGCATTTATGGAACCTAATGAAATAGCTCTGGCATTTTGCACATGAAATAGTGAATTTGTGGACAGTAAATTTGATTTATACAAGAAAAATTAGTATAGTACAAGCGCAACTAAAATTAACAAGGAAGACTAAATTGGCAAATCGTCAAAAGGGTGAGGATTAAATTGATACAGTTAAAATGTTTAGAATTGAATTGACCGTCGTGCTATAGGTTTAGAACTTTTTTTGATAATTTATCAAAAAAAAGGAAAAAGAGTAGCTAGGTAAATTGTTAGGTGGGGTCCCAATCATACATCTTTCAGCACCTCCACCATTAGAACAATTCAACCCTCTCAATCTTTCTGACAGAAAATAGAGATAAAAAACCTCTCAATTTTGAAGGTAAAATTAGCAAAACAGTCATAACCTATTGCAATTTTTCAAATTTAGTCGAAACCTTTGCAATTATGCCAATTCAGTCTATTTAGTCAAATTTGGCCAACTAACGCTAACATGGATGATGGCCGGCCGGCCGACGTTGACATGGTAATTTTTTAATAATATTTTTTTTTTGCAATTTTTATTAATATTTTATTGTTATTTTTATTTTTTCTCCTTATTCTTTCTTCTTCTTTTGGCCAGACTGGCCAGAGGGTACAGCCGGCAAGGCCTTGCCATTGTGAGTGAGTGATCCTTTGCCATTCATGCTCTGGGCAAGATCTCGCCCTCATCATCGCAACGGTAGGCATGCTTGCCAGCGATAACGAGGGCAAGCCTCACCATGGCTAAGCGAGCTCGACCTTGCCTAGTGACAACAAGGGCAAGCTCGCCCATGATGGTGAGGTTCCTTGTTGGCTATACCCCCGAACTGGCCAAAAGAAGAAGAAGAAAGATGTCACGCCCCGAACCCCGAGCACGCGACAACCCCTTCTCTTGGTCGATTGAAAGCGACGTCCCAGGACTCGTCGACGACCATTCATTTTAATCTTTCGTTATGCGCAAGCGAAAGACGAACCATCCCTAGTCCAACAAACAATCAAGCAATCAATCAAGGATAGAGGGATGAACAGCAGAAACCTTGACTACTCATTTATACAACTTACTGGATTAACCAACGGAGGATCGTCTTTCGAATTACAAGCCCGTTAAAAGGGGCCGATCCATCCTCTAAGCCAGGCCAAAAAGAAACTAGGCTAATCCAGCTATACAAAATGAACCCTCGGGTTCAACACCACGGTCACTCAGACCCATCAGACTCGACTCCGTCAGGTCGATCACTGGAGAAGCAGGGGCAGGATTCTCCATTGCGGGTGCGCCATTCTAGGGGCCTGAAAATTGTTAACCACGACGGGTTGAGATAAAATCTTAGCGAGTTCTTCCCCTAAGCCCCGGTTAGTACACCAACTCAACCTGGGGTATCTCTCTAGAACCACCCTTCACTCAACCCAACCACAAACAACCATCAATCAGCAATCAAACGACGCATGTGGTCAACCAACAAACAAAAGTCGGTTCGCATGCAACCTTACCCGGTATGCCATACCCCGCACGTTATAAGTCAGCACAATACACGCAATGCACATGGCCGTTAGATGATGCAGTTCATCAATCACATGCGAGTCGCGTCCACAAGCGATCTCACCTAGCCATTGCCACACCCCCGCACGTTATCAATTCATGTGTGCGTGCCATAAATGATGTGATCATCTTATGCATAATCGGAACCAATGATGCCATGTTTCTCATGCACTCTCGCATCCACACGTTTTCCGATTATTACTGCCCCACAGGCTACAACTTGGCCGAGGTGCAAGGCGCTACGACGCCCTTCCTCCGCAGAGGCGCAACCGTGCCCTTCCGTGCTATTGTTACGGCGCTACGGCGCCCTTCCTCCGCAGAGGCGCAACCTTGCCCTTCCGTGCAGGCCGAGGCGCTACGGCGCTACGGCGCCCTTCCTCCGCAGAGGCGCAACCGTGCCCTTCCGTACCCTCCGAGGTGCTACGGCGCTACGGCGCCCTTCCTCCGCAGAGGCGCAACCGTGCCCTTCCGTGCCCTCCGAGGCACAACGGCGCTACGGCGCCCTTCCTCCGCAGAGGCGCAACCGTGCCCTTCCGTGCCCTCCGAGGCACAACGGCGCTACGGCGCCCTTCCTCCGCAGAGGTGCAACCGTGCCCTTCCGTGTCCTTCCGTGCCCTCCCTTTCCATAATCTCCGATAAATCGGGTTCAACTTAGTGATCACGCAAGCATACCATCACAATCCACTTATTATCTTTGAGCATTAGCCAATGCACACACGCTTGCATATAAAACCTCAAATCATTTATCACAAAAGCGGTTCATTTCCGGTATCCCTCGGAAAAAACCATTTTTCCCCACCTTTCTCATAAAAGCGGTCCATTTCCAGTGTCCCTTGGACAAATCACTTTCTTTCTCATAAAGACGGTCCATTTCCGGTGTCCCTCGGACAAACCATTTTTCCCTTTTTGTGAAATTCACACGATTCATGCAAATGCTCATGCCACGACACATCAATTTCACTTCATATGATCAAGACACATGAAATTATGCACAATTTCACTTCCGGATGAATAGTGCCGTGAACATGTCGGTGAAAGTAATTTCCGAAATTCAATTAATAATAAATTAAATTCAGAAATTAAACAAAACATTGATTAAACACAAATTAATCAATCAATTAAGCTAAACAAGCTTAATTATCACATAATCCACAAATAAGCACAATTAAGCATAATCAAGCATAATTAAGCAAGATTAAGCTAAGCTAATCTTAATCACCTATTTAGCCACATATCTTAGGGCTAATACAACTTAATTAACCCTCCTAAACCAGCATTAACACTAATTAACCCAACCCTAAGCAAGTTTAGGCACTAAATAAGGATTAGGGGCTAAACTCACCCGTTAAGCGGGCCGGCGACACGGGCGTGGCGGCGGCGACGAACCCGACACCCGGGGACTTCTCCCACGACACTCCAAGGCGGTCCCGGGCTCAGCACAGCAGCAACAAACTCGGATTTCCCCACTGAACTTCACAAAACAGCACTGCAAGAGGAGGACAGGGGCTGATCGGAGCAAAACGGCTTGGCCGGAGCTCCGGCGAGCTGGTGGATGGTGACCGGAGGCTCCTGGGGGTTGAGGGGGAGTTGTGTGTGGTTGGTGTGGGCATTGGGTAGGCCAAAAATGGAGAGAAACGGAAGAAAAGCCGAAGCTGCACAGGAGGCGCTGCACAGTGACGGACGGAGGACCGCCGACTTCATGCGGCCGTACAGATCGACCAGAGACTTTGTTCGGCGAACGGCAGACGCCATCTGAACGGTTTTTCTGTGCTGAACAGATTGATAGGTGGAACGGCCCGAGATTCCACCGGGAAGGCCATGAACAACTCCATTTTCGGCGAGAGGTCAGAAGCTGAAATTTCAGGAAAGCAAGGGAAGAAGGGGAAAGATGGGCTGCGATTTTGGAGGGCTGAAGGAGGAGGAGAGAGAGTGCATTGAGGGCTGCTTCTAGGCCTCATCAATGCCATTAAAGGCTTGGCTCAAGTCTCCACAAAACATGACATCATCTTCTCTCTCTTCCTTTGACTTTTCTCCAAAATATCCAAGGGCATTTTGGTCATTTCCACCTTGCACATTTCCCAATCTGTCCTTTGGCTGAAAATGAAAGGCGGGCCTAGGAAACGAGCCGGAAAATGAATAGGAACGGGCTCGGAAATTTGTTGGGATCGAATCGGCTCAGGTTTAGACAACGGGCTCGGGAGGGTTAACGATCGGTTTTGGCCCAACGGCTCACTCATTGTCTCGGTCTTCCACGGTGGCCATCCCACCTTGGGCGTGAGGCCCTCACTGTTCTTGCCCGGCCCACGTCCTCATAGGCTCGGTTCCTCGGTCCGAAAATCCCTTTCCCAAAAACTCGGCTCAACCGACACTGTCGACTATCAAGGAAGCATCGTCCAAAAGTCCGTCCCGGACGTTCCCGAAAATTTGAAGTCCAATCTTGGATTCTCATGCCTTGTCAATTTTGCCCAAATGTCATTTTGGTATAATTTAGACTGACAGGCGGCTTCGAGGATTCACGTGTAACCGACTCGTGCCAAACCACGTTCAAGACTTCTTGACACATGGACGTCCTTGACGACATGAAATTGCGAAGGATAGATTCTTATTTCAAAGTACACGATTATCAAGGATCGACATAGGGCCGTTCGCGGGTTCAATAACGCAGACGGAATCACCCGTCGTCCCATTATTTCTGTCCGCGAATCGACTTCTATTCGTCCTGAAATCGGCCTGCATGACTACAGGATCGCCCTACGCAAGTCTCACGGTCGAGTCGTTTTCCCGCGTCAAGTTCTTTAGTCGTACGAGTTCGTCCTCGCAGCCTTTCCCTCAAGGTCAGATCTCGGCAATGATTGGGTCCGAGCGGAATCAACCAACAATGCATTGGCGAAATTCACGTTCACTCATCCCTAAAAGGGCTCGAATTTCGGGACGTCACAAAAGAAATAAAAAATAAAAGAGAAAAAATAAAAATAAAAACATTAATACAAAAATTTAAAAAAATTTAAAAAAATTGCCACGTCGGCATTGACCGTCTAGCCGGCATCTATGTCAATGCTGGCTAGCTAAATTTATCCTGGATGGATTGAATTGACATAATTATAAAAAATTAGGCTGAATTGACAAAAAAAGAAAAGGTTTAAGATTGCATTAGAAAAATCACAATAGGTTTAAGACTGTTTTAGTAATTTTCTCCAATTTTGAACTGTATGTACATAAAAAGGGGTCTATGTACACGGCTCACACAACCTAATGCCAAGCTCTGTGAGCCGCCACGCCCGCTTTTGGTCCACGACAGTTGGCCTTTTGTCTATACCGACCCATCCCGTCACCTTCGCTGGTGTCCCCCGTGATTCGACCCGCTCACGACCTCCTTGCAAGCGCGAGTAGCGAGGCATGAGTTCTTTAACATGCGCCATAAACCCCAGCCCCCGTCGAAGCCACGACCGCTTGTTCCCTGTCGAAGTTTGAGATCGAAGAAGATATGACCATCAAAATAATTTCACATCTCATTACAACAGAAGTGTCAGATATGACGGCCTGAAATAGTAGGAATATGATGTGACGCTTGATAAAATGCTGAGATTTCTCACGAACTCTCCATCCAATCCACCATAGGAAAGAAAATAAATAAAAAAACAGAAACTATGACGCCTAGATAGGACAAAAGTTTGTCTTAAACAACAAGCGACGACTCCATGCCCAAACGAAGGATTACGTAAAAGCCATATTACATATGTATTTGCTGAAAGTACGTAAAGACAACGACATGAAAGCACCGTGTTGGCGGCTGACAGTGACGCCATAGACAATTCACTCACTCAGACGCTTCTCTGACCGCGTCCACGAAGGCCCTGAGGTTCTTGTCCGAAGACCCACCTTCCTTCACAGCCTCCCTCGCCAGCTCCCTAAACTTCTGGGCATTCCTTCTCATCTCCTCCCCCTCCTCTCCATCTCCCACCACCAGCTCCAAGCACCTCCTCATCTCGCCGCTCTCCACCAGGCCTTGCTCGTTGGGTGTCACCTTCACCCCAGTCCTCCACACGTCCACCACGAGCTTCGCATTCGTCTGCTGATCGCTCCACTGTGGGAACGCCACCACAGGTACCCTGCAGACCAAGCTCTCCAACGTGGAGTTCCACCCACAGTGGGTCACGAAGCACCCCACCGAAGGGTGCGATAGAACCTCCACTTGCGAGCACCACGGCACTATCATCCCTAGCTTTTCTAGTTCTTCTTTGAAGCTCAGTCTATCTTCGTCACTCTCTGCTTTCCCGCTTTCCTGGATGACCCACAAGAACGGCCGGCCGGTCTCTATGAGCGCCCGTGCCATTTCCTCCTTCTGTGGCTTCGATAGCACAGAGATGCTCCCAAACGACAGGTAGATCACCGACGCCTTTGGCTTCGTGTCCAGCCACTCGATGTAGCCGCTCAAGCTCTTGAAGAGATCACCTCCAAAGGAAGTGTCTGATGGATCTTGCCCGTCCAAAAATGCGGAGGGGATCAATGGCCCGATCCCAATCACCTTGAACTTATCGATAGCTCGTATGGCATCCGGTTCCAGCGCATCGAACGTGTTTACCAGTACGCTAGGATTGGCCTCCTCAAGTAGTATCTCGAAATGACGTTGAAGAAGCGGGAAGCTGAAGTTGTGCTCATTTTTAGCATTGCAAAAGGAGGGTATGTCACAGGCCATGAGAGGCGGCAACCCAGGCAATTGGATTGGCACCGAAGGATTGTCGCCTGTGCTTCGAATAAGATCACCGTAGCCATGGACGTAATAATAGTAGAAGTCCAAAACAGTGGCCGGTTGAATCCAAACGAGTGTTGAAGGAATGCCATGAGAACGAGCAACATCGGCAACCCATGGAAGGAAGGTGGTGTAGAATACACCCGAGAATTGCCGACCGTTCTCATGGTTCGAGGCGATGAGGTCACTTAAAGTCTCTGATCCTCGTTGGTTGAGCTTGTCCGCGTATACGTCGATATCATCCCAGTTGAAACCATCATCGTAGCCATCGGAGAAGCTGGCGAAGGATAGCCCCGTGGAGAAAGATTTCGACTCGGCCATGCGACGGTAGGCATGAATGGCAGTGGCAAAGGTCACGTGAGCGCCCACATGCAGGAGACGCTTGGCGAATTGGAGGGAAGGGTTTATGTGGCCCTGGGCGGGGAAGGTGACGAGGAGGAAGTGTGGAGGGGCCATGGATGAGGCTTGAAGAAATTCTCTGGAAACAGTAATGACGCTGAGACAGCAGAAAATATGCGGTATGTGGATGTGAAGAGGATTAACGAGGAAATTAAGGTGGAGAATGTCGGTTATAAATAAGGATGTATCCGAAATTAATAACGTTTTGACTGACGAATGAGGAAATTGCTCGACTTGCGCAAGTGGCGTGGTCTTGATTGTCTTGCGCTCTCTGCGTGACATGAACTTGAGGCGTGCCTAAAGATCATTGACAAAGCAAGGACAAGTTAATGTTTCCTTTCTTTGTCTCACTCCAGACACGGGTGGTTGCCCACCTACGACAACTGCTTATAATAGTCCCCTAATAAGGTGCCCTATCAGATTGCGTTCTTTATTTTATTTGCCAGTGCTTGCACATCTTGCACTCCTTATTGGTAGGCGAATATTTTTCTTTCCCAACAATCAGAGAATACGGGAGGTGACATTGCAGAATCTCTAAGGGGATATCCCGCCTTTTTCTTTTCCCTAGTCTTGATTGTCTTGCTCTCTTCGGGTGACATTTCAAACGATAAAATGCTGCGTACTTAAGTTATCACCTCACACGACAAATTAAGAAGTCAGTAATTAAGGTTTAGATTTATTCCGAACACGAATGTCTATTTATTCAAACATGAACATGGTGAGGACTAAGATAATTTATCTCTACTCTCCACTCGATTTCGCCACCTACAAGACATCTTTAGTTTTTGATACATTAGAAAGGCAAAATGATGAAGCATATACGTTTAATCACTTCATTGGTGGTCGGCGAGGGTCAGCCAGTGCCACTTCTCGTTGGATTGGGTAGTAGGTATTGCAAAAGCAAACAATCTAACATTAAAATTCACAGAACAAGAAAATAAATTGAACATTAAATTTGCCTGGTTCTGTAGTAGTGAATTATGTCCACGAGGAGAGTAACAACAAATTCCACTATAGATCAAGCGATACTATGGATATTACAACCATATTTGAGTTATTCAAACACTCTAAACGTTTTCCAATTACCAATTACACTCAATAACTCATATACTATTTAACTCCATAATTTCTTGCTAAATAATCTCTCAATCTCACTAAGGAATTATACACGAATTCTTATCATAAAAATTCAATCGGCTTGAACATTAATTCTTTTTCGATATAATTCACGAACAGATCCACGGAAATAATCCACGCCTAGCGCTCACTTAGAAACGGCGCTTCAAGAAGCACTTCACATATTCATCAACAACAGCTCGTTAGGACTCTTCGTCCAAAAAGCATCCCCGGACCTAAACAAAATATTATATGTATATATATCCACACACCCCTGTCAGCGTAAGTGCAAATTTCCGTGAAGATTGCCGCGTTAAATGGGAAATAAAGTCTAAGTAATATTCGGCCAACCAAAACCAAAGTTTTACTTTCCTATTTTATACTTTTTTTGGCCGACTGCACTAACTGGAGCATATAATGTGTGTGCCCCTCCATTTAATTTAATTTAATTTAATTTCTTCTTTCCACTCGGCAACAAAGGTGACAGTGGCCTTTCCTTTTCTACGTCCTCTTCACACTCAAAGGTCCAACAACACTCGAGCGTGGAAATATCAAATTATGCGCCGGCTATAGTTCAATTAATATTGGGTGGGGTTTCATCTATCAACTTCAAACTCGATATATATTGTAACCATCTTCACATCGACACCATGTTTGAGCCAAATCACAATTGTTTCATTGAAAATTTGAACTCTGCTATAACTCTCTCATAATCGCTAATGGACTCAACCACTTCAAATATCATTTAAGTCCAAACCTTTCTTGAACTTCGCAATAACCTATGACCTCATCAAAACACCAACTCCACATGCACCTTTAACTTCTCCACAAGGATTTTTCGAAACAAACTCCTCAACCACAGATAAAACAAAACCATCATTGCATTTATTATTTGTGAGGAGATCGAATACACAGCTTAGCAATATTAGCAATCATAGCATTTGTTGGCTTTACGAGCTTCACCTTGTTACAAGCACCATCTGTACCTATTACAACGCTAGTACCCATTATCTCAAAAGTTTTCGATTGCAACTCTATTTCAAACTAAATACCATTCAGATCTGTGTAAACACTGCCACACCTCGCCAAATCTAGCCGAGGCTGACTCGCCGACCCACCACCCATGACTATCGCCGACATCACCTGCTAAGCAAGCCGACGCTTGCCCAAGTGGTGACTTGACAAGCTCTCATTAGTCAACCAAGAGGCAAGGCCGAGCCTCATCGATGGCCGGGTGAGGTCACCAAATAGCCTTGCCCAACTCACAATGAGGTGATGGCGTCACCGCCCCCTTGGCGAGGGCGTTGGCCCTCATCTCTTCGAAGAATTTTGACGATTTGCAAGAAAGAAATTGAATTTCTTTGGCCGGAAACTTGAACCCTCGTTGGTCGCCGACTACCGGCGATCTATTAAAATAAATGTTCTGAGCAAAACAGAGGAAAAATGAGACTGATCATTAATTACTAGCCTCTCAATCAATTCCTGAAAGACGATAAATTTTCTCTACCACATCGGAATTCTTTGTTTTCTAGTCTTACTTGAGCCTAAATTTATTCCAAGTTTGATCTTAAAGCTGGATTTTGAGAATTGGGAATTCATCTTGAAGATAGGTATAAAATTGGATTTTATATCCTAAATCAACATTTTAGTGGACAGTACTCCCTTTTGGCTTCAAGACAGCTCTTTCATTGTTTCAAAAGGCCATGTGTAGAATTTTCCAACCTATTCTAGCTAATGCTCAAATTTATATTGATAATATCCTCTTATGCAATTTGGATGAAGATTCTCAATGTGAATTATTAGCTTAGTTTGTAGAATTGGTACAAAATCATGGGATCGTGTTATTGTTAGAAGAAGATGATTATATCCCAGAAAGAAATTGAATTTCTTGGGATACATCTCAAAGATGGCATGTGTTATCCTGGTCCTCACGTTGCTGAAGAATTGCTTACATTTCAGATGAACGTCTTTCCCACAAACAGGTTCAACAGTTTCTTGGGATAGTTTACTTACCTTTAACAAGGCTAAAGATAGGCCTCATTAAGGCCATTAATGGCATGGTTGAACTCCCAAGCAAGATGACATTATCATATGTCTCTTCTTTTGACTTTTCTTCAAAATATTCAAGGGCAAAATGGTCATTTCCACCTTGCATATTTCCCAATCTACCCTTGGTATGACAATGAAGGGTGGGCCTAAGAAATGGGCTAGAAAATGAATAGGAATCGGCTCGGGAATTGGTTGGGCTCGAATCGGCTCAAGGTTAGACAACAGGCTTGGAAAGGTAAATGTTCAGTTTGGTCCAACGGGCTCACTTACTTGCCTCGGGTCTACCACGGTGATTGTCCCACCTTGGGCGTGAGGCCCACATTGTTCTTGCCCGACCCACGTTCTCGTTCAATCTTGGATTTTCATGCCATTTCAATTTCATCCAAATGCCATTTTGGTGCAACTCGGCTTGACAAGCGGCTTCGAGGATTCATGCGTAACCAACTCGTGCCAAATCACATTCAAGACTTCTCGACACATGGACGTCCTTGACTACATGAAATTGCGAAAGATATATTCTTATTTCAAAGTACACAATTTCCAAGGATCAACATAGGGACGTTCACAGGCTTGATAACAATAGACAGAATCACCTATCGTCCCATTATGTTCTGTCTGTGAATCGACTTGTATTCATCCCTAGAATTAGCTTGCATATCTACAGGATCATCCTTACACAAGTCTCATGGTTGAGTCGTTTTCCCAGGTTAAATTCTTTAGTCACACGAGTTTTGTCCTCATTAACCTTTCCCTTCAAGGTCAATATCTCATGAGTGATCAATTCCGAGTGAGATCAACCAACAATGCATTAACGAAATTAACGTTCATTCCTCTGTCAAAGGGCTCAAATTTCAGGACGTCACACCAACCAATAGTTGATGCTTGTTTAAGGACATACTATGGAATTGATACACAAGTAGGTGAAGACAATTTAATGTCACAAATGTCTTCACAAGATCCAAGTCCATCATCCTATGATCCATAGGGAGGTCCACTATCACAAGATCCTTTTGATCGAAGTAGATTATAAATTACACTCAGCCTTAGCCTCAATAAAGAAAGTATATCACTTCAACTTGGGAATCTACCTTAATCAGGTATTCCAACAAGTTCCATTGATGCCCCAACAAGCTCTCATTAGTTAGCCAAGAGGCAAAGGTCGTTTGAAGCAGTGCCTTATATAAGCAAAAAGCACAAGACAAACGCCAAGCATACAATTATTGGTGATAGTTCACTATTAACTTTTATAGACTTTTTAGGGTGGACTATGGCCAATTGTTTGACTCTTATACATATGGATAATGATCTAACTTCCTGTATCCATGTGCATGATAGATTCCTCAATTTTGATTGGTAGAGGAAATTTATCATCTTATAGGAATTGATAGAGAGGTTGGTAATTAATGACCAGTCTCATTTTTCCTTTGTTTTGCTTAGAGTGTTTATTCACATAAAAGGCCTCACAAGCCCATTACGAGTCTGGGGGCTCACTTAGTCTTTGTTGAGGCCAATAATGAGCGCAATTTGGCTTGGAAAATATTTTTCCATGCTCCATCTATGTGTATGTTCCAACTTTAGACTTTCCACGTTACACTATTTCCAAACTTCAACATTAAACTTGCTCTATCCTTTTATGGAAGAAAGGATTACCTATTGTGGGTGACAAAGTACTCTTCCTTCATGCAAAATTCATTTAAAAGCTTCGAGCAAAACTCCATGCTACTGTTAATTTGCACCTACTTGATTGTCTTATCAGTGTCTTTTTTTATCAAAACTTTCAACTACCTAATCTTGACAACAACATTAAACTTGTGTTTTAGCACAAATATCCACGTCTTCCTCAAGTCATCTATAACTATTAGCATATATTTGACACTCTTTCTTGACAGAAACTACTACAACTTGCAAACATTCAAGTAAATTAATTTTGCAATTTTCGTGATTTTTTTAACAATCATACTAAATTACACTTTCAACCGTTGATTTAAATCACAATACTTGCATACATTCAGTTCATTCACAAGGTAACCACATAGCATATTTCTTTTACTTAAAAACCTTCTGGTTTTGACGAAATTACAACATTGCCCCTTTGACCAAAAGTCAAACCCTAGTTGGCTTTCCACTAAAAGTTTGATTTTATAGTCAAATCTTTGAATTTTTCCAAAATTTGAAATTAGACCCAAAAGAAATATTTTGGTGTAACAAGCCAAAATTTGAATTTGCAAAATGGTCAATTTTTGGCCGACAGCCACTACCTTGTGGTGGCCCAAATCAAATCAGACCCTTCCATGCCTTTACATTTCTTGAATTTGCAAAATGGTCCCTAGGTTTTGACGAAATTACAACATTGCCCCTAATTAGAGAAAAATAAGGTGAAAATGGAAAGGAAAAAAAAAGATTCCAAAATGAAAATTGTATTTAAATCATTAAAAAATTAAAAGAAATTATTTTGGACTATAAATTTTCAGGTTTTACCAAACACATTATTGTCTCGAGAATAAAAATTTTGGACAATTACCAAACACTTTCAAATACTTGGAAATTGTTCCGCTCGGCATGGGAGTAGAATAAAAAGAATCATTTCTGAACAGCCTCAAGACAAGGTTGCCTCTGCTTTCCTGGCGAACAAAATCGTTACCATGCGCACCCTAATAGAAACAATTATCGTAACCCAAGTCCCCAAACCCTAAAGCTCTAGTTGGACAAGAATCAAGGGAACCTCTCCATATCCTCAATTGGGCTTTTTAGCCGGCCCCAAAATCAAGGTTAGTGACAACTCCTAAACACTTATCTTAGGTTGTTAATCAACTTAGATAATAAAACGAAATTTCCCGTTTTTGCACCAAGTATGGATTTGAGAGAATTCGCACTCACAATCGACCATTTTCCAAGGATTGTCCCATGAGTAAATACCCCTAAATTCGATCCCTCCTGAAACCAACTATTGCCTAGGGCAGGTCGCAACCACTAGCAATGTGTGACACATTTTAATGAAAACATATGCAATGCATTTTAATGAAAATTATTTATTTTACTTACTTTACTTTTTTTCTCTTTTCTTTACATAGAGATTAATCCTTAATTTTCTATATGATTAAGTCTCAAATAAAATGGGTAAAATTTGGGTTTCAACACACACATCCCACCGTTAGCGAAAGTGCAAATTTCCATCGTGAAGATTGCCGATTAAATAGGAAACAAAGTCCAAGAAATATTCGGTCAACCAAAATTTGAACTTTCTTTGGTCGACTGCACTTATAGGAACATATAATTTTTGTGCCTCTCCATTTTATTTTATTTCTTCTCTCCACTTGGCAACAAAGGAGACAGTAGCCTTTCCTTTTCATCGTCCTCTCTTCACAGTCAAAGATCCAACAACACTCCAGCGTGGAAATATCAAATTATGCATGCATCGGCTTATACATAACTCAATTAATATCAAGTTGGATTTCATTTATCAGACACAAACTCGAGATATATTTTAATAGTAAGAAGAGAAAATAAGAGAAAAATATAAAAAATCAATTTTTTCCAATTAAAAAATTTTCAATGGCAATGCCGACGACCGTCCTATGTGGTGTTATTGGCGCCACATCAGCAATTTCCCACTAAAAGTAGCTATAGACACTCAATTGGCAAAACATGAAAATATTTAGAATTAAATTAGCACAATTGCAATAAGTTTATGACTTTTTTGGTAATTTGCCGCAACAATTTGTCTACTATGCAAACATTAGGTGCATTTGGTTCAGTTTTGGGGAAATGTTTTTTGGGAAAATGCAAAGGCCTTTGGGCTAAATGGTTTCAAAAATTGCAAATAGTGTTTTGTAAAGTACATTTTAAAAATAATTTTTTTAAAAAAAAAAAAAGCAACTTTAATATAAAAATGCCGTATAGTAAAAACTACACTTTGTAAAAGATTTTTGCTAATTTTCTTTTTATTAAAAACCTTAACTATTTGCAAGCAGAACTCAACCACTGCCAGCCAACCTCGCCAGCAGCACGCCCACCACTCGCTACTCATTCATCAATGGCTATGGCAAATTTGGTTTTTGAAAGACATTTTCGAATTGTGAAGTTGAGAGAGGGCAAAGTTGGAAGAAAGCAAGAGTCTATTTTCATTCCAAAAGTGCAGCAAAAGTCTAAAATATTTATGACCTATCACGAGCTAAAAGTCTTTAGAGAGCTTTGAAGAGCTTTGGAGATGCAAGTGCATCTCCTCTTAGCCACTCAAAAATTTCATCAAATAGCATTTGCATTTACCAAAGGGAGTTTGAGGCCTCAAAGAGCTTTGCAAATGCTGAACCAAACACGCTCATAAATAAATTTAGTCCGTCGGATATGGTAAACCCTAATCTCTCTTCTATCTATTTGTAGCCACTATGGCGAGATAGTAATCTAGAAGGTCCCATAGTCGATGCTCATCCAACACCCCCCCCCTCCCAATAAAAAAGCTAACATAACCCAAATAGAATCATTGACTTCAAGCGGCTTCTAGTCCCAACTCACTATGAGAACGTGGCGGACTATACTGTTGGATCAAAAATATTTCAATTTCGATGTATGTCCCATTATATTTTTTATATTTGATTGATATGATAAAATGAATTTTGATGACAATATTTCATGAAGAAATACATTATCTACCCCAACATATAGAAGGAGAGTTATTCAACACTCAAGTTAGTAACGTGGAAGTACGCAGAAATGGAAAATATAATTATTGTGAAATATCCATTGTATTCAAATATATAATATATAATTGCTTAATATTCAGAGTTTATTCAAAACTAATGATTATATGAGTAGGTAGTGCTGCTAATTAAGCCTTCATGCAAATAACATTACGTTCTACAGGCCCACGAGAGTTGGTGTTATTGATTGTGGCGTAAGGGATTTCTACGTCATAAATTAAGTGACATATTTAAATTACACTAATTGTGTGCAAATTGCTCAAGGTTGAGATCACCTACATAGATCAAAGATTTGGACTAATTGGGTTCACAAGCTTATGGGGTTTCCTTGAATCTCCAGGTTTTTGGCGCTCTTCAAGATCATGGATTATTAGGGAAAAAAAAAAGGTGTTACATCTAAGTAATTGAGGAAGGCACATATAGTCTAGTGAATATTACATGTACCAATTGGTACATGATACATGTAATACATATAGTCTTGAACTTTTACTCATTGTAATGTCCGTCACTGTACTTTAAAAAGTAGTTTGACGTGGTCCTTCCATTAAAATTATTAGGGAAATCTATTGACATGAATAAAATATTATGTTTAGTTTATGATTTATCATAGTTTTTGTTCAATTTTGTTCCCATGTTTGTTTATTTGTTTAATATAATTCAAGAATTATTTGTTATTCTCTCTATATTGCAAAATGTCAAATTTAGAATTTACCCCAACACAAACAGCTTATTAATAATGTCAGATTTTAATATAATCCCAACACAATAATTTTATTAATTATGTCATGACACTAAAACCCAAATACTACACGTAAAATTAATTGATTACAAACTCAAAACATTTAAAATGTTATGCATAAAGATGCTTACTTGTGTTTACATTTATAAGTATTTCTATGTGGCCGCACTTCTTCTGCTCCTCCTTAAACTTAAGCGCTCTTTCTTTTTGTATTTTGACCATACTATCCCTTGTGTACCCCACTGCTTCTGTCACAACTGTACAAAAATGATCCCCTTTTTTTTGGTAATTCTTTTTTTTTTCTTTTTTTTTCCTTGCGGATTCCACTTTCCTTTCTTCTTCGTCTTTTTTCCTTTCCCTGCCTTTAACGTCTCAGTTCTCGTCTCCTGCAAATCCCATCCCTATTTTCTCTCTTGTGGGCCACTCTCTTTTTTCTACGCCTCCCTAATCCTCAAGTTGCAAGGCATTGAGAATGATGCCAAGTCTGTCGTCCTTTACATTGTCGCTGGTACTAGTGTGATATCCATAGTTTCGGGCCATGAGAATAGGATTGTTCAATCAGTACATTCATGGTGGGAATTAGCCTCAAATAAGGGCACCACACCTTGTTTTGAGCCTACGCGCGAGGGCACCATGCATTGCCTTGTATCCATGGGTGAAGGCATTGTGCCCGGTCCCAAGTTGAGGTGCTAAGGCCCCATGCCTGGTTCTGTGCCTATGCACAAGCGTGTCGTGCCTTGCATCAAGCCATGGATCAGTTGCTCGACCATGAGGGTTGGTCATGGAATAGTTACACACCATCATGAATCTAGGAATGATCATGGATCAGTCCAGTCACAAGTGGTTCCACGCGGACATGTCAATTTTGTTTGGCCGTGGGCTGGCTACGGATTGACAAATTCCATGAAAGCATATGACTACTGAGGACGACCATGGATCGGTTGCAATAAACCACAAATAAGCCAAGGCAAATTCATAGGCCAACCAGACTTGGCCCCACGCCAGGCACAGAACTAATCAGGCCAGGCTAAGTGCCAAGCACGAGCCGGGCGATGGCCTGATTTGCCAGGTCCCACACTGGTTAGGACAGGCCACAAAACTACACATAAGACCCTCTCAAGGGACGTCAAATTGGCCAATCTAAAAAAGATAGGCTGTGACTTGCCATACTTAAGCACTAAATGGCCACGCCAAGTCCGAATGAGCTACAGACTTAGTCTTGCCAGTCTGGATGGGTCACATCGGACGCCATCCGTTCATGAACCAATCACGAACCTCAGTCCGAATAGAACCGTCGATTGTGGACAAACATGAGAAATTCCCATCTGATGAATCAATGCTCTAGTTTAGTTTCTTTCTCATAAATTTCTTGAATTTTGGAAGTTAGCCAATTAAAAATGGAGTGACTCATCCACAAGTGTCAAAGAGAGAAGCTTGCTTCTAGAAGATATTATGGTCTTTTGGATTGTAGTAGGTCAAGATAAGGATGGAACATGCACCCTTTAGGACTCCTAAAAGACCAAGACAACCTTAAGTCAAGTATTTTTAGGATAAGTCTTCTAGAAGAGCAAGTCAACCTCAAGTCTTCTTAGGATAAGTCTTATAGAAGATCAAGTCCGCCTCAAGTCAAGGCTTCTTAGATAAGCCTCCTAAAAAGAATAAGTCCACCCCAAGTTAAGATAAGCCACACGCCAGTTAAGCCTTTAGAAAGGAAAGTCAACTCCAAGTCAATGAACTAGGATCCAAAAACGTTAGTGCAAGAAGATGACTCACACGCCTAAGAGACTTATTGGAAGACAAGTTGCCTTAATTCCTCTTGGAAACTAGCCATTTAATGAAAGCTTATGTGTCCCTATGAATTTAAGATCAACATTAGTGCAAGAAGGGGAACCACATGCTAAGGGGGGGAGGAACTACTTGAAGAACAAGTTGTCTTGAAAGACCAAGGCTAGTATTAATGATCTTTGGAAACTTGTAAGTGAAAGCGGCTTGGGAAAAGGTTCTAGAGAACCAACTCAGAGACACGGTCTTGAAAGTTAGTAAATGAAGATGGGATGACCTATAAATAGAGGTATCCTCCCCTTAGTCATTCACCGCACCCCTCTCCCCTCACTTCTCTATCTTTCTCTCTCTCCCTCATGCTCATCTCTCCCTCTCTCAGCTTCCCTCATGCCGCTGCTCGCCTACCGCCATTCAACAACCATTGAGTCGCCATTAGATTCCATTTGGTTTAGTTGTAGGTGAACTTTCTAACCCTTGGCTAGGGCATTCTGTTACATTGGTATGGTGAGTCATGCTCTTAATTGTGTTGTGAATATGTGTGTGTTGTTGATTGAACTCCTATTGCTTGTTCATGTGAGGTTTTCTATGTTTGACTCATGTGCAAATTTTGTATTGTTTGCTCATATGTTTGAAAACACGCCCTGGGTCATGAATGGATTTCGCTTGGTTCAAATCAGCGTTGAGGCATGTTGAAATGAACCTCGCTTGGCAAGTAAGTATTGAGGCATACCAATCTAAAGCCTTCATCGGTGTAGGTTAGCATCATGATTGGTCAATTCGGGCTACACACCTTGTACCGTACCCAGCATGATATACAATTTCGGAAATGTAAGGCATGTTACACACACCTTACATGATTCATGCCATCAGTCCTCACTTATCAGCTAATAAAGTGAAGATCATAAGCTAGATTGCTATGTTTATTTGCATGGTCACACGAGGGAATAATTTTAGCCATCACCCTTAGATTAGGGGACATTGCCCAATTAATTTCGAATGCCTAATGGATTTAGGATGATAACCATCATCCTTGGATTAAGGAATATTGCTTGATTAATTTTGGATGTCCAATGGATTTTGGATGATAACCGTTACTCTTGAATTAGGGGACGCTGCTCAATGAATTTCGGAAGAACCATGAAAATTATTATAATAAAGAATGAACCTTTTGTGCATGCTCTTTGTTTTTGGTATGGTGATTCTAAATTTTGTGAGCCTCGAAGGTGAGATGAACTCTTTTCATGCACATAGTTGAATTATGGAAGTAGTTTTTTTTGCTATTGATTTGCCATCAACATTTGACGCGGTTATGTTCACGTGCTTGTTCGACAGCAAGGCATCCTCCTATCTAATGATTAGTAAGTTAACTTACTGAGTCCATGACTCACTTCGTTGATTTTCAAAATTGTAAGTATGGATACCAAATTTGGAGTTACAGCCATGCTAGAGAAGCTAGGGATTCCCCCAACCTATGCAAATATTTGTAGTGTGACGTGAAAAGGAAAAAAGGCCCGTAGGAAGGGCTTGTAAATGTACCGATGTAATATAAGAAGTACTGAGTGGTAGTGTGTTTATCAATTATTTTTCCTGGTTACTTGAATGTTGTTGTCTAGGTGTAGTTGGAAGTATGCTTTTGCATGTTCATAATCAAAGATAAAAAGAAATGAGATGGCAACACGCCAGGGACATCGCAATGATAATCCCCAGTCGCAATCCTAGAGTCTGGGTTGTTACAACCAGCATTGCAGCATTGTAGCCACCATTGACCTCCATAATGAGCCCTTTTTCTCTAATGCTTTTGTAAAAGCATCTACAATAAGATCATGAAGAATAAGATCATGAAGCAAAAATTACAGTTTGTTTTGTAAACTTGAAGGGAGTTTTGCTGCGTGTCACCATTAAACATTTTTGCATTTGATTGCCTAGTTCAAATTAGACGTCACAACCCTTGACCAAGGTTCAAGCT
Organism: Angophora floribunda; assembly: GCA_014182895.1. NCBI lineage: Eukaryota > Viridiplantae > Streptophyta > Magnoliopsida > Myrtales > Myrtaceae > Angophora > Angophora floribunda. The sequence goes on from CM024712.1 coordinate 22,814,455, forward strand.
ACAGATTATTTCGTGACATCCTAGGCATGTCACCATCTTGATTCATTTTATCTTATTTATATACATATGCAAAGTGTTAACACATCTCCCTAACAAATATCGATGGGGAAATCATGAGAAACAAATCATACATAAAACACACTACTATATTACATTAGTATTCAAGTACAAGCTTATTTTAGCCTTGGCCTATTTACTTGATATAAAAGACTTGGGTTTCTTATCTTCGCTACAGCAACAGCTATCCAAAATTGGAAACCCTATTGTTATCGGTTAGTACTAAGGACTATAATCCGTTCGGTCAAACGTTGTCTCACCACTTGGGCTCATAGGCCCTTTATACCCACAAAAGGGCCTAATAAAGTCTCTGTCACACTAGACGTACCAAGTCATGTAATGGTAAGAGACCAACTCATCCCATCCCTCGTTGATCCAAACGGTAGTGGTATATTTCCAATAAGTTATTTCAGCTTCCAAATTTATTATATCTATGGTCAACCCTTCCATTTTTATAGAGAGGCTGTAATGTATAGAAGGTGGGTTAGCCACACCTACAAACTTGTAAAAGTAAAGGAGTGAGTTTAAAGAACTCAGTAAGTAAAATTCAAAACTCTCGGCTAGTATAACATTTCTTCATTAAAGACTAGCTAGAATAACTCTTGCAAATAGTGTGATAGTAGATTGATAGCAATTTCACATGCTATGCCTTGACAATATGCAAGAAACTCACTTACTTAACCTATGGCTAATGCAAGAACACATGCAAGCCAAGCTTAAGCACAACCGATAATCATGCAATTCACTTAACATTGTCCTCGCTCAACCAAGCCCTCTTGGCTCAACCAAGGCTTCCAGCTTCATGCTGGGATTCCTAGCTCAACTAGGGCATCTCGATTCAATTGAAGCTTCTCAAAACTAGCTTCCCAAGGTTTCTAAACTTAACCGAGGCATCCCGTTGACATGGAGGCATTTCATTCTCATTGACAAGGCATCCCATTGGTGTGGGGGCATCCCGTTGACGTGGGGGCATCATCGTCCACTTTAAGTGACGACAATTCTTATCTTTTATTAAGTAATCACACGTATACCATTAAAGCCTTTCCTTCTTTTCATATAGCCGACATTTTCATGGCCTAACAAAGGCATGCTCATGCACAATTGTGCATGTCATGCTTCATATAACTCAATTCTAATGATGCCGTGAATGAGCATAAGCTCGAGACTTAGCTCAATCATCAAGTAACGAGGACCCCATACAAATCCAAGATATGAGTTTGGCACAACTCGATGCCAACCAAAATCTTATGGACTTGAGCGATCCCCGTACCAAACAAGACTCGAACTCGACATACCTTAATGCTGATCTAAGACCTCGTGGCCTTGGGTGATCCTTATGCTGCACAAGCCTTGAACTTGAAACAGCTCATTACCGACTCAAACCTTATAGTTGTAGGCGTATTCAACTTGTGTTGAACACAAGCAACATCCCTTAATACCACTCCGGTCGTGAAAGACTCAAGCACACGACAAGACTCATGAGAAAACATGCACATGGTCTCCTATACTACCCACGGCTTGTCAATAGAGTGCCACCTAGCCTTAATGATGACATGGTCAATATTAAGGAGAGGTAAGAGGTTCTACTTACCTAGAAAAATCTCAAGAAATTGAAAAACTTTGCTTGTTGAAGGGCAATGGTTGCATGGTTGAAGGAGAGAGGAGAAAGGGCAAGAGAAAAAAGAGAGAGTGTCTAAGGGAGAAGGAAGAAAAGAGGGTGCAAATGGTGTAACATCCTAAAATTTGAGCCATTGAGGAATGTAAAAACTATAAATTTCATTAATGCACTATTAGTTAATCTCATTTGGAATTGATCACTCTTGAGATAATAACCCTGAGGAAAGGCTAATAAGGAAATGAATACGTGCGACTAAAGAACTCGAACCGGAATAACGATTCGACCATGGGGCTTATGTAAGGATGATCATGTGGTTATATAGGCTGATTCAAGAAATGATTATAAGTCGATTCGCAAATAGGATATAATGGGATAACGGGTGATTTTGTTTACTATTATCAAGATTGCGAACGACCCTAAGTCAATTCCAAGTAATCGAGTACTTTGAAATAAGAATCAATCCTTCACAATTTCATGATAATCGAAGTCGTTCAAGTGTCGAAAAAACTTAAACGTGGTTTGAGGCTGAGTCAAACATGAGTCGATAACGTGTAAATCGTCGAAGCTGCCCATTAGTTTGAGACACATTAAAATTGCATTCGATTAAAATTGACTATGAAGGATAATCCAATTTTGGATGTTAGACTTTCGGGGACATTAAGGACGAACCATTAGACAATGCCTTTGTAATCCTTGAGAGTATTTGTTAAGCACAAAATTGACGGAAAAAAAGTTTAATTGGCCAAGAAGTTGAGCCCACAAAGGAGTTGGGCCGAGCAAGGCCTAAGTGGGCCTCACACCCAATAATAGGCAGCCACCAAGGTGGGCCAAGTTAGCCAAGTGGGCCCATTTAGCCCAATTAGCCCACTTACCCTCTTTCTAGCCCATTATCCATTTTAAGCCCAATTCGAGCCCAATTATTTGTACAGCACATCCCTATACATTTCTAGCATGTTTTTGAGGCCTGCTTCTTATCTTCAGCCCAAGGATAATTTGATAATTGAGGCCATGGTGAAAGGACCAAAATGCGATTCTTGGCATTTATGGATGAAAAATGAAAGAGGAAGAGAAGTCTTTGGCAATGATGACTTTGCATGGGAAATGAAATGAGAATAGATGGGCATTGAAGTGGCTTCATCTTCTCTCTCTCCTCATTTTCTTCCCCCTTGGCTGGCCCCTCCTCTCTCTTCTCATTTGTCTTCCTTTCTTCGATTTTGCTTGTTTGCTCAACCCCATTGCCGCCTGAGCCACCAACAGAAGTGATTAGGGAGCTCCATCTATACCCTATGCCATCACTGCTCACTGTTCCAGGCTGCTAGATCGCCCGCTAGCCGCCCAAATCACCGGCCACCCTTGTTTGCCTCTGTTTCTCTCTGTTGTACTAGTTGGAAATGCCCAACTATTGCTATTTTCACCTCACGGCTACTCAGACCAGCCACCCAAAGCCGCCAAACGCTAGCCAACTGCTCGCCAATCTCTCTGGTTCTTCTACAATTTTTGCAAATCAGAGGAACCCAGCACTTGCAGCTATTATTTTCATCCCCGGGCAACCCTACATTGACATTTCTGAGGTCCCCGTGCATAACCCTTGACGCCCTTGTCGCACCCGTGTCTCCGATTCGATTAGCAAGTGAGTTTACATTTGAATCCATCGATTAGTCCATTAAACTTGCTCAGGGTTATATTATTTTATAGTTAATCCTAGTTAGGGGATTAATTAAAATTAACTATGGTTAGGAGGGATGGTTAGAAAAATGAGTATGGTTGAGTTAGTCAAAAAGTTGGACTATTGTTAGTTAATTAACCAAGGTTGGGTTAATTAACTAAGGTTGACTTGTGGTAAAGTTAATTAATCAAGGTTGGGTTAGTTAACTATGGTTGACCTAGGGTTTGGTTAATTAACTAGGGTTGAGTTAATTAACTATGGTGAAAGCATGGTTAGTTTAGTTAACTATGGTTAACTTTAATTAATTTGTTAATCATGATTAGTTCTAATTAATGGCGATTAATTAGGATAATCGAGTATTAGTGTAATAATCCTAATTAGTATTTTTATTAAAAAGAATTAATTTCTTTTATTATTATTAGTTTTTTAATAATATTTAATTTAATCATGAATAATATTGATTATTTATAATTAAATTGTGGGACTAATTTAACGAGTCCGTATTTATTAAGACATATTGACTTGTTGCTTAGATCAATAATGTATTGATCATATGATTGACTTGTCAAGTGCTTAATTGCTCTGGTAGTTATGCATTGATATTTGTGTACAATTGCATAGACATATAAAAGGAAAATCTCGAGGTGTCGGGTGTAGATTTGTCAAGTTTTGCAATGAAAATGAGACTAGCATGTTTAAATGATAAGGCATGTAAAGTTAGATGGGTTTTGAACTAAAATGTAACCACATGCAATTTTTTCCTACAATTTTTACATAAAACATGTGTAGTGGACTTTTACATTGAGCATGTATCAAGTCTGCATTGATTAAATCATGGAATTATGATATTGTGGTGTGCTCATATGGTCACATAAATAACCCATCACCCTAGTGGGAGTTCGGATGACGAAATCCAACTTGTCGAAAATCCCGATAGGAGTCTGGATGTGGGTCGTAGTAGAGGCTAGACCTATGCTCCTTTGGGAATGCGCTCTGGGCAAGAGTTGCAAATGTGGCCATGCCTGATAGGGCGGGATAATACATGGCAAAGCTAGAAAACACCGATGGGAGTTCAGTTGTAGCCCTTGAGGGCATTAATAATTGGAATACACATGAACGCAAAGTTCATGAGAAACACGTTGTCATTGGTTCTAATTATATTTGTGCTGGTTGCATTAGTTAAGATATGCCTGAGTCGGTACCATGCAGGGTGTGGCAATGGCTATGTGAGATCGCCTGCGATACGACTTGATTATGATTGATTAATGCAATATTGAGAGTATAGTATGCATTAATTGTGATATGCTTGTATACTTACCGTGCAGGTATGGCATGACTGGATGAGGTTGCTTGCAAGTCAATCGCTTGCTGGTTGTATTTACGGGGTTATCGAGTAGATCGAGTCACTGACTAAGGCAAACAAGTGTTGTTTTGTTATTGATCTACTTGAGTAAATTAGCTGTGAGATAAATACCCAAAGACAAGTTGATGTCCTAATCGGGCTTAGAGTAAAAACTCACTAAGATTATATCTCATTTGTCGTTGTTAAAAATATTTTAGTTCTCTAGGATGGCGAACCACCCGATGCAGTTCGGGGTCCGCAAGGATTGAGAGACCATCGTCATAATCCATCGATTTCTAGGGTGGCACATTTATACAAAAGTACGTGTCCACCATCTAGGTGGAAGAGGGACCGAGGATGTAGGTTCTCTATTGGTTTTTGGCATGATTCATTAAGGAAGATGAGATTTTGCTCGGCCTTCTATGTGGTTTTGATAGCCCATCTGGTAAGGGCTCTGAGGATTAGACTAGGTACCCATGAAGATAGACCCTCTAGATGGGACAGTGGTGGATCTCGATCCTGCACCACCAATAGTTAACCTGTATCCCTCTGACTATGACCTGACGGAGCCCGACTCTTATGAGTCTATATTTTGGTAGTCCCTGAAGGACGTACTGGGCTCAAGTTTTTGAGGGACTATATTAACCCAACCCTAGCATCTTTCTATAGGCTTGGAAAGGAACTCGCCCACTAAAGGGCTTGTAATTAGAAATGTTCCTTTAGGGGTTAATCTAATAAATAAATAAATAAATGAGCCGGTTTGCTGCTATAATGTTTGTTCATCATGCTATCCTTGTTGTTGTTGATTAGTTGACTAGGTGATAAATCATTTCCGCTTGTGCATAATGGAAAAATAAAAAAAAGCGGTCGGCGACACATCTTAGGACACCACATTCATTTGACCAAAGTGAAGGGGTTGTTGCGCGATTAAGGCTCAAGGCGTGACATCCTAGTCTGTTTTGATATCAGAACCCAATCAATATTTAGAGTGATAAGATGCAATAGGTTATAGGATAGTAAGATAGGGATGATGTTTACTTTATACACATGTGTTTGCTTATATGATTTTATGCTATAAGCAAGTTGTTCATAGTTACTAATTCCTTGTTGGAATTAGAAACCAAGATCAGTGACGATTCTGCGAGATGAGTAATCTTGAGCAAATAGTCCCTAAGCATAGGGTAGTGTTTCATCAAGCTAGTGCTAGGGGTAGAGCGCTAAGGGATCCTAGGTTAGTTGGGACCCTGTAGGTGCTAGAGACTTTAATATGACAACAAGCTGAGAATCAGGATATTGCCGTCACTAGAACCACCACTGCTGTTGACGCCACTGCTGCTTCTTGTTGCCCTTGTTGAGGTTCTTGTAATTAGGAACAAGGGTTACAAGCAACCGATGCATAAGTTGGTAGAGCAATCTTTAAGGCTCAAGCTACTAAGGTTTAATGGTGCAGGTGACCCTAAGGCTGTAACCTATGGATCAGAGAAATGGAGAAGACATTTGCGATGTTGAAGTGTTCAGAGAAGGACAAAGTGATTCTAGTGATTTACCAATTGTAAGGTAATGCCAGTACATGGTGAGAAGCTACTCGAGGAAGAGTGTTCCCTAAAGGTACGGCCCAAACGTGGGGTGTCTTTCTCGATGCCTTTAATGGAAAGTATTTCTTGAACAGTGTGCGAGAATTAAAGTTGATGGAACTACAATAGCTTCGTTAGAATCAATTGTCTATAGATCAATAGGAAGCGAAGTTCACTAAACTGTCAAAGTATGCTCTGAAGTTGATAGAGAATCCATTGGATAAGCCAAGAAGGTTTAAGGATGGCTTGAAGCTTGAGGTCAATGATCAATTGATGCCCCTGAACAAGAGGGCCTAGATGATCAAGAAGAAAATGACTAAGAGGGCAACCGTATCTAGATCGCGGTTTGTGCCTAGATGAGATAACCATCGGCTTAGGAAGAGGCCAATATTGGGAGAAAGGAATCCTATCCCACCTAACAAGAAGAACTCTGTGGGAAAATCGGCATCTAGTTCCATGGGAGTGCGCTAGTTGTATAGGAGAAGGCATGGGAATCCCCATGTCCTTCTAAGATGAGAACCTATTATAGATATGGCCAACAAGCCCACCAAGTGAAGAACTATCTAAATAAGCCCATGAGGATAATTTTGCCACCGCTTGCAGGGAGGACAACCTGCAAGGAACACGCCACCGAACAACTAAGGTAGACCCCAGGCACAAGGAAGAGTTTATGCCGTAACTAGAGGGGAGGCAAAGGATTCACCCACCATAGTTTTACGTACGGTATCCTTGCACGATCATGCTATATATGCATTATTTGATCCTAGTGCTACACATTCTTTTGTTGCTAATCGGTTTGTTAAGCTAGTGGGGTTAAGTCCAAAACCATTGGGAATAGTTTATAGTATTTCTACTCCATTTAAGGATGAGATATTGTCCGAGTTAGGTTGTTCTAGCTGTAGGCTAGTTCTTGGTGGTCATAAGGAGGCTATTGATTTGATTGTAATAGCGATGTATGACATTGATGTCATAACTAGGATAGATTGGCTCACTAAGCAATGAGCTGCAGTGAATTGTCATGGAAAGACGATTTAGTTTACACCAGTAGTGGGCGATAGTTTTGAATTTGTTAAAAATCGAGGGGGACCCTCAATCCCTCTGATTTCGTCACTTGAGGTGACCCAACTATTATATGTAGGTTGTCAAGGTTATTTGGCAATGGTAATGGATACATTAATGGAGGAACCAAGTATGCAAAGCATCACCATGGTGAAAGATTACATAGATGTTTTTCCAAAGAAATTACCTGGATTACCTCTAGAGAGGAAAATTGAGTTTATGATTGAGTTGGTCCCTGGAATGGGGCCAATTTCTAAAGCACCTTATAGAATGGTGCTATCGATGTTAAGGGAATTAAAGGTGCAAATATGAGAATTACTAGACAAAAGATTCATTCGTCCGAGTGCATCTCCTTAGGGAGTGTCAGTGTTGTTTATAAGGAAAAAAGATAGATCATTACGTCTTTGCATAGACTATTGGCAACTTAATCATGTGACTATTAAGAACAAGGGCATAAATACAGTGGGAGTGCCAAAACTTGGCACGGAGGGACACTTAAATGCCAAAAGTTACAAACGGTACACTTAAGTGCCACTTTTCAAAATAAATAGATCGCTTTAGTGCCAAGTTGTCGAAATCCTATCGGGAATCCTACATGGTAATTTTTTATTAATTTTCTTACCTACGTGGCTCGAAGAAACACTAAGTCGGTGAAAAATTAGCCAAAACGACGTTGTTTTGTGCTAACGTGGATTTATAAAAATTTATTAATTAAATAATATTAAATAATTATAAAATATTATTATAAAATCAATTTTATTTAAAAAAAGAAGAAGAAGGGGATCGGCGAGGGCTGTGCAGCCCTCGTTGTCTCTGCCCCACCCTCACCGGGAAGGGTTGGCGATGGTGGGGAGGGTTAGGCTGGGGTCGCCGGGCCCGGCCAATGGCCGACGACCCCAACCGGCATGCGGCAAGGGCCCATAAGCCCTCCCCTAGATCTAAGGCGAGGGTCGCGACCCTCCCCCAGATTCGGTGAGGGTCACCGGCCCTCGCCCAGTCGAGCCAAGGGCCACCGCGTCCCCTAGATCTGGCACAATCTGGGTGGCCAGTGACCCTTGGCCCGGCTGGGCGAGGGCCGGCAACCCTCCCCCAAATCGGCGAGGCCTAGCCCTGGGGCCCGCCACCACTAGCCAAGGCCCGACGACCCCAGCCGACCCTTGCCAACCATCGCCAACCCTTCCCGGCCAGGGTGGGGCGGTGACAGCGGCGGCGGCGAGGCTGCACAGCCCTCACCAATCCCCTTATTCTCTCTTCTTCTTCTTTTTAAATAAAATCAATTTTAATTTTTTTAAAATTTGACATGGACAATTTTTTTTATTAAAATTGCACATGGATTTTTTATTTTGAAAAAAATGCTCCGTCAGCAAATGAAGTCGCCGGAAAATAGACATGTGGCAGTTTGGCCGGATTTTCTCGCTGTTAGCACTTAAGTGATCCATTTTGCTCCGATTTTGGCACTTAAGTGTACAATTTTTAACTTTTGGCACTAAAGTGTCCTTCCGTGTCAAGTTTTGCCACTCCTGGGGTCGTACCTCTATAAACAAGTATCCATTGCCAAGGATAGATGGGTTATCTGATCAACTCCAAGGAATTTTGATATTCTCCAAGATAGACTTGAGGATAGACTATCACCAATCAAAGATTAAGAAGGAGGATATACCAAAAACAGCATTTCGTATGTGTTATGATCATTATGAGTTCACCATAATGCCATTTGGTTTGACGAATGCTCCTATAGCCTTTATGGACTTGATAAACCGTGTGTTCAAGAGGTATTTGGATGAATTTGTGAACATGTTCATCGATGATATTTTGGTATACTCAAGAAGTCCAAAGGAGCATGAAAGACGCTTAAGGATAGTGCTGCAGACCTTGAGAGAACACAAATTGTATGCCGAGTTCAGTAAGTGTGAATTTTGATTAACTCATATAGCATTTTTGGGCACATAATGTCAGATGAAGGAATTTCTATTAATCCAGCTAAGATCAAAGCCATCATAAATTGGCCAAGACCAACAACAATAACGGAAGTTTGAAGCTTCTTGGGATTGGTTGGCTATTATAGACAGTTCATGGAGAGGTTTTCTACGATAGCCATACCCATGACGAGGTTACTGAAGAAAGAACAAAGGTTTGATTGGATAGATAAATGCGAGTATAATTTTCAAGAGCCTAAGCGTTAGCTAACTACCACACCTATCTTAATAATACTATCTGGTCTTGGAAGGTACGAAATCTACAGTGACGTATCATACAAAGAACTAGGCTATGTTTTAATGCAATATGGTGAGCTGGTTGCATACACATCCCGATAGTTAAGACCTCACGAGCTTAACTATCCGACGTATGATTTGAAATTAGTGGCAATAATCTTTGCGCTTAAGATTTGGAGCCACTATTTGTGTGGAAAAAAATTCTCGACTTTCACAAACCATCAAAGTCTGAAATATCCATTCTCTCAAATGAAGTTGAATATGAGGCAACATTGATGGATGAAACTTCTTAAAGATTATAACTATGAGATACATACCATCCTAGGAGAGCTAACAAAGTGGCTGACACATTTAATTGAAAATCGACAATTGCGTAAATGATGGTACAAGAGTGGATCTTTCTCAAAGGAGTTCGAGATTTGGATTTCAAATTTGAGGTAGGCCATCTTGCTAGTTTAATGGTTACTCTCAGGGTTGAATACAAAATGCAAACCAGCATGAAGAGCACACAAGCAACAGATATTGAGATTCAAAAGATTCTACAAATAGATCAAGCCAAGAGGAAAGCCGACTTTCAAGCATCTGCGGATGGGACATTAAAATTTTGTGGATGATTGTGCGTTCCCAACGATACTAAGCTTAAGGAAGTAGTCCTATCAAAAGCTCATCGTAGCAATTATAGCATCCATTAGCAATATAAAGATGTCCCAAAATCTAAAGTAACATTTCTGGTGAAATGGCATCAACTTGGACATTGCCAAGTACATAGCTAAGTGTTTAATGTGCTAACAAGTGAAAGCACAACATTTTAAGCCTAGTGGATTGCTACAACCCCTCAAGATTCCCAAATGGAAGTGGGAGCATATCACAATGGATTTCGTGATGAGGTTGCCAAAGAGTCAACGAGATAATGACTCGATTTGCGTTATGATCGCATACTAACAAAGTCTACTCATTTTATCATTGTACAAAAGGACTTGGCATTGGACAAATATGCAAAATTGTACATGCAACAAACTATGCGTCTTCATAGAGTGCCAGTGACAATTATGTCTGATCGTGAACCCAAGTTTGTGGCAACTTTTTGGAAAAGTTTGCAATCTACCATGGGGACAAAACTGCAATATAGCACAGCATATCATCCATAGACATATGGTCAATTGGAGAGGATAATCCAGATGCTTGAGGATATGCTATGAGCTTGTGTTATAGACTTTAAAGGAAGTTTGGAGGAACAACTTCACCTGGTTGAGTTTGCTTACAACAATATCTATAAGCAAAGCATTAAGATGGCACCATTCGAAGCGTTGTATGGCAAATGTTGCAGAACTCCAATATGCTTGGACGAGGTTGGTGAATGAAAGATTACAAGGTCAGAGTTAGTGCAACAATCTTTAGATACCGTCAAAGTCATTCGAGATAGGCTAAGGATAGCCCAAAGTCGCTAGAAAAGTTATGTGGATAAACGGCGTAGGCCATTGGAATTCAAAATGGGCGACCATATGTTTTTAAAGGTATTGCCAATGCAAGGCACTTTGAGATTTAGCAAGAAGGGAAAGTTAAGTCCAATGTACATTAGACCTTTTGAAATTTTGGAATGAATCGGAGTTTTAGCATATTGTCTTGCTCTACGCCCGAAACTTGCTCAAGTACATGATATCTTTCACGTGTCTATGTTGAGGAAGTACGAACGAAATCCAACTCACATGCTAAATTTTGAGGAAATATACGTGGACGATAGGGTGCTGAATGTGGAATGATTAATCTGGATAGTGGATCACAAGGAACAAATACTTCGAAACAAAACGATTTCCTTGGTCAAGTTAATTTGACAGTATCATGGAATAGAAGGAGCTACATGGGAAAGTGAGGATATAATGAGGAGTCAACACCCCCATCTTTTTTAGGATTCTAGTGTTAATGCAAATTTTGAGGATGAAATTTCTATAAGGGGTGAAGAATTGTGAGTCCTAAAATTCGAGCCATTAAAAATGTAATAATTGTGAATTTCATCAACACACTATTAGTTAATTTCACTCAAAATTGATCACTCTTAAGATACTAATTCTGAGGGAAAGGTTAATGAGGAAATGAGCGGGTATAACTAAAGAACTCAACCTAAATAACGATTCGACCTTGGGGTTTACGTAAGGACAATCCTATGGTTATATAGGCCGATTCAAGGAATGATTATAAGTCAATTCATAGAGAGGATATAATAGGATAACAAGTAATTTTGTTTACTATTAACGTGACTACGAATGACCCTAAGTCGATTCCAAGTAATCGTGTACCTTGAAATAAGAATCAATCCTTCGCAATTTCATGATAATCGATGTCGTCCAACTGTTGAGAAAAATTAAATGTGGTTTGAGGCAGAATCAAACATGAGTCGATACTGCGTAAATCCTTGAAGCTACCTTTTAGTTTAAGACACACTAAAATTGCATTCAATTGAAATTGACTATGAAGGATAATCTTATTTTGGATGTCAAACTTTTAGGGACATTAGGGACGAACCATTGGATGATGCCTTTGTAATCCTCAAGAGTATTCGGTAAGTCTGAAATTGATGGAAAAAGGTTTAGCGGGCCGAGAAGTTGAGCCCACAAGGAAGTGGGCTAGGCAAGGCCCAAGTGGGTGGCCACCAAGGTGGGCCAAGTTAGCCAAGTGATCCCATTTAGCCCAATTAGCCTACTTACCCTCTTTTTAGCCTATTATCCACTTTGAGCCCAATTCAAGCCCAACAGTTTGCACGGCCCATTCCTATTCATTTCTAACCCATTTTTGAGGCCCGCTTTTTATCTTCAGCCTAAGGACAATTTGGTAATTGAGCTCAAGGTGAAAAGACCAAAATGCCCTTCTTGGCATTAATGGATGCAAAACAAAAGAGGAAGAGAAGTCTTTGGCAATGATGGCTTTGCGTGGGAAATGAAGTGAGAATGGATAAGCATTTAAATGGCTTCATCTTCTCTCTCTCTCTCTCCTCATTTTCCTCCCTATTTTCCTCCCTATTGGCCAACCCCTCCCCTCTCTCTTCTCCTTCTTCTTCATTTTCTTCTTTTCTTCCATTTTCCTTGCTTGTTTAGCCCCATTGCCGACAAACCACCTGCAACAACAACTAGGGAGCCCCATTTGTACCCCCTATGCTACCGTTCACCGGTCCATGCCACTAAATCACCTACCAGCCACCTAGATCACAAGCCGCCCCCGTCTACCTCTATTTCTCTATGCTGTATCAACTAGAAACACCCATGCTGCTGTCTCCACCTCACCACACTACAGCCCAAACTAGCCACCATCGCCTCACCTTCAACACATAGAGCTGTCGGACACCAGCTAGCCGCTCGCTGGATCACCGATCAGCCTATCTAGCCATCAATCTCTCTAGTTCTTCTATGGTCTTTTGCAAAACAGAGGAACTCAACACGTGCAACTGCTATTTCCGTCCCCAAGACGCCTTACATCGACAATTCTGAGGCCTGCATGTGTAGCCCTTGCCACTGTCGTCACACCCATGTCTCCGATTTAATTAGCAAGTGAGTTTACATTATAATCCCCGATTAGTCTATTAAACTTGCTTAGGGTTAGATTATCTTATGGTTAATCTCATTTTGGGGATTAATTAATATTAACTATGGTTAGGAGGGATGGTTAGAAAAATGACCATGGTTGATGAGTTCGTATTTATTAAGGCATATTGAATTGTTGCTTAGATTGATAATGTATTGATCATATGATTGACTTATCAAGTGCACAATTGCTTTGATAGTTATGCCTTGATGTTTGTGTACAATTGCATGAACATATCAAAGGAAAACCCCAAGATGTCAAGCGTATATATGTCAATTTTTGCAATGAGAATGAGACTGGCATGTTTAAATGATAAGGCATGTAAAGTTGGACGGGTTTTGAGCTAAAATGTAACCACATGCAATTCTTTCCTGCAATTTTTACATGAAAAATGTGTAGTAGACTTTTACGTCGAGCATGTACCATGTCTGCATTGGTTAATGCATGGAATTATGATATTGTGGTGTGCTCCTGTGGTCATATAAATAACCTGTCACCCCGGTGGGAGTTCGAGGGACGAAGTCCGACTTGTCTGAAATCCCAGTGGGAGTTCGAATGCAGGTCGCGGTAGAGGCCGGACCTATACTCCTTTGAGAATGTCATCTGGGTAAGAGTTCCAAATGTAGCCGTACTCGATAGGGGCAAGACGATGCCTGATAAAGCCAAAAGGCACCAGCGGAAGTTCGATTGTACACACTAGCGAGAGTTCAGTTGTGGCTCTTGAGGGCATTAATAATTGGAACATGCATGAATGCAAAGTGCATGAGAAACATGTTGTCATTGGTTCTGATTATGTTTGTACTGGTTGCATTGGTTATGATATGCTTGAGTTGCTACCATGAAAGGTGTGGCAATGGCCAAGTGAGATCGCCTGCAATACGACTCAATTATGATTGATTAATGCAATGTGAGAGTGTGGTATGCATTAATTGTGATATGCATGTGTACTTACTATGCAGGGTATGGCATGACCGGGTAAGGTTTTCTACGAGTCGATTCCTTGTCTGTTGTAGTTATGGGATTACCAAGTAGATCGAGTCGCTGACTAAGGCAAACGAGTGTTGTTTTGCTATTGATCTGCTTGAGTGAATTGGTTGAGCGATAGGTACCTCGAGGCGAGTTGATGTCCTAACAAGGGCTTAGGGCAAGAACTCACTAAGATTATATATCATTTGTCATTATTAAACAATTTTAGGTCCTTAGAATAACGCATCACCTAGTGTGGTTCGGGGTCCTTAAGGATTTGGAGACCATCGTCACGACCCATCGATTTCGAGGCGGGCACATTTGTATGAGAAGTACATATCCACCATCTAGATGGATGAGGGACCAGGATGTGGGTTTCCCATCGGTTTTTGGCGTGGTTCATTAGGGAAGGCAAGATTTGGCCTTTGTGTGACTTTGATAGCCCACCTAGTAAGGGCCCTAAGGATGTGGACTGGGATCCCATGGAGATAGACCTTCCAGATGGGGCAGTGGTGGATCCCAATCCTACCCCACTTAGTAGTTGATTTGTAGCCCTCTACTACGACTCGACAAAACCCGACTCTGATGAGTCTATGTATTTTGGTAGTCCCTGAATGACACACCGGGCTCAAGTTTTTTAAGGAGTAGATTAACCTAGCCCTAGCATCTTTTTGTAGGCTTAGAAAGGAACTTGCCCATTGACAGGTTTGTAAATAGAACTATTCCTTTAACGGTTAATCTAGTAACTAAATGAATGAGTTGGTTTGCTGCTATAGTGTTTGTTCATCATGCTATCCTTGTTGTTGTTGATTGGTTGATTGGTTGATTGGGTGATAGATCATTTTCGATTGCGCATAATAGAAAGATAAAAGAGTGGTCGACGATGTGTCCTGGGACATCATATTCATTTGACCAAAGTGAAGAGGTTGTCGCGCACTCAGGGTTCAGGGCATGACAAATGGTGAGGAAAGAGGAGTGACTTCCTCTATTTATAGTCCTCAACCTCATCATTACACATCTCATTGGCCCAATTAAAGTTTCCAAAGTGGCACACCTATACAATCAAGACGGCACGCCTACTTTGGTGAGGTGTCTAGCCTAGTTTGCAAGATGGCAAGTTTATTGAGCTTGAATGGCAATCCATAACTCAAATGAATCTACTAGAATCCCACTTGCGCCATCTCAATTGGACCACATAAATCCTTCTTCATTAAATGGCATTTATGGCTCTCATGAGGAGGTAGCACCTAAAATGCCAAATTGGCACCTAAGCCCCACTAGACTACACTATGAAATCCCCCGTGTCTCACTTTGATTGGTCCAAGTGTATGGCTTAACCTCCAAGGAAAATCATGAGCAATGATGGCAAGATCTTTCTTAGGGACATGTAAGCATCATGAGTCACCATGGTCATTTAATGACCATTTTCTAGAGAATTCCATAATTTATCCTTTTTCTTCAAGAACAAGACAAAAATGTGCTACAATTCCTCAACTTGCTCCCCAAGGAAAATTTAAGGCCATCATGACATAATTTTTGCTTGGACACCTCACCTCATGACTCATCCTATGCATTTAATGAGGGAGTTCTAGAGAATTCCACACTTTGTCTTTTTCTTCAAGAACAAGGCAAGCACAAGAAATCAATCATTTGAATTGGTTCTGGGGCCAAGAGGGGATCATAAGGTACACCCAAATAATCAATCCTCATGTGCCCGAGGTTCAGGCCATCGTGCCCCTTGTGAACCAAAATCACTTCCTTGGGCGATCGATCAGCCTAGAGGGTCAACATAATGGTCAGCCTTGGGTTAGCATGATCAAGCTCGTCTGAGTCCAAGACTAGCCCTCGGGCCGATTGTTAGGCTTGTCGTTGGTCGTGCGTGTGACCAATCACTAATACACGGTCCATGGTTCGTTGGTCGATTCAAGGATGGTTCCAAGGTTGTCCATGGACTAGCACTAAGCCAAGACACAAATGGACCATAGATTTAATGAGGGAATCATCAAGTCAATCTTGGAACTCATTCCAATCGATCCCGAATCCATCACGTAAGCCCATAGTTGGTCTACAACCGATCCATGATCAAACTCATTCAATTCATGATTCTCTCTTGATCACCAAGAATTAGGTAGGAAATAATGCATTTTTGATCAGAACAAGATCACATAAGGTCGAGTCGAGTCATCCGTGTATCGAGGCATAACCAAGCAGAATCACCGTCGACTAGGCATAATCAATCGGGATCAATCCATGACCATTCGCCGATCCATGATGGTCCACGATCATCTCATGATCAATTCTTGTGATCCAAAAGCCATCCCATGAACAAATGATTTGATCCTACTTATATGGTTGGTGGCTAATCCACGGTCGATCCCTTAGTTTTTTTGGTCAATCTATCGGTCGGACCATGACCAATCCTTGATTCTTTACTAATCGAACCAATCAAATCCCATGACCGATGATCCATAATCAATCCATTTCAGACCTTATGACCATTCTTGACGGGGTCGGAATAGGGAATGTTACATTAGAATTATTTTTATTGGGTAGATTAAAATCGTTTGGGGTTTTTGTTGTTTTTTCTAATGTTGTTTTCTCCATTTTCCGATAGGTGAAACATGTGCTCCTTTTATAGCTATTAATAGCTGAATTTATGGTTATTGATACATTTATTTAGTATCTATGGGAAGGCTCCAGTAAACTGATTCAATTTATCCTCTAAATAGAACGTGTTCTTGAGAGCTTTTTCTCTCATACTTCTTGATTTTCCTGTGTCTTCTTTATCTAGATACTACTCTCGATTTGGAGCTCATTCCATCTTCGAAAATCTCAAGATGCTTGTAGCTGTGTCTTTTGCTGGTCTCATTGTCATAGTTGACAATGAGGTGTTGTAATAATCGACCTACTAAGATCCCCAGTCCTCAAGATGAAAGAAGAGAATGGTCTATAAAAGAGAAAATAGAGAGAGAATTTGTGGAAGCCCAGATCTGAGATGTTGAAGGCGCGGAAAAAAGAAGAAGAAGGAAAGTGAGACCCACAAGAAAAAAAAAGAAACAAAATAGAAAGAGTTTATCATATAAAAGGGACCACTTTTATAGAGTTGTAACAAAATTAGTCAGCCACATAAGAGATTGTATGATCAAAACACAAAAAAATGAAGTGTTAAAGCCAAAAGAGGAGTGGAAAAGGCACGGCCTTTGTAAATGTATCTAAACGTGTCACGTTACACAAGGAATATTATTGTTTTACTAAACAAGTCCCACATAGCATAAATGGTAAAAAGGATCCTTTTAAACTAACAAATTCATTCTTCATCAGGATTAAGCTTATGCCAATACATTAACGTGTGTCAAAGAGTTGTGTTCAAAATTACTAGTCCTAAATAAGGGTCATTGAGGTTCTTTATGAAGAATATTTGATGACCCTCACTACGTTCAAATTAAGGTCATTAGAGAGAAAGAATGAGTTTAAGGATGGATTGAATAAACAAATCGAGTTAAAGGACGAAATTGAACAAAGATAGACAAGTTTATAGCTTCCGACCAAAAAAAAAAGACAAGTTTATAGCTCTAATGACCAAGCCAGAAAATTTCATTAAATCCTTAATGAAAGGAAAACATTGAACCATAAAAATAGAAAATTGACAGACAATATTGAATGATGAAACTTCATGAATGACATTGAATAATTTAGCAAAAACTGAAGGACTAATGAAGTCATTATCCCTTAATGAATTATAGATATGTTTTGCATTTCATATTGAAATTGTCAAAATGATGTTATGGAGGCTAACTACGGCATTAAACTGATGATATACATGTTAAATGAAAGCTATCAGCAAATCACAGGATTTATTTTTGTTTTCATAATATTTACGTGGAAATTAGAAATGCACAATTGCCGAACGTACGACACTTAAGTCATATTACAACCTAGAGAAGGGGACCCTTTTGTACAATTTGATGAGTTGTGCTTGCAAATTGAACCCTCCATTCCGTTCTATTCACAGTGGTCAACCAGATCACTAAAAATTCATTGGTTTTGCATGTGTGTCATATCTAACGAAACAATCTAATGATATTATTCAAGTAAAAGAAATCCGTGAAGTAATTGACTACATATGTTAGAGGTGGAACTCTTAGCTATATGCTCTTAAGCAACCATGTAATAGTTACATGTTAGGGATTTAAGTTGCATTATTTAATGGCAAAAAAATATTTTTTTCATCATCTTATTTATATGAATGAGTCCATAAGTTCAGTTATGACTGAAACTATTCTTAAGGTGTTAATAATATGTGTGATAGGTTTATGGTCAAACTAAATCTTTAAACAGTTCCCATTCAATAGATATTGAGAGGATATTGATAATCTTATTAAGACCAGGTGTGTTTTTAAGCTTCACCATTGAGTATTGGATACCTCAGAGGACAATGAGTCACAAGTCATTGGTTATTATGGTACCTAAGCTTGAACACAAGTGCTATCTAGGACAAGTTCATTGAATATGACATACATAGAACAATTAGAAACATGGAAGCTTTTAGTGGGATCAATAGCTAATTGTTTATGCTTTGGTCTTATGTAAAATCCTTAGACCTGGGACACAATGCTGGCTTGTATGTTGGATGGATGTGGTTCACAAGTGGGTCATTGACATTTCGTTGAACCGTCTCTGTACTTGATTGTCATAATTTGTTCACATACGAAGGCACATGCTTGCACAATACAAGAACATTGGTCCAAAATTAATAAATTATAGTTAACAATTTACAAGTAATGTAGATACACTATTCAATTTTTTCAATGTTTTTTCACCGAACCGTCGGTTATGGACTTGATTTTCCACCGGCATCACTTCGTTACTCCGAGACAGTTGTCTCTCTAAACAACAAACCTTCAATTGCATAACCATTGCGTCCAACCGTCATTTGACAACCTATTAATATGCTTAGAGATTGTCACAAAAAAAGGCTCCACTTCTCAATTTTCATTGGCGAAAGGGCGGTTCCCGAAGCCGTTGTCACTAGAGACGTGTTTCGACGATTTTTCAGGTTTTGATGCCAACTGATGCATGGAAACAAGAAAGGCATGAGTGAACTCACAAACGTGAACTCGCAAAATGTACATGCACAGAGCGTTAGATAGAGAGAGCTATGGACTTTTTATTAATTTAATGAGAATCTAAAAATCATCACATCATGTAATAAAGATTTTGAAATCTGTCAAATAATAAATGAAAAAGAAATTGTGATATTCCCCGCTCCACTTGTCCACTTTTGTTCATGATTACTATCAATTGTGCACATACAATGTGAGTGTGCATGAAATTGACATTTATTTTGTCACGAAGTATTTTTAACATTAAATAACTAAAAGAAACTAGTGATAAGAATAGACTGCACTAATATGTGAAAAGGTAAAAATGTTTCAAGATTTGGCATCGGAAACGCAAAATAGAATCTATCCAAATTTTAACGTTGTAACGTGTAGAATAATAATAGTATATAATTATGCCTTTGTCCAGGTATGAAATTATTTGTAAACTAAGCAATTAAGATCTTTTGGAAAGGAGAAAAATGATTGAAATCTTTCTAAAAATGAGATCCTCCTTACTTTATATAGTAGTATAGATGGATATATTATTTTGAGTCCCACAAGCTTAACGACAATATAATGCTGAATTTATAACGAAGCTCTCGTGATTGCAAATCTTACATTGCGGTAGATGGACAAAATGGATTGTGAAAAGGTCCTGGGATGACGAGGTGTATCTGATGTGAATATGATTTTCTTCTAATTTCCTTTCTTTTTCCTCTTTTTTTCTCAAAAAGAAAAAAGGGATTTGCTTGCTAATCCCATCCCTCCCAAATTTGTTTTTAATGCTGCAAGCTGGAAACCAGACAAATTGACTATTTGGCCTCAATCACAAATGGTATGGTAGATGTGACTAATGGGGCCGTCATCTACTCTTTTTCCTCATTAGTGTCTACCTTGTGTCTCATGGTCAAGTATAAGGCGCGTGTACGTATTTACTTACAATTTACAAAATTCATCCCCACTCCACTAACTCACTCGGTCCTTGCTCTCCCCCCACCCCCAACAATAACAGCCGCACGTCTCTGCCCTTTCTCTATCTCACCCTCTCGGAAATGGTTACGATAATACTGGTCTGTATAGACCACTCTATGTTAAGGGTGAGCATGCTTCCATAATTAAATTGAGAACCAGATTGGTGAGAATTGTTCCGATTTCAAGTTTCAAGATAGGTTCTAGGTTTTAAAAATTGAAGAATCAATTTCGATGGGAAGATTCGAACTTTCAAGAACATGGAACTTGGAACTTGAAATAAATCTTTAGGTTTTCTTGTCCTATGTTTTCGCATCATCCTAAGGTATTCAATGTTGATTGATGATGAGTATCTTGAGGTATTCATTGTTTTCGCATCATCCTGAGATATAATCTAGATTTACTAGTCTAAGCTTCCATTTCCGCCGATATCTATAACTAAGACTTTTATTTTGTTATTGTTTCATATTTTTCATGTGTTCAAATATGAGTTGTTGTCAATAAATTATAATAGCAAATAATGATCATTAGAGATGATGATTCACTGCAATTGCTCAATTAACAATGCAAGTAGAACCTAAGTAGATCCTGAAATCAACACTAGAATTGGTGACAAGTTAGGTTCCAGGTT
Organism: Angophora floribunda; assembly: GCA_014182895.1. Taxonomy (NCBI): domain Eukaryota; kingdom Viridiplantae; phylum Streptophyta; class Magnoliopsida; order Myrtales; family Myrtaceae; genus Angophora; species Angophora floribunda. Next base: position 22,835,225 of record CM024712.1, read on the forward strand.
TTAAAAATTGCGTAATTAGTTCAAATGAGTTGGTTGCAAGTTCTAAATGGAAATTGGAACTATAAAACCGCTCAACCCTAATGACACATTCTCCCTCCTTCATTGCATGCATGCTATAGGGTCACCAAGAATTAGTGAAGCACCTTCATTAGTACATGCTTTCTCAACAATTTTACCAAACTAGATAGTGGTCCACTCAATTAGGCACAGTAGGGACCCCCTCCCTCTCCATCTCTCTCTAATAGAGTTAGATTGTGTTTAATTAGGCATAGCAAGGATCCGCTCTCCCCCTCTCCTCTCTCTCCCTTCCTTCCCCCTCCCCCTACCCTCCCCCTTCTCTAATAGAGTTAGATCGTGTTTAATAGTCTAAATTTGGATTGGACTTGTATTTTTATGAGTTTAATATAAAGTAAAAAAAAAGAATTAGGAAATTTTTTGGGGGAAAGAACACTAGGAGTGTCAAAACTTTCATACATCGCTCACTTTGGTGCCATAAGTTTAAAAAAAGTTCACTTGAGTGCCACTTTCGATTTTGCCGTCAAAAAAGCTGACATGGCATTAAAATAACATTAAACTTGCCAACGTGTCTCGCTGGCGATTTGAGTCAACAAATGACGATAAACAACGTCATTCACCCATGTAATTATAAGAAGTGAAGCAACTTCATAAATTGAGGCAAATCTCAACTTCATTCTTCACAAACCCTAATCCTAATTCTACCTTCAACCCGCAAACTTTTTCCAATTCCAAGGAAAATCATCTTATCAAATTGACAATGGGGAGCAAAAGCAGGAGAAGCAGCTCACGAATTTTTAAACAAAGTGAAGATGAAAGTCAATATTTTTGCTTTTGTGGACTGCAAAGTCCAACAAGAGTTTCTTGGACGAGAGAAAACCCTGGGAGAAGGTTCCAGAGATGTGCCGGGTATAGAAAAGGCTTCAATTGTGGATATTTCAAGTGGGTTGATGCAAAATTTTCAAATCGAGTAACAGATGTGATCTTGGAGCTTCTTCAAGGATGGCATGGACCTCTACCTACAATGGAAGATGAGTTGGATGATGCCAACTCTATGCAAGTGGAAATCAAGGGTCTGGAATCTTTGGTAAATCATTTGAAGAATGAAGTTTCAAGGATGAAAATTCAAAGAGATATTTATCAAATGTTGTTTGTCTTGATGTTGTCAAGTTTGGTCTGATTTATGGTCATATGTAATTTCAGCAATGAAAAGAAGCTACTAAGTCTACCATAGTTAAAGAACAATGAAATGTGTTGATGTATTTGGTGCAATGGCTTCTTTTGTTTTATGTTGGAATGTTATTACAATGTTTGTGGGTTACTAGTTTTGTGTTGACTTGAAGGTTGGTGGATCAATGGACGTTGTATTTTTTTATGTAATTTGAGTATTATTGTTGAATTATACAATGGATAGATGGCTTGACCAACTCATAGCAATTATAGCAAGAGAAGGGATGGTCCTGCATAATGGTCCCCATTTTGGCTTTCTGCATATGTTGAAGGACAGTTGAAGTTTCAAATAACTTTACGTATGATCATTTGATAAGTTATTGGTTTTACTTTTGTCAAACACATCTTACATCCTTCAATAGCTTAAGGTAGATTTATCATCCTATAATAGCATACAAAATAAGACTTATTTCAACAAATAATATTAGTCTTGGCGTGGCTTCACACAAAATAGCATGACATTGTATCAGAAGGTCTTCTACATCAACATTGATGTTCTTACAAATTTAAGCTGAAAACAACATTCCCGTTAAACACCTATCCATCCAAAATGCAACAATAATCTGAAACAACAAACAACATTGCTACTAAACACATCACTAGCCAAAATGTAGCAATAATCCCAACCGCCTTACAACAAAATCTTAAAATCATAAACATTGAAACCTAACAACAAACATAAAAAGACGGCATCCTCCCATTAATCAATCTAAAGAACCTCATCACTTTTATTTTTCTTCTTTAATGACTTCATAATATTCATGAGTCTTGTACTCTTCCGAATTGGAACTTTTGAAGGATCCATTCTTTTCCTTTGAGATTCGTGTGTTTCAATGTTACCTAATGTTGCATATTTTATAATTGGTGTTGGCACTATGGTAAAAAGTTGTGAATCCCTAGGATCATTCAATTGAGGTAAACCTAATGTTGAAGCATTCTTTCGTGCCTGTTTTCGAGTTGGCCTCTGTTTTGGAGCTACCGTTACTTGATGCTTCTTCAATTGTGCTTGAGTTACCATTGGTTGGTTTATTGGTTCTTGCTCTTGGCTTCTTCTTATAGATGCAGCCAATTCCAGACTTGGTCCTCCTTGAGATATTAATACCTCCGAACTTCACATAGGCTACAATCATATAAGCTTCATTAATTACTATGCCAATCAAATTGGACACACGGACCCCAGGAGTGCCAAAAGTTGGCAAAGAGAGACATTTAAGTGCCAAAAGTTACAAACGGTACACTTAAGTGCCAAATCCGGCCGAATTGCCACGTGTCTATTTTCTGGTGACTTCATTTGCTGACGGAGCATTTTTTTTTCAAAATAAAAATTCCACGTGGCAATTTTAATAAAAAAAAATTATCCACATCAGATTTTAAAGTCCACGTCAAATTTTTAAAAAATTAAAATCGATTTTTTTAAAAAAAAAAAAAAAAGGGGAGGGGAAATCAGCGAGGGCTGTCCCCTTTTTTTTAAATTAGTCAATTTTAAAATATTTTATTTTTTAAATTATTTAATATTATTTAATTAATAATTTTAAAAATCCACGTCAGCGTAAAAACGACGTCGTTTTGCACTGATTTTTTGTCGTTTCAATTTCCGATGAGCCACGTAGGCAAAAAAATTAATAAAAAAATGCCATGTAGGATTTCTGGCAGGCTTCCAGCAACCTGGCACTTAAGTGATGCATTTTTTTTGAAAAGTGGCACTTAAGTGTACCGTTTGTAAGTTTTGGCACTTAAGTGTCCTTCCGTGCCAACTTTTTGCACTCCCGTTGTACTTTCCCCAATCAAATTGAATACATTATGCATAACAACTAAGAAACTAACATTCAAAACTATCATTCCAGTATTCATATCTGTGAAAAACCTATAGTTATATTCTCTTATTCTTCTTCCAATTGCACCATGTGTATTTTGTGGTGCAAAAATTTCAGAGACTAAAACCTCTTCAATTCTTTTTCTAACCTGCAAAATGACATAACATAATCAATTTATTGCACCAAGAAGTACATATAACAACAATAGCCATAAATAACATCTTACTTGACATTTACTTCTCTATCGTACACTATTGGACTTAGTTGGCCTTGTAGTTGGTTCTACATTACTTTCTATGATGGTTGGACATGACCCTACATCATTGGGCTGTGTTGTCACTTCATCCTCTTGCTGTTGTTTTTTAGTTGGACAAACAGCTTTGTTGTGCCCTTCCATATGGCAATGTGAACATCAAACTGTTCCACCAATCCTGCTCATTCTATTACTGTTACTCTCAATTTCCTATATTATTCTTCTTTTTTTAAAGCCTGCCAACTTGCTTCTTCAGTAGTAAAGGCTCTAGGGGTTGATGGTTTGTTTTGTCCCAAAACTTACTACTCTTCAAATGCTACAACATGAATTGGTATGCAGCAAGATAGTTATTTTTCCTGTAACAGTCTTCTACATAATCCTCTAGATTGAGTTGTTTCAATTGGATGGCACACATTGCATGTGAGTAAGGTATTTTAGTCAACTACCATGCTCAACAAGACCATTTTTTCCTCTACAAATGAACAACATACTTGTCACCATCATTCTTGATCTCGAATCCATCATCCCCATTCCAAATTGGATGATAGAATCTACTAGAAACAATGTTGTCTTCTAATTTTTTTCTAATCTTGGGCTCATATTATCCAAGCCACATCGAACAATTGTCTCTATACTTTTGCAATCTTGTCATCACCATAACTCTAATGTCTTCAAGCATACTAACAATTGATTTTTATCCAGCTTCTATGATCTTGCCATTGAAAGCTTTGCAAAAGTTGTTGTCAACGCTATTGTACTTGAATTCTTCACTAAGGGATACTCTACACCAATGTTTTGCTTCAATTTGGGACAATGCTTCACAAGCTTCAGTTGACAAAGCACGTAGAGCTTCTTTGTGAATCCTAAAATCTACCATATTTGAGCTCTTTGCAATTGGTCACATCTATACTTCTTCACCCAATTTGAATATATGTGCCAAGCACACATTTTGTACTCGGCATATTGCATTAGCTCGGCTATAGTTGGAACAAGTTCCTGCAAATTAGCAAACTTATCAATTCTTGAATGTATAGTAAGACAAAGTGATATTAGCAAAATCAGCAAACATTGTCAGTACCTTTTGTTGATCGCTCATAAAAACCCAACCTCTTCCATAAGTTATTCCAAGATCAACTATCAATTTTTTTTAAAACCAAGACAATTATCTTTGTTCTTTATCTTTACCACAGCCCAAGCTATTAGGAACATTTGGTTGTTTCCATCCCTCCCAACTGTAGCCAATAACTCTCCCTTGCATAACCATTTTAGAAAGCACCCATCTAATCCAATCACTTTTCTACAACCAATTAAAAATCCCTTTCTACATGCATCAAAGCATATGTACATCCTACAAAACTATGTCTCATGATCAAGCAAGGGCTTATCTAGAACTTCTACATGAATTTTGCTAGGTGGATTTTGAAGCCTACATTCCCTAACATAATCCCAAATATTTGCATATTCTTCTTTATAAATACCTATTAACGTACTCATCACCTTATACTTAGCCATTTTGCATTGATTATCAAAAACATTAACACCTACCTGCTCCTTCACTAGCTATTTCAATTAACAACTTTTGATGCCTGGCATTGCTTTGATGATGTTGAACAAGTGTTTAACCAACCACACACTAGTCACTCTTTTATTCTCAAACACATTATCACAGGTATGCTCCTCCTATAGTGACTGGATATGAAATGAGCCACTCTTTTTACTCAGTGCACCATATATTTTCCATAGACAATCGTCCTATGCACTTTTCACTCTAACAAAATTATTAGTATTTTTAATCAATTTAATACTTCGTTGTTGAGCGATTGAGTACCTAACAATCGTATCTCTGAATTTCTTAGTATCATTAAATGTCATTGATAAACAAATGATAGGATTTGTACAAGTTGGATCATAAGAATGGAACCGATTCCTTTTATGTTGCATTGCACTATCTTCATCATCATTCTCTTGGTTGCTACCATCATCATGACCACTTTCCCCATGAACATAATCAACACCATCAGCTACATGAGCTCCTACATCTCTATTGCCTTTATTCACTAGCTCGAGTGGTGCTTTTCTCCTTTCTTGGAATGCCCTGATCTCTTCCATTGCTTGTGCAATATCTTTATCGTCAACATCACTTGTGCAAATAGTATGCTCAAGTGTTTCATCATCTTCTTCACTAGATAATGCAATATCCCAAGAGCCTAGGGTGATTCTAGTCGATTCTTCAACCAATGTATCTTCACCATCATATATGCTTCTAGTATCCTTAAGCTGCTAAAATATCTATAACTCATGTATGCAAATCTACCGTATCCTCTACTCTCACGTGTCCTTCTAAAACTGCTCGCTCATCTTCATTGCCATTATGTTCTTCAACATAGATATAAACATCATGACCATGAAGAAAATGGTAAACAAGATCCCTCACCCCACTATCATCATGCAAAGATCTTAAACCATCTTTAAGAGACTTACTAGGTACTTGGTAGTGTAATTTCCCTATTGTGCATCTCAATTGGTCTATTATATCCCTTTTCAAGTCTGTAAAGGACAGCTTATTTATATTGACAAGGACAACAACCACATTCCCACCAATATATTCCTTCTCTTCCCCAGTATTCCTAAACTGTCCACCATAGCAACTTTAATGGGTGCACTAGTATCGTCCATGTTAAAACTGCACCAAATATAATAATTTATTTCTATAGTAGAGGACTACAACACAAATAGACAATAATATTATATCGGTCCCCACAACTCAAACAAATAATAATAGATTAATTTGGTCTCCACAACCACAATAAATAACTTTAGGCTAGACGACTATCTTTACAACTGTTGGCCTGTGGACACCAATCAGCAAAATCTAAGAATGAATGAACTAAAGCACTTACCTTTACACTGCCCAAAACCCTAACATTTGTCTTCCTATATCTCGCATTTTCTTGCACTTTAACTCTGTCAAACAACAACAAATTCGCTTACATTATCAATCAATCAACACAAAACAACAAAAATTATAACATTTACCTATTTGTCAACAACAACTTGTCACGTGATAATTCCTGACTTTTCCCAGATCATGAGAGCACAGAGGAGTCAAGGATGACAAACTGGAACCCCACTCAAAGCCCACTAGAAGCCTTAATTTGGGCATATTGAGATTCAGAGTAGGGTCGATGAAGTGCGAGTGTGGGGTCAATTCACCGTGGGATGATTCAGCGTAGGGTCGATCTAACTTGAGTGTGGGGTTGATTTAGCGTGGGGTCGATTCAACGTGGAGGAAGAAACCCTAAATTGCGAACAAAGAGAAGAGAAATGAAGAGAGATGTCAAAGATGATATGAGAAGAGAAACAATGTTGTTTCTAACCATTGCACGAAGAGAAATGACATTGTTTCTAATTGCTACACGATGAGAAACCGCATCAGAATTGAAAAAATCCACATCGGAAATCGAAAATTATTAAGAGAATATGAAAAATCATTAAGAATATCCACGTGACTTTTGGCCAGAAGTGACACTTAACTGAATGATTTCACTCCGATTTAGCACTCAAGTGAGTGAAAAAAAAAATTTGGTACCAAAGTGAGCATCGTACGAAAGTTTTGGCACTCCTAATGTTCTTCTGCCAATTTTTTGTATAATTCAATATATTGCAAAACGTACATGAAAAGTGTATTTATAGGCTTAGATAAAGGAAATCAAAGGAAATAAAATAAAATATACATAATCAAATATAATCAAAATAGATATTGAACTAAGAGAAAATATCTTAAATATCTCGAAGAGATTTCTAAATATTCTGATATTGCTAACATCTCTAATGTCACTAACATCCCTCACAAACTCAAGAAAACATCCTCAACTAGAGTTTGAATTAATGTCAAATAGTGCCACGAAAAACTTTGCTGCTAACTACACCATGGGATGGGCTTTTTAATCTATGGTGGGGCATTGTGTGAGGCAGCATCTTCCAAATCCAGTTCATTTGAAGGCAGCGAGTCCCTTAGTGGTGGTGTTGTCTTCTCAAAACATCATGTGATATGTCGAGAATTAGAGTGGAAACAGCAAGCAACTAATGCAATTGGCTTGCAAAATAGTAATTGAGTGACGTGGCCTATACAGTTGGTGTCATAGCATCAAGCAGCCTATATAACTAGCTTGGAAAGATAGTTACTAAGCGATGCAATTGTGTGGCTAGCATCGAAAGAAAGCCCCCTCCATGAAAAAGTCTTGACTATGCAACACAATCACTGTGAATAGCATCAAAATATGACTATTGTGGAATGGACTTGATTAATTGCTTGCTCAAATAAAACTAGTGCACATGAAGTAAACACTATTCAGATGTGAAGATCAATTTATTTGGATATGCAGCGTGATGCTCAAGGTGCACCGGGTGCAAAATGCATTCAATGCACTTAGGTTTCCACAAGAGCAAAGGCTCTGACACCAATTTAAATATAAAGTAAAGAAGAGAATTGGGGAATTTTTTGTATAATTCAATATATTGGAAAGAGTACATAGAGAGCCTATTTATGGGCTTAAATAGACAAATCAAATGAAATCAAATCAAAAATACATAATCAAGCATAATCAAAATAAATATTTAAATAAGAGAAAATATCTTAAATATCTTTAAGAGATATCTAAATATCCTCATATTGCTAACATCCCTAATATCACTAAAATTATGTTTGGGAGGAGACCGAGGTGATGGCTCATTTTCACTTTTTTCAAGTTTAGTAGCAATGTCAATTATCATCATGCAAAAAGCATTTGATGAAACTATGGCTCCATTTATTTTATGGAAAATGAATTATTTATAAAATATTTTTTAAAAATGATTGCTTGTATCCCTCGAAATAATTAGTCAATAAAAAATATTTTCATTATTTACAATATTTTATGTCTAAATATGTTCATAGATGATGAAAACATTTATCATTATTCAATTTTATTAGTAATATAAGCGATTATTTTTTAGGAAAATATTTTTAAAATTATTTAATTTTCACAAAAACAACCGGAGTGTAAATTTCTAAATTTGTTGTGTTTGTATTCGAACTGCAGTCATCAAGTGTTAACAAATCAATATACTCATTACAAAGAGACCGCTTGATACAAAAAGAAAAAAGAGCACTAGACATATCGAACTTGTATACTTTTGGTGTACCAATAATCACACACATGAGCTCTCTTTTCCTCATTTCAAGCTCAACATCGGCAAAAGAAGAATTGTAAGGATTTTTAGTATCAAGAATGGGAGCTTGCGAAGCACAAATCCAGCGATGCTTTGAGTGTTAAAGTCATTATTAAGACTAAGGGCACAAATGACAAAATTTCTTGCCATAAATTGATTTTTGAAATAAAAATAATTTTTTCTATTTCTATTTTTGGATGAGTTTCTAGGTAAAACTAATCGTTTGATAATAGCACAAAATTTCTATTCCCGGAATAGAAATTCATTTAACAATGACACAAAATTTCTCCTTCTTGAACAACGGTGGCAGGGGAAGAGGGCGGCAAGGGTGGCGGTGGCAGACGACGACAAGGGAAGGGGCGACGACAGTGGCGATGAGGGCAACGATGGAGAGACAAGGCGGAGGGTGTCAGCGATCACTGGCAACGATGGTGGCAGGCGACAAGCGGTAGGTGGGGGCGGCAACGATGGTGGGCAGCCATGAACAAAGTGGGGGCAAATGGCTAGGGGTTAGGGAGAGACTCCTTTAGGTGAGAAGTAGAAAAAAAAAATTTCCGATTTTTATTCCATAAATAAAATAGTAAAAAAAAATTTACTTCTAATTTCTATTACAAACCTATTTCTATAATAGAAATTTGTTCCAAAATAGAAAAATCAAATTGTTTTACTAAACGGTTTTCTATTATAGAAACAAATTTAGAATAGAAAAATAATTATGGAATAGAAATAGAATAGTTATTATATGCATCCTAAGAGTCACATTTTTATAATTTCATTTGTTGAAATCTACACATTGACAACGAGGTACGGACCTCGAGAGTGCCATAATTGGGCACGAAGGGACATTTAAGTGCCAAAACTTACAAACGGTACACTTAAGTGCCAAAATCAGAGAAAATTGATCACTTAAGTGCCAACGGTAAGAAAATCTGGCCAAAATGCTGACGTGGCCTTCTTCCGACGATTTAGGGTCGAAACGGCGTCGTTTTTGTTACGATGTGGTGAAGTAAACCCAAAACGGCGTCGTTTTGGGTGCTGTGCCACATCGCACCCAAAACGACCATTTGACTAATATTTTATTTTTTAATAAATATTAATTAAATAATATTGAAAGAGCAAAAAAAAAATTTTAAAAGGAGGGGGGAGCAGCCTGTCGTCACCGCCCCATCGTCGGTGGGGCGGCGACGACGGACGGTGAGGGTCACCAACGCCTGGGCGCGGGTCGGCGACCCTCGCCAGACCGGTGAGGATGACCGAACGGCCGCCTTTGCCCCAGCCTAGGCAAGGGTCGCCAATGCCGGGGCGAAGGTCAGCGAGGGCCGCTGACGCTAGCGCGAGGGCCGCCGACCCTCGCCTAGGCCGAAGCGAGAGCGGCCGACCCTCTCCCAAATCTTGGGAGAGGGTCGTCACCCTCTCCCGGCCCTCGCCGTCCATCACCATCGCCCCACCAGCAATGGGGCGGCAGTGACAGTGTCACGAACCCCTTCCAAGGTTTGAGCTGTAGGTTATTTTTGCGACATCCTAGGCTTATCACCATCCCGATTCATTTTACCTTCTGTATATGCACATGCATAAGCATAACATAACAACATCCCCGACAAACATCACCAGAAGAACATGGGACACAAGTATATAATACTACTATTTTCATTAGTAGTTCGTGTACAACTAACTTTCATATTACATAATATAAAAGGGATTGGGTATCCCTATCTCAGCTACCACCCCGATTTCCAAATTGGGAACCCTTTTCTGTTATGGCCCGGTATCGCTAATTAGAATTTGTCCTGTCGGACGTGGACCCTCCACTTGGGTTCATCGGGCCTCTAAAACCACGAATAGGCCCGATCATTTCACCGTCCGACTAGACGTACCATGCCTCGTAACGGTAAGGGACCAATTCATCCTGCCCCTTATGAACCCACATGGTTGAGGTATATCTCCGGTACGTTATCCTTGCTTCGACATGTATGACGTCTACGGTCGACCCTTCTATTCTCATCGGTAGACCAAAACATACCAGATGAGGGTTAGCCATCTTATCAACCTGTAACGGTAAAGGGGTGAGTTTGGGGAAACTCAGTAAGTAGAATCTCTACCTTTGGCTAGCGTGACATCCCTTCATTAATGACTAGCCAGAGTAACTCATGCAGACAGTGTCGATGGCTGATCAATTGCAACTCACATACAATGTCATGACTAATGCAAGGGCTCTACTTACTCACCCATCAACTAGCACATAAACATATATCTTCCACACTCGAGCACATATACAAGAGTTTCACTTACTCACGTGTCGGCTAACACATAACACATCTCATCCGTACTTAAGCATAACCGGCATTCGTGCAGATTACTTTACATTGTCCTGGCTCAACCAGGCCCTCTCGACTCTTGCCGAGGCTTCTCGGGGCCAGCTTCCAAAAGCTTCCAGGGGTTACCCGGGACATCCCGTTGCGGGGGTACCAGTTGACGTTGTCCTAGCTCAATCAGGCCCTCTCGACTCTTGCTGAGGTTTCTTGGGTTTAGCTTCTCGAGGCTTCCGGGGGTTACCTGGGACATCCCGTTGCGGGGGTATCATCATATTTCCCATCTTCCATGGGGTGATCTCACAAATGCATCACTTATGCCGGTTCTTATCCTTTCCTTAAGCCGACTCATTCATGACTCAACAACAACGTCATGCTCATACATAATCATGTGTGCCGTGCTTTCTACGACCCAAGTCTAATGATGCCATGATCATTCTAAGTCCGAGGTTTGGCTCAAACGCTAAGTACCAAGGGTCCCGCACCAAATCCAAGACATGAGCTCGGTATACTTCGATGCCAACCAAGACCTTGTGGGCTTGAGCGATCCCCATACCAAACGAGACTAGGAGTCGGCATGTCTTGATGCCGATCCAAGACCTCGTGGCCTTGGGCGATCCTCGTACCACACAAGACTTGAGTCCCGACACTTCGTTGCTGACTCAAGCTTTATGGCTTTGGGTTTTCCCAACTTGCGTTGAACAACTATGGCGAACCATGGCATCATCTCGGTCGTGAAATAATCATGCACATGCATAAGATTCACACATGAACCAACATACGCATAATCTTCCATACAATCACCGGTTCAACAAGAGAAGACCGTCTAGTCCTCATGATAAAAATAATCATACTAGGGAGAAGTAAGAGATTCTACTTACCTGGACAAACCTCACGAGACTAGAGAAGCTACTTGATAGAGAGAAAGCGGCTTCCTTGAAAATTAAAGGAGAGAGTGGGTGAGAGGAGGAAGAGGGCAGCCAAGGGAGAAGGAAAGAGGAAGGAGGAGAATGGTGCAAATGATGAGGGAGGAGGAGAGGCTTCTCCTATTTATAGTCCCCGAGCTCATCATTGCATTTCTAACCATCCAATCCTCTCTTTCCAAGTGGCCCACCTAGAATCCTTAAGTGGCAAGCCTATTTCTTCAATAATTGCACCTAAGGGATGACTAGGCAAGGCTAAATGTTCTACTTGGCGGTCAAGTAAGTAGGCATCATCGATGACGGCCCACCTTTCACTTTCCTATTGGTCCACTTGTTTCCCCTCATTTATTGGCATTTATGAAAGTTTGACTAGGAAGTCACCTAACTTGCCAACTAAGTTTCTAAAATTCAATAGGCTCATAATGAGCGTTCGGGTGTCGCGTTCCAATTGGGCCATGTGTAATCCGTCTCCATCATAGCCCCCAAGATATTTTTGACCACCATCATGACCTTTGAAAAGTAAAGGATAAGCCTTATCCAATAACATTAATGAGGCTTCTAGAGAATTCTTCTTCTTTTGACTTTTCCTTCCTCAAGAAGGCGGTCCGGAGAATTCCACCATCCAAGTCGATTCCGGGGCCGGAAAAGGGATCATAGTACATGTCTCGGAAAACCAATTTACATGTGCCCCGGGTTCCGAGCCACATACACCAAATTCACCCAAACCGCTTCCTTAGGCGGTTGGTCGGCCTTGAGGGTCGGCCCTACGGTCGGCACAATGGCTGGCCCTTAGGTTGGCACAATCGGCTCTGAGCGGCTTTAGAACTAGCCCTCAGGCCGATCTCTGGGCCTCCTGCCGAGCCTAATGCGACTTTCCCTCATAATTCGGTCCTTAGTCCTCGGATCGGTTCAAGGCCAATTCCAAGGCTACCCATGACCTAGCACTAAGCCAATGCACTCATCGACCTTAGGAATTACAATAGAATAGCCGGGTCTATCTCGGGGCTCATTCCGATTGATGCCCGATCCATCCACATGGTTCATGGTCGGTGTAATACCAATCCATGATTGGACTTCACCAATTCGAGATTCTTTTCCGGTCACTAAGAATTAAATAGGGAATAATGCATTTTTGGTCGAAAGATGATTACTTTTGGTCAAATTGGATCGTCCGTGTAGCGATACATAGCCGAGTGGAATCACCCGTGACCAGGCGCTATGATCGGTCGAATCAACCCATGACCATCCGCCGATCCAAAATCGACCCATGACAAATCCTTGTGACCGAAAAGTCATCTTATGAGCTGGTAATCCGTTCCTATTGGTATGGTCGATATACCTTTCATGGCCAATGCCTCGACCGGTTCATGGCCGATCAATCGATCAGACCATGACCAATCCTTGATCCTTGCCAATCGAACCAATCTATCCATGGCCAATGGCCCATGGTCGACACATTCAGGACCTTATGGCTAATCCTTACAGGTCGGTTTTCGAGGATGTTACAGACAGGCTGCTCCCCTCTCCCTCTTTTTTTTTTTTTAATTTTTGCTCTTTTAATATTATTTAATTAATATTTATTAAAAAATAAATATTAGTCAAAACGACGTCGTTTTGGGTGTGGTGGCCACATCAGCACTCAAACGACACCATTTTGGGTTTACTTCACCACATCAACTACAAAAACGACGCCGTTTCGACCCTAGATCGTTGGAAAAAAGGCCACGTTAGCATTTTGGCCGGATTTTCTCATCGTTGGCACTTAAGTGATCCATTTTGCTCCGATTTTGGTACTTAAGTGTACCATTTGTAAGTTTTGGCACTTAAGTGTTCCTCCGTACCAAGTTATGGCACTCTCGCTGTACTTATGCCCATTAACAACTAATTCATAACTGAACCAATCATTTTTTAATCATCAAGCCAACTCATTTACAAAGTAATGTGTCTAACATTTGCAAATGAAGAATAATACTATATATAAATAAATTTTATATTTATTTGTTTCGATGAGGATGATTGCACGACCTAATTTTTGCACCAACCATCGATTATAACTCACGCTTGTCAAAAATTTCGACCAGCTTGCTTTGCAAGAGCCTTCCTACAACGCCCAATTTGATCAAATTGCATGGTGGGATTGCTGAATATCACGATTCTTAATCATGACTGTCCGATCTAAATGGGGTAAAAAATACACGATTTTTGCAAATCACTTGATGAGATCATGTAAATCTAGTTATGAACTTTCTAGTTCCTTGATAATCACTTCGATCGGAGTTTCTTGAGGGGGATATCATGATTTTTCCATCTCAACCATCTAATTACACAAATCTATGGACGTGTTGGGTCGTGTGAATACTTTATGAAGTGTATTAGGTACCTAACAAGGAATCCACACTTTTAATAGTAAAAGAGAATATTTATGATTGAATCTCTTGGAACAAAAAAAGGGTCGATCTATTTAGAAAATCATTATTTACTACAAATAACCGTGGTTCAAAGAAATAGAGCTGCACGTACAAACTGAGTGGCCAACAGGGAATCATTGATAGTTCATCTCAAAGAGTTTCTGCAAAAATTAGTTACTGGGTATCTTATTATTATTAATTTTATTTCTGAATCTTTAAGTGAATTTGCAATTTGTTAAGGATACATGATTGTACCTTTTGCCAAGATAAGTGGAGACTTGTCTTACGAAAGATGAAAAAATTACCAAAAAATTGGCCGACCAACCAGAGTGGTATGGTACATTCTTATCGGTTATAGGGTACATTCTTATCACACACAACAAGAAGAACACGGCCAATTTTTTTATCATTTACTTAAGAAGAAGACTAATCTCTCTCACATACCTAATCTGTCATTGACTGGTGGATGGCTCAATCTCACAAGGCAGGGTGAGATTCAAAAGGAAAGAGGAGGCTGAAATAAAGAGGGTGGGAGTTTTGACTTTTCATGATGAGATTACCGATTAAGTTTCTGGGATTAATTAAATCATTGCAGCAAGCTTCGGAGATTGCACTTATTGTATCAAATGACATAGCTCTGGCATTTGCACATGAAGTTGTTATAACATATGGTGAATTCACGGACCAAAAATTTGATTTGTACGAGAAAAATAAGTATAGAACAAGCATAGCTAAAATTAGCGAGGAGGACTAAATTGACAAATCATCTAAATAGAGGTTTATGATCAAATTAGCATCAAAAGAAAGCTTAGGATTAAATTGATAAATCGTCAAAAAATTTAGAATTAAATTGACACAATTGAAGTATTTAGAACTGAATTTACCATCGCAAAGTTTCGGACTTTTAGGACAAATTTGCTAGAGAAAAAGTAACTACGTAAATTGTTAGGTGGGTCCTAATCATGCATCTTTTATCACCTCCACAATTAGAACACTCAACCCTCTCAATCATTCCGATGAAAAAAAAAAAAAACTCTCAATTTTGAAACATATGTACATATAAGGGTCTATTTTCGCGGCCCACAATGACAGGCAGCCTTTTGTCTTTACCAACGATCTCGTCACCCTCACTGGCACCCGCCGTGATTCGACCCGCTCTGCGACCTCCGACCAAGCGCGTAAGTGAGGCACGAATGCTTTAACGTATACCATAAAACCCCAATCCCCACGGAAACCACAACCACCTGTTCCCCGTCGAAGTTTTGAGACGGAAGAAGATATGACCAGCAAGTATTTCATATCTCATTGCTACCGATATGGATGATGGAAAAGAATCAAAACATTGTAGTTCTTCTGTCGCTGAGAATTTTTTTTAGGACTTTATTAGCATAATAATCTTTAGGCTGCTGTAAAAATAACAATATATTATGAGTCACAAATTCTTAAAGAATTATATTTCATAATAGTTCACAAAATACGCTATTATTCTCGTAATCACTAGATTTACTGACAGAAGCCCCAAATGAGGCTTTAACATGCTGAGATTTCTCACGAGCCCTCCAGTCCACCGTACAGAACGGAAAAACAAAAACAGAGAAAATGACAACTAGAAAGGACAAAAATTTGTCCTAAACAGCAAGCTACGAGTCCATGCGCAAATGAAGGATTACATAAAAGCCATATAACATATGTCTTCGCTGAAAGACCCTAAAGAAAACGACTTGAAAGCCCCACGTTAGCGGCTGACACCATAGACAATTCACTCAGACGCTTGTCTGACCTCGTCCACGAAGGCCCTGAGGTTCTTGTCCGAAGACCCGCCTTCCTTCACAGCCTCCCTCGCCAGATCCCTAAACTTCCGGGCATTCCTTCTCATCTCCTCCCCATCCGCTCCATCTCCTACCACCAGCTCCAAGCACCTCCTCATCTCGCCGCTCTCCACCAGGCCTCCCTCGTTGGGCGTCACCTTCACCCCGGTCCTCCACACGTCCGTGACAAGCTTCGCGTTCGTCTGCTGGTCGCTCCACTGCGGGAATGCCACCACGGGCACCCCGCAGACCAAGCTCTCGGAGGTGGAGTTCCACCCACTGTGCGTCACGAAACACCTCACCGAAGGGTGCGATAGGACCTCCACTTGCGAGCACCACGGCACAATCATTCCTAGCTTTTCCAGTTCTTCTTTCAAGCTCAATCTATCCTCGTCTCTATGTTCTTTCCCGCTATCGCGAATGACCCACAAGAACGGCCGGCCAATCTCCAGGAGCGCCTGCGCGATTTCCTCCTTCTGTGCCTTCGATAGCACGGAGATGCTCCCAAATGACAGGTAGATCACTGACGCCGTTGGCTTCGTGTCCAGCCACTCGATGTAGCCGCTCGTGCTCTTGAAGAGATCGCCTCCAAAGGAAGTGTCCGATGGATCCTGCCCATCCAAAAACGCGGACGGGATCAGCGGCCCAATCCCAATCACCTCAAATTTATCGATAGCCCGCATGGCATCCGGTTCCAGCGCGTCGAAGGTGTTTGCCAAAATTCTTGGATTGGCCTCCTTAAACAGTACCTCGAAATGACGTTGGAATATTGGGAGGCTGAAGTTGTACACATTTTTAGCAGTGAAAAAGGACGGTATGTCGCTGGCCATGAGAGGCGGCAACCCAGGTAATTGAATTGGCACCGAAGGATTGTCGCCTGTGCTTTGAATAAGATCACCGTAGCCATGGAAGTAATAATAGTAGAAGTCCAAAACAGTGGCCGGTTGAATCCAAACGAGTGTCGAAGGAATGCCATGAGAACGAGCGACCTCGGCAACCCATGGAAGGAGGGTGGTGTAGAATACACCCAAGAATCGCGGACCGTTCTCAAGGTTCGAGGCGATGAGGTCACTTAGAGTCTCCGATCCTCGTCGCTGGAGCTCATCCATGTATACCTCGATATCATCATCATCAGTGTAACCACCGTCGTAGCCATCGGAGAAGCTGGCGAAGGATAGGCCCTCGGGGGGAGATTTCGACTCGGCCATGCGGTGGTGGGCATGAATGGCGGTGGCGAAGGTCACGTGAGCGCCAACACGCAGGAGACGCTTGGCGAATTGGAGGGAAGGGTTTATGTGGCCCTGGCCGGGGAATGTCACGAGGAGGAAGTGTGGAGGTGCCATGGACGAGGCTTGAAGTTCTTTGGAAATAGTAATGACGCTGAGAGAGCACTCGACAGAAGAGATTCGGGATGTGGATGTGGAGAGGATTAACGAGGAGATTAAGGTGGAGACCATCCGTTATAAATAAGGACGGGTCTGAAATTATTACGTCATGGCTGACGAATGAGGGGATCGCTTGACTTGCGCAAGTAGTGTAGTCTCGATTGTCTTGCTCTCTCTGGGGAATATTTCAAACAATAAAAAGCTGCGTACTTACGTCATTGGGACACTTGACGAATTAAGATGTCAATTATTGGTTTAGATTTCTTCCAAAGATGAATGGCGTTTTATTCAAACATGAAAATGGTGAGGAATTAGATAATTCATCTCTAGTCTCAACCCGATTTCGCCACATACGAACACATCTAGTTTTTCATTCATTAGACAGGCAAAATAATGAAACATACGTCGCTTGTGGTTGACAAGTATTGACCACCCCTTGCCAGATTGGGTTGGAAAAGGAAAATTAAGAAAATATAAAAGAAAAATAAATAAATTCAATTTTTTAAATTAAAAAAAGTTGTTCATGCTAGCGTTGGTTGCCTTACATGGTACTATTGGCATACACTAGCAATTTTACACAAAATTTAGCAAGATTCACTCACTGGGAAAAATATTAAAAAATTTAAAACTAAATTAATACAAGTGTAATAAATTTAAGACTTTTATGATAATTTTCCACATCAATGTCTTTTGTACAAACATTGAGTGCATTTGGTTCGATTTTTGAGAAATGTCATTGGGAAAATGCAAAGAACTCTAGGCTAAAAAAGGTTTTCTAAAATATATGGGAAAAGTGCATTGGAATTTCTAAAATCTGTTAAGAAAATGTAATAAAGTCCTAAAACTTTTAAAAAGTACAATAAATTCCTAAAACATGTCATCAAAGTGCAATCGAGTCCCAAAAATTTTAAAAACTATAATCAATTAAATCAAGTCCTTCCATTAATAACACTTTTTAAAAGTTTTAGGACTTAATGATACTTTCATGATAAGTTTTAGAATTTGATTGCACTTTTCAAAAATTTTAGGACTCAAAAGCACTTTCTTTATAAATTTTAGGACTTAATTGCACTTTTTAAAAATTTTAGAACTCAATTGTACCTCGGTAATAAATTTTAGGACTTCTAATACACTTGTCCCAAAATATATTTAAAAATACATTGGAAAGAAACTTTGACATTGATGTCATTTAGTGAATTCCACGCTTAGTAAAGGATTTTTGTTAATTTTTTTTTTTAAAAAAAACCTCAAACTATTTGCGAATGGAATTCAATTGCCATCACTGAGCCAAATTGGAAACTAGCCAGCCTCATCGACTACACAACAACCTCACCAGCCACTCTAGTGGCAAGCTAGCTGCTCACCGAGTGGTGGTTGAGGCAAAGTTAAAGTTTTCGAAGACATTTCTCAAATTATGAAATTGAGTTAAGGCAAAGTTAGAAGAAACATAAAGTCTATTCGCATTCCAAAAATTCAGCATTCTAAAATATCTTCAAACCTGTCTTGGGTTAAAGGCCTTCGGAGAGTTGTGAAGATGGAATTTCATCTCTGCAAAGCAACCCAAAAATTTTGTCAAATAGCATTTGTATTTATCAAAGAGACTTTGAGACCCCCAAGAGTTTTGCAAATGCAAATGCACCCATTAATATACTCTCAAATTCACTTCACCCAAACTCCTAAATCCTAATCTCTCTTCTATCTATTTGTAGCTACTATGGCGTGACAGTAATCTAGAAGTCTATAGTCGATGCTGGTTCCCCCCCTTGGCAGGACCTAGCTAGCTACATAACCCAAATCGAGTCATTGACTTGCGGCTTCCAGTCCCAACTAACTATGGTGGACTATACTGTTGGATCAAAAAATATTTCCATTTCAACATATGTCCCATTATTTATTTATTTAATACACATTCGATTGATCTGATAAAATGAATTCATGAAGAAATACACAACACTCGAGTTAAGAGTTAAGAACATGCTAGTACGCAAAAATGAAAAATATAATCAACGTGCAACATCCGCTATATTCAAATATATAATGTATAATTTCTTGGTATTCCAAGTTCGTTCAAAATTGATGATAATATGAGTAATTAGTGCTTCTAATTAAGGCTTCATGCAAATAACATCACGTTCTACAAACCCACTAGAGTTGATGTAATTGATTGTCGCATAAGGGGATTTCTACATCATAAATAAGAAGTGATGTATTTAAATAACACTAATTGCTTGCAAATTGTTCTAAGTTGAGACCACTTGTGTAGATCAAAGATTTGAACTTAACCGGGTTCATAGGCTTATAGGGCTTCCTCGAATCTCTAAGTTTTCGGCTCTTCATCACCCTAGATTATTAGAACAATAATGTGCTACATCTATCTAACTGAGGAAGAGACATATAGTCTAGTAAATATTGCATGTACCAATTAGTATATGATACATGTAACTAGGGGACGGGGTGACAGATACATATAGTCTTGAACCTTTGCTCATCGTAATCTCATCTCCATTGTTTAAAAAGTGGTTTGATGTGGTCTTTCCATTAAAATCATTAGGGAAATTTCCTCACATGAACGAAATATTCTGTTTAGTTTATGATTTATCATAATTTTTGTTCAATTTTGTTCCCATGCTTTGTTTATTTGTTCATATTAGTCTATGAAATAATTTTTATTTTCCCTATATTGCACAATGCCAAATTTAGATTTTACCACAACACAAACAGTTATTAATTACGTCAAAATTAAATGTAACCCCAACACAAAAAGTTTATTAATTATGTCATGACACTAAAACACAAATATAACACGTAAATTTAATCGGTTACAAATCATGTCTTCGTTTTTTCTCTTGCAAGCCACTCTCTTCTTTCTATGCCTTCCTAATCCTCAAGCTGAAAGGCATTCAGAATGATGCTAACCCCGTCGTCCTCTACACTTTCGTTGGCAATGGCATTAGGGCCACCGTTAACCTCTCTACTGGCCCCCGTTGACCTCTCTACTGGCCCCTTTCCTCTAAAGCTTTCATAAAATCATCTATGATAAAATCATGAAGAAAAAATTACAGTTTGCTCTCTAAAGTTGAAGGAAGTTTTATAGCTTGTTACCATTAAATATTTTTGTTGTTGATTGCCTAGTTTAGATTAGAATTCAAAGTCATGTTTCTATTGAGTTTTTGTTGTTTTCTTGAATGCTGTTTTCCCCATTTTCTCTTAGAGAAAACCTGTGCTCCTTTTATAGCTATGAACATGCGAACTCATGGTTGTTGACAAATATATTTAGTATCTATGGGAAGACTCCAACAAACTGATTCATTTTGTCTTCTAAATAGAGAATGTTATTGAGAGCTTTTGTCTTTCATATCTCTTGATTTTCTTGTATCTCCTTTATCTAGATACTAATCATGATTTGGAGCTTGTTCCATCTTCACAAATCTGAATATGCTTGTGGCTAAAAGCTGAAGACTAGTGTTTTTTGCTGGTCTCATTGTCATAGTTGACAACGAGGTGTTACTATAAGCAGCCTAGATATGAAAACCTAAAGTCAAAACTTTATTCAAAATGAAACCCACTAAGATCCTCTATTCTCAAGATGAAAGAAGAGAATAGAACAGAGGAAATAGAAAGAGGATTTGCAGGAGCCAAGAATTGAGATGTCAATAGTGTAGAAAGAAAGAAGAAGAAGGGAAGTGGGACATGCAAGTGAAAAAAAAATAAACAAATTAAAAAGAGTTGACCAAACAAAAAAGGGATAACTCTTGTAGAGTTGTGACAAAAGTGATGGACAATACAAAGAATAGTTTGGTTAAAACACACACAAAAGGGAGTGTCTAGGTCAAATGAGAAGTGAAAAAAGCACTGCCCTTTCTAAAATATCTAAACAAGTCATATTACACATGAGGAACTCAGTATACATAAGATAACCATATGATCGGTAGCTACAATAATGTTGGTTTGTATAGACCGATCCATGTTAGGGATGAGCATACTTTCAAAGTAGAATTGAGAACCAAACTTGTGAGAATTTGTCTAATTTCAAGTTTTAAAGTATGCAAGATAGGTTCCAAGTTCCAAAATTTGGAAAATCAATTTCGATAGGTAGGTTCAAGGTTCCTAGGATATGGAACCTGGAACCTAAAATAGATCTTCATGTTTTTTTTATTCTATGTTTTCACGCTATCTTGAGGTATTTAATGGCGTGCGAAATTTTGAACCACTAGTCTAAGCTTTTGTTTCTAGCGATAGCCATGATTGAGATTTTTACTTGTTAACTTTTCCATATTCTTCTTATATTTAAATTATGAGTTATGATCCATGGATTGTAATAATAAATAATGGTCATTAGAGATATGATTCACTGCAATTGTTTAATTATGAATACAAGTTGTGTCACTCCCCAAACCCTGAACATGCAACCCCTTACCATGGTCAATTGAAAGCAATGTCTCAAGACTCATCGATGACCATTCGTTTTAATCTTTCATTATGCACAAGCAGAAGATGAACCATCCACAATCCAAACAAACAATCAAACAATGAAACAGGGATAGAGGGATGAACAACAAGAACACCAACAACTACTCATTTATACATTTTATTGGATTAAACAATGAATAATCGTTTTTTGATTTACAAGCCTAACAAAGGAGCCAATCCATCTTCTAAGCCAAACCAAAAAGAAGCTAGGCTAGACTAATCCAATTATGCAAAATGAATCATCGGGTTCAGCACTACGGTCACTCAGACCCATCGGACTCAAGCTCTGTCGGGTCGCTCACTGGTAGAGCGATGGCGGGATTCTTCATCACACTAATCTAAGGGCTTGAAAGTGGTTATACAATAACCAATGAGATAAAATCTCAGCGAGTTCTTTTCCTAAGCCTTGGTTATTACACCAACTCAACCCGAGATATCTCTCCAAAACCACCCCTCACTCAACCCAACAACCCAACAACCCACAACCAACAACCAACAAGCAACAACAATCAGGGTCAACCAACAATCAAACAATCAATTCGCATGCAATCTTACCTGGTATGCTATACCTTGCACGTTAAACCTCACACAATACGAGCAATGCAACCAACAATCAAATAGTCAGTTCGCATGCAACCTTACCCGGTATGCCATACCCTGCACGTTATATGTCAGCATAATACACACAATGCACATGGTTGTTAGATGACGCAATTCATCAATCACATGCAAGTCATGTCACAAGTGATCTCACCTAGCCATTGCCACACTCTGCACATTATCAATTCATGCATGCATACCATAAATGATATAATCATCTCATGCATAATCGGAACCAATGATACCATGTTTATTATGCACTCTTGCATCCACACGTGTTCCGATTATTACTGCCTATCTAGCTACAACCAAGGCACTACAACGCCCTTCCTCCATAGAGACACAACCATGCCCTTCCTCAGGTGTCTATTGGCATAGCTAGGCATCACCCCCCCTTGAGGCATAGCGACGTCAAGGGATACTCTCCCAAGACGGCATTCCCGAAAGAGTATGGGTCCGGCCTCTACCGTGACTTCATATCCAAACCCCCGTCGGGTTTTCGATAAATCGGACTACGCCCCCCAAACTTCGATCAGAGCAGCGGGTTCAACTTAGTGATCATACAACCATACCATCACAATCTACTTACTATCTTCGAGCATCAGCCAATGCACACATGCTTGCATATAAAATCTCAAATCATTTCTCATAAAAGCGGTCCATTTTCAGTGTCCCTTGGACAAACCATTTTTCCCTTTCTTTTCTGAAAACCATAAGATTCAAATGAATGTTCATACAATACCACATCCAATTCATATCAAAGATCAAGCCACATGAAATTATGCACATTTTCACTTACGGATGAACGATGCTGTGAACAGTAATCATGAACAGTAATTAAGAACGGTTCATAATTCAATAATTAAAACATTAAATTTAGAAATTAAACAAATCATTAATTAAAACAATTAATTAATCAATTAAGCTAAACATGCTTAATTAACACATAAAGCACAATTAAGCAAGATTAAGTTAAGTTAATCTTAACCATCTATATAACCATTTATCTTAGGGTTAATAAAACTTAATTAAACTTCCTAAACCAACATTACCACTAATTAACCCAACTCTAAGTAAGTTTAGGCACTAACAAGGTATTAGAGCTAAACTCACTCATTAAGTGGGCCAACGACACGGACGCGACGATGATGAAGGCGACACTCAGGGACCTCTACCACAACAATCCAAGGCGACCCCAAGTCCAAAACAGCAGCAACAAACTCGGACTCCCTCTGCAACTCTGAAAAATTGCACTACCGGAGGAGAAAATGGTTGATCGAGCAAAACGGGCTGGCAAGTGCTCCGGCGAGCGGCTGGCCGGTGATCGGCGGCACTTGGGGATTGAGGGGGAACAGCTAGTGGCTAGGATGGGCGGAGATTGGGTCAAAAGGAAGGAAAATAGATGAAACATGGCGGTGTAGGACTAAAAGCAGGCGGTCAGGGAGCAACTGGCTTTTGGCCGATTGGCAAGTCGGTCGGTAGCTCCGACCAGCGAACGGCCAACGTGGTCCGTACGGAATAGACCTTCTAAGCACAGTGGTGGGTGGCATAGGCAATGATCAGCACAGGAAGGTCATGAACAACTCAGGTTTTTAGAGAAAGGTCAAAAGCAAAAGGAAGGAAAAGAAACAGGGGGAGAGAGAGAGTGAAGTGAAGGCTAGAGTTAAGGCCTCATCAAGGCCATTAAATGTTTCTTCAACTCCCCATGCAACATGACATCACTGCTCTCTCTTCTTTTGTCCTTTCTTCAAAATATCTAGGGCAAAATGGTCATTTCCACCTTGCACAATTCCCAATTTGCCCTTGGGCTGAAAATGAAGGGCGGGCCTAAGAAATGGGCTAGAAAATGAATAGGAATGAGCTCAGGAATTTGTTAGGCTTGAAACGGCTCAAGGTTAGACAACGGGCTCGGAAGGGTAAATTGGTCGGTTGGGTCCAACCGACTCACTTGCTTGCCTTGGGCCTACCATGGTGGCTGTCCCACCTTGGCATGAGACCCACACTGGTCTTGCCCGACCCACATCCTCGTAGGCTCATTTTCTCGGTTTGTAAACCTATTTTCCAAAAACTCGGCTCAACTGACACTGTCGATTGTCAAAGAAGCATCGTCCAAAAATTTGTCCCGGACATTCTCGAAAATTCGAAGTCCAATACTGGATTTTCATGCCTTGTTAATTTTGCCCGAAAACCATTTTGGTACAACTCAGACTAATAGGCAGCTTTGAGGATTCACGGGTAACCGACTTGTGTCAAATCATGTTCAAGACTTCTTGACACATGGACACCCTTAAATACATGAACTTGTGAAAAATAGATTCTTATTTCAAAATACACAATTACCAATAATTGACATAGGGTTGTTTGTGGGCTCGATAATAGTAAACGGAATCACCCGTCGTCTCATTATGTTCTATCCGCGAATTGACTTCTAGGCCTCCTTGAAATCGGTCAGCATATATATAGGATCATCCTCACGTAAATCTCATGATTGAGTCGTTTTCCCATGTCAAGTTCTTTAGTCGCACGAGTTTTGTCCTCATTAGCATTTCCCCTCAAGATCAGTATCTCGGGAATGATTAGTTCAAAGTGAGATCAACCAACAATGCATTGACGAAATTCATGTTCATTCATCCCTCATAGGGCTCGAATTTCAAGACGTCACAATGGAACCTAAGTAGACCCTAGACTAGTGACAAGGTAGGTTCTAAGTTCTTGGATGAACTAGTTTTTGTGGATAAATTCCAGATTCTAGATAAAACCTAAACCAATCATAGAATTGTTCACTCCTAATCTGCATGATAACTCCTTCTCCCTCCTCTATTGCATGCATGCTAAGGGGTCCACAAGAATTTGTGAAGCACCTTATTAGTATGGGCTTTCCCAACAATTTTGCTAAAATGAGCAATAGCCAACTCAATAAGGCATAACAAGGACCCTCTCTCTCTCTCCCCTTCTCTAATAGAGTTAGGCTGCATTTTATCATCCAAATTTGGATTGAGATAGAAAAGGATAAGGTCAAATTAGAAATCTTCTAAATCCTCCGAATTGTAGAAAATCTCATCATATATTTGGTAATCTAAAATAGGATAAAATTTTTGAAAATCTCACTTGCGCAACACAAAATACTTGTGATATCCAAATCTCACTACTTGAGCTCCCTCACCATTTTCTCAAACTTGCTCTTTTTAGCTCCCTACAGTTTAACTCCACCTCTAGACCGTAGTCCTCATTGAGCTTCACCATATCAGAAATGATTCATACACTAATGAAGATGAGCCTCGGGTCATCGAGGGCATTGCAAAGTGATCGAGGAGGTAGCGATCACGGTGATTTGCTAGATGAGATGACAACAATGGATGTAGAAGTGAAGGGTGACAAGGTGATGGACACCACACATGAAGCTTAGGTGCCACTTGACATGGAAGTCGATGATCAAAGGTAGTGAGGGATGGAGAGGAGGTAGATGAAGATTCACTAGTGGATGGCAATGGGGCCGTAAGTAATAAGGGCAAAGGGTGGATACACCTTTGTTGCAGACAACAAGATCCTTCAAGTGCACTTGTGAAAGGATTCGATTTTTCAATGGTGATGGTCATGTAACTTATAACTTCTCCTTTTATTCTCAGTTGTCAGAGCACAATTGACTAGACAGCGATGATGATCAACAATGATCAAAGGTGATGATAATTGACTATCGTGGATGCAGTCCTCACACTTGTATCAATGAAGCCGAATGCATCACTTCATGTTGGAAGAAAATTGTTAAGTTTTAAAAAAAAAAAATTATACCAAATCCAAGTTTATCCCACCTTCTAGCGCCAATTTTTTATGCGACATTTTATTTGGGTCTATTTAGTCCAAAGGATGCAATCAAACACTAGATAAGATATTTTGTTATCCTATCTAGACTCAAATGTAGACTAACAAATGTAGCCAAGTTCTTCCTAAGATTTTTCTTTACCCAAAGAAAAAATAGAGTTCATCTATCCCTTTGATTCATTACACCAAATATTAAATTAGTTAATTTTGTAGATAACTAAATTCTATTATACTATAGTTAAATTTTTTAGTTATTTTTATTCTCCAAGTACCTTGATAATATTTTTGAACCTACTACACTCATTGATTAGAAATAGGAAATTAAAATGTTAGGCCATTCCATATGAGTTGGATAGTATTTGATATTTTACGTGACCCTTCCATGATTCAAAAGAGCATCGTTGTTTTTTGTTTTTCTTATTTCATGTTGATATTAATTGTGTTCCATTGGAGGCTAAGAATACAACACAGAGAGGGGTGAATAGGTTGTTTGAGAAAACTTGACAATTTTGGCAGAAATTAGCTAAAGCTAAGTAAAGATTAGGTTAAGATGATGTTTCAAATATCATTATGGAATGTTCAAATAAGACCAAGTAGATAGAAATAGCAGAACACAAAGATGTATAGTAGTTCAGCTTTATCCCCAATCCTACATCCACTCTTTAGACTAACATCCTCAAGTGGGGCAAGATTGCATTAGTTATATGTTGAGAAAGTTACAAATGGCTAAAACTGATCCTTTCACAAGATAAATCATACTATCAGGATTCAACTACTGATCTTCCTCTTGTATACTTAATCCTTTGCACAATTACTAAAACAACACAAGTACAAGTCTTAGAGAAATAGTAGAAAGAGAACACAATAGAAAGCTAATCTTTTGGTTTTGGTATGTTGCCCTCTCTAACATTTGGCTTCTAATGACTTCTCTTATAGAACTATCTTCAAACTATCCGTTGAATGTGGATTGGAGAAGTAGATAGACATTAGAGTTACCGTTGAGTTGTTGTCTAGAGATAGAACTGCCCACACAATTCTTTTTCTCGAACATTTGCAAGCTACCTAGAAATAGCAACTACTATTGTCCCTTTGCTACAATCTTTAAGAGACTTGTCAAATGACCTAGCTACTAGTTTATTGCTTTCATTTGGAATTTACTACTGTACAAATCCTTGCCCACAGTGGCTAGTTTGCTAACCCAATGAACATCATCAGATGTATGTGGTTGCCATAGCACCATTGACCTGATCTTCACATCTAATCTTAGGGTCCACTAGTACTATTTACAGAAAAACCATATAAAGATTTATTGTGAACTTTCTTCCATTGGATCACACCATGGATATTTTGCAGTCCTTTGGTACAAACATCTGCATATGCCGTAGCAAACATTATATTAAAGATAGTTTGAACATCATCAAAATCACTCGGAGATGATCTCCAACATGTTCGACTAAAATCTTACCAATTTGGCCCCTCTATTTGTCTCTACCTCACTTCTTGTAAGCATTGTAGTCAAAGTGGTTTGTCCAAGATCTTCAACCTTTAACCTCCATTCCAAAGTCGCCGACATCATAAACAAAGAGGGAGGACAACAGCTACTGTGATCAATGAGGGTAGAGGACAATAGTAACCTACTACAACGACAAGTTGATGGGCTTAATGTCTTGATAGACGTTAGAGATATATTAAGAATATTCTGTAACTCTCTATATTCACCTCTATTGATCTTGATTTGTAATTCTAGATAGTCATTATGTAAAACCTATAAATAAACTCGTGTACTATTCACTAAATAATGAACAAAATATTATTTTCTTTTCATTCACAAATCTCAACTTGGTATCAAAGCCATTGTTATCTAAGGTACACCATTTAAGTCTGCTACATAGTGGATGCCACAATGCCAGCCACACTGGCTGTGTCGTTGTTTTGCATACCACCACTATTCATTTGAGAAAATTGTTACCACCATCAATCTCGCCACCCACAAACAAGCGAAATACTGAAATATGGTCACCAAGGACGTCATATGCCATCAAATACACCATCGCATCTCAAACATGGGAAGCCTGCCACTATTCCATAGTGACTTGGACACCGTCCAACTCATATTTCGTGGGGAAAAAACAACGCATGACTCTCTATCCTTCAATAAGGCAGCTCGTGAAGTCTTGCTATCAAACTCTATTAGACGCGCCACCAAAAGACTCTACACACGATATCCACTCACCTCCTCATTGACACATGCCTGCACGCACCACTAGCCTCTACTTTGCTAACATCCGTTGTATCACCCCTAATTTACTGACATCATCTAACACATCATCACCACATCACCTCTGACTATTGACTGTTGACCTAACTAAAGTGTTAACCAGTTCTATTTTTTTCTAATTGGTTCTTGGTGATTTGTGATTAGTTCCTAAGGTTTTTGACGCGTTAAGTTCATTTTTGGCTTTATTTTTACCATATTTGCTCTCCGATGCTATTTTCCTCACATTTGTTGTCCAACCTACTATGTTTAACACAATAAAGTGCATATAATGGATAAATTTTGTAAGTATTGTTGCCGATGTGGTCATATGACATCCCATTTCTATCAATTACAATAAAAACAACCTATTGAGCCAAAAATCAACTTCGAAGCCAAGGTTCACACGCACATCCATCTGCCAATGCTATTACTAAAGAGACTTCTCCTAATGAATTGTCCTCACTTGCTTGTTAGAGGATTTTTGTCCCATTCTTTGAGAATTTGGTACTTTTTAGCTTCTCTATCTCTCCTACTATGTCTATCATGTCAAGTAATTCCATATTTTAACTCCACTTGCTTCAATCCAATAACATTAAATTGTAATTAGTTTCGGTCAAAAACCTTCCCTTCAAATGCACCAACTATTTACACAACCAATATTTCTCTAATGCAAGTAAGCCATACATGACATATTTTCACATCTACCTTGTCATTACCTCATACTTTTATGGGTCCCTAATTATCTTTTAATTTGATCAGTTGGACAATTATGTGAACTTGGCTTTGATGTTTACTTCGCTAGTCATGGTTGTCATGTGCAGATCCACAGATGGGATAGACAATTGGAATTGACCATAGAGTAGGATGCCCATTTGGGCCCGTTTCCTTAAATATTCCCAACTCTTATGCTAGTTATGTTGCCACAATGTCATTTGAAATTTGGCATTCTTAATTAGGCCATCCTTCTTCTCCTACATTAAAATATTTGATTTTGAGTGGTCATTTAGGCTCTGCTGATAACAATTTGACTGCTTGCCTAGCCAATATAGAAAACATCATGCCTTGGCATTTGATCTTGGTAAATCTATCTCTCATTCTTCCTTTTATCTAATTCACTCTCAAATTTAGGGACCTTCGCCAACACCCATCACGGGAGGCTCTCGCTATTTTGTAATTTTTTGTTGATAACTATTCTCATTATAGTTGGCTTTATCTTATGAAAATTTGATATACACCCGTATCTACCGTGATTCTGTTGCCATAAAAATACATTTTTTTAAAGATATCAAGGTTTTTTGTACTAATAATGCCATGGAATATCAAGAGATGGAATTTCTTAGATTTCTCTCCCAACATGGTACTATTATTCATCATTCATGTCTAAGCACTTCCTAATAAAATGACTACACATAAAAATAATATAGGTACATATTAGTTGTTGCAAGAACTCTTTTAATCTTTGCCTCTTGTCCAAAATAGTTTTAGGAGGAAGCTTGTCTCATTGTTGTTTATACTATCAATCGTACCTCATCCCCCATCATAGATAATATATCTTCTTGTGATTGCTAATATGGCAAGGTTTCCTATTACAATCATCTTCAAGTCTCTGGTAGTGTTTGTTTTGTACACTTCTTCAACATGAACACATGATTAAAACCTGTGCTCATTTATGTTGCTTTCTTGGATATGACATTGAGTACAAAGGATATAGATGTTGGGACTTTATCTCTAACAATCTTTGTACGTCTCATCATGTTTTATTTTAGGAACATAAGATGTTCTCATCCCTTCGGATCTTCTACTCATGTCCCTTTCTTTACCAATCCTTCAATGGATTTATTCCTAAAAGATCTTGTACTATCATCCACTTGTGAATCTTCCTCTCCATAGTTGTCTTCTTTTCATTTTGATGCAGGCCCATCTAGCAATCCCACTTCGACAACTTCTGACTTGTCTGCCCCAACTGGGGATCCTACTCCTTCCGCCATTCTATCTAGTTATGTTCATCATTCAACTAGAGCAAGTCAACCCCCATCTCATCTTCATGATTATTATTCTTTCTCTACCATTGCTCCTCTTCACAAACTTGACACCTATAATAAAGCTAGTACTAATCCTCTCTAGCAATAAAATATGGCAGATGAGTTGCAGGCCTTGGAAAACTCTCAAACATGGAATTTAGTTGATTTGCATCTTGGTAAGTCTATTGTCGGTAGTAAATGGGTATATGAGATTAAACCCAAGTAAATGGTATTGTGGATCACTAGAAAAATCGACTAGTAACAAAGGCCTTACTCAAGAGTATGATTTTGCCCATGTTACTCGTCTTACTTTTGTTCGCAGTCTTCTTCTTTTATCGTCGTTAAACACTGGCCACTATTTCAAATGGATGTTAAAAATGTATTTCTTAATAGCGATCTCACAAATGAAGTTTATATGGTAACTCCTCCTGGATACACTCATTCATCTAATAAAGTGTGCCGATTACGTCGAGTATTGGATGGATTAAAGCAAACTCCTCATGCATGGTACTCCAAGTTTGGCATAACCATAAAATCTCTTTGTTCTAAATCCAATCCTTATGACCATGCTCTCTTTGTTCAGTGCATGCATCATGGATACATTATGCTACTTTTATATATGGATGACATGGTTATTACTAGTTATAATTAGACTGGCATTACCAAACTCCATCATTAAGTTAGTCAATAGTTCAAAATGAGCTTGGGCCACTCAACTATTTTCTAGACTTAGAGGTTGCATCTGAAACTTTTGGTTGTTATCTCTCTCAAGCAAAATATACTTACTGATCTTATTTCTCTAGCTAGGCTCACTAATAATACAATTACTTCTACTCGCATTGAGTTGAATGCAATGATAAGGATGTAACTCTTCTTCCAAATCCCACATTTTATCAATAGTTGGTTGGTAGTTTTATATATCTCACCTTTACCCGTCCTGATATTGCTTATGTTGTTCACATTGTTAGGCAGTACATAACCACGCCTCATACAACTCATTTTGCTATAGTTCTTCAAATTCTTCGCTATGTCTAGAGTATGTTGTTTCATGGCTTTCACATTTCGACTCATTCTACCTTGGAGTTGAGAGCTCATTCTAATGCAAATTGGGCTAGTGACCCTCAAGATGGTCTCTCCACTACAATTACTATTTCTTTTTGGGCAACTCACTTATTTCATTGCATAGCAAGAAACAAACCATTGTTGTTCGCTCTAGTATAGAAATAGAATATTGAGCTCTTGCTAATATGACATCAAAGTCATTATGGTTACTGTGGCTACTAGAAAATGTAGGAATGTGTCATCATAGTAGAACAATGTTTCATTGTGACAATCGAAGTGCTATCTAAATTGCAGATAATGATACTTTCCATGAACGCACCAAACACATTGAAATATACAATCATTTCATCCGTTATCACATTCTTATTGACACAATTCAACTTGTCTCTACTTACTCCACTGAACAAATTGTTGATCTCTTCACCAAGAAACATCCACTAGGGTGTTTTTGGGTCTATTCTCTAAACTCAAGCCGACATCTTTCAAATTATCTTGAGTTTGAGAGGGGGGGAAGTTAGAGATATATTTATGATATATTGTATATTATTTTGCAATTTTACATATTTTTTCTATTGATCTTGATTTGTTATTTTAGATAGTCACTATGTAAAGCATATAAATAAGCTCATGTACTATTCACTGGTTAATCAACATATTATTATTTTCTTTTCATTCATCAATCTCAGCTATAGGCATGATGGCAAGGCACGACAATGTTGGTAGAGACGAGGAAGAGAAGAGTAGGATAGAGAATGAGAATATGCTCGGTTTTTGGGTAAAGTGATACCAGGGCTAAGGCAGGAAAATACTTAATCAGGAAAATAGGCATAGAAAGAAAATGGGCAGCTCTGTATGAAACAGATGAGTATGTGACAAAGAAAGTAAGGGTGACTTAGAAAACAACAAGAGAGACAGAAAAAAGTGGATAGTTCTTTATATGATAAGTGCATACGAGAGAGAGAGAGAGAAATTTACGAGGGAGAGAAAGAAATGGTTATTTGAAAACCCCAGAAAAGAGACAAAAGGTGTTTTCGCTTGTATATATAGATGTGCAAGTATGACACGTCTTTAATGATTAATTTAGTATTCACGCGGACTATGTTCTCTGTAAAAGTTTGTCCAAGAAACGTGCACGATGCTCCAAGAGAGGCCAAAAGCAGACGGTTGGACAACATATAAAATTTCAGAACCAAGCCCCAATCGTTTGTCCTCATGAGGTAGTGTTTCCCACATTGTTTGATTGGAAAGCGCGACTTAAACCGACCAGTCCATTAAAGTGACTTGGAAACAACACATGGCCGCGTAATTTGGTTCTGAGTTTCGGAAGGTTGTCTACATTTTGACTGGCAGTTGCAGCAGTGAAAGATTATGGTTGGATCGTCTTCTTACCACTAAACAAATGATGCAAATGCTGGAAACAAAAACGAGTGGACAAACTAGCAAGCCAATGAAACATTCTGATAATTTTCAAGTCACGAGGGCTTGGCTCGATGGACAAAGATGGAGTCCAGATGCAATGCACTCCGGGTTCGAATCTCAATAAACTCAATTAATAACTTCGTGTCATGTCCATACCCTGTAAGTGAAGTCTGATTAAACTCACCTAGACAAAATGATTTAGATGCTTTAATGGGGATTATTCAAGCTGAAGATTTGAATCCCGATATTCTTTATAAAGGAAGTCATTTTCTTTTTCTTTTTCTTTTTTTTTTTTTTGGTAACCCGGGAACCCCGCACGACTGACAGCCGGAGAGGTAAACCCGGGGCGACACGTAAGCGGGAGGACCCACCACCCCCAGTGCCACACTTAAGAATCCCTAACGACTGTGCGGGGATTCGAACTCCTTCCCTTCGTGAGGGGAAGAGAGCCCGAAGCCAACACAGCCGCTGCGGGCGGTGGTAGTCATTTTCTTTTTTGTTAAGGAGAAACTGAATTATTTTCACAGCACCATAAGCATTGCGAATGATCCAAACCATGACAGGGTGTCAATAGATGCTGTATTTTGACTAAGAGGGTGGTGCAGAACAAAGCATGATAGAGGGAAGAAGAGAAAAGAGGGGAAGGGTCAAGTTGCAATATGCCGAGAAGAAATTGAATGCTAGTCAAGCGTTGAGCATATGGGTTATTATTTTTTTTCCAATCCAAATTTTCTTTTAGAAGTTTAAAAGTGTGAGAGAGGCAGGAATGGGCTAAGAATATACCGTAGATGAGAAAATTGTAAACATATTATACTTTTATCAATCAGTCCAAAACTTTTTTTTTGTATTAATATTGAGTCATAAACTTTTCTACGCTTTGTCAATTGAATTCATCCGACTAATTTTGACAAAAAATCACTAATATGGATACCTGTCATCCTATGTGGCATGGTCTAAATTAGTCGACATTGACATTGACGTTGACAATTTTTAATAATATTTTGATATATTTTCAATTTTTTTGTTTATTTTATTTTATTTTTCCTTTTTCTTTATTTCTCTTTCTTTTTATTTTATTCCCTTCTTCCTCCTCTAGCTGGTGTCGTCAGTTGATTGGAGGATTCATCTCTCTATAGAAAGTTGCTTGGTCAATTCATTTATTTGACTATTATGAGGCCAAACATTGCTCATTGCGTCAACATCCAAAGTCAATTATGCATGCACCACGCCAACCACATTTGAATGCAACACACTGCCACCTACAATATCTAAAGACTACTATAAGTCAAGACCCAAATAAAAATGAACTCCAACTCATAGCTTATTGTGATTTAGATTGGGCTAGTTGCCGCATGATTCACTGTTCAACAACTAGGTATTGCATTTGATTGGATGATAGCCACATTTCTTGGAAAACCAAGAAAAACAAAGTACAGTTTCATGCTCTTCTATTAAAACGGAATATCGTGCAATGGCAATAACTACTTTCAAAATTACCTAGTTATCATATCTTTTATGAGATATTAGCATGCCTCTCCAAGGCCTAGTTTTCTTACATCGTGATAATCAAGCCGTCCTCCACACTGTTACTAGCGCAGTTTTTTCACAAAGTGCACAAAACACATTAAAATTGATTATCATCTCGTTTGTCGAAAAATTGAAGCCAACCTCATTGCTTCATTGAAGATTGGTATAGAGTCACAACTAGCCATCATGTTTACCAAACCACTAAGACAAGATCGATAGAGGCGGCTAGCTACTTTTCAAGTTGGGTGCCCATAACCCACAGGCACCAACTTGAGAGGGAGTCCTAGCGTGATCATATGCCACCATGGCATCCTTATCCTGTAAGTTATTTTATTCAATCTTCCGATTGTACTTATCTCCTTCGAATCCTCCTCTACGCGGTAGAACGGATAGCTCAAGCACTCGGCCAACATTGTGATTCCCACACGTCATCTCCATCTGCCGGACTTAGGCCCACTAATCGCCTTCTTCCTCTTGGTGTGGATTCACTGTGCCACCCAGGACCTCCATGCCGAAGATCCCCAAGACCTCCGGCACGGCCGGGGGTGAGGACCCTCGGGCAAGATCCTGAATGACCTCAAGGAAAAATACCAAATTCTAGGTAAGTTAACCCTGACCATCCTGACTGTGGGGAGTTGGCTTGCACCATCTAAGCCGGCTACAAAGGCATCTACGAAGAGCATGTTACAATTACAAAGAAAATATAGAGAAAAAGTGAAAAAAAAAATTTGAGATATGGGGTTTTATCTTGGTTTCTCTTAAATTAGGGCTACGTTTGGCTGAGGACTCCACTATAATTAGCACTAGTACATCTCTATTACATTCCTCAATTATAAGAAAAAGAGAATATTATCTCCAATTTCTATTCATGGGCATAAATCCAAACAACTAATAAAAAATTTGCTCAAATTATAAAAGCCCTTTGCCACCACGAGGGCACTGCCTCCTACGATCCCTATGCCATCCCGTCAACGGGAGTATGAATCACATCCCGACAAAACACTTAGAGTGTGTTTGGTAACCTTTTTGTTCATAAATTATTATTTTTTAATTATGTTCCCTATACGAGTTTCTGAACATTTGAAGGCGTTTGGTAACTATCAAAATTTCTATTCATAGAAGAAAGACTTTTAGTATTACTCTTGAATTTCTTTGTGATTTAGAATTTTTTAAATTTTTTAATATTGTTATTATATTTTTTCTTTTTCCTTTTTCCTCTTTTCTCTTTTCTCTTTTCTCTTTTCTCTTTTCTCTTTTTCCTTTTTCTTCTCCTCTTCTTCTTCCTCCCAACTAGTTGCTGGCCACCGCCATGGTTGATGACCAGCAGGGCAAGGTCCGATGAGCTTGTGGCCTCGCCAGATCTAGGCAAGGTTCGACCTCACCCAACCGATCATAGGCCATGGCCATGGCCGGTGACCAGCTGAGAGGAAGAAAAATAGAAAATGAAATTAAGAAAAGAAAAGAGGAAAAAAATGATTTGGCTTGATTTTGAATTATTTCTGGAAGTAAAGAAACAATTTTTTTTACTTCTTAATTATGTTTCAAATCTATTTTCTAGAACAAAAAAAATTACCAAATGGATTTCTATTCTAGTTTTTGTTCCGGATAATAAAAGAATAGAATCAGGTATTGTTTGGCACATATCAAACAAGGCCTTAGCTGCCAAACTTGGGTTTCTATACTTGTCACATCTAGGTGGCACGTTCCAGGTCAGTTAAACTTCCGCTGGGTTGAACTTATCCCTAACGCCCACATGGTACATAGCAGGCTTCATTCTTGTGTTCCTCCGGGCTGACAAAGTATACTCCGTGGCCGTCTTTGTGAACAGGCGGTCTCAGGTGGCCAGCGAGAGAGGCTGGTGGCAGTTCTCTCCTTGGCATCTAGGGGCCCCTTTCATATCTGAGTATGCAATGGGAGCCTCGATGAAATGATTTGTCCTCAATAGGAACATCCTCGTGTTAAACTATTAATATACATCCCTGCCGCATTCAGGTTCGTATGCACCGAGGTCGTCTCTCTTCCCTTGACAACCTCCTCCATAAACCCCAACCCACCTTGAAACCACTACCTCTTGTTCCGCCATCGAAGTTCAAGACGGAAGAAGATATAATGGAGCCCCACTACCGTGATTTTCGTAATTCTTCTATCATGGATATGTTTTTACCATCGATGTGGAAACG
Source organism: Angophora floribunda (assembly GCA_014182895.1). Lineage (NCBI taxonomy): Eukaryota > Viridiplantae > Streptophyta > Magnoliopsida > Myrtales > Myrtaceae > Angophora > Angophora floribunda. The sequence continues at coordinate 22,871,936 of CM024712.1, forward strand.
GCATGTCTCACCATCAAGATTCAAGACTAAGCGACCAGAGAATCAGATATGATTAGGGTAATCTCCTGGGTGCAACAAAAAGGCAGTCTCCCCAGCATTATTAGCCGAAATAGAGAGAGTACTGGCATAAAATTTTAAGGAAAAAGTCACAAAAAATTCAAAACTATCTTTTTGTGACAGCAAAAACCCCAACTTTGTATCTAGTGTGACACATTTATATATCAAACTTTTTTTATGACATCAAAAACCTCAAATTTATACATGTGTGACATATTTATCCCATACTATTTTTTTGTGATATCAAAAGTCCAAACTTTTTTTGTGACACCAAATATTATATAAGGTTACGGTTTTTAGTGTCACAAAAGAATTTTAGAGTAAATGTCTCACACTATATAAGTTTGGGGTAAATGTATCACATGTATACAAGTTTAGAGTTTTTGTATCACCAAAAAAAAAATGAGGTAAATGTATTACAATGAGCATTATTTAGGGTTTTTTTGTAACTTTTATCCAATTTTTTTACATGCTAAGATTCTCATCAACTCTCCAATCCACCAAACAAAATGGGGAAAAAAGATCATGAAACCTAGAAGGCGAAAAATTGTCCAAAACAACAAGCTACAATCGCAATGCCCCAATGAAGGTTACATAAAAGCCATGCCACGTATGTATTCTCTAATACTCTTTGAAGATAACGACAAGAAAGCACTACATTTAGCTGCTGACACCATAGATAATTCACAAACGAGCCTCTCTGACATCGTCCACAAAGGCCCTGAGGTACACGTCCGAAGACCCTCCTTCCTTCGCAGCCTCCCTTGCCAAATCTCCTCAGTTCTGGGCATTCCTTCTCCTCTCATCTCCGTCCTCTCCATCTCCCATCAACAACTCCAAGCACCTCCTTATCTCGCCGCCCTCGACCAGGCCTTGCTCGTTTGGTGTCACCTTCACTCCAGTCCTCCACACGTCTACAACGATCTTCGCATTTTTCTGCCGATCGCTCCACCGCGGGAATTTCACTACTGGCAACCCACAAACCAAGCTCTCTGACGTCAATAACTCTCACAGTTTGCGTTTGTACAGTCTTGTTCAAATATAGGGGTTGGTTTCTTTTTTCTACGATATCTCCTATCTAGAGTTTGTGCAGAACCCTGATTTCCATAAATAAAATGAGAAATGACTCTCAATGAAAGATATTTTATCATAAGAAAAAATTTCAGCAAAACATTCACAATATTAAAATGGAAATGGAGTTGCATGATCACCAAACTTACATCACACCCTAGAGAAGGGACTTTTTAGTATGATTTGTTTCTATCTCTCTTCTCATAGTCAAACATATGCCGCCTGTACGTACTTCATTAAATTGAGTACTTTCACAATTTATCACCCCTAACTCTCTAGGTCCTTCCCTCCCCTGCCCCTCGACCACAAGCACACGGAACTCCTCGCATGCCATCATTTACAATCTGTCATCGACACTATATCTCTACCATCATCCCTACTTTCTCTCTATCTCTCCCTTGAACTCGAAAAGAAATTATATAGCTTCCAACCTTAATGGGAGACGTACATGATCAATAGTTATGATAGTGTTCATCTGACCACTTTTAACTTCTTTTCCATCCATCATTCCTTGCGTATATTCGCATGGGTGGATTTGCATTAATCTCTACTCTCTCTCCGTGGACGGCTTGGAAAAGGGGCCGCCAAGAATACGTGAAGCACTTTTGTTAGCTTGGGCTTTCCCAAAAATTTTGGAAACTGGGCTAGGTGTCCATGAATTAGACAATCTTAGAAAACTGAACTTGCGGTCCATCAATAAGGCATAGCAGATCCTAAATGGAGTCGGTTCATTAGTAAATGGGCACTAAGATCCTTTTTTCACCCAAAGACAAAAGGAGTTGGTCCATACCCTGTCAATCATATGTCAAAGTATGTTAGTTTTTAAATATAGTTAATTTTATTGTCTAAGTACAATGCTAATATTTTCACAATTATGACTGCCGATTTTACCATGCTAAAAGAGCAACATTGTCGTTATTAATTTTCTGTATCTTATTTCACGTTCACATTAATTGGGTTTAATTGAAATCTTATCAAAAGGGCTACTCTTCCCCCGGGCTGAATCTAGGGCTTTTATCTGGTCAAGGATGACGGTCCTCATTCCATGAACTTCGACCTCCATTCCAAAGTCCATGGCGGCAAGGCAGGACAATATCGGTGAAAGAGGAAGAGAATGGCTCAGGGTTGAGTGACATAATGATGAAGGCGCATAATTAGGTAATTATGCATATAGACAAAATGGTAGTTTTGTATGAATACGTGAGTACGAGATAAAGAAAGTAGGAGTAATTTAGAAAGTGCAAAAATAAGAAGAGAGAGAGAAGGAAAAAAGAAAGAAAGTGGGTGCTTATGTATGAAATGAGCGAATATGAGAGAAATGAAGAAAGGGTAATTTAGAAAATTTAAAAATAAGACGAAAACGTATTTTGGCTTATTTATATAGAGATTAATTAAGCAGCGTTCATATGGATTGTGTTATTCATAAAAATTTTGTACAAAAAACGACATAATAACAACAAAATGACATTGAGCGAGACATGTACGATGCTCCATGTGTAGCCTCAAGTAGGCGGCCGAACAAAGGCAATTATAGAACTAAGCCACTATGGTTTTTCCTTCTGAGGTTGTGTTTTTTTTTTTGTCAAGTTGCCTCATTCTAAAGCACAACTTAAACCGATCAGTCCATTAGAATGAGGCGGCTTGACAATTGCCAAATATATCCAAACTTTGAAGCAAAACATGACTGTATAATTTGCCAATTTGGTTCTGAAATTTGGAAAATTATCTACATTTTGACCAGCAGTGCTGGCAGTGAACGATGCAAATGTTGAGGATAAAAAGAGGGGATAAACATGGAAGGGAAAATTCACAACTGCATTTCCATATTTTGTAATTGGAATTCCGATTAAAGTCACTGAAATGCTAATGTTCTTCAAGGCTTGCGGGGTTGGCTCGATAGACAAATGCTTGGTCTCCATGCGGTAAATTTTGTGTTCAAGATCTCAACATCAACTCAACTAGACCTTCCGTTATCCCTGTACCTTGTAAGTGGAGTCTTGTTCAATTCGTGGATGTCAAGTCGAAGATTTGAATTCCAGTGTTGCTTAAAAGGAAGTTCAATTAATATTTTGTAAAGCCCTGAAATTAAAGGGGAGGAATTAAGTCTAAGTATAAGAAGTTGAATGTTAGTCAAGCCCTGAAATTGTCTGCTACTATTTTTTCCCCTTCCAATCAACAATCTTGTTTTACAATTTTTAGCACCTGAGGGGGCAGGGAATAGGCTAAGGATATTATGTAAAGTATTTTATAGGAATTTGAATTGGTACTAATTTATTTCTTTTGTTTTCATTCGCTTTTCTTTCTAAAAAAGGCACGGTGTACTGTCGAAATGCGATGTCTAAACCGAGTGGCCGTCATGTCAACGTGCCATCTAAATATGTGATCAAATTTTGATCCAAATGCATCAATTACCCAAAAATAAAAAGTTCCACACATGTGGCAATTGAACTGAGAGCTCGATGACGCCAAAGTTCAGAATGAAATATAAATATCAATATGCATATTTTAATTCTAAAAAAATTAAAGGTCCATCCTTCGCTCCCTAGTTTCTCTTAAAATATGAGGAGTGCAGTAACTTCACCGCAATTTAGTACGTTTTCTTAGTTTAACTTAGTATCAAAGTCAAGTTACTATCGTTTTCTGGTTTTCACTTTTTCAAATTCTAGAATGGGATCAGAACTTGAACTAAATCATTAAGTCAAGGTCATTCCAGAAGGTTTGCAGCACAAATTGTCATTTTCTTTTCCATTCAAATCAACTCTACTGAATTCAAAAAACTCAACAAACCTGATTAATATCCCAACAACTCTATAAACTAGACTGTGATTAGGTCCAAGGGCAAATGTAAACTTCGTCAAAGAACTTAAGTCATCCCAACTTTCGGCCCAACCTGGCCTAATCCCCAAAATTTTCATGTATATGACTTAAAACCATCAAAATGGGTATCACATAGTTTATAAATGGACTAACTTATATTGAATAGATGGATCATAAATTGATCTAAACACAATATGATTGCTAAACGAGTCATGGATAGGTTATAAATGGGTTTACAATTTATTTAAATCCAACATATTTTTACGACTCTCTTCAGTCACTCTTGCATTCACTTGATGTAGCACTCACTCATTTCGCACTCTCATCTCAGTTTGGAAATATAAAAATGTTATAATAATATAAGTCAAGTTAGATATGGATAATTAGATTTGCATTACATGAAATAAATAAAAAATTCAGTCTTACTTTTCTTACTCTATTATTACTTTCATATTTTTGTCTTGCCTCCTTATAAAGCACACCCCAAACTAAATCATCTTTATCCAAATATCCATAAAAATGTGAAAATTCGAACTTTCACATCTTCCTTCCTTTGTGGGAAGTATGATGATTTCGTGAAAATTAAAACATGTTAAATAGATTTATTTAGATCGAATCATTTATGACTCGATGTATCCTTATGATAGGTTTAACACAGACTTAAATTGACTTGCTCAACAAAAGCAGGCCCAAATCCCGGAACACGACTGATCCGCCCGTTGTGCTTGCCGCGAAACCTCGTTTTTCAATTGCCTGCGACGAGGGAAAGTTTTTCAGGGGAGAGAGAATCTTCGATCTTGTGAAACAAAAGCGAAAAAGGAAACTTTGGAAAGCGACCGTCAGCACATCGCCCTCTGCCCCTCTCTCCTCGCCGTCCCTCCTCCCCAATCGAATCCAATACCGCAAGCTAAGTCACAGCTGTCCACAGTATACGGCAGGTTCATGTCCACATTAACGCTACCGCACATGCGTAAACATTCTCTTGCAAAATGATTGACAATTAAAAATTATTTATATATATAACGTGTATATTGATAACCATATCTCTCTTTTTTCCCTCAAATTATTGCTTTAATTAGCAGTGAAATACTATTATACCTTTTCTCCGGATGAGCCGAATAAGGAAATTGCTATGACCGTGCGACACTATTCATGGAAGTTTCTTGTTTTATTCTTCCCTTCTTGGCGGAATTACGATATATTTTGGGAAGTAATTACATAAACAGCCCTCAATTTTGGGTTAATGTGTAACATTATTCACAATTTTTAATTTTTTCAATATGAGTCATATGACCCCAAATCTTAACTCAATATATAATATCGTCGCCTAACTTTTAATTTATTTAGTATAATTCCTAAATATTCAATAAATATTCAATCTACTCACTCATACTATGTAAAAATATCCAATATTTTCTTTCTCTTAATTCAAGTTCGAGAACAATATCAAGCATTTTCATATAATTCAGAAGCTAACTCAAATGTATGCAAAAATTTTAAAAATCAAATTGAATAAATTAAAATTTTATGGGCGATATAATACATAGATCAAAGTTTTTGATTCACATTAAATGTATTAAAAATTCGAAATTCTTTTGCATATTGATGAAAGTTCAAAGTCATTTCTATTACCCTATATTTTATGAGGGTGATCCTTATCAGTCTTCTTATCAATTTATTTTTTTTACAAGTAGAAAGCAACGGATTATTTTTACACGTATTATTTTAGTGCACTACAATTGCGATTGAAATTAAAATTTCAAGATACTTAAAAATTAGATAAAAAATTAATTCGCCGTCCTTTTCTTATTTACTTTTGGAGAGATTGAGAGTCTTTTGGAATTTTCCAATATTAGAGACAAGTCAATCCAACAACTAGAAAATGCTGTGCATGGAAAAATTCACAGACCACAAGAAAAAAAAACTCAAGAAAAATATCAAACAATCACCCATTTTGCAAAATATTTCTAACGTGCTTGAGCGTGCAAAACGCGTTTGCCGGTTATGCTGGTCCCATACAACTTACGAAAATGTAATTCTTTTGAAATCACGTCAAAGAAGTCAACTGGAACGCCTCTTGCTTATTAAATAGGTAAATCGAACATGACCCAAATTACTCGTTTAGTTAAATCGGTCAAACTAGGCAAATCCAAACTTTTTTTTTTTTGGTATAGCTTTTTAAATGGTATTTAAGTCAATTTTTGCACATCTTAAGTACCAACGGCACACTCGCCCACATTGGTATAGGGCATTTTGGATTTTACTCTAATAGTGCTTCCAATAATATTTGAACCCAAAGGTTCAAAACTTGGAGGAGAAAAGCGAACTTTCTCACCATCTAAGCCAACATTTGGCTGGGCAAATCCAATCGGAACGTGATTAGATAACTCATATAGTATCTTTGAGATAAAAGTTAATGTTTATGTTATTCACGACATAGATGCATCTAGTAAGTTAATGTGATTATTCACAAATAAATTAGATATTCTTAGAAAAAGTCAACGAAATTATGGTTTTTATAAGCTAATGTGTTTATTAGTGGAATGGTTTAGTTTTCATTCTAATTAATCTAGAAGAAAGCTCAATGATCTTTTATATATACCTCATGAAAGTTTAACGGTGAGCAATGTCACTATTCACTTAGAATATACTCATCAACAGTATTGAATAGAAATTGCTATTTTTTGCTAAATAGATCAATGTAGGTTAGATCATTAATTGGGTGGATTTCACCTACCATCTATTTACTTAAATGAGTTTTACGGGTCAATTTTGTGTTATATGAATAAAAAATAAACATGACTTGATTATTAATTGTGCCAAATTAAGCTGGTACGATTGCTACACAAGCACACTTAATATTAATCCATGAACCCGCGACTTCCATGTCATGTTCGAGTCACGTTTGTCAAAAATTGTAATTAAGTAATTCTATGTAGAGATTAATCCTTACTTGCTCCTTCTATTTCTTAAAATGATTGAAAATATTATCCAAAGAACGAGGCAATTGGAACCGAATCAACTTAAAAGTTACTATATATGGTGGCACATACATCTTTTCGGGATTTCGACTTCTATAGTTTCAAGTTGTGATTGAAAATTAGGTATCATGACAAAGTTTTTCCATACATAAGTTATAAATCCTGGACTTATTAATGACGGAGCTTCCTTTCCCATTCCAACGGTTTCATTCTTAATATCCAAACGCTATGTTTTCGATTTTGATATAAACTTATTTTCTTTGCACAAACTTTATTAGACTCATACCTGAGAAAATGTAAATAATCTAGAGAATTTGTTAGGAGCACGTTAGATTTAGAGCTTCAAATAACTGTAAAATATGTATTGACAAATATATCAATCCATAGCATTTCATAAAGATAATAAATATCTGAAAGAGAAAAATGTAGAATTTCTACATATCGGGCATATTTCAGTATATATGAACAATCCTAAAAAGTACGGAACATGAAATATTCTAGTCATTTCTAAGATAGGAAAATATCCTAAAGAAATATTTCTAACACGTTGCAATATGGCAAAATTACAAACACAATTACAACGGACAAACATTGCTTTCTCTCGAGTTAAAATTTAAAAATGGAAAAGTGGGTTGCTTAACGATTATTAAGTAAATTGAGCTATTTTGTACGTAATCACATCGCACCATCTAGAATAAAATTTAGAGAAAATTTTAAATAAGGGCCTGAAATGCATTTATTTTCTCAAATAAAGATTTAAAGTGAACATTATTTTAAATAAGAGTCGGAAGTGAACAAATTATCTTAAATAAGGGTCCGAAATGGCTAAATGATCTCAAATAAGGACTTTTGTCTGGTCAGTGACTATTCCAATTATCGGAGAAGGGTATATTAGTCAAAAAAATTTCTAAGTATATTTTTTAATTTTAATTTTTTTTCTTTCCTTCTCCTTTTCCTTTTCTTTTTATTTTTTATTTTTTCCTCTTCTCTCCGCAGTCATTGCCGTGCCTCATTGATGGCCGACAAAGGTCACTGCCCTCAAGCAAGAGTGGCCCTCCCCTAGGTGGGCAAGAGTTGCCCTCACTTAGGTGGGCATGGCGAGGGTAACCCTCACTCAACATCGGCAAGGGCAACCCTTGCTCAAATTTAGTGACCTTCACCATGGCTAGTGGAGGTAAGAGGAAAAAACAAAAACAAAAAAAAAAAAAAAAAAAAGAAGAGGAAAACAAGTTATAAAAAGTAAAAGATGAAAATACCATTCAATTGGTAAGATTTTTTTTTTTTTGAAACTGATATGACTACTTCATATCAATATTTAAAACAAATTCAACAACATGTCCTTATTTCAAAAAAAATATGGCATTTTGGGTATTTATTTGAAATAAGATATACTTTATGCTCTTATTTTTTAAAAAACACTTTAAGCATTTATTTAGGATTTTCCTTAAAATTTATGTCCGATGCTGTTCTGATGGGCTAGATTTGAATTATGAATCTTTTTTTTTTTTTTTTGTAAAGGTAAGTAATATAAATCAGCAAATCAACTATACAACCTAGTGGGACCCGGCACCAACACACACTCAAATAGGACATGTCTTTGGAGTGGAGGGGGCCAAGTTCACTAAGGAAGACACAATTGTTACACGCAGCAGCTTTACAAAAGAGTCAGAACGGACAGGTTCGCCCTATCACATCTCCTCACAAAAAACTTGAGGGTCAAATCCTCAGCAATGCTGTAGTCTTCTATCCCGGGAAGAGGCTACAACAGATTTAAACGTGAGTGCTTTGTCCTTGACTTCTTTGATTAGGTGAAGCTTCATGGACGGCACATATAAGTTGGAAGCCCGAAATATAATATCATTCCTGGACTTCCAATTCACATAGCAAAGGGCGGCAAAGGAAAACCGGATCATGTCAAAATAGAATCCATTACCATCAAAGGTATGAATAGCCCATCTAAGGTTTTCAAACCAACCTCGATTCCTCCAAGGGAGATTACATTTGGCAGCCCAAAATGTAGCAAGAGAGTTTGTGACATGGCATTCAAAAAATAAATGATCAATAGAGTCAGGACATAAGTTGCAGAAAACACACTACCTAGGAGGGATTCTACCATGAGACATGAGAAAAACCTGAGTGGGAAACTGATTTCATAGTATCAACCAAAGAAGAAATTGATGTCTCGGAACAATAGCTTTGTTCCAAACAAAAGATGCCCAGGAGACCCTAGCAACTTGCTTCCTAATAAATGACCATGCTGAGGCACTGGAAAAGGTGCCCGACAGGTGAGGTGCCCAAGTGAATATATTCGACAAATGATTAACCAGAGGGATAGTAAATTGCCATGCTTGTAGCTCCTGAAAGAAAGCTTGCCCATCCAGAGTCCATAAATCAGCTACCTTTGCATCTCTTGTAAGCCCCGATAGAGAGATATCATAATCCGAAAAAACTAAATTGAGGGGACCCATATCTAGCCACGGATCAAACCACGAGGAGGTAGACTCACCATTTCCAATCTTCCATTTGAACAGACCTATAATAATTTCCCTCATTGCAAGGATTTTTCTCCAGGCCCAAGAACAGTAAGTCAGAGTGGCTACTATCAAAAAATCTTCATTTTAAGGTGCGTGGCATGAATCCATTTGCACCACATGGATTCTTTATCAGTAAATAGAATCCAGATATGCTTAACCATGGCAGCTTTATTGCTATCTCGAATTCTCCTAAGCCCAAGGCTACCTTCTATTTTTGGGTGACATACATCCTCCCAGGATACTTTTGCACCGCCCGAGCCTAGAGACGGTCCCTTCCAAAGGAATTGCCTGCAAATTTGCTCAATCTTATCTACTATAGCAACTAGTAGCCAAAAAATGGACGCCCAGTATACTTGAATAGCATGCAACACAGTCCTAATGAGTTGAAGACGTCCTGCAAATGAAAGAAACCAATGTGTCCAAGATTGGACACAAGCCGTTAGAATACATACCAAGGTGTGACAATCTGATTTGGTCAATCTTGAAGTAATAATAGGGACACCAAGGTATTTAATTGGAAATGACCCAGCTCTGAAATTTAACGGTTGCAAAATCTGTGTTCTTAAGTCCCCATGACTACCAGAGAGGAAGGCTCCACTCTTGTTAGTATTGGGGATTAACCCACCCCAACTGGAAAATATATCAAGCCCATCTTTCATACAAGAAATTGAAGCTACAGAAGCTTCATTGAATATGAATACATCATCCGCGAAGAAAAGATGGGATAACCGAGAAGCTTTGCATCTCCAATAAAATCGATACTCCAGGTGACGATTCTAAAGTTCAAGGATCCTTGAGAAGACTTCCATCGCCATTGTGAAAAGATAGGGAGATATCGGGTCACCTTGTCTTAGTCCATGACCACTAGAGAAGAACCCATGCATCTCGCTATTTAGTGAAACAGAAAATTTAGGTGTGCGAACACATACCATGATAAGATGAATAAAGTGAGAAGGAACCCCAAAAGCTTCAAGGGTTGTCTCCAAGAAATCCCAATCCAAAGTATCATAGGCCTTCCTAAAATCAACTTTAATGGCATACTTGGGAGACTGATTGCCCAAATGAAATCCACTAAATAATTCCTAAGCAAGGAGAATGTTGTCACTAATCCTTCTACCTTTCACAAAGGCCGTTTGAGCCAGGCTGATGATGGAGGGGAGGATAGTTGCAAGTTTATTAGAAAGGATCTTGGAGATACATTTATACACTGTATTGCAGCAAGCTATGGGCCGAAAGTCAACAACCGAAGAAGCATTCGGGGTTTTGGGAACCAGTGCAAGAATGGTGCAATTAACTTCCCGAAGCAACTGACCCGTGTTAAAGAAATCTAGGATCGCCTCAGTAACCAAGGGCCCAACAATGTCCCCATTTCTTTTTAAAAAATCAGCATTATAACCATTCGGTCCCGAGGCTTTCCCTCATGCCAAAGAGAACATAGCCACTTTCACATCCTGGGGAAGAATGGGCTCAAATAGAAAACAAACCTGGTCATCATTCCAAATGTGACAAAGAGTTCCCTTGACCTCTATAGTAGAAGGCCGCAGAGAAGTTTGTACAGGAGCCAGAAGATCCTGAAAATAGGATACAAAAACTTGTGGTACTTCATCTGGGTCCGAGATAATATTTCCTGTATAATCCAAAACCGAGATGATCTTGTTGCATTGTTGTCGATGCTTGACCGATTGATGGAAGAATCTAGTGTTCTGGTCCCCTTCCTTAAGCCAGCGAATACGTGATTTCTGTTTGAAGAAGGATTCCTCGAAAGACCGAAGTTCATAATAAGACCGAGCATGGGCATGTTCGGCGGCTGCCAATTCACTACTGTAAGGCTCTCTCTATAGAGCTTCTTGTGTAGAGTGAAGGACCCTCTTGGCTTCTGCCGCTCGGAGAGAAATGTCCGAGAACTCTTGTTTGTTGAGAAGCTTGAGCCTGGATTTCAAAATTTTAAGCCTAAAGTACAGCTTAAACATCAATGTTCCTGAAATATTGTTATCTCATACCTGAGAAACAATAGAGGCGAAGTCTAGATGGGACATCCAGAAATTAAAAAATTTAAACGGTATTTTGCGAGGACGAGAAGCCAAGACTCTCACTAGCATCGGCGAGTGATCAGAAATGTCAGGGGCTAGGAAGGTGGCTTCAGAGTAAGAGTAATCCATTATCCATTTGTTGTTGATCAGAACACGGTTAATTTTCCTTTGCTTCCTTTGCGCACCCGAAGAGGTTGACCACATGTATCTAAATCCCACGTGAGAAAGGTCTTCCAATTCAGTTTGGTCGAGACACTCTGAAATTCAGCAAAAACGTGACAAGGACGTGACGGTGGGGCTGGTCTTTTCCGTGTTCTTTTTTATCATATTTTTTAATTTTCAATTGGTTCAGAGTCCAGACCACAAGCCAAAAAAAAAAGATGTCTTTGTCACACCCTCGCTCCGCACAAGAAAAAGAAGGAAAAATAAGATAATTGATAATTACATTTTATTATTATTTTGGGTACAGATAATTGATTTGACCCCACCGTCACGTCCTTGTCACGTTTTTGCTGTGACAGCGCCTGTTCATAACACCTACTCCCTCACTTCTCTCCCCTCTCCACCCCATTGTCATTTCTCGAACTTTAAGTACATAAATTTTCCAAAAATAAAAAAGGCCATTAACTGTGTGCTTGACATTTAAAATTGTGATTAATACATGTTTGATGAGTGAAATAAATCAACATCAGCACATTAATTGTTTGATTAAATGAGAAATATGGTCTTTGGACTTGCTCTTGTGCTTATTTTCAATTCAATACATATGATTGTTAATTACTTGAGCAAGACCAATGCATGTTCGCAAGTAATCATGGGTTACACATTAGAACCTGACTTTAAGGGGTATGACATTAGTCACTGTAAGTGAATACTTATGATGATTAATTATTATGACCCTTGTCTAATAATGAATAGTGATAATATTCCATGGCACATTATGCATATAATTCCAAAGGCAGACCCTGAGGCCATTTCTAATCCATTGATTGGGATGATTCTTGTTTACTTTTGTTTATCGAAATTAAGAGCTTGCATTACTCATTCATAACTGAAGTTTGTAACATAGGGAAATCCAGACATAAAATAGACCACACTTGGTGTGGGGATTGAGTGACTCAATTCACAGGGAGGATATTTTCTCGATGGGCTTTTGCGACCCAGTCCGTGGCTTGACTTGTTTAGTCACTTGCCACGTTTTGTGTGCTTTGTTTGAATCAGCGTTTGTTTCTATTATAGACCGTTTATTTAGAATTAGCTAAGAATTAGGATAGGTGAAGAAGGCAGCCTTGAAGATGACAATGGTCGATGTCCTTTCAGACCCTTCATTTGAACTATTCATTTGACACCTGACATATATCTCGGGTTTTCTATCACGTTGTATAAAAATACAACAAATTCCAGTTCCTTTCTTCTCTTCCTTTACATGTACTTATTAGGATTACATATTTAGATTTATTGCTTTCCTTGATTGTTTACTTTACGCACCGCAATTTCAATTAAAATTATCTGCCTTTCTTTTTCCATTTATAAGAATTAGAATGGCATGAAACCGATATCCACACATGATCACATTCCTAGTTTTATAGATGACACAAAAAAAGCAACAAGACACACATAAACACCTCAAGTAAAGCACGAAAACTATTAGGTACTGAAATGGCACTAATAGAAACAATTAGCATAACCCAAGTCCCCGAACCCTATAGTTTTGGTTGCATAGGAATTGAGAGAACCTCTCCTGACCCTCGATTGGACATTCTAGCCAACCCCTAAATCGAGACTAGTGGCGACTCATAAACGCTTATCTTAGGTTGTTAATCAACTTAGATAATAAAACGAAATTTCCCGCTGATGTGTAAAGTATGGATTTGGGAGAATTTGCACTCACGATCGACCCTTTTCCAAGGATCATCCCGTGAGTAAATACCCATAAATTCCATCCCTTCTAACGCTAACCGTTGCCGAGGGCAAGTTGCGACCACTAATAATGCAAATGTTCCTAAATTCTATGTGTGATGCATTTTAATGAAAATTATTTATTTATTTTACTTTACTTTTTTTCTCTTTCTTTGCTTAGAGATTAATTATTAATTTTCTATATGATTAAGTCCTAAATAAAATGGGTAAAATTTAGGTGTCAGCGGACACGTCCCACCGTTGGCAAAACAGCAAATTTCCATCGTGAACATTGCCGATTAAATAGGAAACAGAAACCAAGTAATATTCGGTCAACCAAAACCAAAGTTTGAACTTTCTTTGGCCGACTGCACTTATAGGAGCATATAATTTTTGTGCCCCTCCATTTGATTTGATTTCAATTCTTCTCTCCACTCTGCAACAAAGGAGGCGATAGCCTTTCCTTTTCTACGTCCTCTCTTCACAGTCAAAGATCCAACAACACTCCAGCGTGGAAATATCAAATCACGCATGCATCGGCTTATACATGACTCAATTAATATCCACTTGGGTTTCATCTATCAGGGTCAAACTCAAGACATATTTTAATAGTAGAAAAAAAAAATTAAAATATTTGAAAAAATCAATTTTTTTCCAATTAAAAAAATTTCAATGCCAATGCCGACCATCCTATTAGGCATTATCGGTGCCACATCAACAATTTCCTTCTAAAAGTAGCTATAGGTACTCAATTGACAAAACATGAAAATGTTTAAAACTAAATTAGCACAAATGCAATAAGTTTATGACTTTTTTGGTAATTTTTCGCAACAATTTGTCTCCTATGCAAACATTAGGTGCATTTGGTTTGGTTTTGGGGAAATGTTTTTGGGAAAATGTAAAGGCCTTTAGGTTAAAAGGGTTTCAATAAATGCAAGTAGTGTTGTCACGCCCCGATTCTCGAGCTCGTGGCAACCCCATTACCTTGGTCGATTGAAAGCAACGTCTCAGGACCCATCCACAACCATTCATTTTAATCTTTGATTATGCGCAAGCAAAAGACAAACCATCCCCAGACAATCAATCAATCAATCAAACAGGGATAGAGGAATGAACAACAAGAACAACATCAACTACTCATTTATTCAAATTATTGGATTAACCAACGGAGGATCGTTTCCGAATTACAAGCTCGACAAAAAGGGTTTATACATCCTCTAAAACAAACCAAAAAGAAACTAGGCTAATCCAACCGTACACAAAGAACCCTCGGGTTCAGCACCACGATCACTCGGACCCATCGAACTCAAGCTCCGTCGGGTCGATTACTAGAGGAGCGGGGGTAGGATCCTTCACTGCAGGTACGCTATACTAAGGACCTGAAAATGGTTAACCACGACGGGTTGAGAAAAAATCTCAGCGAGTTCTCCCCCTAAGCCTCGGTCAGCACACCAACTCAACCCGGGGTATCTCTCCAGAACTACCCCTCACTCAACTCACGACAAACAACCAAAACCAAACAACAACCAACAACATAAAGGGCAACCAACAATCAAATTCGGTTTGCATGCAACCTTACCCGGTATACCATACCTTGCATGTTATACATCATACAATGCAAGCAAGGCACATGGCCGTTAGATGACACAATTCATCAATCACATGCGAGGCACGCCACAAGCAATCTCACCTGACCATTGCCACATCCTGCACGACTGTCAACTCATGCGTGCGTACCATAAATAATGTAGTCATCATGATATTAAGAGCATGCAAATAATTAGAGTATCTCACACAACTTTCTTATGTCTCACACTCACACATGCTCCGATTATTACGACCCATCCTCCTGGGCCATGGCATGACCTTATGGTTGTCGGGTCCTGGCTAAACCAGCTTTTGTCCTCTTTACCTCGAGGCACGGCGGCGTCAAGGGCTCACTCCCAAGACAGCATTCCCGAAGGAGCATAGGACCCGCCCACTACCGTAACCCCGCAACTGACAGAGGCCCAGGACCCGCCCCCATACCGCAATCCCACATAGAACCCCTCCCTATCAGGCATTTGACCGAAGTCAGGCAACCCATTGGCCACGGCACAACCCTATAAGGATTGGCGGTCTTCCGGCAACGCCGGGTTCTCTCATTTAATGTGATCGTGCAACACATCATCAAGCAATCCATTTATATATTTGCTCTGTCGTAAATGCAACATCACTCATGCTCATGCGACATGCCATTTCAAATAACCCACGCAATATGTCATGCGATCTCACTCAACAATTCCAAAATCCAAAATCCAACGAACACTCGATCATGCATTTCATCATCAATCACGAGTATAATTAACAATCGGCACTCCAATTAATCACAACAATCAAGAGCACATCAATTAAGACAAAAATTAGCTTCTGCATAAACAGTACCGTAAACAGTAATTGTGAACAATAATCGTGAATAGTAATTATGAATAGTGATTTTCCCGAAATTCAATTAATTAAAACATTTAATCCATAAATTAAACAAAATATTAATTAAAACAATTAATCAATTTAATTAAAGCAAATCATGCTTAATTAATCACATAAACACAATTAATCACAAATTAAGCACAATTAAGCTCAATACGCAAAATTAAGCTAATCTAATATTAACCATCTATCTAACCACATATCTTAGGGCTAATACAACTTAATTAAACTTCTTAAACCAACCTTACCACTAATTAACCCAACCCTAAACAAGTTTAGGCACTAAATAGGCATTAAAGGCTAAACTCACCCGTTAAGCGAGTCGGCGACATAGGCACGGCGGTGGCAATGAACCCAACACCTGGGGACCTCTACCATAGTGATCCAAGGTGGTCTCGAGGCTAAGAACAGCAGTAACAAACTCGAAATCCGTCTGCAACTCTGAAAAATTGACTGTACAGAAGGAAAGTCACTGACCGAAGGAAAACAGGCTGCCCGGAGCTCCGGCGACCAACGGCACCTGGGGATCGAGGGATAACTGTTGGTGGCTGGTATGGGTGGTGATTTGGTCGGAAAGGAAGAAAAACAGGTGAAAAGGCATAAAAAGCTACTGCAGGCGGAACAATGACGATTCGGCAACAGCCGGCTTTCGGCCGGCGGCTCTTTCCGGCAATCGGCCGATGCTACCTAAACGGAAATTATCTTCTAAACATGATGGCGGGTGGCACAAGATGAGATTCCAATGGGAAGGTAATGAACAACTCGGTTTTCAATGAAAGATCAGAAATTGAAATTTCAGGAAGGAAGGGAAACTAGGGAGAGAAGTGTGTGCAATTTTGGAGAAGATGAAGAAGAGAGAGAGAGTGAAGTGAAGTTGAAGATAGGCCTTAATTAAGGCCATTAATGGCTTGACTCAAGTTCCCAAAAACATGACATCATCTTCTCTCTCTTCCTTTGACTTTTCTTCAAAATATCCAAGGGCATTTTGGTCATTTCCACCATGCACATTTCTCAAACTGCCCATTGGGTTGAAAATGAAAGGTGGGTCTAGGAAATGGGCTAAAAAATGAATAGGACCGGGCTCGGGAATCGGTTGGGCTCGAAATGGCTCAAAAGGTAAATTGGTCGGTTTGGTCCAACAGGCTCACTTGCTTGTCTCGGGTCTACCACGATAGCTATCCCACCTTGGGTGTGAGGCCCACACTAATCTTGCCCGACCCATGTCCTTGTAGGCTCGTGTCCTCAGTCCATAAACCCTTTTTCCAAATGCTCGGCTCTTCTGACACTGTCGACTGTCAAAGAAGCATTGTCCAAAAATCCGTCCCGGATATTCTCGAAAATTTGAAGTCCAATATTAGATTCTCATGCCTTGTCAATTTCGCCTGAATGTCATTTTAGTACTACTCAGACTGATAAGCGGCTTTGAGGATTCACGGGTAACCGACTCGTGCCAATTCACGTTCAAAACTTCTCAACACATGGATGTCCTTGACTACATGAAATTGTGAATGATCGATTCTTATTTCAAAGTACACATTACCGAGGATTGACATAGGGTTGTTCGTGGGTTCGATAACAGTAGACGGAATCACCCGTCATCTTATTATGTTCTGTCCGCGAATCGACTTTTATTCATCATTGGAATCAGCCTGCATGACTATAGGATCATCCTCATGCAAGTCTCACGGTCAAGTCGTTTTCCCAGGTCAAGTTCTTTAGTCGCACGAGTTATGTCCTCATTAGCCTTTCTCCTCAAGGTTAGTATCTCAGGAGTGATTAGTTCCAAGTGAGATCAACTAACAATGCATTGACGAAATTAACGTTCATTTCTCCCTCAAATGGCTCGAATTTCAGGATGTTACAAGTGTTTTGTAAAGTGCCTTTCCAAAACACTCTTTTTTTAAAAACGACTTTAATGTAAAAATGCCATTTAGTAAAAACTACACTTTGCAAAAGATTTTTGCCAATTTTCTTTTTATAAAAAACCTTAAACTATTTGCTAGCAGAACTCAACCGCCACCAGCTGACCTCGCCAACAGCACGCTAACCACTCACTACTCGTTCATCAATGGCTATGGCAAATTTGGTTTTTGAAAGACATTTTCGGAATTATGAAGTTGAGAGAGGGCAAAGTTGGAAAGAAGCAAAAGTCTACTTGCATTCCAAAAGTGCAGCATTCCAAAATATCTATGACCTATCTTGAACTAAAAGTTTTTAGAGAGCTTTGGAGAGCTTTGGAGATGCAAGTGCATCTCCTCAAAGCAACTCAAAAATTTCATTAAATAGCATTTGCATTTACCAAAGGAACTTTGAGGCCCCAAAGGTCTTTGCAAATGATGAACCAAACATACCCATTAATACTCTCAAATTTAGTTTGCCGGAGCTGGTAAACCCTAATCTCTCTTCTATCTTTTTGTAGCCACCATGGTGAGATGGTCATCTTGAAGCCCAGCCCATAGTCGATGCCCATCCAACCCCCACCCCCCCCCCCCCCAAAAAAAAAAAAAAAAAAAAACAAGAAAGAAAGTTAACATAACCCAAATAGAGTCACTGACTTCGAGCGGCTTGTAGTCCCAACTCCCTATGAGAAAGTGGACTGTTGGATCAAAAAATATTTCCATTTCAATGTCTGTCCCATTATAATAAAATGAATTTTGATGACAATATTTCTTGAAGAAATACATTATCTACTCCAACATATAGAAGGAGAGTTATTCAACACTCAAGTTAGTAACGTGGTAGTACGCAGAAATGGACAATATAATTATTGTGAAATATCCATTGTATTCAAAAATATATTATATAATAGCTTAATATTCCAAGTTTATTCAAAACTAATGATTATATGAGTAGGTAGTGCTGCTAATTAAGCCTTCATGCAAACAACATTACGTTCTACGAGCCCACTAGAGTTAGTGTAATTGATTGTGGCATAAGGGGAATTTCCACATCATAAATTAAGTGACATATTTAAATTACACTAATTGCATGCAAATTGCTCAAGGTTGAGACCACCTGCGTAGATCAAAGATTTGGACTGATTGACTTCATAGGCTTATGGGGTTTCCTTGAATCTCTAGGTTTTTGGCGCTCTTCAAGATCATGGATTATTAGGAGAAAAAAAAAGTGTTACATCTAAGTAACTGAGGAAGGCACATAAAGTCTAGTAAATATTGCATGTACCGATTGGTACATGATACATGTAATACATATGGTCTTGAACTTTTGCTCATTGTGATGTCGTCTCTGTACTTTAGAAAATAGTTTGATGTGGTCTTTCCATTAAAATCATTAGGGAAATCTACTGACATGAATGAAATATTATGTTTAGTTTATGATTTATCATAGTTTTTGTTCAATTTTGATCCCATATTTGTTTATTTGTTTAATTTAATCCATGAACTATTTGTTATTCTCTCTATATTGCAAAATGTCAGATTTAGATTATACCTCAACACAAACAGTTTATTAAGTATGTCACAAACACAAGAATTTTATTAATTATTGCATGACACTAAAACCCAAATACAACACGTAAATTTAATTGATTGCAAACTCAAAACATTTAAAATGCTATACATAAAGATGCTTACTTGTGTTTACATGTTTTAAGTATTTCTATGTGGCCGCATTTCTTCTGCTCTCCTGTAACGTAAACGCTCCTCTCTTTTTTTTGTATTTTGACAATACCATCCCTTGTGTGGCCCACTACTTCTGTCACGATTTTACAAAAATATCCCTTTTTTTTTTTAACTCTTTTTATCTTGTTTCTTCTTCTTTTTTCCTTGCAGATTCCACTTTCCTTTCTTTTCTTTTTTTTCTCTTTCCACGCCTCTAACATCTTAGTTCTCGGCTCCTACAAATCCCCTCTCTATTTTCTCTCTTGCAGGCCACTCTCTTTTTTCTACACCTCCCTAATCCTCAAGTTGCAAGGCATTGAGAATGATGCCAACTTTGTCGTCCTCTACACTTTCACTGGCACCAATGTGATATCCATAGTTTCAGGCCATAAGAATAGGATTGATAAGTCGATACGTTCGTGGTGGGGATCAACCTCAAATAAAGGCGCCACACCTTGTTCCAAGCCTACGCACGAAGGCGCCATGCCTAGCATTGTACCCATGGGTGAAGGCACCATGCCCAGTCCCAAGCTAGGGCACTAGGGCCCGTGCCTTGTTCTATGCCTATGCACGAGGGTTTCGTGCCTTGCACCAAGCCATGGATCAATCACTCGACCATGAAGGTTGGTCGTGGAACGGTTACACACCATCATGAATCTAGGAATGATCATAGATCAATCTAGTCACAAGTGGTTCCACACAAACATGTACTGATCACAGAAGATCATGAGTTGATTTCATTTGGCCATGGACTAGCAACAGATTGACAACTTCCATGAAACCGCATGGCAACTGAGGGTCGACCATGGATTAGTTGCAATAAGCCATGGATAAGCCAAGGCAAATTCATAGGCTAACTAGACTTGGCCCAACGCCAGGCATGGAGCTAGTCAGGCCAGGCTAAGTGCCAAGCATGAGTCGGCCCATGGCCCGGTCTACTAGGTCCCACACTAGTTAGGGTAGGCCATAAGGCCTCCCATAAGACCCACTTGAAGGATGTCAAACTAATCAATCCAAAAAAGATAAGCCGTGACCAGCCATACCCAAGCACTATATGGCCATGCCCAGTTCAAATGAGCTACTGACTGAGTCTCGCTAGTCTAGATGGGTCGCATTGGACCCTATCTGCTCATGAATCACGAAACTCCGTCCGAATAGGACCATCGATTGTGGACAAACATGAGAAATTCCCATCTAATGAGTCAACACTCTAGTTTAGTTTCTTTCTCATGAATGCCTTGAATTTTGGAAGTTAGCCAATTATAAAGGAGTGACTCTTCCACCAAGTGTCAAAGAGTGAAGCTTGCTTCTAGAAGATATTATGGTCTTTTGGATTGTAGTAGGTCAAGATAAGGATGAAACATGCATCCTTTAGGACTCCTAAAAGACCAAAACTTCTTAGGATAAGTCTTCTATAAGAGCAAGTCAACCTCAAGTCTTCTTAAGATAAGTCTTCTAGAAGATCAAGTCCACCTCAAGTCAAGGCTTCTTAGGATAAGCCTCCTAGAAAGAACAAGTCCACCCCAAGTCAATATAAGCCACACACCTATTAAGCCTTCTAGAAGGGTAAGTCAACTCCAAGTCAATGAACTAGGATCCAAAAACGGTAGTGCAAGAAGATGACTCACACACCTAAGAGACTTCTTGGAAGATGAGTTACCTTAATTCCTCTTGGAAACTAGCCATTTAATGAAAGCTTATGTGTCCCTATGAATTTAAGATCAACATTAGTGCAAGAAGAGGAAACACATGCTAGGGGGGGAGGAACTACTTGAGGAACAAGTTGCCTTGAAAGACCAAGGCTAGTATTAATGATCTTTGGAAGCTTGTAAGTGAAAGCAGCTTGGGGAAAGGTTCTAGAGAACCAAACTTGCAAAGCATGTCTTGGAAACTTATAAGTGAAGGAAGCTTGGGGAAAGGTTCTAGAGAACCAAAACTTGGAGTTAGTCTTGAAAGTCAATGAATGAAGAAAGGATGGCCTATAAATAAAGGCATCCTCCCCTTATTCCTTCACCCCAACTCTTCTCTCTCTCTCTCTCCCCACCCTCATGCCGCCACTCACCTACCATTGTTCCACCACTGTTGAGTCGCCATTAGATTTTGTTTGGTTTAGTAATAAGTGAACTTTCTAACCCTTGGCTAGGGCATTGTGTTACATTGGTAAAGTGGGTCATGTTCTTGAACGTGTTGTGAATATGTATGTGTTGTTGATTGAACTCCTACTACTTGTTCATTTGAGATTTTCTATGTTTGACTCGTGTGCAAATTTTGTATGGTTTGCTCATAGGTTTGAAAACACACCTGTCTCAAGGACGGACTCACTTGGTTCGAATTGACATTGAGGCATGTCGAAATAGACCTCGCTTAATTGGTTAGTATTGAGGCATACCAATCTAAAGCCCTGATTAGTGTAGGTCAGCATCATGACTAGTCAGTTCGGGCCACAAACCTTATACAATGCCCGACGTGATATATGATTTTGAAAAGGTAAGGCATGTTACACATACCTTACATGATTCACACCATCAGGCCTTGCTTATTGGCTAATAAAGTGAAGATAAGAAGCCGGATTGCTATGTTTATTTGCATGGTAACACGAGGGAATAACTTTAGCCATCACCCTTGGATTAGGGGACATTGCCTAATTAATTTCGGATGCCTGACAGATTTCAGATGATAGCCATCATCCTTGGATTAGGGGATGTTGCCCAATTAATTTTGGATGCCCAATGGATTTTGGATGATAGCCATCACCCTTGGATTAGGGGACGTTGCCTAGTGAATTTCGGAAGAACTGCGCAAATGGTTATAATAAAGAATGAACCCTTTGTGCATGCTCTTTGTTTTTGGTATGATGATTCTAAATTGTGTGAGCCTCAAAAGTTTGATGAACTCTTTTCATGCACATAGTTAAGTTGTGGAATTTTATTTTTTTTTGCTATTAATTTGCCATCGATATTTGACGCGGTTATGTTCATGTCAAATTGTAAGTAAGACATTCGACGCCAAGGCATCCTCTTATCCAATGATTAGTAAGTCTACTTGCTGAGTCCATGACTCACTCCATTGTTTTTCAAAATTGTAGGTATGGATACCAAATTTGGAGTTACAGCCTCACTAGAGGAGCTAGGGATTCCCTCAACCTACACAAATACTTGTAGTGTGATGTGAAAAGGAAAAAAGGCTAGTAGAAAGGACTTGTTAATGTACCGATGTAATATATGAAGTACTAAGTGGTAAAGTGTTTATAAATTGTTTTTCGTGGTTGCTTCAATGTTGTTGGCTACATGTAGTTGTAAACTCGCTTCCGCATGTTCATAATCAAAGATAAAAATAAATGAGACAATGACACGCCGAGGATGTCGCAACAATAACCCCCAATCGTAACCTTGGATTCGGGGTTGTTATAATCAACATTGTAGCATTATGGCCACCGTTGACCTCCATAATGAGCCCCTTTCCTCTAATGCTTTCCTAAAATTATCTATGATAAGATCATGAAGCAAAAATTACAGTTTGTTCTGTAAGCTTATCACCATTAAATATTTTTGCATTTGATTGCCTAGTTGAGATTAGATGTCACAACCCCTAACCAGGGTCTAAGCTGCAGGTTATTTTGTGACATCCCAAGCTTGTCATGATCCCGATTAATTTTATCTTATTTATATGCACATGTGAAGTGTTAACACATCTACCTCGACAAATATCAATGGGGAAATCATGAGAAACAAATCATACATAAAACGCACTACTATATTACATGAGTAGTATTCAAGTACAAGTTTATTCTATCATTGGCTTATTTACTTGATAAAAAAGGCTTGGGTTTCCTATCTCTATGACTGCAACAACTATCCAAAATTGGAAACCCTACTATTACTGGCTAGTGTACTAAGGACTATAGTCTGTATGGTCAAACATTATCCCGCTACTTGGGTTCATTGGTCCCTTATACCCAAGGAGTGGCCCAATAAAATCTCCATCAGACCAGATGTACCAAGCCACGTAGCGATAAAGGACCAACTCATCCCGTCCCTTGTCAATCCAAATAGTAGTGGTATATTTTCTATAAGTTATTTTGGCTTCCAAATTTAATACATCTGTGGTCAACCCTTTCATTTGTATAGAGAGACCGAAACGTATGGAAGGCAAGTTAACCATACCTACAAACCAGTAAAGGTAAATGAGTGAGTTTTGAGAATTCAGTAAGTAAAATTCCAAATTCTCAACTAGTATGACATTTTTTCATTAAAGACTAGTTAGAACAACTCATGCAAATAGTGTGATGGCAAATCAATAGCAATTTCACATGCTATGCCTCGACAATATCCAAGAATCTCATTTACTCAACCTTTGGCTAATGCAAGAACACATGCAAGCCAAGCTTAAGCACAACACAATCATGCAATTCACTTAACATTGTCCTAGCTCAACCAGGTCCTCTCGGCTCAACAAAGCCTTCCAACTTCATGCTGGGCTTCTTGACTCAACTAGGGCATCTCAGCTCAACCGAAGCTTCTTGGGGCTTACTTCCCAAGGTTTCTAGGCTTAACCGAGGCATCCCGTTGATGTTGAGGCATCTCATTTTCATTGATGAGCCATCCCATTGGTGTGAGAGCATCATCGTCCACATTTAATGATGACGGTTCTTGTCTTTCGTTAAGTAATCACATGTATACCATACAAGCCGAATTCTATCTTTCATATAGCCAACATTTTCATGGTCTAACAAGGGCATGCTCATGCACAATTGTGCATGTCATGCTTCATATAACTCAATTCTAATGATGCCATGAATGACCCTAAGCTCAAGGCTTAGCTAAATCATCAAGTACCGAGGACCTCGCACCAATCCAAGATATGAGCTCGGCACAACTCGATGTCAACCAAGATCTTGTGGACTTGAGCAATCCCCATACTAAACAAGACTAGAACTCAACACACCTTAATGCCAATCCAAGACCGTGTAGCCTTGGGTGATTCTCGTGCCACACAAGTCTTGAACTTGAAACATCTTATTACCGACTCAAACCTTGTGGCTCTAGGCGAACCTTGACTTATGTTGAACACATGCAACAACCCTTGATATCATTTTGGTCGTGAAAAACTCAAGCACGCGACAAGACTCACATACAAGTAAACATGTACATGGTCTCCCATACTATTGTCGCGACCTCACCTCGGGTGCACCACCTAGGGTTTGGCTAATGGATTACTAAGCCTAAACTTAGCTCGAACTCTCCCAAGCCCATACCAATTCGCGACTTAGGGTTTAAGCTTTTACTATGCAAATGATTTTTACTTGGAGTCGCCACTAATCTATTTTTGGTGGGTCGATTAGAAACCCAAGTAAAGTAATGGGAGGATTACTTTACTCCTACGAACCAGAGACTATGGGATCGGGGACTTGATTACGTTAGATTTCTCTAACGCCCTTTCGGTACCTTTTCTCTTTTATTTTAGAAAAATGATTTGTAGGCAATTTTTTGTTGATTTTAATTTACTCCCTAACATGCAATGTGATCATGCGAGTGCACAAACCATTATTTAACACTCATTGAAGCAAAGCAATAAATAAATTGCAAGGAAAAGGAGGAAGTTATTTACCTTAAAACTACGAAAGCATCTGCGATGTTAGCTTAAAAATTACATCAATGATCCTAGTTATAATTTCTAATTAACACGCACTCATTCAAATATTTTTTAAGGTTTTCATTTATTTAATGAAGCCTAAAACTACGTGCAATGCATGTAATGACATACGAAATTGTCTAACTATAATAGCATGCAATGTGCAACCTAATATGCAAACTATATGTCACGCGACATTAATTATTTAACTTAATATAATGCTAGAAAATATTTAATGCAACTACCCTAGTATGTCACGCATTCAGATGACCCTAAACATGCAATGACTAGATGACACACGGAAGATGACCTAATTCTACATGACATGAGCATGACAATTTTTATGTTTTCTTTTTTATAATCAAAATTCGAAATAAAAAAAAACCTATGTGTAAACATGAAAACTATCCTAAAAGAAAATATTCTAATAAGAATTACATCTGACTCAACTATATTTTTTTTGGGTTTTCTTTAATAAGCTAAATCAATTCGAGCAAAGGCATATCAACACATAATGCAACCGAATCCTGTAAAGCACGCAATTTAGCCGACCCTAGATAGAAAATCAAAACAATCAAAAACCTGATCTGACGTCTCGCGGCTCAATATTTTTGATTATTGAGATTTTTATCATGACACAATGACCTCACTAAATCGGAATATGCCAAATATATCAAAGGAAATCACATTAGCAATAAATGCATTGCTAAGTAGGCAACTTTATATTCAGATAAGCGAACGGATTAGGAAATTACCTTGATGGTTTTTCTCTGGTTCTCACAAACGATCTGAGCCGGTTTTCAATTACTAATGATAGCACTGTTCCACAGCCGTTAAAGATGTTCGGCTCGATCAGTTCTTGCAGTCGTCGTTGATCACGAGCAAAAGCGAGAGCTTGAGATAACTTGCGAAAAAAATTCTCCAAGTTGCCGAGAGGGGCGGCTGGCGCGGGACGTTCACCAATGAACCAGGCCAACGGAAAGCTTCAAAAGTGCTTGTGGAATGTCGAGAGCACGCAAGAAAAAGAGGACCGCATGGCGACAGCTGCAAACATGGAGTTTGACCAGCGAACGGCAAAGCAGCAGAACCCGCAAATCTTGAAACGTCGTGGACGGCAAGCAGGTCTCGATGGAGTCTTTCTTTTCTCCGTGGATATGTCTCCTATTTTGTCTCTTCCAGCTTGGACCACTCAAGGAAAAAATCTACCGCTTGACCGTGGCCATTGTTGAATAGATTTTGTTGCTTTGGCGGTAGGTCTTCAGAGGCCAAATATCTCAAACGGTGGAGGTGCGAGCGGCGATGATGGGTGGTTGCGAGCACACAAATTCGCCCACCCTCGAAGAACACCCTTTTTCCTCACTCTCTCTCCCTCGCTTTTCTCTCGTTCTCCACCGGGGCACCCTCAGAATTTTGCTCTCACTTTTGCAGCTGTGTACTCCGTGTTTTTTTGTCTGTCTCTTCAGTGTGTGTGGCCCCCTTTTATAGGTGAGAGGACTATGTTATTTAAGGAAAGATGATAAATCTGCACGTTGTCTATTTAGCTCTTGTATCCCACGTGCAATATTTTTCCAATATTTCATTCGATGCTTTCCTTGAATAATGAAAGAATAATGAGAATATTCTCGATAACATTCTCATATTCTCGAGAATATTCTCATATTCCAACTCGCCACCCTTTAACGGGAATATTTCATCCGACACCTTCCCCGAATACTGAAAGAATAATGTGAATATTCTCGGGAACATTCTCATATTCCCGAGAATATTCTCATATTCCAACTCGTCACCCCTTAACGGGCCTAGCCAAATTCTTTTTTCACCGTGGGCTTAGTCCAACTTGTTAAATTAAAGCTTAGAACCATCAATTGAAGCACATCTTCCACCTGTCTAATGCAAATGCAATAATAAATGCTCCTAAAACTATATGCTATGCAATTTAATCCTAATATTTTTTGTTTAGGGGTTAAAATTAATCCCTAAATTTTGTGTGCATTAAATTACGAATGATCAATCAAAATTTAGGTGTCAACAGCTGCCCCTCTTTGAAGGTGAGCTCGCAGAGGTTGCATTCAAAGATAAATTGAAACCTAAATTTTGACATGCATATGCAATGTAATGTTATTTTTTGTGGGAAAATGAATCCCATTTTAAAATGCAATATGATATGATGCATGGAAAAGCTAATGCAAAGTATGAAAGAAAAGAAAAGGCGTACCTGTAGTTACTTACCAATCAATACGGTAGAGCATCCTAAGGTACGTGATGAATTTCTACTCCACAAGTATCTGGCTTTGATTTCAGATTTCTTGAAGAGTTTAATGTTTATCGAATTGCCCAGATCCAGACTGAGGCAACCGAATCAACAGACGCTCAATGTTAGGTGAGACGACCATTGGAACAATATGTCACGAAATACCTAGATCCAAACTAAGGTATAACGAGAAAAATCAAAGAACATTCATATGCAGAATGAAATATTCGATGAAAAGATTCGAGACATTTAGATCCATACTGAAATGTCAAGAATCGAGGAACTTAATCAATAAACACTCAATGTTAGGTGAGATGAATATTGAATTAAGACAACTTAACCAATAGATGCTCAATGTTAGGTGAGTCAAATATTTGATTAAGATAACTCGAAATACTTAGATCCAGACTAGAGTATAACGAGAAAAATCAAAGAACATTCATATCCAAAATGAAATGTTCGATGGAAAGATTTAGACATTTAGATCCAAACTAAAATGTCAAGAATTGAGAAACTTAACCAATAGACACTCAATGTTAGGTGAGATGAATATTGAATTAAGACAATTTAACCAATAAATACTCAATGTTAGGTGAGTCAAATATTGGATTAAAATGATTTGAAAAAAAATCAAAGAACATTCATATCCAGAGTGAAATGTTCAATGAAACTTAACCAATAAACACTCAATGTTAGGTGAGATGAATATTGGATTAAGACAACTTCGCCAATAGATGCTCAATGTTAGGTGAGTCAAATATTGGATTAAAATAATTCGAAATACCTAGATCCAGACTAAGGTATGACGAGAAAGCTCAAAGAACATTCATGTCCAAAATGAAATGTTCGACAAAAATATTGTGTAACATTTAGATCCAAACTGAGATGTTAACTTTTGGGAGGAGTTGCCAAATTTTGCTTTGGGTACTCAAAGAGATTTAATACTTACCTGGTGACATTTCTGACCCTTGGAGAAAACATCTCTAAGGTGATGAGGAGATTTTCGGCTACAACAGCACACCAGGTGGATAAAGAGGAACTCTGGGCTACAGGAGCATGCCGGATTGATGAAGAGACTCTGGGCACGCCGTGTCGATTAAGAGGGACATCAGGCTACGGAAGCACACCATGTCAATTTC
Organism: Angophora floribunda; assembly: GCA_014182895.1. Lineage (NCBI taxonomy): Eukaryota > Viridiplantae > Streptophyta > Magnoliopsida > Myrtales > Myrtaceae > Angophora > Angophora floribunda. The sequence goes on from CM024712.1 coordinate 22,900,435, forward strand.
CTGTAAAATTGAAGAATGTTTGGACGAATTTCGAGGCTTTAGAGAGCAACTCGAACGTCGAGCATTATTTGGTCTTCAAGAAAATATTATCTATTAGACACAATTAGAGCAAAACTGATATGCATTCATAAAAAAAGGTAGACAATTTGAGTTATTCTAGAATGCACATTTCAATCCAATCAAAGTTTTGCACAATGTTTGCACAACCAAATTGCCACTAAGGAGAAAAATCTTGCAAAACAACTTTCACTCATGACATGAATTTCTTAAGAATGCTCAATGAGAGACTTTCAGTTAAAAAGGACTTTCACTCACTCTCATTCAAAAAGGTTATTTTATGAGAATCACTCCATCTCACTATCATCATATCGACAAGGGTCCAAATATTCTTGCAAGCGGTACGACCTTACCAATATGAGAGGTCTTTAATAGGGACCTTAATGTGGGCTTGGTCAACGGCTTAACAACGGGGACTCTTTGAGTCAAGGCTATTGAAAGAAAATAATATTCCACAATTACCTTTGGGTTTACAAGTCAAGAACCCTGCAAAATGAGATATAAGTAATCTTGCTCGCACTTCTTCGAGCAATGCTTAAGACATGTGAACACCCACATTAATTCAAGTGCCATAATCTGAAGAGACTTTATAAGGGACGTAACGTAGGCTAGGTTCATGGGTTGAGAAATGAAAGGATTATCCGGCTCAAAATGTGTATAGATGGGTGAGAGTTGGTGATCATCTTGGCATTACCGCCGGTCTTCATCTTCACCATTAAGGGTTGTCTTCAAAATATGCTCTATTGACTATAAAAGTTTTGCATTTGAGTTCTTTGAGTACCACTCCATTGGGGATACAACTTTTTCACCATTGATAGTCATCTATCCTGACTTTTTTTTCATTTTCTCTTGTGGGCATTGACCTTGCTTTTACCAGGCACACTGCTTTTTCATGCCCCCTATTTTACCTTTGACACACTGTCTACAATGTATCAATCTTTCATTTGGACTTCTGAGGGTCTTCACATTCTGTTGGTGCTCTAGACCATGCTGTTTTCTTGAATGATTACTTTTTGCTTGCCCCACTTGTGGGGATGATCACCAACTGGGTTCAAAGAAATGAATTTGTAGGCTCAAAAGGGCTATACAACGGATATAAGTGTGTAGGATATAGAAAAAAATGCTCTTCGTCATCTTAAGGCACTTAGATTATTGTTTGAGTTCATCTGCAATAAGATACCCAAAGATTGATGCAAGTGAAAGCAAGAGAATTTCTATCTATTTTTCTCACCACATGATGCCAACTTACCTCCAGCTTGCCCCAATATGGGGTGGTTCTTGACAGGGGTAATTTGAAAGAAATGTCCACAAGTGTATGAGGCTCAAAGGGGTTAAGCAATGGATCACTTGTAGTGTTTGGGATAGAGAAATGAATTGCCCCTCATCATTTCAGTAGTCGTACCTTTCGCAAGAGAACTCTTTACCTTGTGGATATAGAAATTGCTGCACTCATCTCACAAGTGTATAAGCAAGGGATTGTGTATAGGACATGTTTTGCCTTTCATCATCCTGACACGTCTCACTTAGCATTCTTAAGAATTGGATGTCATTCATTGAATTGCATATCTTGACAAATCTCTATGTGAAATTAGTAAGTTAAGCAAGTAAAATCACCATGCAAATTCTCTTTCCAAAAGAGCTCAACAACTTTAAGCATGAAAAGCTTTGTGACTTTGGAGCAAACAATTCAAAAAAATGTTTTCACAAGCATGAAAAACATGATATTGAGCATTCATTCAAGGAGTTTCCCTATAAAGGGACTATTAGCAATCAGTGTCCTTGGATTGCCCCTATTTGAAGGGAACGAACACATATATTGATCAATTGGAAATCGATCCTTAATTCGATAAATGCTCCATTCTTGCTTTTGCCCCAGCACAAGAGAATGTGCATGAATAGGGCACTATGCTAGAGAATGCCAATTGAACATCCATTTTGGCTTGGATTGAGATTTTATCTCAATTAGGTCATTACCGAATCTATCATCCCCTTGATCCGTCACCTGCAAGGAAAAGAACCAACTATCAATTCCAGAATTAATTATATTCAAGGACGAGATGTACCTCTTTCATCAAAGATGGATGGTCCTCTTTTGACTGGCCCCTCACTTTCTTTGGAAGATGAGAAATGCAGGACACTTTGTTTAGATTTTCAAGATAGATATCTCAAGTATCAACAAGAGATGCCCCCACATTAACTCTTTGGAGTTGTGCTCTCAGCCTAACAATCGAGCCAATGGGTCTATTACAACTTGTTGTGCCTTTTGCAGATGTTCATTCCTTAGGCCAAGAAAATTATGCTTTGAGTCAAGAAGTAAATGAGTTAGAAAAATAAACAGACCAACCGGAATGCATAATTTCGGAAATGGCTCCAAAAAATTTTCTTTTAAATCTTTCTTTTGGGTGAGGAAACACGATGAAGCCCGGCCCTCAGAATTCCTCTGAGGATGATATTTTCTTTTCAATGTTGGAAATCGTCACCGGGCTGGTTTGGTGTACCCCATCATGCCCTCAAAACAAAACTTGTAATTTTATTGATATTCATCAATCAATTACATCTTATTGAATGGAAAATGCAGTATTCAAACCCTAAAAGAAAACGAAGAAGAAAAGAAAAGAAAAATCCCTAAAATGCAGTAAAAATTCCCACGCAAGGGAATATGCGAGAATGATAAATGAGTTACTCTTGTGGGCCAGCGCCCGTTCCATCCGAAGATTCTTCTTCAATGGCACCTATAAGGAAATCATCAAATAGGTTAATGATTCCTTTCAATGCATCATCAGGGTTCTCTTCTCATAGAGGTATCAGATCATCCATTCCATCATTGTGCATCGGGACCTTAGTAAATGGTTCCACATCCTTTTGGTGTGGCATATCCACAGCAAAGGATCGATTTCATCCTTACTAGCATTCAATGCAGCCCATTCTTCCTCAATAACGACTTGGGATATAGTGGAGACCATGTTAGTATGGTCAGCATACACAATCATACCGGCGTCCGCCATCATAGCAACCCTTTCTTTCATCAAGGATAGGGGAACCGCCTCATGACTCGGGTAATATCCAGCCTTTACTAGCCCATTATAGACATCTGTAACCTGCACTCTCAAATTCTTGACTTGACTAGCATCAAATCCAAATATGGCATTTACCTTGTCTTCGTGCTCGGGCAGTGGGTTCCTCTTGACATTCGGTTGGCTGGTGCGGAATGAGAATGCATTAGTGTCCAATAAATTTTGAACTTTGTGCTTCAAGGTTATGCATTCATCGCTTGAATGTCCCACTTCTCCCATATGATACTCGCATTTCTTGGAGGGGTCGTAGTTAGAGAATTTCTCCGCATTGGGCCGCTTCGGTTCATGGGAGAGCAGCCCATTCTTTTGCAAGATCGGCAAGACTTGGGATAGAGGACCAGGAAGTGGAGAGAATTGCCTCTTAGTGAATGGTCGTGACGCGGAAGGGCGGCCTTCCCCATACTGATTCCTAGGGACATGAACAATTGGAACCTTATTAAAGGTCGGTTGCGCATATGCAACATTTACTTCAGTGGTAGGCTCTTTTTCCTTCTTTGTAGTAAACCTCCTATTTGGTTCATTAAACCACCCCTCCTTCAGCCCCATCTCGATTTGTTCACCCACAGGGATGAGTTGATTAAAGTTCTCCACATAAGTGCCAACCATATGATTGCGGAATTCGAAAGGGAGGGTCTTAACAAATAGCTTGATCAACTCTTTGTCAGTGGGCTCAGGAGTGATTTGGGCGGCCAGATTCCGCCATCTTATGGCATACTCCTTAAATGACTCACTCTTCTTCTTTTCCATCCGCTCGAGGTCTTCTCGGGAAGGTGCAATGTCCATGTTGAACTTGTACTGCTTAAGAAATGCGTCGACCACCTCACTCCAAGTGTCGAGGAGGTTTATGTTCTTCATGATATACCAAGTGAGCGCGGGCCCGCCCAAGCTCATTTGGAACCACTGGATCATAAGGGGTTCATTCTTGATATGTTGGGCCATCCTCACATGGTACATCTGCGGGTGAGCTTTCGGGCAAGAAGTGCCATTATATTTCTCAAATTCTGGCATCTTAAATTTGTTTGGCGTGTTGACCTTCTCATAAACAGACAAATCAATCGGGAGTGAACTTTGCAAACCCTGCAATTGTTTCACTTTCTCTTCAAGCTTTGCAAAGCGTTCATCCCGCTCTGTTTTAGAGAGCTTATGAGTTTTGGCCTTTCCTTCCACGACAATGACATCATCTTCTAAGGGGGGCATGTCATCGTCCAATTCATTGGACAGGCCATGATCAGCTTTCTGCTTAAGTGTTGTAGTTCCAAGAGGTGTGACTTCTGAGCTTGAACTTGTTCGGAGCGCCTTAAACTCAATTGTCATTTGTTGTATTGCAGCAAAGCATTGATTCATTTGATCTTCCATTTTATTAACACGTTCACGCAGCTCAACTTGCTCAGCCATTCGTGCTTTCAATCTCGTGATGATGGGTGAACGAGATGGCTCCGTTATCACCTAATTCAAAAGGAAGGAAAACACATAAGCATCGCATATGGAACATGCCGGTCCATGACAAAGATCTAGCCGCTTTTATTAAGTGAAATTGAATTCCAAAGACATTAATCTAAAAAAATGAAAGTGACTCCCTAGGGAATTAAATTCCTAAAACATCAGTTTAAGAAATTGAAAGAACACTCTAAAATTGAAATTGAACTCCTAGACATGAACATAAAAACAATCTAGTGAGTCTTCTCTATATACAATTGACCTTTTGTCATGGACCCAAAAAAATGACGAAATAAATAGATTGCATAGTGTAAGGTAAGAATACTTACTTCATGAAGGAAAAATGGCAATCACATAGACATACACATGAGACGTGAGGTTCGACACCTAAACTATAGGGCTTAGCAAATTAGAGTTAAGAGAAATGATCCGACTAGTCGCAGTCTCGCGTACAAAGGTCGGGTCCTCTTAGCTCCGGCTTGGTCAAAGAAAATCCTATAGTCATGCGGTTTCGCAAACAAGGATAAACATTTTGACACCGAGAAAGAAATTTCGGGGTTGAGAAAGGCAACCTCTACATCGCAGTCTCGCGTTCAAGGTTGGATCATTTCTCAACACCATCCTAACATCCTTAATTGCGGTTCAGGTCCGACGGCAGGTTGTGTGTGCAAGAGTGTAGTGCAAATGCATAGGCATGCACAACAGTTTATATTCACAACAACACTTCAAAAATTCAAAACATTCATTCACAACTCCAACCTGCAAGACAAGGGGTTAACAATCACTCCACCCCTTATAACTCCTATCTGCAAAAACATTTAACACCTCAAATGGTTAGGGACGTACCTGGTATCCTCGCTGCCAAACAAGATTTTTTTTAAAAAAAAAGAGAAAATTGGCCTAAGTCCACTAAGAGTTTAAACTCTAAGTCCCCAGTGGAGTCGCCAAGCTGTCGCGACCTCACCTCGGGTGCACCACCTAGGGTTTGGCTAATGGATTACTAAGCCTAAACTTAGCTCGAACTCTCCCAAGCCCATACCAATTCGCGACTTAGGGTTTAAGCTTTTACTATGCAAATGATTTTTACTTGGAGTCGCCACTAATCTATTTTTGGTGGGTCGATTAGAAACCCAAGTAAAGTAATGGGAGGATTACTTTACTCCTACGAACCGAGACTATGGGATCGGGGACTTGATTACGTTAGATTTCTCTAACGCCCTTTCGGTACCTTTTCTCTTTTATTTTAGAAAAATGATTTGTAGGCAATTTTTTGTTGATTTTAATTTACTCCCTAACATGCAATGTGATCATGCGAGTGCACAAACCATTATTTAACACTCATTGAAGCAAAGCAATAAATAAATTGCAAGGAAAAGGAGGAAGTTACTTACCTTAAAACTACGAAAGCATCTGCGATGTTAGCTTAAAATTACATCAATGATCCTAGTTATAATTTCTAATTAACACGCACTCATTCAAATATTTTTAAGGTTTTCATTTATTTAATGAAGCCTAAAACTACGTGCAATGCATGTAATGACATACGAAATTGTCTAACTATAATAGCATGCAATGTGCAACCTAATATGCAAACTATATGTCACGCGACATTAATTATTTAACTTAATATAATGCTAGAAAATATTTAATGCAACTACCCTAGTATGTCACGCATTCAGATGACCCTAAACATGCAATGACTAGATGACACACGGAAGATGACCTAATTCTACATGACATGAGCATGACAATTTTTATGTTTTCTTTTTATAATCAAAATTCGAAATAAAAAAACCTATGTGTAAACATGAAAACTATCCTAAAAGAAAATATTCTAATAAGAATTACATCTGACTCAACTATATTTTTTTTGGGTTTTCTTTAATAAGCTAAATCAATTCGAGCAAAGGCATATCAACACATAATGCAACCGAATCCTGTAAAGCACGCAATTTAGCCGACCCTAGATAGAAAATCAAAACAATCAAAAACCTGATCCGACGTCTCGCGGCTCAATATTTTTGATTATTGAGATTTTTATCATGACACAATGACCTCACTAAATCGGAATATGCCAAATATATCAAAGGAAATCACATTAGCAATAAATGCATTGCTAAGTAGGCAACTTTATATTCAGATAAGCGAACGGATTAGGAAATTACCTTGATGGTTTTTCTCTGGTTCTCACAAACGATCTGAGCCGGTTTTCAATTACTAATGATAGCACTGTTCCACAGCCGTTAAAGATGTTCGGCTCGATCAGTTCTTGCAGTCGTCGTTGATCACGAGCAAAAGCGAGAGCTTGAGATAACTTGCGAAAAAAATTCTCCAAGTTGCCGAGAGGGGCGGCTGGCGCGGGACGTTCACCAATGAACCAGGCCAACGGAAAGCTTCAAAAGTGCTTGTGGAATGTCGAGAGCACGCAAGAAAAAGAGGACCGCATGGCGACAGCTGCAAACATGGAGTTTGACCAGCGAACGGCAAAGCAGCAGAACCCGCAAATCTTGAAACGTCGTGGACGGCAAGCAGGTCTCGATGGAGTCTTTCTTTTCTCCGTGGATATGTCTCCTATTTTGTCTCTTCCAGCTTGGACCACTCAAGGAAAAAATCTACCGCTTGACCGTGGCCATTGTTGAATAGATTTTGTTGCTTTGGCGGTAGGTCTTCAGAGGCCAAATATCTCAAACGGTGGAGGTGCGAGCGGCGATGATGGGTGGTTGCGAGCACACAAATTCGCCCACCCTCGAAGAACACCCTTTTTCCTCACTCTCTCTCCCTCGCTTTTCTCTCGTTCTCCACCGGGGCACCCTCAGAATTTTGCTCTCACTTTTGCAGCTGTGTACTCCGTGTTTTTTTGTCTGTCTCTTCAGTGTGTGTGGCCCTTTTATAGGTGAGAGGACTATGTTATTTAAGGAAAGATGATAAATCTGCACGTTGTCTATTTAGCTCTTGTATCCCACGTGCAATATTTTTCCAATATTTCATTCGATGCTTTCCTTGAATAATGAAAGAATAATGAGAATATTCTCGATAACATTCTCATATTCTCGAGAATATTCTCATATTCCAACTCGCCACCCTTTAACGGGAATATTTCATCCGACACCTTCCCCGAATACTGAAAGAATAATGTGAATATTCTCGGGAACATTCTCATATTCCCGAGAATATTCTCATATTCCAACTCGTCACCCCTTAACGGGCCTAGCCAAATTCTTTTTCACCGTGGGCTTAGTCCAACTTGTTAAATTAAAGCTTAGAACCATCAATTGAAGCACATCTTCCACCTGTCTAATGCAAATGCAATAATAAATGCTCCTAAAACTATATGCTATGCAATTTAATCCTAATATTTTTTGTTTAGGGGTTAAAATTAATCCCTAAATTTTGTGTGCATTAAATTACGAATGATCAATCAAAATTTAGGTGTCAACAGCTATCACGACTTGTCAAAAGAGTGCTGCCTAGCCTTAACGATGACATGGTCAATATTAGGGAGAGGTAAGAAGTTCTACTTGGACAAACCTCAAGAAATTGAAAAACTTTGCTTGGTGAGGGGTAGCGGTTGCACGGCCGAATGAGAGAGGAGAAGGGGCAAGGGAGAAAAGAGAGAGCGTCCAAGGGAGGAGGAGGAGGAGGAGTGACTTCCTCTATTTATAGTCTCCAACCTCATCATTACACATCTCATTGGCCCAATTAAAGTTTCCGAAGTGGAACGCCTATATAATCAAGGTGGCACACCTACTTTGGTGATGTGGCTAGCCTAGTTTGCAAGATAGCAAGTCTATTGACCTTGAGTGGCAATACATAGCTCTAATGAATCTACTAGAATCTCACTTGCCCCGTCTCAATTGGAACACATAATTCCTTCTTCATTAAATGGCATTTATGCCTATTATGAGAATGTAGCACCTAAAATGCTAAATTGGAGCCTGAAGCCCACTAGACTACATTATGAGTTCCCTTGTGTCTCACTTTGATTAGTCCAAGTTTATGACTTAACCTCCAAGGCAAATCATGAGCAATGATGGCAAGATCTTTATTAGGGACACTTAAGCACCATGAGTCACCATGGTCATTTAATGACCATTTGCTAGAGAATCTCATAATTTGTCATTTTCTTCAAGAACAAGATAAACATGTGCTACAATTGCTCAACTTGCTCTCCAAGGAAAATTTAAGGCCATCATGACATAATCTTTGCTTGGACACCTCACCTCATGACTCATCCTATGCATTTATTAAGGGAGTTCTAGAGAATTTCACACTTTGTCTTTTTCCTCAAGAATGAGGCAAGCACAAGAAATTGATCATTTGAATTGGTTTCAAGGCCAAGAGAGGGATCACAAGGTACACCCCAAATAATCAATTCTCATATGCCTAAGGTTCGGGCCATCATGCCCCTTGTAAACCAAAACTGCTTCCTTGGGCGGTTGATCAGCCCAGAAGGTCGGCACCAAGGTTAGCATAATGGTTGGCTTTGGGTCAGCACAGTCAAGCTCATCCAAGTCCAAAATTGGCCCTCGAGCCAATCGTTGGGCCTGTCGTTGGTCATGCACACGACCAATCTTTAATACACGGTCTATGGTTAGTCGGTCGATTCAAGGATGGTCCCAAGATTGTGCATGGCCTAGCACTAAGCCAAGGTACAAATGAATGCTAGATTTAATGACGGAATCGTAGGGTCAATCCCATATCTCATTCCGGTCGATCCCCAATCCATTGCGTAAGCCTATAGCCGGTCCATGACCGATCCACTCGATCGAACTCATTCAATTCATGATCACTCTCGATCACCGAGAATTAAGTAGGAAATAATGCATTTTTTATTAGAATAGAATCACATCAAGTCGAGTCAAATCATTCGTGTATCGGGGCATGGCTAGGCGAAATCACTCGCGACTAAGCATGACCAATCGGGATCAATCCAGGACCGTCCGCCAATCCATGATGGTCCATGATCATCTTGTGATCAATTCTCTACTCCAAAAGCCATTCCATGAACAAATGATTCAATCCCACTTGTATGGTTGGTGGCTAATTCATGGCCAACCCCTTGGTCAATCTTTGGCCGATCCATCAGTCGGACCATGACTGATCCTTGATTCTTTTCCAATCAAACCCATCAATCTCCTAACCAATGGTCCATGGTCGATCCATTTCGGACCTTATGACCATTCTTGATGAGTCGGAATCAAGGATGTTACATTAGAATTGTTTCGATTGGGTAGATTAAAATTGATTGGGGTTTTTGTTGTTTTCTCTAATGTTGTTTTCTCCATTTTCCGATAGGTGAAACATGTGCTCCTTTTATAGCTATTAACAGCCGAATTCATGGTTATTGATAGATTTATTTAGTATCTATGGGAAGGCTCCACCAAACTGATTGAATTTGTCCTCTAAATAGAGCATGTTCTTGAGAGCTTTTGTCTCTCATACTTTTTGATTTTCCTATGTCTCCTTTATCTAGATACTACTCTTGATTTGGAGCTCATTCCATCTTCGAAAATCTTAAGATGCTTGTAGCTGTATTTTTTGCTGGTCTCATTGTTAGAGTTGACAATGAGGTGTTACTATAGTTGACCTAGATATGAAAACCTAAGTCAGACCTTTATTCAACATGAGACCCACTAAGATCCTTAGTCCTCAAGATGAAAGAAGCGAATGGTGTACAAAAGAGAAAATAGAGAGAGAATTTGCAAAAGCCCAGAACTGAGATGTTAAAGGCGCGGAAAAAAGAAGAAGGAAAGTGGGACCCACTAGAAAAAAAAAGGAAACAAACTAGAAAGAGTTTATCATAAAGAAGGGCCACTTTTATAGAGTTGTAACAAAATTAGTGGGCCACACGAGGGATTGTATGATGAAAACACAAAAGAATGAAGTGTTTAAGCCAAAAGAGGAGTGAAAAAAGCACGGCCTTTGTAAATGTATCTAAACGTGTCATGTTACAGAAGGAATACTATTGTTTTACTGAACAAGTCCCAGCATAGCATAAATGGTAAAAGGATCCTTTTAAACTAACATGTTCATTCTTAATCAGGATTAAGCTTATGCCGATACATTAACGTGTGTCAAAAAGTTGCATTCAAAAGTACTAGTCCTAAATAAGGGTCATTGAGGTTCTTTATGAAGAATATTTGATGACCCTCACTACGTTCAAATTAAGGTCATTAGAGAGAAAGAACGAGTTTAAGGATGGATTGAATAAACAAATCGAGTTATAGGACAAAATTGAACAAAAATGGACAAGTTTATAGCTCTAATGACCAAGTCAGAAATTTTCATTAAATCTTTAATGAGAGGAGAACATTGAACCAAAAAAGTAGAAAATTTACAGACAATATTGAATGATGAAACTTTATGAATGACATTGAATAATTTAGCAAAAACTGAAGGACTAATGAAGTCATTATCCCTTAATGGATTATATATGTTTTGCATTTCATATTGAAATTGTCAAAATGATGTTATAGAGGCTAACCCCTGCATTAAACTGATGATATACAAGTTAAATGAAAGCTATCAGCAAATCACAGGATTTATTTTTGTTTTCATAATTTTACGTGGAAATTAGAACTGCACAATTGCCGAACGTACGACATTTAAGTCGTATTACAACCTAGAGAAGGGGACCTTTTTGAAAATTTAATGAGTTGTGCTTGCAAATTGAACCCCCCATTCCGCTCTATTCACAGTGGTCAACTGGATCACTAAAAATTCATTGGTTTTGCATGTTTGTAATATCTAAAGAAACAAATCTAATGATATTATTTAAGTAAAAGAAATCCATGAAGTAATCGACTACATATGTTAGAGGTGGAACTCTTAGCTATATGCTCTTAAGCAACCATGTAATAGTGACACATTAGGGATTTAAGTTGCATTATGTAATGACAAAGAAATATTCATTCATCACCTTATTTATATGAATGAGCCCATAATATCAATTGCGACCGAAACTATTCTTAAGGTGTTAAGAATATGTGTGATAGGTTTACAATCAAACTGAATCTTTAAATAGCTCACATTCAATAGATATTGAAAGTATATCGATAATCCTATTAAGATTAGTATGTTTTCAAGCTTCACCATTGAGTATTAGATACCTCAAGGGATGATGAGTCACGAGTCACAAGTCATTGATTATTATGGTACCTGAGCTGGAACACAGGTGTGATAACTCTATTTTTAATAAAGTATTCTTACTTATTTATACTTGATATTTGCTAAATTTTGAGAAATTTTTGGGTGAATTTAATTGCGACTCACGTAATTTTATTTTGTATGAAATATTTTCAGATCTTTCAAAATATTGCAATATCTTTCAGAATATTTCATCTTGAAGAAAAAGGCAGCTCAAATAAGATATTTGGAGAATTTGACCATGATTGAAGATAAAGTTCAAAGAAAATCAAGGATGAATCTTTTCCAAATCCTAGTAGGAGTCGACCTATGGCAGATTTTTGGAGGCTATATAAACTGCTCTTTTGCCGCAGAAGAAGAGAGTCCTGGGAGCCACCATCTTTGCAGAAAAATTTGAGTTTTCTTAGTTAGATTTTGTTCTTCAATTTTAGTAGAGTTGGTGTTGTCAATGAGAGAAGGAGGAGACAAACTTGAAGCTCCTTGTTTCTCAATTCGGTGAATTTGTTTTTATTTAGTATTATGTTTTCTTTAATTCTTGTCAGTTTAATTTTTACTATGTTCTAAATTTCTTTTGTTAGAGCTACAATGGATCTTAATCATGATTGATTAATTTTCAAAGACTTTCATGCAATAGAATTGTTTTGATTGTGTCGTTCTTTATCATAATCTTAATGCTTTTAGAAGTCTGGCCAACTTTTGAATGATTTTTGATGTATGCATGATACCGGTGGAGATTGTGTGCATGTGCAATAGTGATATTGAACCATAAATTAAATTTAGGTCAAGGTACACTAGGTTATTTATGTGGCTGCGGTAGTAGATCTAGGTTGGGACTACTTAGATTGAATCCAGGAATTTCCACAAGAACTTAATGCTTTTAGGTAGTTTAAATTCACCTAAGGTTAGTGTGGGTTAACATACCTAATTAGGGATTATTAGACTGAGGTCGGCTTTTAATTCATCTTAGGGAAATTTTGCCAACACAATTAGAAATTAATTTGTTGCATGAAAAGTTAAGAAAATTAATTATGAATGGTTAAGTGAAGTTGGATGCTCTAACACTTTGTGATCTTGAATTTGCTTTAAATTAATTTTACTTAGCTTTTAATTCTTTAAGTTTTGACCTTTTCTATATTTTAGTATTTTAATTAGTTTAGTTCACTTTTTACACGTCTTTTTGATTTGGTTAGCTAAATTTTTGGATTGATCACCTTCGGTAAGTAATTGGATAAAATAAAATTAAAACAATCTTCGTGGGAACGATACTCACTCATCACTTTATTACTTGTTGATATTGTGCACTTGCAATTCACCTAACAAGTTTTTGGCGCCGTTGCCGTGGATTGTTTTGACAATTTTCCAATTACTATTGATATCGAGCAATTCTTAGTTTAGACTAGCCTTTATTTTTTTTTTATTTTTTTTTTAATTTGTTTAGTTTGCAGGCCAAACTCACTTCCCTATAAAAGGTGCAGGAGCATTGCATAACCCGAAGCCAACAAAAAGACCTTGAAACAGTTTGATCCCGAGATTGAAAGAACCTTTCTTAGGAGAAGAAGAGAATAATCACAAGCAATTCACATTGCAATGGCTGAAAATCAAGAAGTCGCACCTCCAAGGAGGACTTTGAAAGATTATGCTACACTAACAATTCAAGGAGCACAATCAAGTATAAAGAGGCCGGTAGTGCAAGCCAACAATTTTGAGATCAAGCCATCCTTAATTCAAATGCTTCAAAATGCAGGGCAATTCAGTGGATCTCCTAATGATGATCCAAACCTATACTTAAAAGCATTCCTTGAAATTTGTGACACTGTTAAATTTAATGGCGTTATTGATGATGCTCTTAAATTAAGATTGTTCCCATTTTCTCTTCGTGATAAAGCTAAGACTTGGTTGACTTCTCTTCCTGCAGGCTCTATCACTACTTGGGAAGACTTAGCTCAAAAATTCTTAAGTAAGTATTTTCCTCCTGCAAAATCTGCCAAAATGCGTAATGATATTACTACATTTATGCAGATGGATGGTGAACCCTTTTATGAAGCATGGGAGAGGTTTAAGGACCTGCTAAGGAGATGCCCACATCATGGACTGCCAATTTGGATGCAAGTACATACATTCTATAACGGGGCGCATCCTACCGTTCGAGCTAGTCTAGATGCGGCAGCTGGAGGCACTTTGCAAAACAAGTCACCCGAAGAAGCTTTTCATCTACTTGAGAAGATGGCAAGCAATAGTTACCAATGGCCAACTGAGAGATATCAAGCCCAAAAGCCAAGTGGAGTTCATGAAGTTGACACCAATAGAACTTTGAATGCAAAACTTGATGCATTAAGCAATATGATTGCTTCTTTAAAAACTCAAGGAGTATCTTGTGAATTTTGTGGTGGAAATCATATTAGCACTGATTGTCAAGTAGGTAACCCTTATGCTATTTCTTCTAACATGCTAACTTTGTTTCAAATTTTAACAGGGGCCCTCAAAACAATCCTTACTCCAACACTTACAACCCAGGATGGAGGAATCACCCTAATCTATCTTGGGGAGGTCAAAATCAACAAGGACCGAGAGCACCACCACCATCCATGGAGAAGCATAATTCCAACTTGGAGGCTTTGGTTGCAAAGCTAACCCAAACTGTGGAAAAACAAGCTCAAACCACTCAAGATTTCATGAGAAGTACCGATGTAAGACTCCACAATCAAGAAGCATCAATTCAAAACATAGAGAAGCAAGTGGGGCAACTAGCTCAGAGAATTAATGAGAGACAAAGTGGTGCCTTGCCAAGTGATACCGAGAGGAATCCCATGGAGAACGCAAAGGTAATTACATTGAGAAGTGGAAAAAAAGTTGGAAGGCAAGATCAAGATGAGGATGTAGAAGAAGATAATAGAGCCAAATCTTCCACCGAGATCAGACAAAAGGATGAGCCACAAAAGAGCAAGCCATCTCCAATGCCATATGTTCCACCTATTCCTTTTCCGGAAAGGCTAGCCAAACACAAGCAAGATAAGCAATTTTCAAAACTTTTTGATTATCTTAAACAGTTGCACATTAATATTCCTTTTGTAGATGCTCTAGCTCAAATGCCAAGCTATGCCAAGCTTTTGAAGGAGATCCTAGCTAACAAAAGGAAATTAGAGGAGTATGAGACTGTGAAGTTGAATGAAGAATGTTCGGCCATCCTTCAAAATAAGCTACCACCAAAATTAAAAGATCCAGGGAGTTTTACTATTCCATGCAATATTGGTGATGCTTACTTTAATAAAGCTTTATGTGATCTTGGTGCTAGTATAAATTTAATGCCTTATTCGGTGTTTGTGAAACTAGGTGTAGGAGAAGTAAAAGCAACCACCGTGTCTTTACAATTGGCAGATAGATCTATCAAATATCCAAGAGGCGTGGTGGAGGATGTTTTAATAAAGGTGGATAAATTTATCTTCCCAGCGGATTTTGTCATGCTAGAGATGGAGGAGGATTATGAAGTTCCTATTATTTTGGGCCGACCATTCCTAGCCACGAGAAGAGCTCTCATTGATGTACAACAAGGAAAATTGATCCTTAGAGTGGGAGAAGATCAAGTCACTTTCAATGTCCTCAAAGCCATGAAAAACCCCGAGGGACCAAGTGATTGCTTGAAGATAGATAGCATAGACAATGAAGTAAAGACCGTGTTGACCACAACTCAAGATCCTATAGAAGCATGTTTGGTTCAGCCAAAAGAGAAAGAAATTGAGCATGAAGAAATTAGAGAGGCCGTTGAGTTTTTAGAAGCAAGTCCACTATGTCCGAGATGGAAATCACAAAAATTTGAAGAATTGGAGTCAAGTGCAAAGAAGCCCAAGCCTTCCATTGAAGAACCACATACTCTTGAGCTTAAACTTTTACCTTCTTATTTAAAATATGCTTTTCTTGATGGTGATTCTTATCCAGTGATTATTTCTTCTTCTTTGACAGGGGTGATGGAGGAGAAGTTACTTAGAGTGCTTAGAGAGCATAAGAGTGCAATTGGATGGACCATTGTAGATATAAAAGGAATAAGCCCTTCGATTTGCATGCACAAAATTCTGATGAAGGAGCAATACAAACCAGTCATCCAACCACAAAGGAGGCTCAATCCGAAAATGCAAGAAGTTGTGAAGGCTGAAGTAATTAAGTTACTCGATGCAGGTATTATCTATCCAATTTCTGATAGTGATTGGGTAAGTCCTGTGCAAGTAGTGCCAAAAAAAGGAGGTATGATTGTTCTAACTAATGAAAAGAATGAATTAATTCCAACTAGGACAGTTACAGGGTGGCGAGTTTGCATGGATTATAGAAAATTGAATGATGCCACTCGTAAAGATCACTTTCCTTTACATTTCATTGATCAAATGTTAGAAAAACTTGCAGGGCATGAATATTATTGTTTTTTGGATGGATATTCAGGGTATAACCAAATCCCTATTGCACCTAATGATTAAGAAAAGACTACATTTACTTGTCCCTATGGTACATTTGCATATAGAAGGATGCCTTTTGGTCTTTGTAATGCACCTGCTACTTTTCAACGATGTATGATGGCTATTTTTTCTGACATGATAGAGAAATACATTGAGATTTTCATGGATGATTTCTCTGTTTTTGGTACATCTTTTGATTCATGCTTGCATAATTTAGCTTTGGTGTTACAAAGATGCGAAGAGACTAACCTTGTACTAAATTGGGAGAAGTGTCATTTTATGGTGCAGGAAGGAATAGTATTTGGCCATAAAATATCTGCTAGAGGTATTGAGGTGGATCAAGCCAAAATTGAAGTTATCTCCAAATTACCACCTCCTACTTCTGTTAAATTACTTTGAGGATTTTTAGGACATGCAGGATTTTATAGACGATTCATAAAGGACTTTTCCAAGATTGCAAGACCACTTACAAAATTGCTTGAAAAATATGTTAAGTTTGATTTTAACTGTAAGTGTTTGCAGGCATTTGAGATATTAAAGGAGAAGCTGATTTCAGCTCCTGTAATGACACCACCATATTGGAGTTTGCCTTTTGAGTTGATGTGTGATGCTAGCGATTATGCCATTAGAGCTGTGCTTGGTCAAAGGAAGGACATAATTTTTTAAGTCATATATTATGCTAGTCGAACACTTAATGGAGCCCAATTGAATTATGCCACTACCGAGAAGGAGCTTTTAGCAATTGTTTTTGCTTTTGATAAATTCCGTTCTTATTTGATTGGCTCTAAAGTGATTGTCTATACTGATCATGCAGCTTTAAAGTATTTGTTGGCAAAGAAGGATGCGAAACTAAGGTTAATTCGTTGGATCTTGTTGCTTCAAGAGTTTGATTTAGAGATTAAGGACAAGAAAGGGACCGAGAATCTTGTGGCCGATCACCTATCTAGGTTGCCGAATGCCCCTAGCGATGAGGTACCGATTTTGGATGACTTTCTTGATGAAGCACTATTTTCCTTGAAAATCGAAACTCCATGGTATGCAGATATTGTGAACTATTTGGTAAGTGACATCTTTCCCCCTGACTTTATTTATCAACAAAAGAAAAAGTTTCTCTCCGATGTTAGGCACTACTTTTGGGAGGATCCATACTTGTTTAAGGTATGTGCTGATCGAATAATTAGACGTTGTGTTGCTAAGGAAGAAATCCCTAACATTCTTTTTCATTGCCATGATGGAGAGGCGGGTGGTCACTATGGTGCCACCAAAACTGCTGCTAAAATTTTACAACGTGGATTTTATTGGCCTACTCTTTTTAAGGATGCACATGCTTATGTTTCCCATTGTGATAGGTGTCAAAGGACTGGAAATATATCTAGAAGGCATGAGATGCCCTTAAACAATATCATAGTGTGTGAATTATTTGATGTTTGGGGTGTCACGCCCGAACCCCGAGCACGCGACAACCCCTTCTCTTGGTCGATTGAAAGCGACGTCCCAGGACTCGTCAACGACCATTCATTTTAATCTTTCGTTATGCGCAAGTGGAAGACCAACCATCCCCAGTCCAACAAACAATCAATCAATCAATTCGGGATAGAGGGATGAACAACAAGAACAACCATCACTACTCACATTTATACAATTAACTAGATTAACCAACGGAGGATCGTTTTTCCGATTTACAAGCCCGACAACAGGGGCCGATCCATCCTTTAAGCCAAACCAAAAGGGAACTAGGCTAGGCTAATCCAGCTATACAAAGTGAACCCTCGGGTTCAACACCATGGTCACTCGGACCCATCGGACTCGGCTCCGCCAAGTCGATCACTAGTGAAGCGGGGGCAGGATTCTCCATTGCGGGTGCGCCATTCTAGGGGCCTGAAAATTGTTAACCACGACGGGTTGAGATAAAATCTCAGCGAGTTCTTCCCCTAAGCCCCGGTTAGTACACCAACTCAACCTGGGGTATCTCTCTAGAACCACCCCTCACTCAATCCAACCACAAACAACCAGCAATCAGCAATCAAACCACAGACAGGGTCAACCAACAAGCAAAAGTCGATTCGCATACAACCTTACCCGGTATGCCATACCACGCACGTTAAACCTCATTCAATGCAAGCAATACAACCAACAATTGAATAGTCGGTTCGCATGCAACCTTACCCGGTATGCCATACCCTGCACGTTATAAGTCAGCACAATACACGCAATGCACATGGCCGTTAGATGATGCAATTCATCAATCACATGCAAGTCGCGTCACAAGCGATCTCACCTGGCCATTGCCACATCCTACACATTATCAATTCATGCGTGCATGCCTTAAATGATATGATCACCTCATGCATAATCGAAACCAATGATGCCATGTTTTCTCATGCACTCTCGCATCCACACATGTTCCGATTATTACTGCCTACAGACTACAACCAGGCGCAACGGCGCTACCTTCCTCCGCGTCCTTCCGTGCCCAAAAGACGTCAAGGGATACTCTCCCGAGACCGCATGTCCAACGAACGTCAAGGGATACTCTCCCGAGACCGCATGCCCAATGAACGTCAAGGGATACTCTCCCGAGACCGCATGCCCAATGAACATCAAGGGATACTCTCCCGAGACTGCATACCTAATGAACATCAAGGGATACTCTCCCGAGACTGCATGCCCAAAGGATGTCAAGGGATACTCTCCCGAGACGGCGGTTTCAACTTAGTGATCATGCAAGCATACAATCACAACCCACTTATTATCTTGGAGCATTAGCCAATGCGCACATGCTTACATATGAAACCTCAAATCATTTCTCACAAAAGCGGTCCATTTTCGGCGTCCCTCGGACAAACCATTTTCCCCATCTTTCTCATAAAAGTGGTCCATTTCCGGACAAATCACTTTCTTTCTCATAAAGGCGGTCAATTTCCAATGTCCCTCGGACAAACCATTTTTCCCTTTTTGTGAAATTCACACGATTCATGCGAATGATCATGCCACGACACATCAATTTCACTTCATATGATCAAGACACATGAAATTATGCACAATTTCACTTCCGGATGAACAAAGTGCCGTGAACGAAATGTCAATGAACGTGTCGTGAACGTGCACATGAACAGTGAAATTTCCGAATTTAATAATTAAATAATTTAATTCAGAAATCACATAATTTAATCAATAAATGCATAAATTAAATAAATCAATTAATTAAAACAATTAATCAATTTAATCAAGCAAAGCATGCTTAATTAGCACATAACACACAATTAAGCATAATTAAACAAGATTAAGCTAATATAATCTTAACCCTTAATCTAACCACCTATCTTAGGGCTAATGCACTTAATTAAACATCTTAATCAGCCCTTAACACTAATTAACCCAACCCTAAGCAAGTTTAGGCACTAAATAAGGATTAGGGGCTAAACTCACCCGTTAAGCGGGCCGGCGACACGGGCGCAGCGGCGGCGACAAACCCGACACCTGAGGACATCTCTCCCAACACTCCAAGGCGGTCCCGGGGCAGAAATCACAGCAGCAGCCTCTGCTCAAACTCCAAACTTCAAAAGACAGCACTGCAGTAGGAGGAAGCTGCTGGTCGGAGCAAAAACAAGCTGGCCGGAGCTCCGGCGAGCTGGTGGCCGGTGATCGGAGGCTCCTGGGGGTCAAGGGGGAGTTGCTGGAGGCTGGGATGGGCGGTGGTTTGGTCGGAAATGGAGGAAAACAGCAGCAAAGGCGAAACTGTGCAGTACCGCGTGAACAGTAGGCGGTCGGCGAGCAGCCGGCTTCCGGCGGCCGTACGGATCGACCGGAGACTCCTTTCTCCGATCGGCTGATGCTATCTGAATTTTTTTCGTCTTCTGAACGCAACGGCGGGTGGCACGGGTCGAGATTCACACGGGAAGGCCATGAACAACTCGAATTTCGGTGAGAGGTCAGAAGCTGAAAATTGCAGGAAGAAGGGAAACAAGGGGAGAAAGGGCTGCGATTTTTGGAGAAGATGAAGAGGAGAGAGAGAGTGAAGTGAGGGCTGGAGATAGGCCTCATCAATGCCATAAATGCTTGCTTCAAATCCCAACCAAATGACATCATCTTCTCTCTCTTCCTTTTTGACTTTTCTCCAAAATATCCAAGGGCATTTTGGTCATTTCCACCTTGCACATTTCCCAATGTGCCCTTGGGCTGAAAATGAAAGGCGGGCCTAGGAAATGGGCCGGAAAATGAATAGGAACGGGCTCGGGAATTTATTGGGCTCGAATTGGCTCACGTTTGGATAACGGGCTAGGACGGGTGTGGGGTCGGTTGGGTCCAACGGGCTCACTTGCTTTCCTCGGGCCTTCCATGGTGGCCATCCCACCTTGGGCGTGAGGCCCACACTGATTTTTCCCGGCCCACGTCCTCGTAGGCTCAATTCCTCGGTCCGTAAACCCTTTTCCCAAAAACTCGGCTCAACCGACACTGTCGACCGTCAAGGAAGCATCGTTCAAAAGTCCATCCCGACACATTCCCGAAAATTCGAAGTCCAATATTGGATTCACATGCCTTGTCAATTTCACCCAAATGCCATTTTGGTACTACTCGGGCGACGACGGCTTTGAGGATTCACGCGTAACCGACTCGTGCCAATTCACGTTCAAGACTTCTCGACACATGGACGTCCTTGACTGCATGAAATTGCAAAGGATCGATTCTTATTTCAAAGTACACGATTATCAAGGATCGACATAGGGCCGTTCGCGGGTTCGATAACAATAGATGGAATCACCCGTCGTCCCATTATTTTTGTCCGCGAATCGACTTCTATTCGTCCCTAGAATCGGCCTGCATATCTACAGGATCGCCCTTACGCAAGTCTCATGGTCAAGTCGTTTTCCCAGGTCAAGTTCTTTAGTCGCACGAGTTCTATCCTCATTAGCCTTTCCCCTCAAGGTCAGTATCTCAGGAGTGATCAGTTCCGAGTGAGATCAGCCAACAATGCATTGGCGAAACTCACGTTCATTCCTCCCTCAAAGGGCTTGAATTTCAGGATGTTACATGGGGCATTGACTTCATGGGTCCGTTTCCACCTTCTTTTGGTAACACTTACATATTAGTTGATTGTGAGTATGTGTCTAAATGAGTAGAGGCCGTGGCTTTGCACTCTAATGATGCTAGGGTTATTTGTAATTTCTTGAAAAAATACATCTTTACTCGATTTGGCACACCTAAGGCTATTATAAGTAACCAAGGCACACACTTCATGAATAAACAATTTGAGTCACTTCTGCATAAATATGGAGTCACTCATAAGGTAGCTACTGCTTATCATCCCCAAACTAGTGGTCAAACTGAGATATCTAATAGGGAGATAAAAAGAATTTTGGAAAAGACTGTGAATACTAATAGGAAGGATTGGGCAAGGAAACTTGATGATGTTTTATGGGCTTATAGAACTGCTTTCAAAACTCCTATTGGTATGTCACCTTTTCGACTTTTGTATGGTAAAGCATGCCATTTACCTGTTGAGTTGGAGCATAAAGCATATTGGGCTTTGCAAAAACTAAACTTTGATATGCAGGCAATAGGTGAGAAAAGATTGCTTCAATTAGACGAATTGGAAGAGATATGCAATGATGCATACGAAAGTGCAAGAATTTACAAAGAGAAAATGAAGAGATGGCACGATCAACACATCTTAAGAAAGGAGTTTCATGTGGGTGAAAAAGTTTTGTTATATAACTCTCATCTTCGTTTGTTTCCGGAAAGTTGAAGTCTAGATGGACCGGTCCTTACACCATCACCAAAGTATTCCCTTTTGGAGTTGTTGAGATTATCAATGATAATGAGGGGACTTTCAAAGTAAACGGTCATAGGCTCAAGCACTACTATGGTGGAGGTTTCGATGCTCAAACATCTGCCATTACCTTGGTTCCACCTACTTAGAAGCATGGGAAGAGTTCGACTGCAAACTATAAAGCAAGCGCTTCATGGGAGGCAACCCAAGTTTTTAAGCTTTTATTTTTTATTTTTCTTGGTTTGCATTTTGTTTTAAAAAAATTGAAAAAAAAAAAAAAAAGAAGAATTTTTGTGATGATGAATTTTCTATTTTGCAGAGATAGTAGTGTGCACAATAGGCAGGAGAGGGATTAGGAACGTTTGGCCATGCGATCATGAAGCTAAGAATTTTTTTTGAGCAACCTTCAACAACACATCTGAACCATTCCTCACTTTACTGGGCATGATTCAACATGGACAATTGTCATATTGACATCTCCAGGGGAGTATTTCGAACTTTACTCTAATTTGTTTGTCTCATTGCCTGTATTTAATTTTTTATTTTTATGCATTGAGGACAATGCTTCATTTTAAGTTGGGGGTAGGGGATCGAAAATTTTGAAATTTTTTGTGCTAAAACTTTTACTATTCTTGAAAATATTTGCGCTTATTTAAAACTTTTGAAATATTTTGAAGCAAACTGTATAGGAGATAATGATTTTGAACCGTAATCTACAATATTGATATCATTTTCATGGTTATGAGTTGTTGCGATTTTTAGGGGAATATAAATCTTGTTCAATTGGTTATTGATATATGAGTTAGTCTTAATCTTAATTATGCAATCCATATTTTGAGCACTTATCCCTGCCTTTTGAGTTATGTGTGCTTAGAAAAGATCAATGGGAAGTATGTGATTCTTTAGAACTCACCTAAGTCTTAGAATTTGTTTGATATTCTCTTGAAATTAATATGCTATACTCAATCAAGAAGGTGATATAGGCATTCTTTGGATCGTTTGAGCCTTTCAAGCCCACCTTATTACTTGATCCCTAGTACCCTTTTGAACTTAATTGGCCTATTTTTTTTATGACCTTATAATACTGATCCAAATGTACCTTATACCCCATAATCATGTTTATCCTTAAAGCTACTTTAATAGTTATGGATTCTTGATATGTCTGAAGTTGCTGAAGCTTGAAATAGTCATGAGAAAAAAAAAAGCAAGAAAAAAGAAAAGAAAAAAAAGTGCAAGTTATGAAGTGAAAGTTGTTTACTCTAGTACGGCTCATATGGATCCCTACCGCTAACTTTCAACTTGAGTGAGCCTTTTGGATACTCAATGGGTTAGCATTGCACTATGGAAGGGACTTAGGAAGAAACTTCGCCGTATAGTGTGGAAAGAGAAATAATAGAAGCTTTAAAGTGTTGAGTGTTTGTGAATTGCATGGCTATAATAGTGTAAGCATATGGATGATGTGTCTTGAATCCTATTTAATTCAAATGCTTTGAGAATTGATATGTTTATGGGGTTTATTGAACTTAAAAATCCTTTATACCCTCCCCTTAGCCAAGCCACATTATAAGCCTTAAAGACCTATTGATTTTTGAATGAGTATTAGTTTTCAATAGTGGAGAGAGAATTGAAAAATAAATCTATGAGACTTGGTTAGTGGATCTTGAGTTTAGAGTGTTGCATATCAACTTGATTTATTTGAGCATACATGATTTGGAAAGTCAAGGGGCACACATACACACGGATTGCATGGTTAAGGTTAAACATAGCTTATGTATTGATTTTGGGTTGACGGGATTTATTTTTTCCTTTGAGTTGTGATTTCACGTAATTATAAATGGATATTGATAATTGGAGATGATGTTTGTTTATTGTTTGCTTGAGGACTAGCAAATTTCTAAGTTGGGGGTAATTGATAACTCTATTTTTAATAGAGTATTCTTGCTTATTTATACTTGATATTTGCTAAATTTTGAGAAATTTTTGGGTGAATTTAATTGCAACTCACGTAATTTTATTTTGTATGAAATATTTTCAGATCTTTCAAAATATTACAATATCTTTCAAAATATTTCATCTTGAAGAAAAGGCAGCTCAAATAAGATATTTGGAGAATTTGACCATGATTGAAGATAAAGTTCAAAAGAAAATCAAGGATGAATCTTTTCCAAATCCTAGTAGAAGTCGACCTATGGCAGATTTTTGGAGGCTATATAAACTGCTCTTGTGCCGCAGAAGAAGAGAGTCATAGGAGCCACCATCTTTGCAGAAAAATTTGAGTTTTCTTAGTTAGATTTTGTTCTTCAATTTTAGTAGAGTTAGTGCTGTCAAGGAGAGAAGGAGGAAACAAACCTGAAGCTCCTTGTTTCTCAATTCGGTGAATTTGTTTTTATTTAGTATTATGTTTTCTTTAATTCTTGTCAGTTTAATTTTTACTATGTTCTAAATTTCTTTTGTTAAGAGCTACAATGGATCTTAATCATGATTGATTAATTTTCAAAGACTTTCATGCAATAGAATTGTTTTGATTGTGTCGTTCTTTATCATAATCTTAATGCTTTTAGAAGTCTGCTAACTTTTGAATGATTTTTGATGTATGCATGATACCGGGTGGAGATTGTGTGCATGTGCAATAGTGATATTGAACCATAAATTAAATTTAGGTCAAGGTACACTAGGTTATTTATGTGGCTGCGGTAGTAGATCTAGGTTGGGACTACTTAGATTGAATCCGGGAATTTTCACAAGAACTTAATGCTTTTAGGTAGTTTAAATTCACCTAAGGTTAGTGTGGGTTAACATACCTAATTAGGGATTATTAGACTGAGGTCGGCTTTTAATTCATCTTAGGGAAATTTCACCAACACAATTGGAAATTAATTTGTTGCATGAAAAGTTAAGAAAATTAATTATGAATGGTTAAGTGAAGTTGGATGCTCTAACACTTTGTGATCTTGAATTTGCTTTAAATTAATTTTACTTAGCTTTTAATTCTTTAAGTTTTGACCTTTTCTATATTTTAGTATTTTAATTAGTTTAGTTCACCTTTTACACGTCTTTTTGATTTGGTTAGCTAAATTTTTGGATTGATCACCTTCGGTAAGTAATTGGATAAAATAAAATTAAAACAATCTTCGTAGGAACGATACTCACTCATCACTTTATTACTTGTTGATATTGTGCACTTGCAATTCACCTAACAAGGTGTTATCTCAAACAAGTTCATTGAACATGACATACAAAGAACAATCAGAAATATGGAAGCTTTTAGAGAGATCAATAACTAATTGTTTGTGCTTTGGTCTTGTGTAAAATCCTTAGACCTAGGACACGATGCTAACTTGTATGTTGGATAGATGTGGTTTCACAAGTGGGTCATTGACATTTTGTTGAACCGCCTCTGTACTTGATTGTCTTATATTGTTCACGTACAAAGGCACATGCTTGCACAATACAAGAACATTGGTCCAAAATTAAATAAATTATAACTAAGAATTTACAATTAACGTAGATACTCTATTCGATTTTTTCAATGTTTTTTCACCGAACCGTCGGTCATGGTCTTGATTTTCCACCCTCATCACTTCGTTACTCCGACACAGTTGTCTCTCTAAACAACAAGCCTTCAATTGCATAATCGTTGCGTCCAGCCGTCATTTGACAACCTATTAATATGCTTAGAGATAGTCACAAAAAAGGCTCCACTTCTCAATTTTCATTGGTGAAAGGGCGGTCCCCAAAGCCGTTGTCACTAGATACGTGTTCCAGGATTTTTGAGGCTTTGATGCCAACTGATGCCCGGAAACAGGAAAGGCATGAGTTCCCAAACGTAAACTCGCAAGATGTACGTGCACAGAGCGTTAGATAGAGAGAGCTATCAACTTTTTATTAATTTAATGAGAAATCTAAAAATGATCACATCATGTAATAAAGATTTTGAAATTTGTCAAATAACAGATGAAAAAGAATTTGTGATATTCCCCGCTCCACATGTCCACTTTTGTTCATGATTACTGTCGATTGTGCACATTTAGTGTGAGTGTGCATGAAATTGACATTTATTTTATCACGAAATATTTGAATCATTAATTAGCTAAAAGAGACTAGTGATAAGAGTAGACTGCACTAATATGCGAAAAGGTAAAAATGTTTTAAGATTTGACATCGGAAAGTTACGCGAAATAGAATATATCCAAATTTTAACGTTGAAATGTGTAGAAAAATAATAATATATACTTATGCCTTTGTCCAGGTATAAACATATTTGTAAACTAAGCAATTAAGATATTTTGGAAAGGAGAAAAATGATTGAAATCTGTCTAAAAAGGAGATCCTCCTTACTTTAGATAATAATATAGATGGATATATTATTTTGAGTCCCACAAGTTTAACAACGATATTATGCTGAATTTATAACGAAGCTCTCGTGATTGCAAATCTTACCATATGGTAGATGGACAAAATGGATTGTGGAAAGGTCCTGGGATGACGAGGTGTATCTGATGTTAATCTGATTTTTTTTTTTTTCCTTTCTTTTTCCTTATTTTTTTCTCAAAAAGAAAAAAAGGGATTTGCTTGCTAATCCCATCCCTCCCAAATGGGTTTTTAATGCTGCAAGCTGGAAACCAGACGAATCAATCATAAATGGTAAGGTGGATATGACTAATGAAGCCGTCATCTACTCTTTTCCCTAATTTATGTCTACCTTGTGTCTCATGGTCAAGTATAAGCCGCATGTACGTATTTACTTACAATTCACAAAATTCATCCCTACTCTACTAACTCACTCAGTCCTTGCTCTCCCCCCACCCCCAACAATAACAGCCGCACGTCTCTGCCCTTTCTCTATCTCACCCTCTCGGAAATGGCTGCGATAATACTGGTCTGTATAGACCACTCTGTGCTGCGGGTGAGCATGCTTCCATAGTTAAATTGAGAACTAGACCGGTGAAAATTGTTCCGATTTCAAGTTTCAAGAAAGGTTCCAGGTTTTAAAAATTGGAGAATTAGTTTCGATGGATAGGCTCAAACTTTCTAGAACGTGGAACCTAGAATTTGAAATAAATCTTTAGGTTTTCTTATTCTATGTTTTCGCGTCATCCTGAGGAATTCAATGTTGATCGATGATAAGTATATAATCTAAATCTACTAATCTAACCTTTCATTTCCGTTGATATCCATGACTAAGACTTTTATGTTGTTATTGTTTCATATTTTTCATGTGTCAAAATATGAATTATAACAGCAAATTATGGTCATTAAAGGTTACGATTCACTGCAATTGTTCAATTAATAATGCAAGAAGAACCTAAGTAGATCCTGAAATCAACTCTAGAACTGGTGACAAGTTAGGTTCTAGGTTTTAAAAATTGGGGAACCGGTTCAGACAAGTAGGTTCCAAGTTCTAAATGGAACGCAGGACTCTAAAACCACTTACCCCTAATATGTGTAATGACGCTTTCTCCCTCCTTCATTACATGCATGCTATGGGATCACTAAGAATTGGTGAAGCACCTTCATTAGTATAGGCTTTCTCGACAATTTCACCAAACTGGATAGTGGCCTTCTCAATTAGGCACAGCAAGGACCCCCCCTCTCCGTCTCTCTCTAATAGAGTTTGATCATGTTTAATTAGGCATAGCAAGGATCCTCTCTCCTCCTCTCCCCTCTCTCCCTTCCTCCCCCCCTTCTCTAATAGAGTTAGATCGTGTTTAATCGTCTAAATTTGGATTGGACTTGTATTTCTATAAATTAAATATAAAATAGAAAAAAGAATTAGGAAATGTTTTGTATAATTTGATATATTAAAAAGAGTACATGGAGAGAGTATTTATAGGCTTAGATAAAGAAAATCAAATCAAATATACATAATCAAATATAATCAAAATAGATATTGAAATAAGAGAAAATATCTTAAATATCTCTAAGAGATATCTAAATATCTTGATATTGCTGACATCCCTAATATCACTAACATCCCTTACAAACTCAAGTAGACATCCTCAACTGGAGTTTGAATTAATGTCAAATGGTGCCACAAAAAACTTTGCCTCTAACGACACCTCGGGATGGGCTTGTTAATCCATGGTGGGGCATTGTATGAGGTACCATCTTCTAGATCAAGTTCGTTTGAGGGCAACAAGTCCCTTAGTGGTATTGTTGGCTTCTCAAAACAACGCGTGATATGTCAAGAATTAGGGTGGAAACAGCAAGCAATTGATGCGATTGGCTTGCGAAATGGTAATTGATGACATAGCTTATACAACTGGCATCGTAGCATCAAGTGGCCTATATAACTGGCTTGGAAAGATAGTTACTAAGCGATGTGGTAGTGTGGCTGACATAGAAAGAAAGCCTCCTCCATGAAAAAGTCTCGACTACACAATGCAATCAATGTGAATAGCATCAAAATATGACTATTGTGGAATGGACTTGATTAAGTGCTTGCTTAGATAAAACTAGTGCACACGAAGTGAACACTATTGAGATGTGAAGATGCATTTATTTGGATATACAACGCAATATTCAAGGTGCGCCAGGTGCAAAGTGCATCCGGTGCACTTAGGTTTCCACAAGAATGAAGTCTCTGATACTAAGTTGAATATAAAGTAGAGAAGAGAATTGGGGAATTTTTTGTATAATTCAATATATAGAAAAGAGTACATAGAGAGCCTATTTATAGGCTTAAATAGAGGAAATCAAATCATATGTACATAATCAAGCATAATCAAAATAAATATTAAAATAAGAGAAAATATCTTATATATCTTTGAGAGATATCTAAATATCATGATATTGCTAACATCCCTAATATCACTAACATTATGTTTGGGAGGAGAGTTAGGTGATGGCTCATTTTCACTTTTGTAAGTTTAGCAGTAATGTCAATTATCATCGTGCAAAAAGCATTTGATGAAACTATGGCTCCATATATTTTATGGAAAATGAATGATTTATAAAATATTTTAGAAAAATGATCATTTGTATCTCTTCAAATAATTGGTCAATAAAAAATATTTTAATTTTTTACAATAGTTTATGTCAAATATGTTCATAGATGATGAAAATATTTTTCATTTATTCAATAGTGATATAAGCGATCATTTTTTAGGAAAATATTTTTTAAATTATTTATATTTCACGAAACAAATGGAATCTAAATTTCTAAATTTGTTGTGTTTGTATTCGAACTGCAATCACCAAGTGTTAAAAAAATCAACATACTCATTACAAAGAGACTGCTTGATACAAAAAGAAAAAAGAGCACTAGACATATCAAACTTGTATACTTTAGGCGTCCTAATAATCCCATACATGAGCTCTCCTTTCTTCATTTCAAGCTCAACATCGGCAAAAGAAGAATTGTGAGGATTTTTAGTATCAAGAGTGGGAGCTTGCGAAGGACAAATCCAATGATACTTTGAGTGTTAAAGTCATTCTTAAGACCAAGGGCACTAATGATAAAATTTCTTGCTATAAATTGATTTCTTGAACAAAAATAGATTTTTCTATTTTTTCTTGGATGAGTTTCTGGGAAAAAATAATCGTTTGATAATGACACAAAATTTATATTTTCGGAATAGATATTTGTTTGATAACAACACAAAATTTCTCTCTATCGAACGACGACGAAGGGGCGGCGGTGGTTCAGAGTAATAGAGCTGCACATACAAACTGAGTGACCAACAGAAAATCATTGATAGTCCATCTCAAAGAGTTTATGCAAAAATTAATCACTGGGTATCTCATTATCTCATTATTATTG
Organism: Angophora floribunda; assembly: GCA_014182895.1. NCBI lineage: Eukaryota > Viridiplantae > Streptophyta > Magnoliopsida > Myrtales > Myrtaceae > Angophora > Angophora floribunda. The sequence continues at coordinate 22,930,123 of CM024712.1, forward strand.
ATTTTATTTCTGAATCTTTAAGTGAATTTGTAATTTGTTAAGGATACATAATTGTACATTTGCCAAGATAAGTGGAGACTTGTCTTACCAAAGATGAAAAAATTACCAAAAAATTGGCCGACCAACCAGAGTGATATGGTACATTCTTATCGCACACAACCAAGAAGAACACGGATGACGTGCCAATTTTTTTATCATTTACTTAAGAAGAAGACTATTCTCTCTCACATGCCTAACCTGTCATTGACTGACTGGTGGATGGCTCAATCTCACAAGGCAGGGTGAGATTCAAAAGGAAAGAGGAGGCTGAAATAAAGAGGGTGGGAGTTTTGACTTTTCATGATGAGATTACCGATTAAGTTTCTGGGATTAATTAAATCATTGCAGCAAACTTCGGAGATTGCACTTATCGTATCTAATGAAACAGCTCCGGCATTTGCACATGAAGTTGTTATAACATATGGTGAATTCATGGACCAAAAATTTGATTTGTACAAGAAAAATAAGCATAGAACAAGCGTAGCTAAAATTAGCGAGGATGACTAAATTGACAAATCATATAAATAGAGATTTATAATCAAATTATCATAAAAAAAAAGGTTTATGATTAAATTAACAAATCATCAAAAAATTTAAAATTAAATTGACACAATCAAAATATTTAGAAATAAATTAACACCACACACTAAGTTTTGAACTTTTAAGACAATTTTGCGAGAGAAAAAGTAACTTATGTAAATTATTAGGTAGGTCCCAATCATGCATCTTTTATCACCTCCACAATTAGAACACTCAACCCTCTCAATCATTCCGATAAATAAAAAATAAAAAGCTCTCAATTTCTAATCATATGTACTTTTGCGACCCACAATGACAGGCAGCCTTTTGTCTATACCAACGATCTCGTCACCCTCACCGGCACCCGCCGTGATTCGACCCGCTATGCGACCTCCCAGCACGCGCGTAAGTTAGGCACGAATGCTTTAACGTATACCATAAAACCCTAATCCCCACGGAAACCACAACCACCTGTTCCCCGTCGAAGTTTGAGACGGAAGAAGATATGACCAGCAAGTATTTCATGTCTCATTGCTACCGATATGGATTATAGAAAAGAATCAAAACATCGTAATTCTTCTGTCGTTGAGAAATTTTTTAGAGTTTTATTAGTATAATAATTTTTGGGTTACTGTGAAAATAATAATATGTTTTGAGTCACAAATTCTTAAAAACTAAATTTCATAATAATTAACAAAATAAACTAATATTTTCATAATTAGTAGATTTACCGACAGAAGCCCCAGATAAATGAGGCTTTTGACATGCTGAGATTTCTCACGAGCCCTCCAGTCCACCGTACAGAACGGAAAAACAAAAACAGAGAAAATGACGCCTAGAAAGGACAAAAATTTGTCCTAAACAGTAAGCTACTAGTCCATGCGCATATGAAGGATTACATAAAAGCCATACAACATTCGTATTCGCTAAAAGCCCCTAAAGAAAACAACTTGGAAGCACCACGTTAGCTGCTGGCACCAAAGACAACTCACTCAGGCGCTTGTCTGACCTCGTCCACGAAAGCCCTGAGGTTCTTGTCCGAAGACCCACCTTCCTTCACAGCCTCCCTCGCCAGATTCCTAAATTTCTTGGCATTCCTTCTCATCTCCTCCCCCTTCTCTCCATCCCCCACCACCAGCTCCAAGCACCTCCTCATCTCGCCACTCTCCAACAGGCCTTGCTCGTTGGGCGTCACCTTCACCCCGGTCCTCCACACGTCCGCCACGAGCTTCGCGTTGGTCTGCTGGTCGCTCCACTGCGGGAACGCCACCATGGGCATCCCACAGACCAAGCTCTCGGACGTGGAGTTCCACCCGCAGTGCGTCACAAAGCACCCCACCGAAGGGTGTGATAGGACCTCCACTTGCGAGCACCACGGCACCATCATCCCTAGCTTTTCTAGTTCTTCTTTCAAGCTCAATCTATCCTCGACTCTATCTTCTTTCCCGCTTTCCCGGATGACCCACAAGAACGGCCGGCCAGTCTCTAGGAGCGCCCGTGCCATTTCCTCCTTCTGCACCTTCGATAGCATGGAGATGCTCCCAAATGACAGGTAGATCACCGACCCCTTTGGCTTCCTGTCCAGCCACTCGATATAGCCGCTAGTGCTCTTGAAGAGATCGCCTCCGAAGGAAGTGTCTGATGGATCTTGCCCATCCAAAAACGCGGATGGGATCAGTGGCCCGATCCCAATCACCTCAAATTTATCGATAGCCCGTATGGCATCTGGTTCCAGAGCGTCGAAGGTGTTTGTCAAAATCCTTGGATTGGCCTCCTTAAGTAGTACCTCGAAATGACGTTGGAAAAGCGGGAGGCTGAAGTTGTACTCATTTTTAGCCGTGCAAAAGGAGGGTATGTCGCAGGCCATGAGAGGCGGCAACCCAGGCAATTGGATTGGCACCGAAGGATTGTCGCCTGTGCTTCGAATAAGATCACCGTAGCCATGGAAGTAATAATAGTAGAAGTCCAAAACAGTGGCCGGTTGAATCCAAACGAGTGTCGAAGGAATGCCATGAGAACGAGCGACCTCGGCAACCCACGGAAGGAGGGTGGTGTAAAATACACCCGAGAATCGCCGACTGTCCTCATGGTCCGAGGCGATGAGGTCGCTTAAAGTCTCCGATCCTCGTCGCTGGAGCTCGTCCATGTATACCTCGATATCATCCCCATCATTGTAGCCACCGTCGTAGCCATCGGAGAAGCTGGCGAAGGATAGCCCCTTGAGGGGAGATTTCGACTCCTCCATGCGGTGCCGGGCACGAATGGCAGTTGCAAACGTCACGTGAGCGCCAACACGCACGAGACGCTTGGCGAATTGGAGGGAAGGGTTTATGTGGCCTTGGCCTGGGAAGGTCACGAGGAGGAAGTGTGGAGGTGCCATGGACGAGGCTTTGAAGAAATTCTTTGGAAATAAGAATGACCCTGAGACAGCACTCGACAGAAGATAAGCAATATGTGGATGTGGAGAGGATTAGGAGTGATCGGGTTCAGGGTGGGTAGGATCTTGATTTGGACCATGTACCCGATCCTATTATAACCGGTTCCCCTTTTTTGGACCTTGTACCCTACCCTATTTTTATTGGATCATGTTTTGGACCCGATTTTTTTTTCCGGTCCAAGAACAAGGTATACCATGTTTTCATTGGAACCTATTTTGCAACCGTTCAATATTTTATATGGCTTTGAATTTTACATTAATTCACAAAAAAACAACAACGTAATCCTCCTAATGTTATGAGACAAAGCAAAAATCCCAATAATACATAAACATTAGCAACAAATATGGATTCAATATTAGTATCATTCCTACAAATATTTATGATATGATTTAATGCGCATGCTCGTGTGTATGCGATGGAGCTATTATTAAAAGGACATATTTCTTGAGTTGGACTAAGAATGCTTTAATTAGTACTACAATAGTTAGTAGCACTTGTCCTACAACTATAGTAATCGTTGAAGGTGGAACCATTAAAAAGAAAAACAATGTATGAGAATAGTTCTTTTTAACAATTATTTAAAAATAATTATCTCTTAATTTGATTCATAAAAGGGTTTTCTTTTTTTAACAATTCTTCAAAGACAAAAAGACTTAGGAGCACTATATAGACAAACGATTTTATTTATATTTTTAACAAGGTAAAAATCGGTTCTAAAACCGATCCGGTTCCGGATGGGTCTTTGCTTAGACCCGATTCTCGAACTAGTTCCCGACCCTATTTTTGGATGGTCTGATCTGAGTTTCAAGTAAACCTAGTCCGGTTGCACACCCCTAGAGAGGATTAACGAGGAGATTAAGGTGGAGACTGTCCCTTGTGAGTAAGGATGTGTCTGAATTTATTACGTCTTTGGCTGACGAATGAGGGAATCGCTTGACTTGCACAAGTATTGCTGTCTCGATTGTCTCGCTCTCTCTGGGGAATATTTCAAACAATAAAAAAGCTGCGTACTTACTTACGTCATTGGGTCACTTGACGAATTTGGAGTCAATTATTAGGGTTTAGATTTATTCCAAAGATGAATGGCGTTTTATTCAAACATGAACATGGTGAGGAATCCGATAATTCATCTCTAGTCTCCACCCGATTTGGCCGCATTCGAGACATCTCTAGTTTTTGATACATTAGACAGGCAATATAATGAAGCATACATTTTCAAACACATCACTTGTGATAGGCGAGGGTTGGCCATTTCTTGTCGGATTGGACTGGAAAAGAAAGAAGAAAAGAAAAGGAAAGAATTTTTTTCATTTTTCTAAATTTAAAAAAAAAATTGTCCATGCCAATACAGTCTATCCTACATGACACTATTAGCATCCACATGAGTAATTTCCTGCTAAAATTAGCTAAATGCACTTAATTGGCAAAATATGAAAATATTTAGAACTTAATTAGCATAAATGTAATAAGCTATGATTTTTTTGATAATTTTCCATAACAATATGTCTATTGTACAAACACTGCTTGCGTTTGTTTTCATTTTTAAGGAATGGTTTTGCAAAAAATGCAAAAGCCTTTGGCTTAAAAGAGCTTTCCAAAATGCAAATAGTGTTTGAAAAAGTGTATCTTAAAAATATATTGGAAAGAAACTTTGATGTAAATGCCATTTGGTAAAAACTACACTTTATAAAGGATTTTTGATTTTTTTATAAAAAATATTTGCCAATAGAACTCAACTGTCACCAACGAGCCAAATCATCCGCTAGCCAGCGTCATTGGCTACATAATGACAGCTCTCCAGATGCTCATCAATGTCTAAGGCAAAGTTAGGGTTTTCAAAGACATTTTCAGAATTGTGGTGTTGAGTGAGGGCAAAATTGGAAGAAAGAAAAATTCTATTTACATTTTGAAAATGCAGCATTCCAAAATATCTGCAAACCTACCTTAGGCTAAAGGATTTTAGAGAGCTTCGGAGATACAATTCCAGCTCCCCAAAGCAACTCAAAAATTTTGCTAAACAACATTTGCATTTGTTGAAGGAGCTTTGGGGTCTCAAAGGATTTTGCAAATACTGACCCAAACACAACCATTGAAATACTCTTGAATTCAATTTGCCCGAACTCCTAAGTCCTAACCTCTCTTCTATCTATTTTATAGCTACTATGGCGAGATAGCAATGTAGAAGTCCACAGTCAATGCTGGTGAGAAGATTTTTTTGGGGGTGGGGGGCCTAGCTAGTTACATGACCCAAATAGGGTCATTGACTTCAAGCGGCTTCCAGTCCCAACTCGCTATGGCGGACTATATTGTTAGGTCAAAAAATATTTCCATTTCAATGTATGTCCCATCATTTTCTTATATTCGATTGACCTAATGAAATGAATTTTGATGACAATATTTCACGAAGAAACACACAACACTCAAGTTAAGAACGTGCTAGTACGCATAAATGAAAAATATAAATAACCAAGCAGACCCCTCTGGAATCATCTTATCAATTTGAGCTTGGCTCTTAAGGAAAAGCCATGGATGGTGGCTGGAGACTTCAATGCCATCCGGGACTCCTCGGATCGAATGGGTAGCCCAGACATATGGATCCCAGCCTTTGACGAGTTCAAGGAATGTCTAGACCAAGCGGGCCGATTGATCTCCGTTATGTGGGCTTCCGTTATACTTGGTTCACCTCCTCGGGTGTCAATAGGAAGCAAAGGAAAATTGATCGAGTTTTGGTTAACAATCATTGGTGCACGGCATTTTCGTTTTCAGAAGCTACTTTTCTGCCCCCGGTATATCAGACCATACTCCCATGGTGGTGAGGATTTCTCCACAACAGTGGCTCAGGTATGGGAGGCCCATGTAACAAGTACCCCTATGTTTAAACTCTATACTAGGCTTAAAATCCTAAAAGCTCATCTCAAATGCCTGAATAGAGATAACTTTTCTGACATCTCTTTGCGGGTGAATGCGGCAAAGATGGCTCTTACGGCTACCCAAGAAGCGCTTCAACAAGACCCGTGGAGTAGTTCCTTGGCAGAAATGGAGAATGCTCAACTTAAGGCCTACTCTGATCTTCGTTCTCTGGAGGAGTCCTTCTTCAGACAAAAATCCAGAATTCGTTGGCTCAAGGAAGGCGATCGCAATACTAAGTTTTTCCACCACTCGGTTAATCACCGTCACCTCCGAAACCGCATTATCTCAGTCATGGACAGCTCAGGCCATTTGACTACAGAGCTGGTGGATGTTCATCGGGTGTTTGTCTCGTATTTCCAGGACTTGCTTGCCCGGGATAGTATGCCATTGAGGCCAACTGCACAAGATATCGTTGAATTTATCCGTTCCCCTCTGTAGGAAGATCAGATTAATTCTCTTTCTCAACCTTTTCTTCCATCTGAAGTCAAGGATGCCATATTCTCCATTGATGGAAATAAAGCTCCTGGCCCTGATGGATATAATGCAGACTTCTTCAAAAAGAACTGGGACAAGGTTGGCCCTTCAGTTACTGAAGTAGTCCTGGACTTCTTAGTTTCAGGGTGCATGCTCAAGGAGATTAACAATACCATCATTGCTTTGGTGCCTAAAGTCCCCAATGCGACGTCGGTATCAGAGTTTCGTCCAATTGCTTGTTGCAATACGATTTACAAGTGTATTACTAAGATACTTTCTACCAGAATTGCGGCGACTCTTCCAAGATTGGTAGATCCGGCCCAAACTGCTTTTGTGAAGGGCCAAAGAATCAGTGACAACATTCTCCTGGCCCAAGAACTCTTCAGTGGATTTCTCAACAGGCCCTCTGTTCCCAAATGTGCAATCAAGGTTGATTTCAGAAAAGCCTATGACACCCTTGATTGGGATTTCCTTGAACATACTCTCCTAGCATTTGGTTTTCCCAATCACTTCACCAATCTCATTATGGTTTGTGTACGTACCCCTAAATATTCAATTTCTATAAATGGCGAATTACAGGGCTTCTTCTCTAGTGGTCGTGGCTTAAGACAAGGCGACCCCATGTCCCCATACCTCTTTACTTTGGCCATGGAGGTATTTTCTGGCATCTTAGAATCCCACACTCGGCACCCGGACTACCGATACCACTGGCGGTGTAAGGCCACGCGTCTCTCTCATCTTTTCTTTGCGGATGATGTTTTCATCTTCAGTAAAGCTAGCCTTCCTTCTATCAAATGCATCAAAGATGGGCTCACCTTATTCTCCAATTGGAGTGGCTTGACTCCGAATACGAACAAGAGTGAGATCTTTTTATGGGTGGCTCTGAGTCAGTAAAGGATCAAATATTACAAACTTTTGGCTTCTCTCTGGGTTCGCTTCCGGTCCGATACACAGGGTTCCAATCATAACATCTCGTCTGAATAAGGAGGATTGTAATGCACTAATATGCCATCTCACTTCTCGAGTACAATCTTGGACACATCGGGTCCTCTCCTTTGCGAGACGTCTCCAACTGATTAAGTCGGTATTGCATGCTATTCAAGCCTATTGGGCCTCCATATTTTGGTTCTCTGCTTCTGTGGTAGACAAGATTGAGCAAATTTGCAGACAATTCCTTTGGAAGGGCCCCTCCATGGGGTCCGAGGGTGCTAAGGTCTCTTGGGTCGATATTTGCCTCCCCACCTCAGAAGAAGGCCTTGAAGTGAGAAGAATCAGGGACAGCAATAAAGCAGCCATGGCTAAACACATCTGGCTTCTTTTCATCGATAAAGAATCGCTATGGTGTAAATGGATCCACGCCACTTATCTCAAAAGGAAGAACTTTTGGACCGCCCCGACTCCTTCCCTTTGTTCTTGGGCCTGGCGGAAGATTTTTTCCTTGAGGGCAGAATTTCAACCCCACTTCAAGTGGCATATAGGAGATGGCGAATCGACCTCACTTTGGTTTGATCCTTGGCTAGACTCCGGGCCCCTTAACCTAATTTTTTCAGACGACTATATTTCCCAGTCAGACCTGCATAGACAAGCAAAAGTAAAGGACCTATATTCCCTAGATGGGCTCCAACTTCTCTAGGAACTAGCGGTATGGCAAATTTTGATTCCCCAGCTTTCCATCTGTCAAGACTCTCTTACTTGGACTGATGACCCCGCGGGTAAATTCTCCATGACTTCGGCTTGGAATGTTACTCGGCGTAAGCACAACTCGGTACAATGGTCGGCCTTTGTTTAGGACAAGGCCCTTGCTCCTAGGCATCAATTCCTCCTATGGCTCATTACAAAGAATCGTCTCCCAACTCAGGAATATCTCATGTCTTATGGCAGAATTCCGAGCTCGATGTGCCCATTCTGTAATTCCAGACCAGACTCAATCAATCACCTATTTTTTGATTGCTCTGTACCCAAATCCCTGGCTAAATTTTGGGCAGCCAAATGTAATCTTCCCTGGCGCAACTCCACCCAGTCTGACAATCTTCAATGGGCTATCAAGTTTTTGTTTGGAAAAGGGTTCTTCCAGGAAACAGCGCGATTCTCATTCGGCTCTCTGTGCCATCTCATCTGGAAGACTAGAAATGGGATCCTGTTCCAAGGTCATAACCTCTTTGTTCCGGCCTTGAAGCTATATCTTTTTAAGGTAGTAAAAGACAAAGCCCTATCTTTCTCTCTAGTTGAGGATAGTCCCAGGAATAGAAGAATGCAGCGCAGTTGGGGGATAGACCCTAGCATTTTTTATGTGGAGTTGCCTAGGCCTCAGGATAGGAGGTAGTAATTCCAGCGCTCCCTTGGAGCTCTAGTTTGTCTGTACTGTTTATGTTATGGTTCGCGGTACTCATCCACTCCAACAACATGTTGTCCAGTTGAGTGGCCGCTGGTACCGAGTCCATATATATATAAATAATGTGCAATATCCATTATATTCAAACATATAATATATAATTGCTTGATATCCCAAGTTTATTCAAACTTGATGATAAGATGAGCAGGTATTACAGCTAATTAAGGGTGCATTTGTTAATATTTCTATTTTAGGGAATAATTTCTTTTCAGAAATAGTTCTTTTCTATTTCTATTTGTTGGAATAATTTCTAAATAAAACAACGCGTTTGATAACTATACAAATTTTCTATTGTTGGAATAGAAAAACAAAATGAATGCATTCGGTATGATCCATGAATTTTCTATTCTCTTTTTCTTTCAATGGTGGTGGCAATCGGTAAATGTGGACAATGACTGATAGTGACTAGTGACCGGCGGCGGCCAACAAGGGAGGCGGTGGCAAGTAGCGGTGACCCAAGAAACACTTATTCTATAAATTGTTCCTAGGAACAAAGAACTATTTTTTTCTACTTCTTATTTTTATTCCAAATCAATTCCCTGAAACGACTTTCTATCGTTGGGAATAGAAATATTAGTGAACATTACCAAATGGAATTTTGTTGTTTGTCCATTTTGAGGAACAAAAAATAGAAAAATAGAAAAATTGGTAAGTTGCCAAATGCACTCTAAGCCTTCATGCAAATAACATCACGTTTTGCACATCCACTAGTTGGTGTAATTGATTGTTGCATAAGGGGATTTCCACATCATAAATTAGAAGTGACCTATTTAAATTACTCTAATTGTATGCAAATTGCTCAAAGTTGAGACCACTTGTGTAGATCAAAGATTTGGACTTAATTGGGTTCATAGGCTTACAAGTTTCCTCAAATTTCTAGGTTTTCGGCTCTCTTCATGATCTTGGATTATCAGAACAATAATGTGCTACATCTATCTAACTAAGGAAGAGACATATAGTCTAGTAAATATTGCATGTGCCAATTGGTATATGATACATGTAACTAGTGGACGGGGGTAATGATACGTATAGTATTGAACTTTTGCTCATTGTAATGTCATGTCCGTACTTTAAAAAGTGGTTTGATGTGGTCTTTCCATTAAATTCATTGGTGAAATTTGCTGACATGAAGGAAATATTCCATCTAGTTTATGATTTATCATAGTTTTTGTTCAATTTTGTTCCCATACTTTGTTTATTTGTTCAAATTAGTCCATGAATTATTTTTTATTCTCTCTATATTGCACAACATCCAATTTAGATTTTACTCCAACACAAACAATTTATTAATTAAGTCAAATTTAAATATTATCCCAACACAAAAAAAGTTTATTAATTATGTCATGACACTAAACAAATACGACACATAAATTTAATCGATTACAAAACTCAAAACATTTACAATACGATATATAAAAATGTACTTCTTGCACTCCTCTTTTGACTTATACACTCCCTTTTTGTGCTTTCACCGTACTATTTCTTGTGTGACCTACCACATTTGTTGCAACTTGAACAACTTGACAAAAGTGATCCCTTTTTCCATCAACTCTTTGTAATATTTTTTTTTTTTTCCTTGTGGGTCCCACTTTCTATGACATTCTCAATTCAAAACCCTATCTCAAACACAAGGAATGGTCTAAAGCATCAATGCGTTGATAGCAAGAATAGACCATGAATCGATTCAAGGATCGTTCATGAATCAACTATCCGATTGGGAAAGGCAATTGAGGGTTGAGGGATACACTCAATCAGAATATTCGACCATAAAAAGACAGCTCAACCATAAGGATCGATGTGGGATGAACTAACGCCATCACGGGTCGATTAGTGGATGGATATAGATCGATTCGGCATAAGTAAATGCAGCTGGATTGCGGGTGATTCCACATGATCATTATACCAATTGCGAATAATCCTATACTGATTCTGGGTCATCCATGAATCAAATAGGCTCAAACATGGATTGATTTCGAATCAACCATGGGTTGCGCCCGCAAAACCCCTAAAAGCCACCAACTCATGTCAATCTGATTTAGCCATAATTTAGACATAAGTCTCAGTTTGATTACGGGTGTCAATTTTGGAAAATTAGGAAATATTCCTATTAGGCGACACTTAATTATTTTCCTAATCTTTGGACAAGTGAAAGTAGATAATTTGTTGGAGGCCTAAGGAGACCCACACGCCTAAGAGAGGAAGAAGAAGCCCAAGAGCAACTTATCTTGCCCAATTCAAGCCCATTGATGGCTTTTGGAAGCTAGCTCATTAATGCCATGTGCTCAAATAGTGCCTTAGACTCTTGGGACTCTAAAGATGAGGCTTGCTCACCAAGATTGCCTCGTCAATGCCCTCCTTGAAAATAAGTTAAGAAGAAACTTGGTGATGGTCTTGCGAGGGAGGAAGGGGCGCCACTTGAAGGAGGAGAAAGGGAGGAACCAACTAGTTAGCCTTCAACCAAGTTAGGTGCCCTATAGAGATAGGGATGATGGAGCCACTTGAGGCATGGAGAGGAAGATTGCCAAGATGAGTTCTTTGGCTTGACACTTGGAAAGTTTGCAGTCTTAGCGTAGACTAGCCCTCTAGTGCTCTTGCATCATTGCCCTCTCTCATCCAAGTAAACTTGAAGAAGGAACCTTCTCATTTCTCTCATCTCTTTCTACCACTCACCTCTCTCTCTTCTCCCTTCACCCTCTCTCCCTCCCCTCTTAACCGTCGTCGCCGCATGCCATCACTATTCGCCGTGACCTGCCATTCATCCGTCCTTCCGTCTTCGCTTGTAGGGCTCGTTCCAGTTTAGTAAGTAGATCCCCCAATCATTGGCTAGGATGTTGTTTTGCATAGTCCAAACATGGTGTAGATTTCAGTTCCATGATTTCAAATGTGACCTTGCTTGTTCTAGGAAGAGGAAGTGTGTACTAATTTTGTATGGTTTGCTCATGACTGTTTGGATTACAAAGTTCAGAAATCATTGAGTTGTAAGAAAGCGTTGTGGTTTAGTTAGTTAATTAGTTTAGTTTCTCCATAGGGTTATCTAGCTTGAAAGGATAGTTTTGCTGAATCTAGTCTTGCCATGTGCTCATTGAGTTGTAAGAAATTGTTGTTGATTGGTTATGTCTTGCCATGTGCTTGTCTATTTTACAAGCAATTGTCATTGATTAGTTATGTCTTGATAAGTACTCATAGGGGATTGCTCAAAACCATTGATTGATGAATTTTGTTCTTGCCTTGCATATGTTGATCTATAAGGAGACATTGATTATCTGTTATTGTCAATGCTTGAAACCATGCCCGAGTTATCAAAAAGAGATCGCGTTAGTTGTCAGAAGAACATGGAGGCACATTGGGTTGAGTCTCTTTGGTTTGGCGGTATCGAGGCATATCATTCTGATCAAGTTAGGCCTAGGTCAATGCTCAAGCACATCAAAACCAATCATAGGTCTTGCTCTGAGCTAGGCATGTTCTATTAACTTAGTTCCAGTAAGTCATAACACACTTTGTGACAAGCCTTCAAGGCTCTTGCATTAGCTTAAAGCTGAGATAAGAACCAATATGGGTGAGTGCATGTACGTATGTCACATTAAAGAACCCATCACCGATGGATTTTGGATGATGTCCCAATAGATTTCAGATGCCGTTCGTGGATGGATTTCGAAATGAAACCTAATAGATATCAGATGCCATCATCAAAGGAGGTCAAGACATTACCATGCCCAACAAGGTAGAATGATGCCTAGTAAATGCCGGAAGCGCCGATGGATCTCGATTATGGCCGATTGTGGTCGTAATAATTGGAAGATGTGTGATAAGTTGTGAATGCTAATGTGCTTGGCTTATATGATATTTTTTCTTGTACATAGATAAGACAAGGCGAAGGTGTTGCTATTTATCTGCCATTGACATATTAAGCTCTAAGTTTTACATGTTTCCGATATGAGGCATACTCATATATGAGGATTAGGCGATTTATTTATTATGTTTTACTCATTTGTTGTTATTCACTTCTTTTCAGGCTCGTAGGTATGTATACCCACATCGTCCGTTTCGGTTTACCTATAGATTTGGAAGTGGATGTTACCAAGGTCATGATTGCGAGGAGTGATACTACTATCAAAAGTATACTACTACAATGTGGGTCAATGAGGGCCTAGAGCATTTGGTTCCTCATTATTTTGTGGCTTATTTTGTATGGTTCAATGAGGATCTCTTCAGTCTTCTTCACGAATATGATGGACCTCTCAGTAGCCTTAACAAAGCCCTGCTAAATCCCACGATGGCAAACCCTCCTAATGACGCTGTGAGCAACCTCAAGTCCAACCCCAACTATAATCCCAAGCCTGAGCCATAGAGAACCGGCCTCCCGCGAAGAAACCACTTTTTGGAAATTGCCCTTATAGATAGAGGAGTTAGGACAAACCCCGATCCCTTTTGGTTATAATTAGAAAAGGCCCTGCAATAACAGGCTTGTAAATGTTTAACTTTTGATGCTAATGATGCATAATATAATTAAGTGTGTTTATCTATGTGTTTTCCTTGCTATCCGATTACTATTGTTGTCATTTGAAGATATTAGTATATGTCTCCATATGTGCTTAATTGAAAGATAAAAGAAACAGGTCAGAGATGCCTCCTAAGAAGTCACAATGCAATGACCTTGTGGACATCATGTCCACGGCTCATGGAAAAAGGTCCAGGGCATGACACTTTCCTTCTTCATTCTTTCCACACCTTTGAGTACTCAGTTCTCAGCTCCTACAAATCGTGTCTCTGTTTTCTCTCTTGCAGGCCATTCTCTTCTTTTTGTGCCTCCCTCATCCTCAAATTAGAAGGCATTGAGAATGACGCTAAACCCGTCATCCTTTACATCATCCTTTACACTTACATTGGCATTGGCATTGGGGCCACTTTTGACCTCTCTAACTAGTCCCTTTTCTCTAAAGCTTTCATAAAACCATCTATGATAAAATCATGAAGTAAAAATTATAATTTTTTATTTAAATGTGAAGGCTGTTTTATAGCTTGTTACCATTAAATATTTTTCTAGTTGATTGCCTAACTCATATTAGAATTGAAAATCATGTTTCTATTGGGTTTTTGTCATTTTCTCTAATGTTGTTTTCCCATTCTCCAGTAGTGAAAACCTATCCTCCTTTATAGTTATTAACAGTCAAATTCATGTTTGTTGATAGATTTATTTAGTATCTATGGGAAGGCTCCAACAAACTGATTCATTTGTCCTCTAAATAGAGCATGTTCTTGAGAGCTTTCATCTTTCATATTTCTTAATTTGTCATTTCAGGTAATTTCAATTCATGGCATTTTAACTTTGCTTCTTGCAATCATGTGACATTAAATTCTAATTTGTTCCAATCAAAAACCTTCCTTTCATATGCACCTACTTTTAGCACAATCAATAATTTTATAATGTAAAACAACCATACATGACACATTTTCACATCCACCTTGTCATTACCTAACACTTTTGTGGTTCCCAAACTCTCTTTAACTTTAATTTTGGTTGGACAATTATGTGAACTTGGCTTTGATGTTCACTTATCTACTCATGGTTGTCATATGTAGGATCCACAGATGAGATAGCCCATTGGAATTGGTTGTAGAGTGGGAAATCTATTTGGGCTTGTTTCCTTAAATATTCCCAACTCTTGTAATGGTTGTGTTGCCACAATGTCATATGAAGCTTGGCATTCTCAATTACATCATCCTTCTTCTTCTAGATTAAAAATTTTGATTTTAAGTGGTTATTTAGGCTTTATTGATAACAAACATTTTGACTTCTTGCCTTGCCAATTAGGCAAACATCATGCTTTGCCATTTGATCTTGGAGAATCTATCTCTCATTCTCCATTGTTCTAATTCACTATCCCATTTGAGGACCTTCTCCACCACCCATTATGGAGGTTCTCACTATTTTGTCATTTTTGTTGATGATTACTCTCATTATAATTGGTTTTGTCTTATGAAAAATCAATATAACCTTACTTGTATCTATCATGATTTTTTTGTGATAAAAAATATAATTTTTTAAAGATATCAAGGTTTTTGGTACTAATAATGTCATGGAATATCATGATATAGGAATTTCTTAAACTTCTCTCCCATCATGGTACCATTATTCATCATTCATGTCTATGCACTTCCCAACAAAATGATTGCGCAAAAGGTAAGCATAAGCATATCTTACATGTTACAAGAACTCTGTTAACTCTACCTCTTGTCCAAAATAGTTTTGGGGGAAAACTTGTCTCATTGTTGTTTATACTATCAATCGTACCCCATCCCTCATCGCAGATGATATTTCTACTTGTGAGCGCTTCAATAGCAAGGTTCTCTATTACAATCGTCTTTGAGTCTTTAGTAGTGCTTGTTTTGTACACATTCTTCCACATGATCACATGATTAGAACCTCATGCTCATTTATGTTACTTCTTTGGGTATGACATTGAGAACAAAGGACATAGATATTGAGACTTTATCTTTAACCGTCTTCATGTGTCTTATGATGTTTTATTTTGGGAAGATGTTCTCATCCTTCAAATCTTCTACTCTTGTCCCTTTCTTTGCCAATCCTTTAGTGGATTTATTCCCAAAGATCTCATATTACTATCTACTTGTGAATTTTCCTCTCTACAATTTTCTTCTTCTCATTTTGATGGAAGCCTATCTCGCGATCCCACTTAGACAACTTCTAACATGTCTGCTCCCACTAAGGATCTTACGCCTCAGCCATTCCATCTACTTATGTTTATCGTTCCACTAGAGTAAGTCAACCCCCATCTCATCTTCATTATTATTATTCTTTCTTTGTCATTGCTCCTCTTCACAAATCTCACACCTATAAAGAAGCTAATAATAATCCTCTTCAACAGCAAGCTATGGTAGATGATTTGCAAGCCTTAGAAAACTCTCACACTTGGGATTTGGTTGATTTGCCTCTTGATAATTCTATTATCGGTAATAAATGGGTATATGATATTAAACCAAAGTAAATGGTATTGTGGATCACTATAAAACTTGATTAATAGCAAAAGGTCTTACTCAAGAGTAGGATATTGATTAAGATGAGACCTTTGGCCATGTCACTCATCTTACTTCTATTTGCAATCTTCTTGTTGTTGCTATTGTTAAGCATTGGCCACTATTTCAAATGGATATTAAAAATGCATTTCTTTATAACGTCTCGTAGAGGAAGTTTATATAGTACCTCCTCCTGGATACACTCATTCATCTAATAAAGTGTGCCAATTATGTTGAGCATTGCATGAATTGAAGTAAGCTCCTCATGCATGGTACTCCAAGTTTAGCTCCACCTTTTAAATCTCTTGGTTCCAAAATCTAGTCCTTATGACCATGCCCTCTTTGCTTAGTGCACACATCATGGATACATTGTGCTACTTTTATATATGGATGATATGGTTGTTACTAGCTATAATCAAACTGGCATTACCAAACTCCATCAGTATCTTAGTAAACAGTTTAAAATGAAAGAGTTTAGCCAACTCAATTATTTTCTAGACTTAGAGGTTGCGTCTGATACTTTTGGTTATTATCTCTCTCAAGCAAAATATGCCATTGATCTTTTTTCTTTAGTTAGGCTCACTAATAACAAGATTACTTCTACTCCCATTGAGTCAAATGCAAAATTCAATAACAAGAATGGAACTCTTCTTCCGAATCCCACACTTTATTGGTAGTTGGTTGGCAATTTTATATATATCACTATTGCCCGTCTAATATCGCTTATGTCATCTATATTTTTAGTCAATATATGACAATACCTCATACGACTCATTTTATTGCAATTCTTTGAATTCTTCGCTATGTTGAGCATACATTGTTTTATGGCCTTCTCTTTTCTATTCATTTTACCTTTGGAGTTGATAGCTTATTCTAATGTTGAATAAGCTAGTGACCCTCAAGATCGTCCCTTCACTATGGTTATTGTTTCTTTTTGGGCAACTTACTTATCACATTGTGTAGTAAGAAACTGACTGTTGTCACTTGCTATAGTATAGAAGTAGAATATCAAGCTATTGCTAATACATCATCAAAGTTATTATGGTTATGGTGGCTACTAGAAGACATAGGAATGTGTCATCATAACATAACAATCTTTCATCATGACAATTGAAGTGCTATCCAAATTGCACATAATGATATTTTCCATGAACATTCTAGGCACATTGAAATATACTACCATTTCATCCATTATCACATTCTTCATGGCACCATTCAACTTGTCTCTACTTATGCCACTGAACCGATTGTTGATGTCTTCACCAAGACACATCCATTTAGGTGTTTTCTGGATCTATTCTCTAAACTCAAGTTGCCATATTTTAAATCATCTTGAGCTTGAGGGGGGATTTTAGAGATATATTTAGGATACTTTGTATATTATTTTGTGATTCTATGTATTTTTCTTGATTGATCCTGAATTGTCACTTTAAATAATTGTTATGTAAATATTATTAACTAGTTAATGAACCAAATTTTGCTTTCTTTTCATTCACAAATCTCAACTATAGGCATGACGGCAAAGCACGACAATGTTGGTGGATGAGGAGGAGCAGAGTAGGAGAGAGAATGAGAATAAAGCCTCATTTTTTGGGTAAAGAGATACGAGGGTCAAGGCAGGAGAATGCTTAAATAGGAAAATAGTCATAGAAACAAAATGGGCATGTCACGCCCCGAATTCCAAGCACACAACAACCCCTTCACCTTGGTCAAATGAATGCAACTTCCCAGGACGCGTTGCCAACCATTCTTTTATCTTGCAATCAAACGCATTCGGAAGCAATTCAATAACACCCAGCCAATAAACAACAAGGATAATAGAAAGACCACCAACAATAGCAACAACACCGTTTTCATTCTTGAACTAATTAACCTAAGAAAGTTTATACACAAGCACCTCAATTGGGCGACTTCATCTATAATCATCAAAATACTAAATAGGGTTAATCTACTTCCTTCAACCATCAAGCACACCAACCCGTTGCCTTCCACGACATGCTCTAGCACTTCCCAAACCATGGCAATACATATGCCACAACTACGGACCTGAAAAATGGTTAACAACGACGAGTGAGATATTATCTCGGTGAGTTATCACTCTAAGCCCCGGTTAGAACGCCAACTCATCTCGGGGTTCCTAACAAGTACAATCCACATTACTATGGTAGATCAATTGCAAAGCGACCCTTGCTTACCTTAATTATAAATGTGATCTACTTAGGAAACCCCATAAGAAATAATCAGCAATCAATCGACTCATAGGCATCCTTACCCGGTTATGCCATACCCTGCACAATATAAATTCCAATGCATGCAATAAATAATGCAACTAGCATTTTAATCATCTTAGTGATCAATCATAGGCGAGTCAATCCACATGCAATCTTACTAGGTATGACATACCCTGCACATTAAATCTTAGCACAATACACGCAATGCACATGGCCATTAGATGATGCAATTCATCAATCACATGCGAATCGCATCACAAGCAATCTCACATAGCCATTGCCACATCCTGGCACGTTATCAATTCATATGTGTGTGCCATAAATAATGTGATCACATCATACATAATTGAAACCAATGATGCCATGTTTCTCACACGTTCTTGCATCCACACGTGTTCCAATTATTACTACCCCTCAGGGCTACAATCAAACCCCTACTAGTGTCTACTAGCATAACTAGGCATTACCCTCCCCTGTAAGGCACGACGACGTAAGGGACCCCCGCCCAAGACGGCATTCCCGAAGGAGCATAGGCCCAGCTTCTACCGCGACTTCGCATCCGAACCCCTGCCGAGTTTCCGATAAATCGGAATATCACCTCCCTAAACTACGGTCGGGATAGTGGGTTCAACTTAGTGATCACGCAAGCATACCACCACAATCCACTTTTTATCTTTAAGCATTAGCCAATGAACACATGCTTGCATATAAAACCTCAAATCATTTTCTTATAAAAGCGGTCCATTTCCAATGTCCCTCAAACAAACCATTTTCCTCTTTTTTTTGTGAAAACCACACGATTCATAAGGATGTTCATGCAATGACACATCCAATTCACCTCATAAAATCAAAGCACATGAAATTATTCCATTTTTCACTTCCGGATGAACAATGCACGTGAACAATACCGCGTGAACAGTGCACTATGAATAGTGTAATTACAAAATTTACTTATTAATAAATTAAATTCATAAATTAAACCAAACATTAATTAAAACAATTAATCAATCCATTTAAACTAAACATGCTTAATTAACACATAAACCACAATTAAGCACAATAAGCAAAAAAATTAACCTAAACTAATCTTAACCATCTAACTAACCACCTATCTTAGGGCTAATACTACTTAATTAAACCCGCTAAACTAGCATTAACCCTAATTAAACTACCCTAAGCAAGTTTAATGGAACTAATCGAGGGATTAGAATGAAAACTCACCCGACAACGATTTTGATGACACGAGCACAATGGTGGTGGTGAGGGCTACACACAACCACTTCCAAAACGTCATGGAGGCACTCGGCAAAAATGGGTCTCGGTGGAGGCGGTTTCCAGTGGAGGTGAGAACCGTGAGGGAGAGAGAGAGGTGCGGCTTGGGCAGCCCCCGATGGGTGGCACCACAACAGCACGGCAGCTCCAAAACAGTGGCAAGGCGGCCAAGATTGTAGGTGAGGGTGGTCCAGTTGGTCAAGGGGGCATCCAAGGGGAAGAACCATGGAGAAAACAAGAGGAAAAGAGATAAAATGAGGGAGAAAAAGTGAGGAAGAGAGGAGAAATGTGGGAGTGTGGGCTGCACAAAGGGGAGGTAGAGAAATGAGGAGAGATAGAGGAAGAGAGAGAAAGAGCAAGAAGCCAAGTCCAATTTCCCTTTCATAACATCATTTCCCTTCATAATTTCCTTGACTTTCTTGGCTTTTTGTCCCCAATAATTCAATGCATCTTCTAGAAGGGGTAAAATGGTAATTTCTCAAAGTATAGTATACCACGCTACGCGTATACGGGCTTGAATAAAATTGGTTTGGGCTCAAATTGTGGAGAAATGGGCTAGAAAATGCAATTGGGCTCAAGGCTTAAAGTTGGGCTCACTTGGGCTTGGTGGGCTTGGCTTGGGGCCCACTTGGCCGAACCTGAATGGGCGCAAGGCCCATTGGACCTTCGTGTGACGTCCTGAAATTCGAGCTCTTTTAGGGATGAGTGAACGTGAATTTCGCCAATGCATTGTCGGTTGATTCCGCTCGGACCCAATCATTTCCGAGATACTGACCTTGAGGGGAAAGGCTACTAAGGACAGAACTTGTGCGACTAAAGAACTTGACTTGGAAAAAAGACTCGACCATGAGACTTGCGTAAGGACGATCCTGTAGTCATGCAAGCCGATTTCAGAGATGAATAGAAGTCAATTCGCGGACATAAATAATGGGACGACAGGTAATTCCGTCTACTATTATTGAACCCGCGAATGACCATATGTCGATCATTGATAATCGTGTACTTTGAAATAAGAATCTATCCTTCGCAATTTCATGTCGTCAAGGACATCTATGTGTCGAGAAGTCTTGAACATTGTTTAACACAAGTCAGTTATGCGTGAATCCTTGAAGTTGCCTGTTAGTCTGAATTATACCAAAATGACATTTTGGCGAAATTGACAAGGCATGAAAATCCAAGATTGGACTTTGAATTTTCAAAAACGTCCGGGATGGACTTTTGGATGATGCTTCCTTAACAGTCGACAGTGTCGGTTGAGCCGAGTTCTTGGGAAAGGGATTTTCGGATCGAGGAAACGAGCCTACAAGGACGTGGGTTGGGCAAGAGTAGTGTGGGCCACACGCCCAAGGCGGGATGGCCACCGTGGAAGACCGAGACAAACAAATGAGCCCGTTGGACCAAATCGAGCATTTACCCTTCCGAGCCCGTTGTCTAAACCTGAGCCAATTCGAGCCCAACAAATTCCCGAGCCCATTCATATTCATTTTCCAGCCCATTTCCTAGGCCTGTCTTTCACTTTCAGCTCAAGGGCACATTGGAAAATGTGCAAGGTGGAAATGACCAAAATACCCTTGGATATTTTGAAGAAAAGTCAAAAGAAGAGAGAGAAGATGATGTCACTTGCTTGGGGGAGTGTAGAAGGCATTTAATGGCATTGAAGGGGTCATCTAGAAGCCCTCACTCTACTCTCTCTCTCCCCTCTTTAGCCTAGAAAATCGCAGCCCTCTCTCCCCTTACTTCTCCTTGCATTTCAGCAGTTTCTATTTTGGACCTCTCACCGAAATTGGAGTTGTTCGCTGTCTTCCCGGTGGAATCTCGGGCTGAGCCACCTATCAATCTGATCAGCACAGGAAATCCATACCAGCTACGTTAGCAGATTGCCAGAACCAGTCATCGGCCGTCCCATACGACGGCCTGAAGTCGGTGGTCCTCCGTCGGTCACTGTGCAGCACCTCCTGTGCAGCTTCGATTTTTCTTCCGTTTCTCTCCATTTTTGGCCTACCCACTGCCCACACCAGCCACACATAACTCCCCATTGACCCCCTGGAACCACCAGCCATCGGCCATTAGCTCGCCGGAGCTCCGGCCAGCCCGTTTTAGCTCCGGTCATCCCGTTCCTCCTGTGCAATTAGTTTTTCCAGTTTGCAATGGGGATTCCGAGTTTGTTGCTATTGTGTTTAGCCCAAGACCGCCTTGGATCATCATGGTAGAGGTCCCCAGGTATCGGGTTCATCGTCGTCATCATGTCCATGTCGCCGACCCACTTAACGGGTGAGTTTAGCTCCTAAACCCTATTTAGTGCCTAAACTTGCTTAGGGTTGGGTTAATTAGTGCTAAGGGCTGATTAGGGTGTTTAATTAAGTGCATTAGCCCTAAGATAGGTGATTAGATAAATGGTTAAAATTAACTTAGCTTAATCTTACTTATTTATGCTTAATTGTACTTAATTAGTCTTAATTATGTGTTTTGTGCTAATTAATCATGTTTTTCCTTAATTGATTGATTAATGTGATTAATTTTTTAATTTATTGATTAAATTAATTTATTGCATTTAATTAAATGATTATTTAATTATTTAATTTTCGGAATTTATTTATTTAATTATTTTTAATTTCTGAATTTAATTATTTATTTATTAAATTCGAAATTACTGTTCATCCGGAAATTAAATTGTGTAATTTCATGTGCATTGATCATATGAAGTGAATTGGATGTGGCATTGCATAAACATCTGCTTGAATCGTGTGATTTTCACAAAAGAAAGAAAATGGTTTGTCCGAGGAATACCGAAAATGGACCGCCTTTATAAGAAAAAAAGTGATTTGTCCGAGGGACACTGGAAATGGACTGCTTTTATGAGAAATGTGGGAAAAATGGTTTGTCCAAGGGACATTGGAAATGAACCGTTTTTATGAGGAAGGACTTGAGATTTTAAATGCAAGTGTTTGTGCAAGTATGTGTGCATTGATTGCGATAGTTCGAATTATTGAAGGGAGGGCACGGAAGGGCACAGTTGCGCCTCTGCAAAGGAAGGGCGCCATAGCGTCGTAGCGCCTTGGAGGGTATGGAATGGCACGGTTGCGCCTTTGCAAAGGAAGGGCGCCGTAATGCCTCGACCTGCACGGAAGGACACGATTGCGCCTCTGCGGAAGAAGGGGGTCGTAGCGCCGTTGCACCTCGGCCCAATGGAACATGTGTGGATACCAAAGTGTACGAGAAACATTGCATCATCAGTTTTGATTATGCATGAGGTGATCATATCATTATTTATGGCACGCACGCATGAATCAATAATGTGCAGGGTGTGGCAATGGCCATGTGAGATCGCTTGTGACGCGACTCGCATGTGAATGGTGAACTGCATCATCTAACGGCCATGTGCATTGTGTGTATTGTGCTGACATATAACGTGCAAGGTATGATATACCGGGTAAGGTTGCAAGCGAATCGGTTTTTGATTGTTGATTGACCCTGCTTGTTATTTTATTGCTGATTGCTGGTTATTGGGGTTGGGTTGCGTGAGGGGTGGTTCTGGAGAGATGCCCGAGTTTAGTTGGCGTATTAACCGAGGCTTAGGGGAAGAACTCGCTAAGATTTTATCTCAACCCGTCATGGTTAACCTTTTTCAGACCTTTAGAATGGCACACCCACAGTGGAGAATCCTGCCCCCGCTCCACCAATGATTAACTTAACGGAGCCTAGTCTGATGGGTCCGAGTGACCTTGGTGCTGAACCCGAGAGTTCATTTTGTATAGCTGGATTGGCCTAGTTTCTTTTTGGCTTGGCTTAGAGGATGGATCGGCCCCTTTTGTCGGGCTTGTAATTCGAAAGACGATCCTTTGTTGGTTAATCCAGTAAATTATATAAATGAGTAATTGAAGTTTCAAATGTCCATCCCTCTATCCCTGTTTGATTTTTTGATTGTTTGTTTAGACTGGGGATGGTCCATCTTCCGCTTACGTATAATGAAAGATTAAAATGAATGGTCGTCGACGAGTCCTGGGGCATCGCTTTCAATTGACCATGGTAAGGGGTTGTCGCGTGCTCGGGGTTCGGGGCGTGACACTTCGGTTGGTCCATCTCCTCTTGGTTCCAATTTCTCGGCCTGTTGAATCATTTTCCGATAATTTTCAGGCTTACCGATAAATTCAAGAATTAATTAGGTAACGTCCAATATTTTAGTCTCAAAATCCCTGAAATTTCAATGCTTGAAACCATATTGAAATTCATGGTTAATATCGATCAATCGTGACTTTAGTATGACCTAACTATCGAGGGGCGTTTAGGAGTTCTCACGTGTTTGACCCGTGGTTGATAGCTTTTCAATCCACAATCATGCCTATTCAAATCAGGGTGATTATCGATTGTCATGTAATCATGAGAGATTAATTGCTCACAACGTCGTTCGCAATTAATATCGAAGTTGTGCAGAATCACCCGTAATCAAACCTCATATTTCTACCAAATCGTTTTATTTTTGTTCACTAATTGGACTGTAATAACGTGGTATCATCCCCCTTTGATCCTTACGGTCGAGCAGCCTATCCTTGATTGATTTCACTGGTCATACGCGTATCGATCTTTAATTGCCTTTCCAACTAGTTAGTTAACTCATGAAGGGCCAGCTTAAAGTAAACATTGATAAAATAACCATTTCATATACCCCGAGATGGGTCAAAATTCAGGATATCATGGGGCAGCTATGTATGAAATAGATGATTATGTGACAAAGAAAGTAAGGATGACTTAGGAAACAAGAAGAGAGAGAGAGAGAGAGAGAGAGAAAAGTGGATAGTTGTTTATATGATGAGTGAGTATGAGAGAGAGAAAGAGCCCGTTTGGTTTGGTTTTGGGCAAATGTTCTTGGGAAATGTAAAAATCTTTGGACTAAAAGGGTTTTCTAAAATGCAAATAACATTTGATAAATTGTAATTTTAAAATACATTGTGAAATAACTTTTGCTTAAATGCCGTTTAGTAACAACTATAATTTGCAAAAGACTTTTGCTAATTTTTTTATTAAAAAAATTTTAAATATATATTTATCTAGCCTCCAATGGCTAGATTTGGCCACCAAATAGCCTCACCTGAGGTCGCATGACCTCTGGCATCGTTGTGGTCGCCACCCTCCGACGGCAATCACTGGGGTTGAGTGACCCCTCAGGCAACAGTCACCGACACAAACAACCCCTTGGCGAACGGTTGTCAATCTCCATTCGCTTCTCCGAAGAAGATGAACAATAGCAACAAGACTTGTATTCTAAAGATGCAACTTCCTAAAAGACCTTCAAACCAACTTTGGGCTAGAGGCCCTTAGAACCCCTTGAAAATACTATTACATCTAGTCAAAGTCCTCCAAAAAGTTGAAAAACGTGTTTATATTTGGCCAAGGTCCCTTAGAGCTCGAAAGCCCCTTTTCAAAATCAAACCAAATGAGGTCCAAAAATGGTTTTTTAAAAACTCTAAAAAAGAGACAAAAGGTGTTTTCGCATGTATAGATAGATAGGCGTGTATGACACGTCTTTAATAATTAATTTGGTATTCACGAGGACTATGTTCTCTGTAAAAGTTTGTCCAAGAAACGTACACGATGCTCCAAACGAGACCAAAAGCAGACGGTTGGACAACATATACAATTTCAGAACCTTCAGAACCAAGCCGCCATCGTTTGTCCTCATAAGGTGATGTTTATCACATTGTTTGGTTGGAAAGCACGACTTAAACCGACCAGTCCATTAAAGCGACTTGGAAGCAACACATGGCCGCGTAATTTGGTTCTGAGTGTCGGAAGGTTGTCTACATTTTGACTGGCAGTTGCAGCAGTGAAAGACTATGGTTGGATCTTCTTCTACCACTTAACGAATAATGCAAATGTTGAGGAAAAAAAAGAGTGGAGGACAAACTAGCCATTGTAATTAGAGCTAATGAAACATTCTGATATTTTTCAAGTCACGAGGGCTTGGCTCAATGGATTTAGTCCAAATGCCATGAATTTCGTGTTCAAATCTCAATTAACTCAATTAATAACTTCGTGTCATGTCCATACCCTAGAAGTGAAGTCTGATTAAACTCGCCTTGGTAAGACAATTTAGATGCATTGATGGGGACTATTCAAACTGAAGATTTGAATACCGATATTCTTTACAAAGGAAGTTATTTTCTTTTCTGTTAAGGAGAAACCGAATTATTTTCACAGCACTATAAGCATTGCAATTGATCCAAACCTTGACAGGGTGTCGATAGATGTTGTATTTTGATTAAGAGGTTGATGCAGAGCAAAGCACGATAGAGGGAAGAAGAGAAAAGAGGGGAAGGGTCAAGTTGCAACAAGCTGAGAAGAAATTGAATGCTAGTCTAGCGTTGAATATATGGGTTATTATTTTTTTTCCAATACAATTTTCTTTCAGAAGTTTAAACGTATGAAAGAGCTAGGAATGGGCTAAGAATATACCATAGACAATAAAATTGTAAACATATTACACTTTTACCAATTCAGTCCAAAACTTTTTAATTGTATCAATTAAGTCCAAAACGTTTTCACACTTTGTCAATTGAGTCCATCCAATCAATTTTAACAATAAATTCCTAATGTGGATTATTGCCATCTTACGTGGCATGGTCTAGATTAGCCAAAATTGACATTGATGTTGACAATTTTCAACAATATTTTAATATGTTTTCAATTTTTTATTTTTTATTTTATTTTTCCTTTTTTTCTTTTTTTCTTTTTTTTTTTTTTTTTTTTCCTTCCCTTCTTCCTCCTCTAGCCAGCATCACCAGTTGATTGAAGGATCTGTCTCTCTATCGACGGTTGCTTGGTCTATTCATTTATCTGACTATTATGAGGCCAAACATTGCTCACTGTGTCAACATCCTAAGTCAATTTATGAATGCACCATGCCAACCGCATTTGGATGCAGCACATCATCTCCTATAGTATCCAAAGGCTACTATAAGTTGGGACCCAAATAAAAATGAACTCCAATTCATAGCTTATTGTGATTCAGATTGGGCTAGTTGCCCAATGACTTGCCATTCAACAATTAGGTATTGCATTTTATTTGGTGATAACCCCATTTCTTTGAAAACCAAGAAGCAAAGTATAGTCTCATGCTCTTCTACTAAAGTGGAATGTTGTGCAATGGTAATAACTACTTTCGAAATTATTTGGTTATCATATCTCTTACAAGATACTAGCATGCCTCCCCAAGCCCCAGTTTTCTTACATTGTGATAACCAAGCCACCCTCCAAATTGCTACCAGCAAAGTTTTTTCGCAAATGAACAAAACATATTGAAATTGATTGTCATTTCATTCGTTAAAAAATTGAAGCCGACCTCATTGCTTCATTGAAGATTGGTACAGAATCATAAGTAGCTGCCATGTTTACCAAACCACTAGACCAAGATCAATACAGGCGGCTAGCTACTTTTCAAGTTGGGTGCCCATAACCTACATGGGCCAACTTGAGGGGGAGTTTAAGCATAATCATATGCCAATATGGCATCCATATTTCATGAGTTGTTTCATTCAATCTTCCGGTTGTACTTACCATAACTATATGAGTAGATTTAGGAAATATAATTGTGAATGGTGTATAAATATATTCAATTAAAATACAAGAAATATTGAATGGGTTCACATTGGATTCTTCCATTGTGTATCCTTTCTCGTATTAACAGCCCTCATCACTTGCCCCCAGTTTCAGTTTAGTCAGGAAAACTAACAGGTGTAAGAGTGAACGGCTTCCACAGATTTCCCCTTGTTGTCCCTACGGATTAATGTGGAGCCTATGGAGAAAGCCAAGATGGCATACATTTTGGACTGTTGGATTTAGTGGTCCATATCTTCACCGTCGAACATTGATGTAACTCACAGCAATCGCATCAGATTCTATTCTACTACAGAATATGCGCAAATCTCCTCTTCCGAAATCAAATCCATCCCCTTTTCTTCTACTTCGAATCCTCTTCTACGGCGACAGAACGGTTGGCGTAAGCACTCGGCCAACATTGTGGCTCCCACACGTCATCTTCATCTGCCGGGCTTAGGCCCACTAATCGCCTTCTTCCTCATGGTGTAGATTCACTGTGCCACCCAGGACCTCCATGCCGAAGATCCCCACGACCTCCAGCGCGGCCGGGGCTGAGGACCCTCGGGCAAGATCCTGGATGACCTCAAGGAGAAACACCCAATTCTAGGTAACTCAATTTTGACCGTGCTGACCGCAGGGAGTTGGCTTACGCTATCTAAGCCGGTTACAAAGGCATCTCCAAGAGCATGTTAGGATTCACCACACAATTATAAAGAAAATAGAGAGTAAAAGCGAGAAAGAGGATTTGAGGTATAAGGTTTTATCTTGGTTTTCCCTTAAACTAGGGTTACGTCTAGTGGAGGACTCTACTATAATTAGCACCTGCACATATCTATTACATCCCTCAATTACAAAAGAAAGAGTATATATATATGGTTGCTATTTATGGGTCCATATCGAAACTATTTATAAAAAATGTGCTCAAACTATAAAAGCCCTCTTACACTACAAGGGTGCTGCCTCTTATGATTCCTATGCCATCTTATCGATGGAAAGTATAAATCACATTCCGATAGAGCATTTAGTTGCCGACTTGGGTTTCTATACCTTTCCCGTCTAGGTGGCATGTTCTGTGCCGGTTAATCTTCTACCGGGTCAAATTACGCCCGACGCCATTTGGTACGTGATAGGCTTCATTCTTGTCCTTCACCGGGCTAACAAAGTATACTCCGCGGCGGTCTTCATGAACATTCATAGGCGGACTCAGGGGGCTGGCGAGAGAGGCTGGCGGCAGTTCCTCCTTCGCACCATGGGGCCCCTTTCATCTCTGAGTGTGCAATGGGGGTCGTGTTGGAGTGCTTTGTCCTCAACAGACACATCCCCGTGTTAAAGCATTAACATTCATCCCTGCCGCTTCCAGGTTGGTATGCACCGAGTTCCTCTTTCCTCCCTGGACAAACTCCTCCATAAAACCCGAACCCGCCTCGACACCACGACCTCTTGTTCCGCCATTGAAGTTCAAGACGGAAAAAGATACAATTGAGCCCCACTGCCGAGGTTTTTGTAATTCTTCTGTCATGGATGGGGAAAAGTGTTAGAAAAGTCATAGACCTATCATATTGATGCCAATTTAATCATAAACCTTTTAATAGTGTCAATTTAGTCTTAAACATTTTGACTTGTTACTAATTCAGTTCTAAACGTTTTGATGGTGTCAATTTAGTCATAACATTTTCAAACTAGTGTCAAGTTAGCCCTAAACCTTTTAATTTGGTGTCAATTCAATCATTCCAACTAATTTTGACCAGATTTCATTGACATGGATGCTAGATGGCTTATGTGACACTGCGCCAACATGGATTATTTTTAATAATTTTTCAATTATTTTTTTTTCTTCTTTCTTTCCTTTTTTTTTTTCTTTCTTTTTTCCCTCTCCTCGCTTTCTTCTTCCTCTTGGCAGTGACCGACCGATAGGCGATGGTGGGGCCTCGCCTAGGCCAAGGCGAGAGCAACCCTAGTGAGGCCAGCCCTTGCCTAGGCCAAGGCCACTTCACTAGGCAAAGGCAATGCCCAACAAGGTTGCCCAAGCGCGAGTCAGCCTCATCCTGGTTAGGTCAGACACACCCTTGCCAGGCGAGGCCAACCCACCCGGCCACCTCTTAAAGGAAGAAGAAATGGAGGAGGAGAGAGAAAAAAAAAAAAAAAAAAAAATCGAAAATTTATTAAAATGTTATTAAAAATTGTCCACGTTAGCATCGGTGGTGCCACATCAATGAGTCGGCATCCACATCAGTAAAATCTGACTAAAATTACTCGAAAGGATTGAATTGGCACCAAACTAAAAGGTTTATAATTAAATTAGCACTAGTTCAAAAGGTTTAAGACTAAATTTGCACCATTAAACGGTTTATGACTGAATTTTCATCAAATACTAAATTGGCACTATTAAAAGGTTTAAGATTAAATTGGTACCGATACAAAAATTTTAAGACTTTTTTGACACTTTTCCCGTCATGAATGTGTTTTTACCATCAATGTGGAAACGGTATGTCCCACCATCAAGATTCAAGACTAAGTGACCGAAGCATCAAATATTATTATGATAAATAGAGAGCGTATAGAGCATAATTTTTTGGGAAAAGTCACAAAAAATCCCAAACTATGTTTTGTGATATAAAAAACCCAAACTTGTACATGTATGACACATTTATCCCAAAAAATTCTCTGTAACACTGAAAACCCTAGAATTATACATGTATGACATATTTATCCCAAAATATTTTTTTATTACATCAAAAACCCCAAAATTTTTCCTTCATGTGACACTAATTTTTTGAGGTAAATGTGCTACACAGCATCACAACCTCCCACAATGATGATCGGTGTCAGGAGAGATGAAGTTTCAAGGTATTTGCTTATGAACTTGCACTCGAGCCATGTCGATCAAAGGCGCCATCATCTCTTTTCAATCTTGACCCATTGAGTTTGAGGTCTACATGAACATGGATTCTCCCAAATCTATACCCTGTGCAACAACGAAAAAGTGTCGTGACTCATTCCCATGCACACAACGAAGAGGAAACCGGACATGAGACATGAGTAGTAATCGAAGTTCGATCAAGATGTTTTATAGCTCATCGGAAAGCTCATCAAGTCAGCTTTGAATGTTGTAAAGACATTGAACCCAATCGTGCACGTTTTCAAGCTGAAACAAAGACATCTTTTGGATCACTCATTTTGTTACTTGAAAATCACGGATTAAGTCCAAATGTCAAATCAAGCCAAATCAAACCATAATCATCTAATCAAATCCATTTCTAAACATCTCAGACCATCGTAGCAGCCATGAACTTCATAGAATCAATCCTAAGTATGAGCTCTAGCCCCAATTGTCTAGTGCAATCTCGCTTCATTGAGCTTGAGTTTGAGGATCCTACCTTCGTTGAAGTTTTGTCACCGAAATGGACTTAAACGATGCGAGACTTGAATGCAGCAACCACAGCACCATCAAGGGGACATCGGAGGAGATTTCAGTCGCCAGAACGGAGGAAATCGGCGCCATTCTGGCGCCGATCCTGGTCTGGACAGAACCAGTCCAAGTTGGACCGCTTTGCATGCCGTGGAGGAGATTGGCTCATGCAGGCCAATCGAGGGAGCTTCGAGGGAGGTTCGAGGGGATCACCAGCCATCAGATCGTCAAGGAGAGACGGAGGGAGGTCGAAGGAGGTGATAGCAGCGACGGCACCGCTGGTGGAGCTCCAATGAGGGCAAGATAGGTGGTGGTTTTGGGCAGTTAGAGTAATGGTTAGAAAGAGAGAAGGACGGGGAGAGAAATGGAGGGAAAAGAGAGAGAAAAGAGAGAAAAATAAGAATTTAGAAAGAGAATGCAGCCCTAAAAATGACCTCATCATAAAATTTGGAGGGAAGAAAAACCCTTATATAGTCCCCTATGAGATTAAATCCCAGCCCTTGTTTCGATCCAAGGGCTAAGATCTTATCTCACTCTTAAATTCAATCTCACCCCTTGAATTAAGCAAATGCTGAATATTTTTAAGGGCTAAGATGTCATAATGAATGGATGAGATTTGATTGTGAGATTAGGGCATTTTTGCAATTTTCTAGGATTTTAAGGGAAATTTTGAAAAAATTCCAAAACTTTGGGGCAAATTTGCAATTTTTGAAAACTAAGAGCATGAGAGGCTTGACCATTTGGTGGGCCACCCGTGGTGGTCACCGGGGTCAAAAAATTGGTAGGAGGAGGGCCGAACCAGCCACCTCCCGTTGGAACCAGCCTCCTCCTGTTGATGGGCGATCAAACTGGTTAAGACCCCATGGGGCAACTCGGTCCTATTTTCCCTCAAATTTTTGAAAGTTAGTCCTTAGGAGACTAAGTTGTAAAGAAATCTTGCTATTCGTGGTCCAATTACAAAAGAAATATCCAATTTTGATCTAATTAAGCCAATTAAATCATGAAAATCCAATTTCATGACTTTTTTTTTTAGCCTAATTGTCTAATTATTAAGAAATTATTGGACTCTTGTTATGGGTACACCAAATTAGACTTTCCTAGGCTAAATTGGGGCAATTTTATCAAATTGTCTAACTAAATTTGCAAATTAATCAAAATTGAATTTAATTAAAATTGCAAGACACTTATTAACATAATTATCCATGCCTAGGGAGACCTATTGCATTCAAGTTGACCTTAAATGGATGACATGACCTTAATGTGAAAATTAAATTAAGGGCCAATGTTGAAATTGAACCTTGATTTATCAAATTAAACCTTAGTAATAAGTAGGTCAACTTGAATTTCATGAATTGGAGCTCCACAACACTATTTTCTTAAAACCAAGTAAGCCAAATTCCCCAAATTGACAAGTTGGCGAATGAATTTTCCAAAATTGACTACGAATTTGGACTTAACTCACAAAATTAAATACAATTGAAGTATTTGTTCACAAATCATGTTGAATAGATCCTAACCCCTAAATGGGGGCCAAAAATATCAATTCACATTTCGCCTTACCCGATCATGACATTGATTGGACAAGTGAATGGATAATTATCTCTAGATCAAATTCCGTAAAAGAAACTAAGGCTAATTATGACTAGAATAAAAGTAATTTCATTTTTGGTTGATTCCAAACCTAAAATCAAAAGATTCAAAAAATGAGATTCTTAATCGATTTTCATAAAATTCCCGTTGCCAAAGTCAAATTTGAAGATAAAATGAAGTGATTTGATGATTTCTGTATTTTTCAATTTTTTTTTTTTGTTAAAGATTTGACCAAAAGTCAAACCCTAATTAACTTTTCATTAGGAATTCGATTTTATGGTCAAATCTTTGGATTTTTCCAAAATTTTCATTCTAAAGTGAAATTAAACTTAAAAAGAATTTTTTTTGTGCAAAAAGCCAAAATTTGACTCTAGTTGACTAGAAAGTCAATATAAAAGTCAACCATTTAACTTTTTAGGTTTTTACATGAAACGGATAGGAAATTGCTTCATAAGCTTAGGCCAACAAGGAAAATTGAAAAATGATACTTTTTGTTCGAAATAGGGCTCCGGTGCAATCAAAAACCCCTAATTCGAGTTTTTATATTTATCAACGCGTCAATTAAAAATTAGTTGTCAATACCTATACAAAGTTTTTAGTGTCACAAAAAGAAGCTTAGGGTAAATGTGCCACACTATATAAGTTTTGATTAAACATATCAAATATATACAAGTCTCGGGTTTTTTATGTTATAAAAAAAAGTTTGAGATAAATATGTTACAGTGAGCATAATTTAAAATTTTTAGTCACTTTTACCCAAATTTTTAACATGCTAAGATTCTCACCAACTCTCCAATCCACCAAACAAAATGGGAAGAAAGATCATGAAAAACAGAAAAAAAGCGAAAAAAATTGTCCAAAACAACAAGCTACAACGCGATGCCCGAATGGAGGTTACAAAAAAGCCATACGACATATGTATTCTCTAAAAATCTTAGAAGAAAACGATAAGAAAGCACTACATTTCGTTGCCGACACCATAGAAAATTCACAGACGAGCCACAAATCCCTTGATTTCTGGGCATTCCCTCCCATCTCATCTCCCTCCTCTCCATCCTCCCATCACTAACTCCAAGCACCTCCTCATCTCACCTCCCTCGACCAGGCCTTGCTCGTTCGGTGTCACCTTCACTCCAGTCCTCCACGCGTCTGGGACGAGCTGCTGATCGCCCCACTGGGGGAATGTCACTACCTGCAACCCGCAGACCAAGCTCTTCAATCTCTGATTAAATTCTGGCGTAATTTGCGTTTGTACAGTCATGTTCAAATCAAAGCCACGAGTTCCTTTTGTTGGATGTATGCCCTAAAGCTTCTATGTAATAGTTACATATTAGGGATTTCAGTTGTACTATCATCATTATTATTTAATTAATGGCAATGACGTATTCATTCATTTGTCCAATTATTTTATGAATGATTCCATAAGATCGATTGTAACTAGACCTATTCTTGAGGCGTCAAGAATATTGCGGAGTTCATAGTTAGACTGAATCTTTAAACTGTTCTGGTCAATGGATTATTGAGTGGATATTTATAATCTGTTGAGACCGTGTGTTCTTAACTTCACCATTAAGTATTGGATACTTAAGGGAATGATGAGTTGCAAGTCATTAGGTATTATGATACCTGAGTTAAAACACAAGGTGTTTGTATTAGACAAATTCACTGAACGTGACGTATATAGAACGATTAGCAACATGGAAGCTTTTAGCGCAGTCAATGTCTAATTGTTCATGCTTTGGTCTTGTGTAAATAATCCTTAGACCTGAGGTACAGTGTTAACTTGTGTATCGAACAACTATGGTTCACGGGTGCACATAATGCCGAGTCATTGATCCGTCTTTATACTTGATGGTCATAGTTTGTTCATATACGAAGTTGCACGTGTACGCAATATGGAATCTGTCTCCTTGTTACATACAAGGTATTATAATGATGTCCTATGCAATCTAATTGTGACAATGTATTGAAATCCTCGGCCGAGGTTGTAACCGAGAATAAATTATTTATGTCTCAAATAAAATACATGTCAATTAGATTTGTGCATATGATCGAATTGGTGACTTGACAAATATTCCATGGTCTTTGTTCGATCGGGACATAGTAAGACGGAGGGATTAAATTACACTGTAGCCAAAACCGACGGAGTTCATTATGTTCTTAAAGCATTCACACTATCTGGGTAGCCATGACATATTGCTAGATGTCAATCATGGCTTGTAGGACCCAAAGATTAATCGGGACAATTAATTCTTTTGGGAAATACTAATGTGTTAGTACAAGTCTTACTACCAGTTTAGTGATGAACCTAGGGATGTCACACACCATAACCAATTAGGATAACGTAGAACGAGAGAGAAATAATTTTGCAAATGTGTTTGCAAATTACTACGATCGCATTAGTCGACATGAAATTAAATTAAAAGTGATTTAATTTAATTTGTATTATAGTCACGAGCCTACGTGCATATGATGCACACGCATGCCTAAAGTGGATGCACGTTAATGTACCTCAAATACGCACATAAAGTTATGTCTTCTTTTTATTTAATTTTATATTAATTAAAAGATGCACACGGTCAACAATTGTTGCTGACCGTGTGCAACGCACATGTGATGTGCGAAATGTTTCTTTTTAATAATAAAAAAAAAAAGGTATATATGTGGGGCATGATGGTCAGCAACCGTTGCTGACCATCATGCATGATCCTCATGCATAAACCCACAACCAGCGACGGTTGCTGATCGTGGATCATGGGTGGTTACCGATCGTGGGTGGTTACCCATGATCGGTTCTATAAAAGGCGCGTGTGTTCGTTTTTCTGCGCGCACGTATGCAAAAACGAAAAGAAAAAGAGAGAAGAAAAGTTTTTCTCTCATTTGGGCTGTGGTTGATAATACTAAGGATACGAAGGAATATCTCCACGAAGTTGCTAGCATAATCGTAGTGGTGATTATCCGCAAGTTCTCTCTTCGTTCGATATCCGTTGGTGGTGTGTCTGAACTAGAGGTCCGACGTTTGTGGGGCTCGAACTGAAGAACATTTGGACCAATTTGTTTAAAGCGCGCTTCGAGAAGTAATTCGGTCAACTCTCTTCTTATAACCAGATTTTTGATTAAAACGCACGAACAACGCCTTTGGAGATTCATGTATAGAAATATTTCATCCTGTTTCCGCTGCGTTCATATTAAATTGCCTTTACATGATACATGAAATCCCATCACCTTTTGTCTATGATATCTCTTGTCCAGAATTGGTGTAGAACTCCAATTTCCTTAAACAAAATCCAAGGAACGACTCTCGACGAAAGATATTTCATCACGAAAAAACACTCCTGCGAAACATTCAAAATGTTTAAAATGGAAACGGAGCTGCATAATCGCCAAACTTACGACATTTGAGTCATATCACAACCTAGAGAAGGGGACTTTGTAGTATGATTTGTTCCTCTCTCTTTTCTCATAGTCAAACATATGCCGCCTGTAAGTACTTCATTAAATTGACACAAATTATCACCCCTAACTCACTAGGTCCTTCCCTCCTTGCTCCTCGACCACAAGCACCTCGCATGCCATCATTTACAATCTGTCGTCGACACTGTCGCTACCATCATCTCTACTTTCTTTCCATCTCTCCCTTGCTCTCGAAAAGAAATTATATAGCTTCAATCTAAATAGGAGACTCGCATGATCAATTGTTATGATAGTGTTAATCTGATCACCGTTAACTTCTTCTCCATGGACGGCTTGGAAAAGGGGCCGCCAAAGCACTTTTGTTAGCTTGGGCTTTCCCAAACATTTTAGAAACTGGACTAGGGGTCCATCAATTAGGCAATCTTAGAAAACTGAACTTGCAGTCCATCAAAAAGGCATAGCAGATCCTAAATGGAGTCAGTTCATTACTAAATGGGCTCAAAGATCCTTTCTCACCCAAAGACACAATAGAGTTCGTCCATCCCCTGTCAATCATACGTCATAGTATGTTATTTTTAAATAAAGTTATTTTTACCGTCTATGTACTATGCTAATATTTCCACAACTATGCAGCCGTTATTAGTATGCTAAAAGGGCAACATTGTCATTATTAATTTTCTTTATCTTATTTCGGGTTCACATTAATTGGGTTTAATTGAAATCTTATCAATTTGGACCCCATTCTCTGTCCCATCTCATTTTTTGTCTTTGTTGCGGTCAAAAAGGCTACTCTTCCCCCGGGGTGAATCTAGGGTTTTTATCTGGTCAAGGATAATGGTCCTCATTCCAAGACCTTCGACCTCCATTCCAAAATCCATGACAAGGCACGAGAATATTCGGTGGAAGAGGAAGAGAGAGAATGAGAATGTGCTCAAAATTAAGTGACATAATGATGGAGGCGCATAATTAGGTAATTATTCATATAGACAAAAAGGGTAGTTATGTATGAATACGTGAGTACGAGATAAAAGAAAGTAAGAGAAATATCGAAAGTGTGAAAGTAAGAAGAGAGAGAAGGAAAAAAAAAGTGGGTGCTTACTTATCAAATGAGCGAATATGAGAGAAAGGAAGGAAGGGTAATTTACAAAATTTAAAAATAAGACAAAAAATTATTTTGGCTTATTTATGTAGAGATTAATTAAGCAGGGTTCACGTGGATTGTGTTTTTTTATAAAAATTTGTACAAGAAATGACATAATAACAACAAAATGACATTAGAGCAAGACATGTAGGATGCAAGTCGAAGATTTGAAATGAGGCAACTTGACAATTTCCAAAATATCCAAACTTTGAAGCAAAACATGGCCGTATAATTTGCCAATTTGGTTCTGAAATTTGGAAAATTATCTACATTTTGATCGACAGTGCTGGCAGTGAATGATGCAAATGTTGAGGATAAAAAGAGTGGATAAACATGGAAGGGATAATTCATGACTGCATTTCTTTATTTTGTATTTGGAATTCCAATTAAAGACACTAAAACGCTAATGTTCTTCAAGTCATGAGGGGTTGGCTTGATAGACTAATGCTTGGTCTCCACGCGGTAAATTTTGTGTTCAAGATCTTGACATCAACTCAACTAAACCTTGCGTTATCCCTGTACCTTGTAAGTGGAGTCTTGTTCAATTCGTGTATGTCAAGTCAAAGTTTTGAATTCCAATGTTGCTTAAAAGGAAGGTCATTTAATATTTTGTAAAGCCCTGAAATTAAAGGGGATGAATGAAGTCTGAGTATAAGAAGTTGAATGTTAGTCAAGCCCTGAAATTATCTGCTACTTTCGTTTTCCCCTTCCAATAAAAAATATTGTTTTAGAAGTTTTAGCATCTGAGGGGGCAAGGAATAGGCTAAGAATATTCTGTAAAGTATTTTATAGGTATTTGAATTAGTACTGATTTATTTCTTTTGTTTTCATTCACTTTTCTTTCTATAAAAGGCATGGTATACTGTCGAAATGGTATGTCTACACCGAGTGGCCATCATGTCAACGTGCCATCTAAATATGTGATTAAATTTTGATCCAAATGCATCAATTACCCAAAAATAAAAAGTTCCACACATGTGGTAATTGAACTGAGAACTCAATGATGGCAAAGTTGAGAATGAAATATAAATATCAATATGCATATTTTAATTCTCAAAGATTAAAGGTCCATCCCTCGCTCCCTAGTTTCTCTTAAAATATGAAAGGATTGTAGCAATTTCACCGCAATTTAGTATGTTTTCTTAGTTTAACTTGGCATCAAAGTTAACTTACTATCGTTTTTTTATTTTCACTTTTTCAGATTCTAGAATAGGATTAGAACTTTAACTATATCTTTAAGTCAAGGTCATTCCAGAAGGTTTACAGCACAGACTGTCATTTTCTTTTCCATTCAAATCAAGTCTACCGAATTCAAAATACTCAACGTGTTGAATAAACCCGATCAAGATTCCAGCAACTCAATAGACTGGACTGCAACTAGGTCCAAGGGCAAAGTGAAAACAAGCAGGCTTGAAAACGAAAACTCCATCAAAAAACTTAAGTCATCCTAGCTTTTGGACCGACCTGGCCTAATCCCCAAAATTTTCGTGTATACGACTCAAACTTGTCAAATGGGTATCACATACATTATAAATGGACTAGCTTATATTGAATTGATGGATTATAAATTGATCTAAACACAATATGATTGCTAAATGAGTCATGGATAGGTTATAAATGGGTTTTACAACTTATTTAAACCCAAAATATTTCTACAACTCTCTCTTCGGTCACTCTCGCCTTCACTTAATCTAGCACTTACTCACTTCGCGCTCTAACCTCAATTTGGAAATATAAAAATGTTATAATAATATAAGTCGAGTTAGATGTGAGTAACTAGATTTGCATAAAATCTTACTTTATTCTAATTATATTCTTACTTTCAGATTTTTGTCCTACTTTATTGTAGAGCATACTTAAAAATTCGAATCCCTATCTCTACTTTCATTTATGGGAAGAATGATGATTTTATGAACGTGAGTTAAAATATATTAAATAGATTTATTTGAGTCGAATAATTTACAACTCAATTTATCTTTATGACGGGCTTAACGGGCCTTAAATTGACTTGCTCAACAAAAACAGATCCAAATCTCGGAACACGACCGAACCCCACGTTGCGCTTGCCGCGAAACCTCGTTTTTTCAATTACCTGCGACGAGGGAAAGATCCTCGATCGTGTAAAACAAAAGCGAAAAAGGAAACTTCGAACCGAAAGGTGACTTAGAAAAAGGGCGGGGCCCACTTGGGTATTTTCTATACTTTTGGAAAAGCGACCGTCGACACGTCGCCCTCTCCCTCTCCTCTCTCTCTCTCTCCTCGCCGTCCCTCCTCCCCAATCGAATCCAACGCCGCAAGCTAAGTCACAGCTGTCCACAGTCACCGCGTACGGCGGGCGGGGTCGTGTCCACATTAACGCTACCGCACATGCGTAAACATTCTCTTGCAAATTGATTGACAATTAAATATTATATATGTATAACGTGTATATTGATAACGATGTCTTCTTCTTTTTTTCCCTCAAATTATTGCTTTAATTAGCTGTGAAATAATATTGTACCTTTTTAACGGATGAGCCGAACGAGGAAATTGCATTAACCGCGCGACACTATTCGTGGAAGTTTCTTGTTTTATTCTTCCCTTCTCGGCGGAATTACGATACATTTTTCAGAGTAATTACATAAATAGTTCTCCATTTTGGGCTAATGAGTAATATCATTTATGAATTTCTAATTTTTCAATGTAGCCTCCAAATGTTAGCTCATTAAGTAATGTTGTCGTTGAATTTTTAATTTATTTATTGTGGTCCATGAACCTTCAATAAATATTCAATATAATCTCTTTCTCTTAATTCAAATTAGAGGACAATAGCAAACATTTTCATATAGTTCGGGGACTAGACAACTCAAATAGTATTTTTGAGATAAAAGTCAATCTTTATGTTACTTGCAACATAGATGCATTTAATAAGCTGATGTGATTATTCACAAATAAATTAGATAATCTTAGAAAAAGTCAATGACATTGTGATTTTTATAAGCTAATGTGATTATTAGTGGAAAGGTTTAGGTTTTCATTCTAATTAATCTAGAAGAAAGCTCAATGATCTTTTGTATATACCTCATTAAAGTTTAACAATGAGTGGTGTCATTATTCACTTAGAGTATACTCATCAATAGTAATAAATAGAAATTGCTATTTTTTTCTAAATAGATCAATGCAGGTTAGATCATTAATTGGGTGGATCTCACCTACCATCTATTTACTTAAATGAGTTTTACAAGTCAATTTTGTGTTATATGAATTGAAAATAAACATGACCTGATTATTAATTGTGCCAAAATAGGCTGGTACGATTGCTACACAGGCACAATTAATATTAATTCATGAACCTGTGATTTCCATGTCATGTTCGAGTCACGTTTGTCCAAAATTGTAATTAAGCAATATCTAAGTAGAGATTTATTCTTATTTGTTCCTTCTATTTCTCAAAATGATTGAAAATTTGATTTGAAGAATGAGGCAATTAGAACCGAATCAACTTAAAGTTACTATATATGGTGACACATTAAAATTGGAAATACATCTTTTCGGGATTTCGACTTCTATAGTTTCAAGTTGCTATATATGATTGAAAATTAGGTATCATGGCAAAGTTTTTACATAAATAAGTTATAAATCCTGGACTTATTAATGACGGAGCTTCCTTTCCCATTCATTCTTAATATCCAAACGCTATGTTTTCGATTTTGATATATACTTATTTTCTTTGCACAAACTTTATTAGACTCATACCTAAGAAAATGTAAGTAATCTAGAGAATTGATTAGGAGCACATTGGATCTAGAGCTTCGATCAACTTTAAAAATTTTATTGACAAATATATCGATTCCATAACATTTCATAAAGATAATAGATATGTGGAAGAGAAAAATGTAGAATTTCTATGTATCACACATATATCAATATAAATGAACAATCCTAAAAAGTACGAAACAAGAAATATTCTAGTCATTTCTAACACAGGAAAATATCCTAAAGAAATATTTCCAACACATCGCAATATGGCAAAATTACAAATACAATTATGACGGATAGGCATTGCTTTCTCTCACGTTAAAATTTAAAAATGGAAAAGTGAGTTGCTTAACGATTATTAAGTAATTGAACTATTTTATGCATATTCATGTTGCATCATGTAGAATAAAATTTAGAGAAGTGCATTTATTTTCTCAAATAAAGATTTAAAGTAAATATTATTTTAAATTAGAGTCGAAAGTGACCAAATTATCTTAAATAAGGATTTGAAATGGTTAAATCACCTCAAATAAGGACTTTGGTCTAGCCAGTGACTATTCTGATTATCGATGGAGGGTATTAATCAAAAAAAAATTCTAAGTATATTTCTAAATTTTTAAATTTCTTTTCTTTTCCTTTTTTTCTTCTTTGTTCCTCTTCTCTCCTCGATCATCGCCGTGCCTTGTTGATGATCGGTAGAGGTCGCTACCCTCAAGCGAGAGTGGTCCTCCCTTAGTTGGAGAAGAGTCGCCCTCGCTTAGGTGGGCATAGTGAGGACGACCCTTGCCCAACATTGGCAAGGCCAACCACCCTTACTCAAGTCCAGTGACCTTTGCCACAACTGGCGGAGATAAGAGGGAAAAAGAAAAAGAAAAAACAAAAAAAAGGAAAAAAAGAAAAGAGGAAAACAAATTATATAAAAGTAAAAGATGAAAATGTCATTCAATAAATAATATTAGACTTTTTGAAACTGACATGATCACTTCGTATCATTATTTGAACCAAGTTTTACTTCATGTTCTTATTTGAAAAAAAAAAAGGCATTTTGAATTCTTATTTAAAATAAGATTTAATTTATATTCGTATTTAAAAAAGTAAAAACACTTTAAATCTTTATTTAAATTTTTTCTCAAAATTGATGTGCAATGCTGTTCCCGTTGGGCTGAATTCGAATTACGAATTACGAATCTTTTTATATGTGGTCAAATCAATTATCTGTCCGACCCAAAAAAGAAAGAGAAAAGGAAAAGGAAAAGGAACTATCAATTATCTTATTTTTCTTTCCTTTTCTTGTGCGGAGCTAGGGCGTGACAAGGAAATCTTTTTTTTTTTTTTTTTTTTGGCTTGTGGTCTGAACTCCGAACCAATTGAAAATTAAAAAAGACGATAAAAAAGAACGCGGAAAGGACCAGCCCCACCCTCACGTCCTTCTCACGTTTTTGCTGCGACAGCGCCGTTCATAAGACCTACTCCCTCACTTCTCTCTCCTCCGCGCTCCCTTTTTGTCTCTCCGCTTCTCTCTCTAGACCCACACAGCACCAACGCCGGCGAAAATGGCGGCCACCGTGAGTCTCCGGCCTCCGGCCCTCCCCCTCTTCTTCCTCCTCCTCCTACTCTCCGCCGGCGCCGCCACCGCCGACGACTCCGCCGTCATGTTCGAGATCCTCAAAGCCCTCCAGCCGCCCAGCTGGTCCTCGACCCAGAACTACTGCAGCTGGACAGGCGTCAACTGCGACTCCTCCTCGCGAGTCACCGGCATTAACCTCGCTTCCGCCTCCCTCTCCGGCGTCCTCCCCTCAGATCTCTCCTCCCTCTCGCAGCTCCAAACCCTCTCCGTCCAGGGGAACTCCCTCTCCGGCGCCGTCCCTTCCTTCTCCGGCCTCGCCTCCCTCCAGTCCATCTACCTCGACAACAACAACTTCACCTCCATCACCTCCGGCGCCTTTCAGGGCCTCCCCAGTCTCCAGACCCTCAGCCTCAGCCAAAATCTCGACCTCGCTCCCTGGTCGATCCCGACGGAGCTCAGCACCTCGACGTCGCTGGTCACCTTCTATGCGGACAACACCAAAATCTCCGGCACGATCCCGGACTTCCTCGGCACCCTCCCTAGCCTGGTGAGCCTGAGGCTCTCCTACAACAACCTCACCGGGTCCCTCCCCTCCTCCTTCAATGGTTCATCGATCCAGAACCTCTGGATCAACAACCAGGCGACGGGGCTTTCCGGCAGCATCAACGTCCTGGCTGGGATGACCCAGCTGTACCAGGTGTGGCTCCAGAATAACCAGTTTACAGGTCCGATCCCCGATCTCTCGAAATGCACTAATTTGTTCGATCTCCAGCTTAGGGACAACCAGTTCACTGGGGTTGTCCCCGCCTCGCTGTTGGCTATCTCCAGCTTGCGAAATGTGTCCTTGGATAATAATGTGTTGCAGGGTCCTGTCCCTAGTAGTAGTACAATTCACATTACCTCTAGTGGTACCAATAGCTTTTGCAACACTGCGCCCGGCCCTTGCGACCAACAGGTTACTACGCTGCTTGAGGTTGCCGGTGCGTTGGGGTATCCGATCACGCTGGCGAATTCTTGGAGTGGGAATGATGCTTGCCAGGGCTGGATCGCCATATCTTGCCAGGGGAAGAATGTGACCACTGTTACTTTCTCGAACCGGGGGTTTAGTGGGACCATCTCACCCGCTTTTGCGAATCTCACCTCGCTCCGCACGTTGCTGTTGAACAATAATAGTCTTACCGGCTCTATTCCAGAAAGCTTGACTACGCTGACTCAGCTTCAGGTTCTTGATGTGTCGAACAATAATCTCAATGGGAAGATACCGGTTTTCCCAGCCTCAGTGAAATTGACAACTACTGGTAATCCGTCAATTGGTAAAACAGACACTGGTGGTGGAGGCAGCAGTGGTTCAGGGACGAATTCGACTGGTGGCGGCTCATCTGGAACATCAAATGGTTCTTCACTTTCAGTTGGTGTAATTGTTCCTGTTGTCATAGGCGTCCTTATTTTCATTGCGGTGGTGTTGTTTGTGTTGTACAAATTCTGTTATGTCAACCGACGACACAGGAAATTTAATAGGGTAGACAATCCAGAAATCGGGATGGAAGTAGCCAAGAATGGGGAAGGGAATGGTACGAATGGTTATGGTGGGCTTCCAAGTGAATTGCATAGCCAAACCAGCGGGGACCATAATGATATTCCTGTTTTTGAAGGAGGAAATGTTGCAATTTCAATTCAAGTCCTTAGACAAGTGACTCATAATTTTAGTGAAGAGAACATTTTAGGAAGAGGTGGTTTTGGTGTTGTTTACAAAGGGGAG
This sequence comes from Angophora floribunda, assembly GCA_014182895.1. NCBI lineage: Eukaryota > Viridiplantae > Streptophyta > Magnoliopsida > Myrtales > Myrtaceae > Angophora > Angophora floribunda. Next base: position 22,973,644 of record CM024712.1, read on the forward strand.
TTGCATGATGGCACCAAAATTGCTGTTAAAAGAATGGAATCTGTGGCAATGGGCAACAAGGGGATGAATGAATTCCAAGCTGAGATTGCGGTACTTACAAAAGTGAGGCATAGGCATTTAGTTGCGCTTTTAGGGTATTGTATCAATGGTAATGAGAGGCTTTTAGTGTATGAATATATGCCACAAGGGACTCTCACGCAACATTTGTTCGAGTGGCAAGAGAAGGGGGTTGCACCTCTGACTTGGAAGCAAAGGGTGACCATTGCTTTGGATGTTGCTAGAGGAGTGGAATACCTGCACAGTTTAGCCCAACAAAGTTTTATCCATAGGGATTTGAAGCCATCGAACATACTCCTGGGAGATGACATGAGAGCCAAAGTTGCTGACTTTGGTTTGGTTAAAAATGCTCCTGATGGGAAGTATTCTGTGGAGACACGCTTGGCTGGAACTTTTGGGTATCTAGCTCCTGAGTATGCAGGTAAATTAATCTCTATTGTTTCTTTCATTGAGATTACATAAATGTGATATCTTTCAGTAGTAATAATGGATAGTACTCTTGCGGACGAACTGGTGGACTTTATATCCATGTTTTCACCTCATTGTAGTTGGATGTTTTGTTCAGATTGAGCTTTATGATGGTCAGATTGATCACCTAGTATTAATTAACTCAAATGCCATAAGAGCGCGATTACTGTTAAATTATCTAACTCATCAATTTAATTGTTCTGATCTACTCTAGGGTGATAGTGTAATCACCTGACTACAAATTGTTGATTAGAAACTAAGGGTGACTTCTTAATGTTACCCATTCTTCATGTGCTTGTATCTTCTTAACATGAAATTTGAGTATAGGCTTTTCTTTTTCGTTATTAATTAAATTGCATCGAACTTTGTAAATCAATTGGGTCTTATTCTGTCTGTGCAGCCACTGGAAGGGTAACTACAAAGGTCGACGTTTACGCATTTGGTGTTGTCTTGATGGAGATCATTACTGGTAGAAAAGCATTAGATGACACCATGCCGGATGAGAGGGCTCACTTGGTCACTTGGTTCCGTAGAGTTTTGATTAACAAGGAAAACATCCCGAAAGCTATTGACCAGACTCTCAACCCCGATGAAGAAACCTTAGACAGTATAATCAAAGTTGCTGAGCTGGCAGGTCATTGCACTGCTCGGGAACCGTTCCAGAGACCGGACATGGGCCATGCTGTCAATATTTTGGGTCCCCTCGTGGAGCAGTGGAAACCAACTAGCCATGAAGAAGAAGAAAGCTCTGGTATCAACCTCCACATGAGCCTTCCTCAAGCCTTGCAAAGATGGCAAGCTGACGAAGGCACTTCCTCCATGTTCAACACTATGTCCTTCTCCAATACGCAGTCTAGCATTCCGCCAAAACCTTCAACATTTCCAGACTCATTTGGTTCAACTGATTGCCGGTGAGAAAGTAATGGGAAAAAAATTTGGTCCGGTTGGCCATGTAAAGTATATGATGAAGTGGATTGCCAGTGGAAAGAGAGATTAAGATGCTTTCGTAAAAAGTTGCTTCAAGGCTGTCGAAAATAGACGATGCAGCTGGCTGTATGACCTAGTGGTCACGATTGGCATCGTGCAATTTTGCTTCGATAAGTGTATGTTTTCCTTCCAATCCTGAGTCGGTACAAGTTCACCATTTCTTTTCCCCCCTTTATGTATATGATCTGTTGTTGTTTTTTCATTCTTGGATTCTTTGAGGAAAAGATTGGCCTGTGGATTCTTATTAGAGAAAGCAATATTAAATTTGCCTGAAATTGTGTTCTTACACTCAATATTTCTTGCTCTTGTCGCGAATCATGAATAATTGCCGCACCAGTTCTTCCCAGGGTGCATCACTAAGTGTTGATATCATTCCTTAGGGCGTGTCATAGAGCGTGCTGTTCATTGGATTCTGCAACTTGCAAGGAAGATTTGTCAGCTGTTTTGGACGTTTCCATCTTTTCTGGCCAGATGGCTGTTTCGGACTTTCAGAGGCTGGAAGTCTTTAGATAAAGGGTTACTTACGTTGATTGAGGATGAGCTGGAAGAGAGAGAGAGAGAGAGAGAGAGAGAGAGAGAGAGTCTTTCCTAACATGGTTTTTAAATTGGGATTTGGTGGGGTTAAGGGTACGAGTCATCTCGACACATGGTAGCTGGAAAGAGCTTGAGTAGCGAGTTATGTGTTGAGCGTGCATCAAAGGTGGGCCTTTATTTGACTTTGCAGGGTTCACATGTCGTGGGAAACTCTTCCAAGCATCGCTTCTTTGTTTATTGTTTGGCGAGGAAGTTACGGTCTACATGATGCAAAACTTCGCCTTGAATTGGGGAAGCCGACTTTGTCTAGGAGAGAAAAGCTGGTTCTAGGTAACCACTTAAAAACGTGTTAAAAGAGTTTTGTCAGAGGATACTTTTAGATATGTTGGGTCTTCCCTATTCCTCATTTTTGACATGTTGGCTCTCAAAGTTGCGATTGAACTCATACGTACACTTGTAGTTTTTTATGCAGAAAGATGTCTGATTTGACTGCAAGTTTTCTACTAATTCCATTACATCTGTTTCCATGAGTAAATAGGTGTGGTTTTGAATGAAAGAACGTGAAACCCTAAGCTGACCTTCCCATCTGAGTCAGGTTCTTCCTAATCCCATTGCCCCTTTAGCTTTATAAATAGGAGCGGGTCAATTTTGAAATATGTAGCATTTTAAGGATTATTTAGAATCTCAAATCATGACATCATTCAATTTTTTTTCCTTCAAATATCTCAATGCCAATTAGTTTCTTTCTTCATGTCGCTTCATTTCCCCTTTATTAAGGAGTTTCAACCAAAAAGAGCCTTTTTATAGTAGGTTTTTAGAAGCAAAAGAATTAGAAAGAAAAAGAAAAGATCATTTATATTGGCGTAATCTTTTAAATAACTTGCATGGGTTTTAATGGCATCAATCATCGACAGCAATGTATAAAGTATTAGAAAAAAATGACACAATAATTATAACAATTTTTATACGGCGTTCATTTGATTGTCATAAATTTATTTTTTGATCACTTGACTGTCATAAATTTATAAAAATGTTCACTATATATACTATGTCTTGTCAAATTTTCGGTATTTAGATGAACATTTTAAAATAGTTTTAACACTCAAATGATTGTTTTAAGTAGATGCTGTACAGAAATTATAACACGTGGTGTCTTTTCTGTTTTGAATTAAATAAAAGGCAAACATTATACGTCAAGAACTGAAGCAAGAAAAGCCTTGACGTGTACTAATCGAAGATCTTTCAGCGCCATCACCGGCTATCGGCCAAGGCTCGCCCTCTAGGAAGACGACAGTGGTTCCGCGACGAAGATATTGCTTTCGTGTGCTGGAAAAGATCCAGTTGGCATGTCGAGCTGTCCCAGTGGCCGTCCAAATCGCAGTGGTTCGATCCCCTCAACACGCATAAACACAAACCGGAAATTTGTTTTATATTCTAGGGCTAAGTGGAGACCCGACCGACTGTATCTTGGGTTACATGCCCGCCATGTTAGCACTTAATTGAAAAATTGGGCCTATTTGGACCAAAATGAACAAATACCACAAAATATTCAGAGTTAACTGCGTTGGACAATCTCGATTTGACTGAAATTTAGTGGTCAACCAGTGGGATTTGCTCAACGCTGAAATATTACTTTTGCGACGCTCAGTGTACACTCGATTTCTTCGGTCTACTTGATAAACCAAAGTTAGAAACGCTTCTCTTGAAGCCTCCCTCAGGAAATTCACAATGGTCTCTCGAATTCCCCAGAAGCCTCCCTTTCGTCATTTTAAAACCAAAAGAGGGTGTCCCCTTCCGGCGCAATAATAAACTTTTGACATGCCGCACATGCACTCGAATGAGTAAACTAATAGGACTACCAGCAGAAGTTGAATCGCAAGTACAAAATAGGGAAAATGATATAAATAATTTCTAGAATTTATCATTTATAAATTTTTAATTTGTTTAATGTGGTGATCTCAAAGTGCTCATACAACAAGTCATATGTTATTTTGACGATGTGGATTATCATATGTTGAATTAGATATTTAGAAATGATGAGTCGATGTGTCTATTTTTTTATACGACATACTTTAGATAATGTAAAATAATTAGGGTGTTAACATGTCCATCATTATTTAATGATGTGGGCTTTTGTCTCTTGATTTGACATGACAATGGATGGTTTATGTGTAAATTTTTGTTGTTGCTATTGTCTACTATTCAAATTTAACATATTGGAAGCCAAATTAATGGATTTTCTTGACTTTAATCAACTAAAGGATGATATTGAATATTTTCATATAGTTTAATAACTATGTTGAACATTTACAAATAGTTCATGGACCACATTGGATAAATTAAAAATTTAAGGATAATATTATATATTATACTAAAGTTCAAGAACCGTTTATATCATTTTTCTACCAAATATAAATGTTAAAAGGGATTACATTAGATAAATTAAAAGTTTAAGGATGATATTGCATATTATACTAAAGCTTAGGAACCATTTATGTCATTTTTCTACCAAATATAAATGTTAAAGAGTCTTTTCTTAGTTTTGTAATTTTAATATATCCAATGTAAATTTTGTTTGAAAAAGGAGGGGGAAAGGACATTACAATTGTGATAACTTTTATACAGCACTCATTCGAGTGACATAAACTTATTTTCCGATTAATTGATTGCCATATAAATTTTCAATATATTATTTAAAGGGATAATTTTAATATATCCAAAAATTTTGTTTGAAAAAGGAGGGGAAAGGACAACTTGTGATAACTTTTATACAGCACTCATTCGACACATTTATTTTCTTTAAATTTTTTTCAATCTATTACTTAAAGGGATGACACCAAAAAGTCCAAACTTTGCTATGTGTGACACATTTATTTTAAACTTTGCCCTGTGTGAGACATTTACCCTAAAAAAATTTTGTCACACAAAAAATCCCAAACTTTGCCATGTGTGACACATTTACCCTAAACTTTTATTCTGAAGGGTATTTTCGTCTTTTACTTTTTATTTTTTCCTTTTTCTTTCTTTCTTTTTTTTCCTCCTCCCCCCTTACTCAACTCGCCAAAGGAGCCGTCCCTGGAGGAGCGGGGCCGCGCGGCCCTTGCCGATTCAAGCGAGGGCGGCCCCGCCCGCGCCCTTGACCCGGCCTCACCCGCGTTGCGAGGCGGCCCCTCACCGTGTCGAATTTGGTGAGGGTTGCCCTCGCTGCTAGCCCGCTGAGGGCGGCCCTACTGATGGTGAGGGCCGCCCTCGCCCGGGGCCGGCGGTGAGGGCCAACCTTGACCGATGACCGATGCCGGGCAGCCCTTGCCTAAGTCGGGCAAGGGCTGATGCCGACGCTCCTCCGACGGAAAAAAAAAAAGAAAGAAAGGAAAAGGAAAAAAACAGGAAAAATTAAAAAAAATAAAAAGTAAAAGACGAAAATGTCATTCAGAATAAAAGTTTAGGGTAAATGTGTCACACGAGGCAAAGTTTGGGGTTTTTCGTGTTACAAAAAAAAATTTAGGATAAATGTGTCACATGGGGTAAAGTTTGGAGTTTTTGGTATAACAAAATTTTTTTTAAGGTAAATGTGTCACACGTGGCAAAGTTCAAGGTTTTTCATGACATTCTCCCTTACTTAAATATCATAACTTCTTAAAAAATTTCAACATTTAGGTGAATATTTTTAAAAATTATGGTACCTAAGTAATCGATTGAAAGTTATGTCATTTAAATAAACATTTTTAAAAGTTGTGGAAATTAAATAATTAAAAAAAATATGATATTCAAGTGAGCAATTACACTCATTGGGCACACCGGTCAGTAGTAAGGGAGTTGGAGATGTATAGTTTCAGGTAAAGAGACTACGTAAAAGTTTGAGAAATGGATAGTTAGAATAGGATGAAAAAGTGAGCCCCACGAAAAATTATGTTACTTATAGTGTTAATATAAAAAAAGGGGAGTTTGTTGTTAGACTATGCATGAAAAATCCTAGTTAAGATTTGCAGCATAGTTTGTGGTAGGTTGGAAAACTAAATGGTCATTTAATACGCCGGAAAGTCCCGATGGAGACCCTTATCTCTCTCTCTCTCGGATCGAAGAATTTTCTAATAATATTTTGCGCACTATCTGCCTGTTTCCAAAATTTCACATGCCACCAGAAGAGCCTCTACTCTCTGGAATGCACATAATATCAAGAGTTAGGTCACCGCCCACTCCCAATATCCACCAATACCACAAATCAAGGGCGCAATTGCAGGAGCCAATTGTGGTCCAATCTTATGATAAAAGTTCGTCTCCCTTTTCATCATGTGTCGATAAGAAACGCTCAATGACGAATGATCTGCTATGAATATCATGAACTTTCCACCATTCCTTTTATGTTCTGGTGATGTTTAGAAAAGAGAACCGAGTCAGTTTTTGAGAGATAAATTGAGAGGGAAAATAATACAAATAATCTTTGAACTCTCGCACGATGTTCAATGCCAATTCCTGATTGTTAACTCAATGTTCAATGTCATCTTTGAACTTTTATGAATTCATGAAATTTTAATAAATGTTCAATCTAGTCTTTGGTCCAAGGACTAACTTGAACATCCTCTAAAAGTCCGGGGACCATATTGAATAAATGAAAAGTTTAGAGATTATGTTATATATTAGGCCAAAATTTAAGGATTATTTGAGTCATTGTCTCAAATTGAGATATCACACGATATAATGCCGTCAGCTATTCTCGAGTCAGGAGGTAAAAACTAAAAAGATTATTAGTGAGTAATCTAACACGAGAATAGACCTGATCAACGAGCAGGTAGACCGGAAAAGCTCAATTTGTTCATGCGATCCACCCAAAAAATGGGTGATGGCCTATGGGCGGGCTTGGCTAAACTTAGGGCAACATCTCTAGGCCCAACAACCAAGCGGGTCAGGCCCAGTCGGAGACCTCCTGACCCATCCTTAGAAATTCTAAAACTGGTATTTTTGATCGACAATTCTGCCCTTATATAGAAAAATATAATTTAACTATACTAGAATTATTGAAAAGTAATGTACGAGCCATAGGAAAATAACAATATATACAACAAAACTAGCCCATTTTTTACTCTACTGATCCCCTCACCCTCTCACCTTTCATTTTCTCCTTGGTCTTCTGTTCTCACTTTTGCTTTTATTATGAATAATTCACTCTCACATCCACTCTTCATCTGCTCTTGAACATTCAGTTTCATCGCATGGACCAATGTAGATATGTATTTTTACGTATATCACATTTTGTGATAGGGGCACTGATTTTGTTGCGCACCAAGTGCCCTCAATCTTCGTCCCCTCTTTCGACATGTTTAGACCTTTATTTTCGTCACACCGACCGATAGACATGTACTTTTGAGTATATTGTGTTCTTGCAATGTGTACCTTATCTATGTTTGTCCTGCAAATATCTCACATGTGTCTGTGATGAAGACCTATAAAGACCATAATGATTCAAAAAACTGGAAAAAATTATAATAAATATAATATAAAACATAGTTATACCAAACAAACGTATATTAATGGTGTGTTTGTTTCGCAGAATATGAATAATCTGGAAAGTATTTTCCAATAAGAATTGATTGAATCACTTATGAAAAAGAATGAATGAGAAATAATTTCATTCTTTATGAAATTTTTAAACATAAATTGTTATTGATAATAAAAATATGATTTATTGACTAATAATCTCAAGAGATACTAGTGATTATTTTTAATTTTTTTCTCAAATATTAATTTTTTGTGAAACAAATAGAGCCTAAATATGACTTATCCAAAGATGGATTATCGAACAATAATAGGTGCATTATCATACAAGGTGTGGATATACTAGATCTCTTCAATTCATCTATATAATTCATGAGCCCATTACGGCAAATCTCATCGACGTGACAATTGCCCTTTAGTATCAAAGACCTAAATCTATTATTGAGATCTACAAAAAATTATTGTCCAAAAAAATTGAAAAATAATTATGCTCAATTCAATTTGTTTACATGTGTTATATCATGAAAAAGTTGCAAATGTTGGGTCTCTTGGGCTTGGTTTATTTCACAAAAAATATAACATTTCTGAAAAATATTCTCTAGAAAGTAATTTTCTAAAAAAAATGATAATATTCTTTGATATTTGGCTAGGATTTGAAGAAGAACTTGAAAATATTCTTCATCGTTTGATAAGGAAAATATCATGCAATTACTTTCGATTGACTATAGTGTTTAGCAATAAGTTGAAATGTGGAGACTTAGTTTGAGACATAAATCGGACAAAAAATTGAAAAATAGAAAGAGCTTATACTGAATACAATATATTCATGATAAGTTGAAAATGAATAATCATAGATTTATTTTCATGCAAGGTGCACAAATAATAAACCGGTGCATGATGCACGGGTCAACTTAAGCTCACAAGCAAACCTTGCTGATAGTGTGAGGGAAAGCCCAGCATGTGAAGGGCCCAAGCAACCGTGATGAGGCTAAGGCCCAAAGGAATTATCGAGGACCGATTGTAGCTAAGCTGAATATTTTACATATATATAATAAATTGTTTTTGACTAATCTGATCGTTAAAAAAATAGAAGAAGCATCTTCGACTATGATATTAAGGACACACACATATAATCAAAATTAGGATCATAATCCTTTAAATCATCGATGCACCATACAAAGAGAAAAGATTCACCAAAAATCACCACAAATCGATTGGTGGTAGATTAATTGGTATTGATTATTATATATTATAACTCTATTTGTTTTGCAAAAATTGAATGATTTGAAAAATAATTTTTAAAAAATTGATCATTTATATCGCTTGAAATAATTAGATGATGCAATATGTTTTCATTATCAATAACAATTTATGTTTAAATATTTTCATAAATGATAAAATATTTTTTATTCATTCAATTTTGTAAGTGATATAATTCATTATTTTTAGGAATTTTTCCCCTAAATTATTCATTTCCTAGGAAACAAATGAGGAGTTTGCACATGAGCGAGCAAAGTAAGGATTGGTCAGCATGATTCAAAATTGGCACCAAATGATAAAATATTTTTATTCATTAAATTTTGTAAGTGGTACAAGCCATTATTTTTATGATTTTTTTTTAAAATTATTCATTTCCTACGAAACAAATGAGGAGTTTGCACATGAGCGAGTAAAGTGCGGATTGGCCAACATGATTCGAAATCGGCACCTCTCTCTCTCTCTCCCTCCCTCCCCCCACTCTCTACTTTAATATTTTGTTACTTTTTCCCGTCTTGCTCATTTTTTTTTTTTTGCAAAATTGTTCTTTTCTTCTTTTGTCAATAAGCATAAGATTTTCCCACAATTTTGTTTCCCTTATTTTCGTTCTGCTTTTTATCTTATTAATTACTTTTTTTCCTCCATCTAACCAAATACAAAGTCATTTTATTGCTTTTGTTTTCCAAAACGTATCTTCTGATCATAAGAGTGCACTTTTGTTCTTATAGACTTATACTTTCTTTCCTACTATAATTTTACTTAGTTGATAGATCTTTAAAAATATATTGCAAGCAAATTTCAAATATGAAAAAAAACAATCCATGTAAAAATACTATTATTGTCTAATGATATAACTAATCAATACCAATAATCTTTATCCTAACTAATGCGTACTTCGTTAAGGGGGTGTGTTTTCAAGGAGCCACCACGATTGAGCCATCTATCACTTCTTTATTTATCTTAGCATAGCTAACAATAATTTTGTTACATTATTAATTTTTTTATTTATTTTTGTCTAACTACATAGATAACACTCATATTTTTGTAGAAATTAGTTGTATTGTTATAGAATAGCTTTTTTCAATTTAAATTAGTTCTTTCATCAAATTAAAGAACATTTAGTGTAATAAAAGAGTGTCAATAAAACAATGAATTAATTTGTTGATAAAAATAAGTTTCCTCTACCAAATTAAGTCATTTTTTTTTTATCATTCATTAAATATTATTTCTATATGATTATATTCTTCTAATTTGATTTTGTTTGTGTCCATCTAACCTTTCACTATAATTAAACAAAACAATAGGTCATCACTGTATTTTTTGCTACCACATCTAGAATAATATGAGGGGAAAATTAAAAAGATGACTTGAAGTGATATTTTTTTCTTAAATAAGGACTTAAAGTCAACATTGTTTCAATTAAGGATTTAAAGTGGTCATGTTAGTTTTAAAGAAGGGTTAGAATCTCATCAACTAGTTAAGGGTATTTTCGTCCTTTTAAATTTTATTTTATTTTTCCTTTTTCCAAAAAAAGGCAAACTAAATAAAGAAAAAGAGATAACACAAAAAAACCCTAGGCATCTACCTATGCCTGCCAAAACATTGCCGATAGGGTGTTGGCATCTTGATGGGGGCTAGCGACTCTCGCTAACTAGAGGTGAGGGCTTGCTAGCCCTCACTAGAATTGGGAGAGAGCTGTAACCCTTTCCTAGATGTGGCCTCTTGTTGGGTTATTTATTTATCTATTTGTGTTTTCTTTTTCTTTTTTAGGTTTTACTTTATTGTTCTGTTTTTGGTTTTTCTTTTTTATGGAAAAAAAGGAAAAAAGAAAGAAAAAAGGAAAAAAAAAGAAGACTAAAGAACGAAAATGCCCTAGAACATATAGTGAGTTCAAGTACTTTTTTGACATTGATATGGCCATTTCAAATCCTTATATGAGAAAATGAAGGTATTTCGCACTTTCACTTAGGATTTTCCTTGATATAAATATCTAGTTTAAATAAAAATTACTTCAATTCCGTCATCTAATGTCTCGAAAAATAGATCACCCCCGTGCGGCCGATTCTTCGTTTACACGAAAACAACGTTAAGAGCCCAACAACTTACAATGTTTTCTACAGTTCACATTCTTGGACATGTCCCGACGTCTCATTTTTTTCTCTTTTTCACTTTCCTTCTTAGCTACCTCTCTTTCTTCCCCAATTTGGAAGACATGAACTTATATACTATGACTAAACCAGCTCCATCTCTAGCCTCCCTCTTTCGCCATGAACCAAAAAAAATCTTTCTTTTCCAGGAAAATGACCAAAAATGACCATGCTGTCTTCCCAATTCGGAAGGCATGAACGGATTTACTATGACTAATTCAGATCTATCCTTAACCTTTCTCTTTCGCCATGAACAAAATAAACCTTTCTATTCCCAGAAAATCACCAAGAAAATGATCATGCCGACGGAGTCTCCCTTTAAGTAGAGAGGATTCAACAGAAAAAACTAGGCGCTCTCATTCATCATTTGCTCTTCCATTTCGTTTCGTGTTCATCCAAGTTGGAAACTGACCTCCCAAAATGCCTTTGGTTGCTCTCTTGCTCGCCTCTCTCTGTGCTCTCGCCAGTAAGTGCCGCTTTCCCGTTGTGTCTTTACTGCCGATTCTGAACGTAGAACGCTAATTGCTTTACTTGACAGAGGGTGAAATTTCAAACAAGATGGGCATCAACTACGGGCGGGTCGGGAACAATTTGCCGTCCCCGTCCCGATCCATCGAGCACATCCAGTCGATGAGAGCCGGGCGTGTGAAGCTGTATGATGCCAACCCGGAGATCCTGAGGCTGCTATCCGGAACCATGATCCAAGTCTCCATCATGGTCCAGAACCATGAGATCCCAGGCATCGCGTCAAGCCAGGCCCTAGCCGACAGATGGGTGAGGAGCAACGTCCTCCCGTATTATCCCGGCACGATGATCCGGTTCGTCCTGGTCGGCAACGAGGTCTTGAGCTACAACAGCACTGATCGAGACTGGCAGTTGTGGCGTGACCTTGTCCCTGCCATGCGCAGGATCAAGAATTCGCTTCGGGCAAACAGCATACGCAACATCAAAGTAGGGACCCCGCTGGCGATGGACGTGGTCGAATCCTCATTCCCTCCCTCGAGCGGGAGGTTCCGCTCGGATGTCGCTGAATCCGTGATGATGCCACTGGTCCTCTTCTTGAACAGCACGAGGTCTTACTTCTTCCTCGACGTGTATCCTTACTTCCCGTGGTCGCAGAACCCGGGCGACATCTCTCTGGACTTCGCGCTGTTCTGCGGAAATTTCAACTACACCGATCCCGCGACTGGGTTGATATACACTAATCTCCTGGACCAGATGCTCGACTCTATAATCTTCGCGATGAAAAGGCTGGGCTACTCGAACATCCCGCTTCTAATTGCCGAGACCGGATGGCCAAACTCTGGCGACATTGACGAACCTGGAGCGAACATCTGCAATGCAGCCACGTATAACCGCAATCTGATCAAGAAATTGACGGCCAAGCCGCCTGCTGGGACTCCCGCTCGGCCTGGGGTTGTCATACCGACGTTCATCTTTTCATTATACGACGAGAACTGTAAGCCAGGCCCTGGGACGGAGCGGCACTGGGGACTATTACATGCCAGCGGCGACGCCGTCTACGAGATCGACCTAACCGGGAAGAGGCCCGCTTCGACGTACAAGGGAAAACTGTGGTGTGTGGCGAGGAGAGATGCGAACTTGACCGATCTCGGCTTGGCATTGAGCGCTGCCTGCGGGAGGGGAGACGGCATGTGCGACACGCTCGCGCCCGGGAGGGAGTGCCACGAACCAGCGTCGACCTTTCGGCATGCGAGCTACGCATTCAGCGCGTACTGGGCGCGGTTCAGGAGCCTAGGCGCGACCTGCTACTTCGATGGACTGGCGGAGCAGACTGTTAGAGACCCAAGTGAGTTTCAATTTCTGAAATCAAAGAGATAGATATTGCAACAGTGTTAGATCATCCTGGACAGTAGGTGAGATCGGTTCTCGGTTCAATCCGATTACAAGGTGGAGTCGAGAATTGGACCGGGAGGGCCGGTTTCTAAAATTGGGAATTGAGGACTAGATCGTCAGTTGATCTGGTTCCGATCCAATCTAATGGAACTGGTCACATTTTTCTTCCCACTACTTTTTTACCTATTACTTTTTTCCTCATTGTTTGGATTTGGATTGAGAAAATGTTTAGTTCACATTTTAATAATTTTTTGAAGAAATAATAAAATAAAAAAGTATATTTAATCGATCCGCTCTAATTCCCCATTGGAATTGGGAACTAGACTACCTGAACACCAGTTCCACTTTTAGGAACCGAGAATTGACCACATCAGCTGGTTTGGTCCAATCCAATTTGGGTGGTTCTCGATTTAGGCAATCCATTTTGCATATCTCTAATTAATGGAGCTGATCACATACACTTGCACATCACAGCTATTGAAGTGAAGACTTATTATGATTATGCAGTCTTGAATTTTCTAACTGCTGATTTCATTTGCGTTCATGCTTTGCTGATTTTGGTTCCTTTTGAGCAGGTCATGGATATTGCAAATTCCCCAGCGTAACTCTTTGAAAGTCTCGACTTGTTTTCAAGCGAACAATGCAACAGGACGTCACAGAGAAGTTATTTGCAAAGAGATGATTTGCAATATGCCATTTGCTATTTCCAAGTTCCAACTGCTAATGTTCTTCTGTTTCTCCCTCCCATTTGGAAGTACTTTTTCGTCAGACGTGGAATTGAAATGTATGAAGAGATTAGATTAGAATTCCATCAATCATAATAGAAAAAGAAGAGAAATTTTAATGAAAAATTCTAAAACTAGTCACCATAATTCACTCAATTCTAAAATATTCTAAGAGTGTTTAGTAATCATTCTACTCTCACAAACAATTTTTGTTAAGAAATTATTATTATTTTTTTCCTGTTCTCTAGAAGAGTTTCTGGCATTTAAAAGTATTTGATAACTGTTCAAAATTTCTATTCTCGGGATAAAAATACATTTGGTCGGAACTTTAGATTCTTTTATGACTTATAATTTTTTTTAATTTTTAATTTTAAATATATTTTTCTATATTTTTCTATTTTCCTTTTCTTTTTTCATTTTCTCCTCCTTCAAGATTCAGCCGGTCACTAGCCGACCGGCTAGCCCAAGGTTGACAACCTTGTAGGAGGGTTGCTAGCCCTTGTTTGGTTGGTCACCGGCCATCTCGAGGCTAGCAATCGGTTGAACATTGAAGAAGAAGAAGAAGAAGAAAAAGAAATGGAAGGAAAATTGGGAATTGATTTTTGCAATTATTCCTGGGAATAAGAATCAACTCTTTTTATATAATTAATTTTGTTCTAAATCTATTACTAAGAACAAATTTGTTCCTAGGAACAAAAAATTGAAATGTTCCTGAGAGCAAAAAATTTACTAAATAGATTTCTATTACAAATCCATTCCTAAGAATAAAAGAATATAATCATTTATTCTAGGACAAGTTAACAAATGGACCCTATTTGGGTGTCAAGACTTACGTAAAAACTGCAATTTTTGGATTCTGTTAATTTCGTAGTTTCTATGGACAAAAAGTCGTGCACATTTTATTGATTTTTCCATCAAACGTGGCGCCAAGTTATTGGCACACTAGAAATAAAAAATGTAATTGCAAAAATGGAAATTTTAAGAAGTTTGAAATTAAAAAAAGAAATTGAGAATATTCAAAAAGGTCTACAAAAGGTTGCAGGGTGGGAACAATAGGAGGCGCTTGCCGCGTTGGTGGCTATGCAAGTGCCAGCTGCTCTCGCCAAGGCCTCGCGGAGGCTTTAGCCGGCGGGCAAAAGCACCCGATGCCACTCCCCAACCCATTTATCTCTCTAATTTTTTTTTAAATTGTCTATTTTTTCTATATCATCTGCTTAATACCACAGAATTTTCATATTTTCGCAAGAGAGGAAAAAATTGGTAAAAAATGCCACGTAAATTTTCATTTCAAAACAATTAATGAAGCTAACCGAATTGGTCATTCGGATTTTTCCTGTAAATTTTCAAAATTAAATTAAGGAAATAAAAAATCTTAGGATTTAAACATGCTCTCTCAATAAATGATATTGCCAGTATTCACTTACTGGGATATCTAAGGAAACGGCCATACTAAATCAAGCTTAAAAAATGGCTTCATCTACACCTAGAGAATGAAATCGATGACTAGAGGAGGCGGCGGCGGAGGTGGTCATGAGTTTCACTAAATTATTGTAAATTCTTTTTGCTGCTTGCAAATAGGTCTGGTTTTTCCATGAACCTGTCGATAATTCCCACTCCATAGGTAATATTTGGCCTAGTAGAAGCCAATTATCTCAAATTGCCAACGAAACTTTTGAAATAAGTGGAACTTACCAGTTCTACTGTTCCTTCTTTCTTCAGCTCCAATCATTCCACTATAGGACTCTGAATTGGCGACGCAGATCCCCTGTTCATGCCCTTCATCCACCTTCATCCTCCACCTACATTCGACATCTTCCTCACTCTGTTCCTTGCCCTCACCAAAGGCATTCTCTACCAGCAATTAGCCTAAAAATTCAAGTAGATGAGGAACGACACAGAGGAGCAGCGGGGAAGGAGCAGCTCTGGAGATGAGGTGCGAGACGGAGGAGCTCAAAAATGACTATGAGGATGGACCGAACATCATGATACGTCCTGAACATTGGTGGAGGGTCGAGTACCGCATGAACAAATTCATGACAGCAATAAGAATGAGATTCTGCTGATGTTCAAAGCCTGAGCATGAAAAGAAACAAAAGAGCTTTGACTCTTGAAGAGCTACGGACTTCTTTTGGTAAAGCTTAAATTGAGGATTAGCTATCGAAAAACCATTCCCCTCTTGAAGAAAGTGAAATCACAACATCTCAATTCACAAGTCGATGCACAGAACAATAGACACGTATGAATACTCCAAAGAGCTTACAAGAAAACAGAACACCTAGTAACTACTGGGTACAACGAAAAAGAACATTCAAAGCCCTAAGTTAATCCTGGGAAACAACAGACTTCGATCACATCACATCACATGAAGTACAAACAACATAATAAATAATTTCAAGCTTTCCATGGCATTCTAGTAGCATTGGTAGCTTCTATTGATTCTAGTTCTTTCACGACTATAGTCATGGAAGGCCGAAATCTAGGAATCTCTTTGACGCATTTTAAGATGAGCTGTGCTATTTGGAATGCAGAATATACACTATATTTGCCCTTCAATCTAGAGTCCATTATAGCCCACAGTTCGTTTTGACTGGATAAGAATGGTCTGGCCCACTCCACAAAATTAGCTTTGCCTCGTGGACGCCTCCAATCACATGCCCTCAAGCCTGTTAGTATCTCAAGCAACATGATGCCAAAACTATAAACATCACTCTTTACATAGAGACGCCCTGTAAAATCCAAGAGTTTGTGTGATGTTGCTGAGAAGGATAAAAATAAAAATAAAAATCCCTGATATTATTGTCAAAATTCAAAATTGAATGTTCTTTAGCATTGAGTCACGAAAGAGCACTTTACAATGGAAAAATTACCAGCTACTCTGTATTCAGGGGCAGCATAGTCAAAGGTACCCATAAACTGTGTCGAAACATGTGACTGGCCCTCTGGAGGACCAGATCTCACCAGTCCAAAGTCCGTGAGTTTGACCATGTAAGACTGCAGAACAACCGGACAATGGATTAGACTTAGGTTCCAGCCTAAATATCAATTGAAATTTTTTTATGAATCTAGCAAAAAAACAATATGGAGATACCTAAAAGCAACTAGGGACTGGTTAATGGTCTCGTCTCGTGTTCTAAACTAAGCGTCAAATCTAGAAAGGATAGATTTGCAATCAACTACAACCATTCCATCAATTAAGCAGAGGGAAACATAGGATCTCCATTCACTATTATGACTCTTTTCTCCTGGTTAAAGGACACAATTGCAAGTCTTCAAAGTGAGATACTAGGCATTTCATTGTCATTATTATACTTATCCCAATAATTTGACTAGAATGAAAGAGTTCATGTGAATTTTATGATCCAAGACCACAATCATTGTAAGGAGGATAAAGTATTAACCCCATCTAGCAAAATATTTGAAGATTTGAAATCCCTGAATATTATTTGCCTCTCTAAACCGTGCAAGAAGGCCAAGCCTCTGGCAGCCCCGACCGCAATCTTGAGGCGTACATCCCATCCAAGATGAGCAGTGGAGCTCTCTGTACCAGAGTAATGGACAGTGCAAAATGTAAGTAATACTAAAAGCAAGTACATGTTAAAACTAACTTGAATTTTGAAATAGGCACATGCATCAACTATGACTATCAACTAATCAAGATGATATGCTAAACAACTAGCTTCCTTAAGGAGACTTTTCCGAAATTGATAGAGTGATTAGACCCCTTACTTCCAAATAGGTGTTTCTCCAAACTACCCATTGGCATGAACTCATAAACAAGAGCTAAATTTCCATCTTCTTGACAAAATCCCAGGAGCTTGGCGAGGTTAGGGTGAGATAGCCCTCCAAGAAAGTCTATTTCCCTCTGCACGAACATAAGTAAAAGAGAGTCTCACTCATGGTCAGTAGTCAAAGATATGAAAGAAAAGGAAGCCCCCACACTACACCAAATAGAGGTTTTCTCCTTAGGCTTCAATTGGTCAAAGAAATGAAACAATCACAATGGAATAGTTGATATCGAAACAAAAGGTACAGAATGAGAACCAACACTTAATTCCCACTAAAATGTTTCAGTTTAATTAGTAGTTTGATTGAAGACTCAAGTCATTGGGCATCCTATAATGTAAGATACATATCAATAATGGTAAAATGTACTTCAAATCATACTAGCTCTATAGAAAATATCAAGCTCACATGCCAGTAGTAGTTATGCAAAACCATTGGAATTTGTAATTGAACCCATTTATAATTTGCGATCAAATTGGTGACTTTATCTTGCAGTGGTGTATCCACCCTATATCATTTAATTGGCTTTGCAATTCATTTCAGTTATTGGATATAAAGCAGAATTTGCTCGAAGGAAGAAGAAAACAAGTTCACTATGAAAAGAACCACATTTCACTAATCATAAAAGGTTGAAGATTACATAGATGAAGGACTGTGAACTTTTATTTGCGCGATTTCTTCATTCCTCGTGATCGAATCACACTTAGTAGGTGCTTCCGATAGTTAGCATCATACAAGCCAATGGCCACACACACTCTCATGGCGGGTTTACTTAGTCAATTACAAATAAAAGAAATGCAAAAGGAAAGTTCATCACCATTAACTAAATGGAGCCTTATAATCTAATTTGCTGAGGTCCTTAGTGACCAAATAATCTGAAGAACAAACCCAAAAGTGTATTTTCAATTGTAACTAAATCTTCGACTTTTCCTTTCTATCGAGATGATTGAAGTGAAATCGCTTTATACATTCTTTCTTTTACTTCATTTAAATTTAAATAATTCACAATGTGTACACTAAATTGGGCTAGATAACTGAAAAATTCACGAGGATCGTGAACATATGTTTAGGTAATATCACCAAACAATTAATGCCACTCAGTCAGGCACCAGCAATTGTGTTGTCTGCTGCCTACTGCCATTATTTTGCACCCTAACAAAGCCAATGAGGCAATCAGAAATGTCTATCTCTTTATAACCAAAATCAGATGCAATCCCCCAAGGGCCCTTTCAGATACAAAATTGCAAGGCAAGCCCACCACTTATAGAAATCCTGTGATAATCAACTTCACATACATTGAGATTTGCGTTTATATAGCCATAGAAATTCAGGTTGTCTAGTATTTCTGCTCCTGCTATTTTCATAACGAGGGTGTTTATTGAGACAGCTGAGTTGGGCATGACAAGCTCCCATGAGTACCGTCATGCATTTGGGTTGCTTCGTTCTTGTAATTGACAAAGCAAAGTTGTTGTATTCCGAGAAAGGAAGTGAAGATGACTCAGTTCTTACCCTCCACTCTCTATACCCTTGAGCACCATTCGGGTTTAATATTTTCGCAGCTATTGTAGTCTCCGTCCTTCCAGACCGTTGCTTCCCATGAAGCGTCCCTTTATAGACACGACCAAATCCTCCCTCTCCAAGCAGTGCATCGGCTCGAAAATTTTTGGTTGCCTCTTTCAACTCTGCAAAAGTGAAGACGGTCAAGCTGAGGTCCGCCACAATCTTTCCATCTCCGGAGGCCTTTTTGTCGCGAGCAGCCATCAAGTCATGGTTGTTGCTGGCTGCAGAAGATGATGAAGTACTGATTTTGAACTTCAATCCTGTAGTTTCATAAAAGAAAAACAAAGAACGGAGAAAAATGCTTCAGACGATGTCAAGAAGAAGATTAAAGACTCCAAGCTGAAGCACAAAGATTCAATTTATAGAGACTCCGTAGATGTAAAAATAAAGTTCACTCAAGGAACGAATTTAAGAGTACCTGATTTGAGATGACCAGTAGAGCTTGGAGTGGGGAAGTCAGGAGTACCATAACACACCCCCATCTCTCTCTCTCTCTCTCTCTCTCTCTCTCTCTCAACAAGAGCTACTGTGTTTCCGCTTCCTTGCCTCTACCACCGCCCATTTCCTCGGGAGAAGACGACATTGACTTGATCTAACGTATAGACTGGTGAAACCCCCGATAAAGGCGCTCGATTCTTATATCTTCTGCCCGCCAAACACCGTCGGTAGAGAGTCAACTTGGCTCCGCGCATCATTTCCACACTAGCTGATTTTCTAATTGCCATAGCAGATCAGTCTCATATTTCGCTACACACGGGCTCTCCCTGTGGTGTCCCGAGTCTCCCGTGCTTGGTTGGACTCCGCAGCGTTCTTCGATCGGGCTCGGGTGCTGCCGGAGGAGCTATGTGGCAGCTGCTTTGGCGAATGTGAACAGAGAGTGAGTGAGGCTTCTGACTTCTTAATTTTCGGCTCTGATGCGGTTCGGAGTTTGGCTTGAGTTTTGACGTTCAAGTTACTGGGTTTCTCTTAATTCCACAGCCGCTCCATCTCCAATCACCACCAGTTGTAGCTCATCGTCATGTCACAATTACTCCTCATCGACCACGACTCAGTTCACTCCTTCGCTTAAGGTTCCACGCCCGCAGAAAATTTGCAAGCTCTCGCCCGAATCGTCCACACCCAACCCGAAGCCATCCGCCGCCAGTGCTAGTCCAAATCAAAGACCGTCAATGCCTCCTCCTCCTCCTCTTCCTCGAAGCCCTCCAAAAACCGAATCGTCCCTCCGCGAGCCCTCGCACTCCTTTGGATAGTCGATCGCTCCCTCTCCTGTGACAGCGAGGTCGAGGCTGCCATCTGCTACCTCTGCGATGCAGATCCCCTCCTCATGCCACTCACCCACCTCCATCCTCCGTCTGCATTCGACATCTTCCTCACTCTGTTCCTTGCCCTCGCCAAAGGCATTCTCTACCAGCGATTAGCCTACAAATTCCAGTAGACGAGGAGCGAAACGGAGAAGCTCAAAAATGACTATGAAAATGGACCGAACAGCATAATACTTCCTGGAGATTGGTGGCGGGTTGACTGCCGCATGAACAAATTCATGACAGCAATAAGAATGAGATTCTGCTAATGTTCAAAGCCTGAGCATGACAAGAAACAAAAGAGCTTGGACTCTTGAGAGCTACGAAATTGTTTTGCCTTAGATTGCTAACAAAATTGAGGATTAGCCATCGAAAAACCATTCCCTCTTAAAGAAAGTGCAATCACAACACCTCAATTCACAAGTAGATGCACATAATGATAGACACGTATGAATATTCCAAAGAGCTTACAAGAAAACAGAACACTTAGTAACTACTGGGTCCAATGGAAAAGAACATTCAAAGCCCAAGGTTAATCCTGGGAAGCAATAGACTTCGATCACATCACGAGAAGTACGAACAACATAATATATAAATTCAATTTTTCCTTAGCATTCTATTAGCACTGGCAGCTTCTATTAATTCCAGTTCTTCCACGACTTTAGTCATGGAAGGCCGCTGCTCAAGTTCTGGTTGGAGGGATATTAAAGCTAGTTGTGCTATTGGGAGTGCAGAGTCTCTATGGAAGGAACGGCGTTTATAGTTTTGGCATCGTGTTGCTTGAGATAGTAACAGGCTTGAGGGCATGTGATCCTAACCGTCCAGCAGGCAAAGCTCTATTAGGGGAGTGGACCAGACCCCGTTTATGCAGTAAAAAAGAAAAGTGAGGGGGCTTTTTGTTTCTTTTTATTTCTGATGGGCTTAAGAAAATGAGGAAAGATGGGCCAAGAAAAAGAAAGGAAATGGCTGGAGACGCTGAAGAGTATGTGATTGGCACCGCTCTTCGTCATCTTCACTGCCCCATTCATGAAAAATGCGGCAGAGCAGAGCTTTTCCAGAACGGCCAAGAATTTGACTAGAATGATAGAGTTCGTATGAATTTTATGATACAAGACCTTATAAAGTATTAGCCCCATCTAGCAAATTATTTGAAGATTAAAAATCCCTATATATTATTTGCCTCTCAAAACTGTGCAAGAAGGCCAAGCCTTTGGTTGCCCCAATTGCAACCTTGAGGCGTACATCCCATGGAAGATAAGCAGTGGAGCCCTCTGTACCGGAGTAATGGATAGTGTAGAATGTAAGTAATGCTTAAAAGCAAAAACATGTTCAAACTAGCTTGAATTTTGAAATAAGCACATGCATCAACTATGACTATCGATTGATCAAGAAGATGTGCTAAGTAATTGGCATCCTTAAGGAGACTTTTTTGAAATTCATAGAGTGTACCTACTTCTGAATAGCCAGTATTCCAAACTGCCCATTGGCATGAACTGATAAACAAGAGCTAAATTTTCATCCTCTTGACAAAATCCCAGGAGCTTGACAAGGTTAAGGTGAGATAGCCTTCCAAAAAAGTCTATCTCCCTCTGCACGAAAATAAGCAAAAGACACTCTTACACATGGTCAGTAGTGAAAGATATGAAAGCAATGGAAGCCCTCTAACTATATTGGGTAGATGTTTTTCTCCTTAAGCTTCAATTGGTCAATTGGTCAAAAAAATGAAACAGTCACAATGGAATAGTTGATATCGAAACAAAAGATACAAATGGGAACTGAGACCTAATTTCCAATGACATGGTTGTAGTTTGACTAAAGACTCATGGTCATTGTGCATCTTGTAATATAAAATACATATCAATATTGGTAAAATGTACTTCAAGTCATACTAGCTCTAGAGAAAATATCTACCTTGCATGAACCAGTAGTGCTATGCAGAATCATTGGAATTTGTGACTGAAACCATTGAAAATTTGCAATCAAAGTAGTGACTTTATCTTGCAGTGGTGTATCACCCTATATGGTGTGATCAGCCTTGCAATTTGTTGCAGTTCTTGAACACATAAGCAGAATTTGCTCGAAGGAAGAAGAAAACAAGTTCACAGTGGAAGGTTGCATGACTCTGGCCATCGAGGCTGATGAGGCTGACCAAGTCTCCTAGGGGCTATGATACACATTGAAAAGGGCGATATACATGGACGGAAGACTGTGAACTTAGATTTGCGCAATTCCTTCATTCCTCGCACTCGAATCACACTTAATAGGTGCTTCGAATAGTTAGCATCATACGGGCCATTGGCGACACTCACTCTGACAACTCTGCAGGTATGGATTTGTTTAGTCCATTACAGAGTTAAAGCAATGCAAAAAGAAAGTTCATCTCTGTTAAGTGAATGGAGCCTTATTATAGAATTTGCTGAGGACCATATTGACTGGATAATGTCAAGAAGAAACCTAATTAAATCTTCAATATTTCCATTCTATTGGAATGATTGAAGCAAAATAGCTTATATTGGGTTTGTTAGATAACCGAAGACTTCACGAGGATCGTGAAAATTTGTGTGGGCAATAGCACCAAACATCTCAGTCAGGCATGGGCAATCCTGTTGTCTGAGCCTACTGCTATCATTTTGCATCCTAACAAAGCCGATGAGGCAATCAATGAACTGTCACAAATATCTGATCTCTCTATAATCAAAAAATTAGATGCAATCCTACAAGGGCCCTTTCAAAAACAAAATTGCAAGGCAAGGCCACCACTTAAAAGAATCCTAGGATAATCAACTTGAAGTATATTTGGATTTTACATAGCTATCCTGATTCAGGTCGTTTAGTATTACTGCTCCTGCTATTTTCACATTGGAGGTGCTTATCAACACATTTTAGTTTGGCATGACAAGTTCTCTTTAGAACCATCATGCATTTGGGTTGCTTCAATTTATAATTGACTGAGCAAAGTATTTATCTGCCGAGAAAGGAAAATGAAGACACCTTAAGGCACATGGTGAAATTTCTATTTCAGAAATTAATTTTTGGCCATAAATCAATTTTTTTATTTCTATTCTCTGGACGAATTTCTAAGACAAAGTAGGCGTTTGATAATAATACAAAATTTCTATTTCTGGAAATTACCAAAAACCCTAAACTATGCCACTTGTGACAATTTTATCCTGAATTTTTTTTTGTCACTAAAAACTCCAAACTATGCCACTTGTGACAATTTTACCTTGAACTTTTTTGTTTGCCACAAAAAACCCCAAATTATGTTACTTAGGACAAATTTACCTCAAACTTTTTGGCTGAATGGCATTTTCATCCTTGTCCATTTCCTTTTTTTCTTTTTTTTTCCTTTTCCTTCCTTCCCTCTGCCATGGTCGACAGAGGGAAGTCAACGATGGTCGCCCTCGCCAGTATCGGAGTCGGTGAGGGCTGCCCTTCCCGCCCTTGTCGGCGTTAGAGTCGGGCGACCCAAGCTAGATCCAGCAAGGGTTGCCCTCGCCAGATTCGGTGATGGTGACCCTCACCTGGGTCGAGCAAGGTGAGGGCGGCCCTCGCCAGCATCAAGCGAGGGCCATCCAAGCTAAATTCGACGAGGGCTGCCCTCACTTGACGCCACGAGGTGGCTCTCCCCTAACGCTAGCAAGGGCCGCCCTCGCCGACTCTAATGCTGGCAAGGGCGACCATTGCTGGCTTCCCTCTACCGGGAAGGAGAAGGAAAAAAAAAAAAAAAAAAATGGAAAAGGACGCAAATGCCCTTCAATCAAAAAGTTTGAGGTAAATTTGTCCTGAGTGGCATAATTTGGGATTTTTAGTGGCATTAAAAAAGTTCAGGGTAAAATCGTCACAAGTGGCATAGTTTAGGGTTTTTGTTGATATTTTCCCTTGATAATATTATAAAATTTCTCTTTCCCGAGCAGCGGCGGCAGTGGCTGGCAACCAATAACTGACGAGGGTGGGCAGCGCTTGGCAATTGATGGCGGTCGACGATAGGCAGTGGTCAGCGGCGGGTGTGTCATGCCCCGAACCCCGAGCACGAGACAACCCCTTACCATGGTCAAATGAAAGCGACGTCCCAAGACTCGTCGATGACCATTCGTTTTAATCTTTCATTATTCGCAAGCGGAAGACAAACCATCCCCAGTCCAAACATACAATCAAACAATCAAACAGGGATAGAGGGATGAACAACAGAAACCCTGACTACTCATTTATACAATTACTAGATTAACCAACAAAGGATCGCTTTCGAATTACAATCCCGACAAAAGGGGCCGATCCATTCTCTAAGCTAGGCCAAAAGAAACTAGGCTAATTTAGCTATACAAAATGAACCCTTGGGTTCAGCACCACGGTCACTCGAACCATCAGACTCGACTCCATCAAGTCGATCACAGGTGAAGCGGGGGCAGGATTCTCCACTACGGGTGCGCCATTCTAAGGGCCTGAAAATGGTTAACCATGACGGGTTGAGATAAAATCTCAGCGAGTTCTTCCCCTAAGCCCCGGTTAGTATATCAACTCAACCTGGGGTATCTCTCCAGAACCACCCCTCACTCAACCCAACAACAGACAACCAGCAATCAGCAATAAAATAACAGGCAGGGCCAACCAACAATCAAAAGCCGGTTCGCATGCAACCTTACCCGATATGCCATACCCCGCACGTTATAAATCAGCACAATACACGCAATGCACATGGCCATTAAATGATGCAGCTCACCAATTACATGCGAGTTGCGTCACAAGCGATCTCACCTGGCCATTGCCACACCCTGCACGTTATCAGTTCGTGCGTGCGTGCCATAAATAATGATGTAATCACCTCATGCATAATTGAAACTGATGATGCAATGTTTCTTGTACACTCTAGTATCCACACGTTTTCCATTGGGCCGAGGTGCTATAGCGCTACGGTACCCTTCCTCCATAGAGACGCAACCGTGCCCTTCCGTGCTATTGCTACGGCACCCTTCCTTCGTAGAGGCGTAACTATACCCTTCCATGCAGGCCAAGGCACTACAGCGCCCTTCCTCCGCAGATGCGCAACCGTACCCTTTCGTGCCTCAGAGCTATGGCGCCCTTCCTCTGCAGAGGCGTAACCGTGCCCTTTCGTACCCTCCGAGGCGCAACGGCACTACGGCGCCCTTCCTCTGCAGAAGCGCAACTGTGCCTTCCCTTCGGTGATTCGGACTATCGTAGCCAATGCACACATATTCACACATACACTTGCATTTAAAATCTCAAGTCCTTCCTCATAAAAACGGTTCATTTCCGGTGTCCCTCGGACAATTCATCTTTTTCCCATTTTTATGAAAATCACACAATTCATGCGGATGCTCATACAATTACACATTCAATTCACTCCATAAAATCAATGCACATGAAATTACACAATTTAATTTTCCGGATGAACATTAATTTCCAAATTTAATAAATAAATTTAGAAATTAAAATAAGTAAATAAATAAATTCCGAAAATTAAATAATTAAATACATAAATTAATTAAATCAATAAATTAAACAATTAATCACATTAATCAAGCAATTAAGGAAAAACATGATTAATTAGCACAAAACACACGATTAAGCCTAATTAAGCATAAATAAGCAAGATTAAGCTAAACTAATCTTAATCAACTATCTAACCACCTATCTTAGGGCTAATACACTTAATTAAACACCTTAATCAGCCATTAGCACTAATTAATCCAACCCTAAGCTAGTTTAGGCACTAAATAGGGTTTAGGAGCTAAACTCACCTGTTAGGCGGGCTAGAGACGTGGACGCGGTGGCGGCGACGAACCCGACACCCGGGGACCTCTCGCACGACACTCCAAGGCGGTCCCGGGCTGAACACAGCAGCAACAAACTCAGATTCCCCACTGAACTTCACAAAACATCACTACAGGAGGAGGACAGGGGCTGGTCGGAGCAAAACGACTTGGCCGGAGCTCCGGCGAGCGGCGGGCCGGTGTCTGATGGTTCCAGGGGGTCAAGGGGAGTTGTGTGTGGCTGGTGTAGACAGTGGGTAGGCCAAAAATGGAGAGAAACGGAGGAAAAAACGAAGTTGCACAGGGGGTGCGCTACAGTGACGGACGGAGGACCGCCGACTTTAGGCTGCCGTACGGGACGATTGGCGACTGGTTCCGGCGATCGGCCAACGTAGCCGGTACAGATTTCCTGTTTTGATCAGTTTGATAGGTGGCTCGGCTTGAGATTCCACCGGGAAGGTAATGAACAACTCAAAATTCGGTGAGAGGTCAGAAGCAGAAACTGCAGAAATGCAAGGAGGAGCAAGGGTAAGAAGGGCTGCAATTTTTGAGAGATCAAGTTGAGTGAGAGAGGGGTATTCAGTAGCTAAAAACCCTTCATCAATGCCATTAATGGCTGCTTCAATTTCCCAAGCACATGACCTTATCTTCTCTCTCTTCCTTTTGTCTCTTCCCAATAATATCTAGGGGCAAAATGGTCATTTCCACCTTGCACAATTCCCAAACTACCCTTGGGCTAAAAATGAAAGGCAGGCCTAGGAAACGGGCTGGGAAATGGGTAGGAATGGGCTTGGGAGTTTGTTGGGCTCGAATTGGCTCAAGTTTGGATAACGGGCTAGGAAGGGTGAGGGGTCGGTTGGGTCCAACGGACTCGCTCGTTTGTCCCGGTCTTCCACGGTGGCTATCCTACCTTGGGCATGAGACCCTCACTGTTCTTGTAAGGTCCACGTCCTCATAGGCTCGGTTTCTCAGTCCAAAATCCCTTTCTCAAAAACTCGACTCAACCGACACCGTCGACTGTCGAGGAAACATCGTCCGAAAGTTCGTCCCGGACGTTCCTGAAAATTCGAAGTCCAATCTTGGATTCTTATGCCTTGTCAATTTCTCTCGAATGCCATTTTGGTACTACTCAGACTGACAGGTAGCTTCAAGGACTCACACGTAACCGACTCGTGCCAATTCATATTCAAGACTTCTCGACACATGGACGTCTTTGACTGTATGAAATTACGAAGGATCGATTCTTATTTCGAAGTACACGATTATTAAGGATCGACATAAGATTGTTCGCGGATTCGATAATAGTAGACGAAATCACCCGTCGTCCCATTATTTCTATCCGCGAATCAACTTCTAGTTATCCCTAAAATTGGCCTGTATCATTACAGGATCGTCTTTACGCAAGTTTCACGGTCGAGTCGTTTTTCCTAAGTCAAGTTCTTTAGTCGCACGAGTTCTGCTCTCATTGGCATTTCCCTTCAAGGTCAATATCTCAAAGTGATTAGTTCCGAGTGAGATCAACCAATAATGCATTGGCGAAATTAACGTTCATTCCTCCTTCAAATGGCTCGAATTTCAGGACGTCACAGGGTGAGTGACCGGCAAGTGAACCTACCATCAAGTATTTCTCTTTCTTCTAAACTTGGAACCTACCCATCGAAACCTAAAACTTAGAACCTATCATGTTATAGATTCTAGGGTTGGTTCTGGATTCTAACATGTTTTTTTTCATCTTTAGTTAAGCAAAACGAAAATAAAAGCAACAATAAAAATGAAAAGGATTTTATTATCGATAGCTTAAGAACAAATGACCATATTTACTTGTTGAATTATGTTAAGGAAATTTTATGGTTTTCAATGTACCGAATGTTCTTGTATTATATAGAATCATTATCTTGAAAGAAGCAATTGCCCAAATATAACTGCATTAAAGAAGTAATTGGAGCTCCCACTAATATGATGGTCTATGAAAATAAAATTCCCAGTCATAAAATAGAAGTTCAAACTAGTGACTCTAATTTATACACTTATCATCAAAACCATGAAATACCTTAGGATTGCATGAAGACATAGACTATGAAAAACACAAAAATTTTGCTCTAAGGCTCAGTTTGTTACATGGAAAATAACTTTGGGAAAATATTTTCCGGATCTTCCGACGTTCGTTTCATAGAAAATGAATTCATTGGGAAAAACATTTTCTATGAAGGAAAAAAAGTCT
This sequence comes from Angophora floribunda, assembly GCA_014182895.1. Taxonomy (NCBI): domain Eukaryota; kingdom Viridiplantae; phylum Streptophyta; class Magnoliopsida; order Myrtales; family Myrtaceae; genus Angophora; species Angophora floribunda. The sequence goes on from CM024712.1 coordinate 23,001,805, forward strand.
TCTAATATGGGGAAAATGTTTTTACTTTTCAAGTCGAGGAAAACATTTTCCACATTCACTCTCTTATCTCACACCCCTATACTCACATCTTTCTTTTTTTTATTTTTTATTTTCTAAAAAATTCAAATTATTACTACATTATTTTTCTCTTCTTTCTTTATTTTTTTCCCCTCTCCTTTGTTTCCTCTCCTTCCTTAGCTAGTCTCTGCCCACTGCTCACCACCTACTAGATCGGCAAGTGGTGAGCCTAAGCTTACCAAAGGTGGGTGAGCCTGGAGCTCGCCTTGCCGACAAGCTCCGGGCTCACCAGTGGGGGTCGTTGGCCGTATGATGACCGGCGACCGACCAAGGGAGAAGACCAAAAACAAAGGGAGACAAGGGAACAAAGAAAAAAAGGAAAAAAAGGAAAAACTAATTTAATAATCGATTTTTAAAAAATAAAAATAATAAAAATTTTTTTTTTAAAAATAATTAATAATTAATAATCGATTCTAAAAAATAAAATAATAAAAAATTATTGAAAAATAATTTATAGAGGAAAATATTTTCCCTACCGAACAACAAAAATATTTTCTATTTCATTTTCAGGTTTCATCCGAACGCCGAAAAATAATTACATTTTCTTGGAAAGTGGCTTCCTAGAAATTAAATTTCAAAAATGCCACATTTTCCGTGAAACGAATGGAACCTAAGTACAGAGACTTGATTACATTAATTTTTTTGTTAGTGCCCTCTCGGTATGTAACTAGTTGGTTCTTTAATCTTAGTGGTCACACACTCTTATTTAGGGGTGTAAAATGTTCGGTTTTTTTTGAAAAATCGAACCAAACTGAACCGATAAGGGATGATACCGAACTAAACCATCCTGAACCGAACTAAACCGTCCTGAACCGAATACAAACCAAATAAGAAATGCGGTTCGGTTTGATTCGGTTCGGGACAGTTTTTCGGTTTTCCTATTTTTGCTTTGGTTATTGGGACCTAAGTGAAGAAAATATGAGAAAGAAGAGAGATTGTTCACTTTTAATTGAGAATTCCGATTTATTTTGGTTAACCGAACCGAAAAGTTAACAGTTATTTTTCGGTTAACCAAACCGAACCGAAATTGTTAACCAAACAAAAAATGCACAAATTTCGGTTCGGTTTGGTTCAGTTTTCGATTTCGATTCGGTTTTCAGTTCGGCTCTTGTCACCCCTACTCTTATTATGTGGATTAAGATTCCAATAGGTCTTTCAAAGTCGCTAAGTATTCATGCAATTGTTTTTGTGGGGTTATATTTATTAAAGTCTAAAAGAAGGAAAAATATCGCACAATTTATCGAAAAGCAATGCAAAAAGTAAACAATGAAGTTATCGAAATGCAGTGCACTAAATAAACACCAAAGTACCTGAAAGTAATTTTCTAAGCGTGAGAAAAGAAAACCCGATGCAAGCCAATAATTATTACATGGCTTCGTTATAAGCTTTGGTATATGAATCCCTGTAAGCTTGCTATTTGAAACTAAAGCAAGCCTACATCTAATGAATTGATTAAGGTAAAGCCTAGGCTAGACTCTCTAATCATTTATTAGAAGAGTGTAGTTAAGTCTAATTGATTTTATTTGCAAAGTTTACTCTAATTGACCTATAAATATTTAAACTAGCCTAATTTAGACTATACTAAACTAGACTATTGCTGGGAAAAGAGAGAGGGAAAACTAGACTATTACAAAATTTAAAACCATATTGGATATCGGTCTAAGACCAGGCTCCATCTAGCCGTCGCCAACTCGGGTGTCACCTTCAACCACCACCTCCTTGTGGGTGTAAATTTTCATAGTTCACTTATTCAATACAGCAATGCATCCAAGCAAAAGCAAACAATTAGCAAGTTCACCAATCAACGATCAATGGTTTTGACCACACAATTTGATTAGCACAGCCACCTCCTAATCAAACTAAGGCTTCATTAGTTAAGATTGGTGATAATTAGACCCCACTTGTGTTCACAAAGTGGAAAACTAACTTTCTAATCACTAATTAAAGCTAATCAAACCTATCAACCTACTCGCTGATACATGCATCAATAATTGTAATTAGACCTAACATTCATCCAAATAAATACATGCAAACTGACCATAGGAATCAAGCAATCAAGCAAAGGACAAGTGACCTAAGAAGGGGTAGTTAATAATTGGAGTTTGCCCAAATGGCCATCTTTCCCACATGGAAAGAAAAATGTGGAGGGTTTGAATCTCCATATTCTCGAGGGGTTAGGGTGAAGACAATTTAGTTCTAGGTGTGGATTTCAACTCTTACATCCTACGATGCACGATAAAAGTCTAAGAGTAAAAATTAGAGTAGGAATAAAATATAATCAACAAAAAAAAGGAAGGGGCAATTCCCTATTTTTTTAAAATCATGTACGTATCTGTCTAAATGAAACTAAGCTAAATTCTAGCACTAAAATCTAACATCCTTATCAAGACTCACTTACCTAACCAAGTTTTCAGATTTTTTATTTTTACTTTTATTTTTAATTTGTTAATGCTGTTGATGTTGTTATTGTTTTGAAAAAAGGGACTCGGGCTGGGCCCTTAAGCTCGACCCGAATTAAAACAAAACCCTAGTCACGCGGGTCTAGACCACAAATACACATTGGCTCCTATAATCGGTATCTAGATCCATTTCGTTATAATTCAAGCCCAGCCCAAACTTACACAAACCAAGTTAGGCCTGAACTCTAGAAGACCAAATTGAGCCCAACCTCACATAAGACTTAAGAAGCACCAAATACTCTTTGGAGTTTTCCGTCTCATGTCTGATGCACTCAGACTCTCTCCGACATGTTCCGACATGCAACTCTTGAATTCCAACACGCGATTTCGACACGCACGGGAATCCCGACCACCGCGCCTTCCTCCCTAGGGCCGAGCTCGTCTTCAGCTTGAAGACTGACTACATGCCGTCGTCGGGGTCGTTGGTTGCGACAGCAGAGGATGGAACCCAACCGCGACCTCTGGTCAACTTCTCCTCTTCACCTTCACTGCATTCCCTTCATCGCTGCGCCCATCCGAGCCCACCAACGACAAATCGCACCCGCACGACTTGGGATTCCGGAACAAGAAAATAAGCCAAGCAATGAGGGACTGCGTAGTCGTCGAGGTCGCCGGTGCCGAACCCCCAATTTTTCACCACCTCCAAGCGGACCCCTCTTCCTCCCTTCACCACCCATCGCGGTGCAGGCTGCCCTCGCTCGCCTCCGTGCGCTCGAGGCAGAAGAAACCCGTGGCACCGACGAACCACAGGCTCAAGGCGTTCGAGCTCGACCAGTCCTCACTGCTTGGCTCTTTAGAGTGAGCGAGGGTGGAAGGATTGGGCGTGGGGTTGCAGAGATGGAGAGAAGAGTATTTTCTCGGTGGTAGAGAGCAGATCGCGTTAGAGAGGGAAGAAAGGCACAATTTCTTAAATAGGTAGGCCGATTGCCACTTGTCGATTCCTAAGTGGTTTGTTACATTCATATTATATACAACCAATATTTTTCGATGATTTCGAAAAAGCAAGTGACCTGTGGTATGAGAAGATACAAGAGGCTGAAATAAATGGGTGGGGGATAAAAGAGTTTTCGGAAAATAAAAGCAATGAATGTTGAATAATAATAAATTTTGATCACTGTTAAAGATCATAGATTTATTAAAATAAGTTGACTCTAGTCTCTTGTTATGTCGCCAAACATGGATACGCATTTTTTTATGAATGTCTTTCGAATTTGCTATGAATAGATTTATTAATATTATTAGTGAAAATTCATTCCAATCTCTTTTTTATTATTTATTTATTTGTAAATTTGAATCAAATTAATTTGATTAAAATAATTATAAAAATATTAATTTATCATATATATAAATATTAATTTAATATATAATGTGTTGGGAATTCTCTATTTTTTTTAGAAATGACCCGTCGGCCTGTCATATTGTGTCGCGTCGCGTCGCATATTATATATCCTCATCGGTGCTACCTAGCACAAGACGGAGGAGCTCAAAAATGACTACGAGAATGGACCGAACAGCATGATACTTATTGGAGATTGGCGGAGGGTCGAGTCCCGCATGAACAAATTCATGACAGCGATATGAATGAGATTCTGCTGATGTTCAAAGCCTGAGCATGAAAAGAAACAAAAGAGCTTTAACTCTTGAAGAGCTACGGACTTTTTTTGGTAAAACTTATCGAAAAACCATTCCCCTCTTGAAGAAAGTGAAATCAAAACATCTCAATTCACAAGTTGATGCACGTAACGATAGACACGTATGAATTCCAAAGAGCTTACAAGAAAACAGAACACCAAATAACTATTGGGTACAATGAAAAAGAACATTCAAAGCCCAATGTTAATCCTGGGAAGCAATAGAATTCGATCACATCACATGAAGAACAAACAACATAATAAATAAATTCAAGCTTTCTGTAGCATTCCAGGAGCACTGGCAGCTTCTATTGATTCCAGTTCTTTCACAATTATAGTCATGGAAGGCCGAAACTGAGGAGTCTCTTGAACGCATTTTAAGGCAAGCTGTGCTATTTGGAATGCAGAATATACATCATAGTTGCCCTTCAATCTAGAGTCCATTATAGTCAACAGCTCGTTTTGACCGGATAAGAATGGTTTGGCCCACTCCAATAAGGTGGCTTTGCTTGGTGGACGGCTAGGATCCCATGCCCTCAAGCCTGTTAGTATCTCAAGCAACACGATGCCAAAACTATAAACATCACTCTCTACATAGAGACGCCCTGTAAAATTCAAGAGTTTTGTGCGATGTTGCAGAGAAGCGTCAGAAAAGAAAAAAACTCCCTAATATTATTGTCAAAATTCAAAACTGAATGTGCTTCTACACCGAGTCACGAAAAAGCACTTGACAATGGAAAAATTACCGGTTTTTCTATATTCAGGGGCAGCATAGCCAAAGGTACCCATAAATTGTGTTGAAACATGTGACAAGCCCTCTGGAGGGCCACGTCTCACCAATCCAAAGTCTGTGAGCTTGGCCATGTAAGACTGTAGAACAACCGGATAGTGGATTAGACTTGGGTTCTAGCCTAAATATCTATTGAAAATTTTTTACGACTAGCAAAAAAACAATATGGAGATATCTGAAAGCAACTAGGGACTAGTAAATGGTCTTGTCTTGTGTTCTGAACTAAACATCAAATCTAAAAAGGATATATTTGCTATTAACTACAACCCTTCCATCAATTAAGTAGAGGGAAACATAGGATCTCACTCACTATTATGACTCTTTTCTCCTGGTTAGAGGACACAATTTCAAGTCTTCAAAGTGACATACTAGGCATTTCATTGTCATCATTATACTTATCCCAATAATTTGACTAGAACGAAAGAGTTCATGTGAATTTTCTGATAGAAGACAATAATCATTATAAGGTGGATAAAGTATTAACCCCATCTAGCAAAATATTTGAAGATTTGAAATCCCTGAATATTATTTGCCTCTCAAAACCGTGCAAGAAGGCCAGGCCTTTGGCAGCCCCAAACGCAATCTTGAGGCGTACATCCCATCCAAGATGACCAATGGAGCTCCCTGTATCATAGTAACAAATAGTATAAAATGTAATTAATGCTTAAAAGCAAGTACATGTTCAAACTAGCTTGAATTTTAAAATAGGCACATGCATCAACTATGACTATCAACTGATCAAGAAAATATGCTTAACAACTAGCATCCTTAAGGAGACTTTTCTGAAATTTACAGAGTAATTAGACCACTTACTTCTGAATAGCTGTTTCTCCAAACTACCCATTGGCATGAACTCATAAACAAGAGCTAAATTTCCATTTTCTCGACAATATCCCAGGAGCTTGGTGAGGTTAGGGTGAGATAGCCCTCCAAGAAAGTTTATCTCCCTCTACATGAAAATATGCAAAAGAGAGTCTCATTCATGATCACTAGTAAAAGATATGAAAGAAAAGGAAGCCCCCACACTATACCAAGTAGATGTTTTTCTCCTTAGACTTCAATTGGTCAAAGAAATGAAACAATCACAATGGAATACGAAATCAGATGCAATCCTACAAGGGCCCTTTCAGATACGAAATTGCAAGGAAAGGCCACCACTTATAGAAACCCCGTGATAATCAACATCACATACATTGAGATTTGCGTTTATATAGCCATATAAATTCAGGTTGTCTAGTATTTCTGCTCCTGCTATCTTCATAACGAGGGTGTTTATTGACATAGCTGAGTTGGACATGACAAGCTCCCATAAGTACCATCATGCATTTGGGTTGCTTCGTTCTTGTAATTGACAAAGAAAAGTATATGTATTCCGAGAAAGGAATTGAAGGCGACTTTGTTCTTACCAGCCACTCTGCATACCCTTGAGCACCAGCAGGGTTTAAGATTTTCACAGCTACTAAAGTCTCCGTCCTTCCAGACTGTTGCTTCCCATGAAGCGTCCCTTTATAGACACGACCGAATCCTCCCTCTCCAAGCAGAGCATCGGCTCGCCAATTTTTGGTTGCCTCTTTCAACTCTGCGAAACTGAAGAGGGTCAAGCTGGGGTCCGCCACAATCTTTCCATCTCCGGAGGCCTTTTTGTCACGGGCAGCTATCAAGCCATGGTTGTCGCTGGCTGCAGAAGACGATGAAGTACTGATTTTGAACTTCAATCCTGCAGTTTCATAAAAGAAAAACAAAGAACGGAGAAAATTGCTTCAGACGATGACAAGAAGAAGATTAAAGACTCCAATCCGAAGCACAAAGATTCATTTTATAGAGACTACGTAGATGTAAAGATAAAGATCACTCTAGGAAAGAATTTAAGAGTACCTGTTTTGACATGACCAGTAGAGCTTGGAGTGGGGAAGTCAGGTTTACCATAACACACCCCCATTTCTCTCTCTCTCTCTGTCTCTCTGTCTCTCTCTCTCTGTGTGTCAACAAGAGCTACTGTTTTTACGCGTCCTTGCCTGGAGAAGACAACATTGACTTGATCTTCCGTATGGACTGTCGATTCTTCTATCTCCTGGCCCGCCAAACACCGTCGGTGGAGAGTTTACTGGGCTCCGCGCATCATTTTCCCCACTAGCTGAATTTCTTATTCCCATAGCAGATCAGTCTCATGTTCCACTACACACGGGCTCTCCCTGTGGTGTCCCAAGTCTCCCGTGCTTGGTCGGACTCCACAGCGTTCTTCGATCGGGCTTGGGTGCTTCCGGAGGAGCTATGTGGCAGCTGCTTTGGCGAATGTGAACAGAGAGTGAGTGAGGCTTCTGACTTCTTAATTTTCGGCTCTGATGCGCTCGGAGCTTGGCTTGAGTTTTGACGTTCAAGTTACTGGGTTTCTCTTAATTCCACAGCCGCTCCATCTCCAATCACCATCAGTTCTAGCTCATCGTCATGTCACAATTACTCCTCATCGACCACGACTCAGTTCACTCCTTCGCTTAAGGTTCCACGCCTGCAGAAAATTTGCAAGCTCTCGCCGGAATCATCCACGCCCAACCTGAAGCCATCCGCCACCTCTTCCTCGAAGCCCTTCAAAAACCAAATCGTCACTCCACGAGCCCTCGCACTCCTCTGGATAGTTGGTCCCCCCTTTCCTGCGACAGCAAGGTCCAGGCTGCCATCTGCCACCTCTGCGATGCAGATCCCCTGCTCAGGCCACTCATCCACCTCCATCCTCCGCCTACATTCGACATCTTCCTCACTCTGTTCCTTGCCCTCATCAAAGGCATTTTCTACCAGCAATTAGCCTACAAATTCAATCTTGAGGCGTACATCCCATCCAAGATGAGCAGTGGAGCTCTCTGTACCAGAGTAATGGAAAGTGCAAAATGTAAGTAATACTTAAAAGCAAGTACATGTTAAAACTAACTCGAATTTTGAAATAGGCACATGCATCAACTATGACTATCAACTAATCAAGAAGATATGCTAAACAACTAGCTTCCTTAAGGAGACTTTTCCGAAATTTATAGTGATTAGACCCCTTACTTCCAAATAGGTGTTTCTCCAAACTACCCATTGGCATGAACTCATAAACAAAGCTAAATTTCCATCTTCTTGACAAAATCCAGGAGCTTGGCGAGGTTAGGGTGAGATAGCCCTCCAAGAAAGTCTATCTCCCTCTGCCTGAAAATAAGCAAAAGAGAGTCTCACTCATGGTCAGTAGTCAAAGATATGAAAGAAAAGGAAGCCCCCACACTATACCAAGTAGAGGTTTTCTCCTTAGGCTTCAATTGGTCAAAGAAATGAAACAATCACAATGGAATAGTTGATATCGAAACAAAAGGTACAGAATGAGAACCAACACTTAATTCCCACTAAAATGTTTCAGTTTAATTAGTAGTTTGATTGAAGACTCAAGTCATTGGGCATCCTATAATGTAAAATACATATCAATAATGGTAAAATGTACTTCAAATCATACTAGCTCTACAGAAAATATCAAGCTCACATGCCAGTAGTAGCTATGCAAAACCATTGGAATTTGTCATTGAACCCATTTATAATTTGTGATCAAATTGGTGACTTTATCTTGCAGTGGTGTATCCACCCTATATCATTTGATTGGCTTTGCGATTCATTTCAGTTATTGGATATAGAAGCAGAATTCGCTCGAAGGAAGAAGAAAACAAGCTCATTATGAAAAGAACTACTTTTCACTAATCATAAAAGGTTGAAGATTACACAGATGAAGGACTATAAACTTTTATTTGCGTGATTTCTTCATTCCTCGTGATCGAATCATACTTAGTGGGTGCTTCCAATAGTCAGCATCATACAAGCCAATGGCCATACACACTCTAATGGCATGGGTTTACTTAGTCAATTACAAATAAAAGAAATGCAAAAGGAAAGTTCATCGCCATTAACTAAATGGAGCCTTATAATCTAATTTGATGAGGTCCTTAGTGACCAAATAATAAGCATATTTTCAATTGTAACTAAATCTTCGACTTTTCCTTTCTATCGAGATGATTGAAGTGAAATCGCTTTGTACATTCTTATTTTATTTCATTTAAATTTAAATAATTCACAATGTGCACACTAAATTGGGGCTAGATAACTGAAAAATTCACGAGGATCTTGAACATGTCACCAAACAATTCACAATGTGCACACTTAATTGTTTGGTAATATCACTAAACAATTAATGCCACTCAGTCAGGCATTAGCAATTGTGTTGTCTGCTGCCTACTGCCATTAGTTTGCACCCTAACAAAGCCAATGAGGGAATCAGAAATATCTATCTCTTTATAACCAAAATCAGATGCAATCCCCCAAGGGCCCTTTCAGATACAAAATTGCAAGGCAAGGCCACCACTTATAGAAATCCTGTGATAATAAACTTCACATACATTGAGATTTGCGTTTATATAGCCATATAAATTCAGGTTGTCTAGTATTTCTGCTCCTGCTATTTTCATAACGAGGGTGTTTATTGACACAGCTGAGTTGGGCATGACAAGCTCCCATGAGTACCGTCATGCATTTGGGTTGCTTCGTTCTTGTAATTGACAAAGCAAAGTTGTTGTATTCCGAGAAAGGAAGTGAAGATGACTCAGTTCTTACCCTCCACTCTCTATACCCTTGAGCACCATTCGGGTTTAATATTTTCGCAGCTATCATAGTCTCCGTCCTTCCAGACTGTTGCTTCCCATGAAGCGTCCCTTGATAGACACGACCAAATCCTCCCTCTCCAAGCAGTGCATCGGCTCGAAACTTTTTGGTTGCCACTTTCAACTCTGCAAAAGTGAAGACGGTCAAGCTGAGGTCCGCCGCAATCTTTCCATCTCCGGAGGCCTTTTTGTCGTGGGCAGCCATCAAGTCATGGTTGGCTGCAGAAGATGATGAAGTACTGATTTCGAACTTCAATCCTGTAGTTTCATAAAAGAAAAACAAAGAACGGAGAAAATTGCTTCAGACGATGACAGGAAGAAGATTAAAGACTCCATGCTGAAGCACAAAGATTCAATTTATAGACTCCGTAGATGTAAAAATAAAGTTCATTCAAGGAACGAATTTAGAATTTACGAGTACCTCATTTGAGATGACCAGTAGTACCATGACACACCCCCATCTCTCTCTCTCTCTCTCTCTCTCTCTCTCTCTCTCTCTCTCTCTCTCTCTCTCAACAAGAGCTACTGTGTTTCCGCTTCCTTTCCTCTACCACCGCCTATTTCCTCGGGAGAAGACGACATTGACTTGATCTAACGTATAGACTGGTGAAACCCCCGATAAAGGCGCTCGATTCTTATATCTTCTGCTCGCCAAACACCGTCGGTAGAGAGTCAACCTGGCTCCGCGCATCATTTTCCACACTAGCTGATTTTCTAATTGCCATAGCAGATCAGTCTCATGTTTCGCTACACACGGGCTCTCCCTGTGGTGTCCCGAGTCTCCTGTGGTTAGTCGGACTCTGCAGCGTTCTTCGATCGGGCTCGGGTTCTACCAGAGGAGCTATGTGGCAGCTGCTTTGGCGAATGTGAACAGAGAGTGAGTGAGGCTTCTGACTTCTTAATTTTCGGCTCTGATGCGTTCGGAGTTTGGCTTGAGTTTTGACGTTCAAGTTACTAGGTTTTTCTTAATTCCACAGCCGTTCCATCTCCAATCACCACCAGTTCTAGCTCATCGTCATGTCACAATTACTCCTCATCGACCACGACTCAGTTCACCCCTTCGGTTAAGGTTCCACGCCCGCAGAAAATTTGCAAGCTCTCGCCCGAATCGTCCACACCCAACCCGAAGCCATTCGCCGCCAGTGCTAGTCCAAATCAAAGACCGTCAATGCCTCCTCCTCCTCCTCTTCCTCGAAGCCCTCCAAAAACCGAATCGTCCCTCCGCGAGCCCTCGCACTCCTTTGGATAGTCGATCGCTCCCTCTCCTGTGACAGCGAGGTCGAGGCTGCCATCTGCTACCTCTGCGATGCAGATCCCCTCCTCATGCCACTCTCCCACCTCCATCCTCCGTCTGCATTCGACATCTTCCTCACTCTGTTCCTTACCCTCGCCAAAGGCATTCTCTACCAGCGATTAGCCTACAAATTCCAGTAGACGAGGAGCGAAACGGAGGAGCTAAAAAATGACTATGAAAATGGGACCGAACAGCATAATACTTCCTGGAGATTGGTGGCGGGTTGACTGCCGCATGAACAAATTCATGACAGCAATAAGAATGAGATTCTGCTGATGTTCAAAGCCTGAGCATGAAAAGAAACAAAAGAGCTTTGACTCTTGAAGATCTACGGACTTCTTTTGGTAAAGCTTAAATTGAGGATTAGCCATCGAAAAACCATTCCCCTATTGAAGAAAGTGAAATCACAACATCTCAATACACAAGTCGATGCACAGAACAATAGACACCTATGAATTCCAAAGAGCTTACAAGAAAACAGAACACCTAGTAACTACTAGGTACAGTGAAAAAGAACATTCAAAGCCCAATGTCAATCCTGGGAAGCAAAAGACTTCGATCACATCACATGAAGAACAAACAACATAATAAATAAATTCAAGCTTTCTGTAGCATTCTAGGAGCACTGGCAGCTTCTATTGATTCCAGTTGTTTCACAATTATAGTCATGGAAGGCCGAAACTGAGGCGTCTCTTGAACGCATTTTGAGGCAAACTGTGCTATTTGGAATGCAGAATATACATCATAGCTGCCCTTTAATCTAGAGTCCATTATAGTCAACAGTTCGTTTTGACTGGATAAGAATGGTTTGGCCCACTCCAATAAGGTGGCTTTGCCTGGTGGACGGCTAGGATCATATGCCCTCAAGCCTATTAGTATCTCAAGCAACATGATGCCAAAACTATAAACATTACTCTCTACATAGAGACGCCCTGTCAAATTCAAGAGTTTTGTGCAATGTTGCAGAGAAGCGTTAGAAAAGAAAAAAAACTCCCTAATATTATTGTCAAAATTCAAAATTGAACATCCTTCAACACCGAGTCACGAAAAAGCACTTTATAATGGAAAAATTACCGGTTTTTTTATATCCAGGGGCAGCATAGCCAAAGGTACACATAAATATTGTCGAAACATGTGACAGGCCCTCTGGAGGGCCACGTCTCGCCAATCCAAAGTCTGTGAGCTTGGCCATGTATGACTGCAAAACAACCAGATAGTGGATTAGACTTGGGTTCTAGCCTAAATATCAATTGAAAATTTTTTACCGCTCTAGAAAAAAACAATATGGAGATGTCTAAAAGCAACTAGGGACTAGTAAATGGTCTTGTCTTGTGTTCTGAACTAAACATCAAATGTAAAAAGGATATATTTGCAATTAACTACAACCCTTCCATCAATTAAGTAGAGGGAAACATAGGATCTCCACTCACTATTATGACTCTTTTCTCCTGGATAGAGGACACAATTTCAAGTCTTCAAAGTGACATACTAGGAATTTCATTGTCATCATTATACTTATCCCAATAATTTGACTAGAACGACGGGCACCCTCGGACAACTTGTTCTTGTTTGTAGGAGCTGGGACAAGTTCAGTCGGACCTTCGCCTTGCCAATTTTGCGGGAATTGGAGGTTCTGGCCTCAAATTTTCTCTTCAACTACACCCAGCTTTGAAGCAATTTGACACACAGAAGCTTCATTAATTTTTGCTCTAGGAAGACCCAATATATGCACCCAAAACGCATAATGCGTGAATTCATAGCAGTGTTCAGGTATAGTACGATCCCCTTCTTGTAATACTAATAGGTTATTGGCAAAGGACCAATGTCCACCATCTAGTACTCTTCTTTTCTCCTCTACCGAACTAAATAGGAAGGTGAAGTATCCAGGCTCTAGTACTTCACATTGCACTGATTCTATTTTTCATGCTTTTCTCATTGTGCTAATAAAAGCTTGAACATTAACATTGGGTTTTGAGTACAGTTTGCCATAAAAGGTTCGTTCATTTACCCGTTGTTCTTCCTCAAAGATTTCCTCATCTAGTTCTTAACTACAACTTCAGACTAGAGATCTCCCATGCTTCTACACAATGCTGCCATTCGAAGATTGGTTTCTTCCATCGTTGATGGTTTGAGAGATCTGGATGAGTATGTAGAGGGTTTGCAAGTTTGGGGCAGGGAGCACACAAAATTTGGATGAGTATATGGAGGGTTCGTTGGTTTGGGGCAAGGAACGAATGGAGCTCAAATCCAGAAGAGCAACTTCAACCTAGGGCAACGAGCTTCTGTAAACTAGGACAAAATGGGTATGGGTTGCAGCATTGGAACTCGTAGCTCTGGAGAGGCAACTCCACTCTAGGGCATGATGGGTATGGCTTTTGGAACTTTTGCAAATGTCGACTGATTGAATGTGCATTCCATTATAATCAAAACCTCCATGGGATGAAAGACTCTAATTAGGTGGGAGATGGACTATTTCTTCCATGATTCCAAATTTAGGAAGGTAGGGTTTTGAAGGAAGGGTTAGCTATCACCAGAGAGGGATAGAGGGAGAGCTCACACTTGGTGAGAGAAACTTAAGAATGTCTACATTCATATTATATACAACCAATATTTTCCTGATGATTTTGAAAAGGCAAGCGACCGGTGGTATGAGAAGATACAAGGGGCTGAAATAAATGGGTGGGGTTAAAAAGTGTTTTCGGAAAATAAAAGCAATGAATGTTGAATAATAGTAAATTTTGATCAATGTTAAAGATCATAGATTTATTTAAATAAGTTGACTCTAGTCTCTTGTTGTGTCGCCAAACATGGATACACATTTTTTATGAATGTGTTTCTAATTTGCTATGAATAGATTTATTAATATTATTAATGTAAATTCATTCCAAGCACAAGACCATGGGAGTTCAGTTGAAATCCATCTCGAATTAAGCGAATTTCCTACTATCATCACAAAACCCACCTCTACCAACACTCTTTAATTTTGTCCCCCTACTCCCATAATTACTTCTCACGAATGCCTCCACCTGTATCGTTCCACGAATCCAACAACACATTGTCCCCACCCCACCCCCCAAAAAAAATCAAACAAATCAATTAATTCACCTATCTTAAGCAAAATCTGAGATCAACGGAAATAAAGTATTACAAGTGTTATAACTTTTTTACGACCCTCACTTGTGTACTATAACAATTTTTTTTCAATCACTTGAATGCCATAACTTATATATGATGCTTTCATTTGAGTACCAACTTTTTTTTTGATCATTTGAATGTCATATAACTTTTCATTCAATTACTGGAATATTATAACTTTTTAAAAATCATTACTACGTTAGATTTTTGACACTTAAGTGATCGATTGAACATTATGATAGTCAAGTGTATGTTTTCTAGGAAATTATGGTATTTAAGTAGTCAAGAAAAAAATGTATAGCCAGCAAACAATGATCATACAAAAGTTGCGACATCTCTAGTGTCCTTATTTAAGATTAACACTCAAAACCTCCATTAATTTCACTGAAAATACAGTACTAAACATACTTATTTATCCACTATCCACACTCAAACTCTAGGGAGCCGCGGTCAGCCACCATACATCACCGAAGCACCTCAATAGCAGGCGCTTACTACTTCTCCGGCCAGTGAAGACGACGAAGAGCGGTCCTACTCACACTCTTCTACGTCTCTCGGTTTTCTTCTCTCAACTTCTCTCTCTCTCTCTCCATCGCCTCCTCCCTTCATCTTCAAAGAGAAAAGGAAAGGAAGGACGATGGAGGGAATTGGCTATGGGCCGGGCTGGATGGGAGGAGTGAGTGTGAAAATAGGGCTGGTCCGAGAAAAGTGAAGGAGAAGCAGGTTGGGTTTCCCGCGAGAATGGGCAAAGAGGCCACACTCTTTTTTTTTTTTTTTTTAAGACTACCGTTATCCTAATATATCTTCTAATAATTCTTATTATTTCCTAATTTACCTATTCGTCTCTTTTTGTTTTTTCTACTATTTCGACATTTTTATAAGGAAAAACGTGTTACTAGACTTGACATAATATGGTTTCAACATTAGGTACAATATGTTGTTGTTTACAGTGCTTTAGTCAACTTTCTTACATGCTAGCATTGTCCATTCCTCAGCATCGATGGCATGTTTGTGTTCCGCCTATTTGTACATTGCCTTTGCCTGGCATTTGGATTTGTAATGTTTAACTCCATTGCACTTAAAATACAACTTTTGATTTGTGTGTTTTATATTTCAGGTGAAAATGTGAATTTCTACCTCTACTTGAACTTCCTCCCCAACCTCCTCCTTGACTTGATGGAGCGACTTGACTTTGTAATACTTGCTTGAGATTTGAGTCAATGGACTTTTGATTCAGTTTTTGCTCATGCAAGCACAACGGATCCATTAGCCACTTCAACATTAGGGTTGAATTATCTCATTCTTCCTCAATTGCTGCGATAAAGTAGTTAAATCTTCTAGTCAAAGATCTTAAGATTTTTTTCTACAATTTGTACATATTGAAATTCTTTGCCATTAATCCTCAATTGGTTAACGATGGTTTACGCACCATCATGAGTCGAGATTGATTCCGAGTCATTTATATGTAAAGATTTAAAATCACTCCAAAGTGTTTGAAGTTGCACCTGTTGGACATGGTCATCACATTTGTAGGTTTTTTACAAAATATATTCCACGCCGCTTTCTTCGTCTCCACACTTGATTTTTTTCAAATATTGTTTCCTCCACATCTTGAAAGATTGCATACAATAATGCTTTTTATTTTTCTTCTGAGACTCTAGCAGCAAATATCTTTCTTCCTTTCTTAAAGCCTTGAATGTTTTAGCACCAACCATTTCTTTGTAGCCGTTTTCCACCGGATTCCACAAATTTTATGATTTCTCCAAAAATTCCTAAATCAATTGTATTAGTACCAATTTAGTCACAAAATTTTTAATTAGACTAATTGAGTTCTAAATCTTTTTACATTGATATTAATTCGATCCATTCGGCTAATTTAGGTTTGTAATTGCTGATGTGGATGCTAGCCGGCCAGCGTGGCGCGGCCAACGGCCGGTGTTGATATGAACATTTTTAATAATATGTTAATATTTTTTGAATTATTGAATTTTTAAATTTTTTTAAAATTTTTTTTTTTTCTTTTCCCTTCCCCTTTCTCTTCCTCTTCTCTTTTCGGTGGCCATTGCAAGCCACAGCCATCATCAGTGAGGGCTGGCCTTAGCTAGGCGAGGTTGCACTCATTGGCAGGGTGAGGTATTTCTTCACCACACACTCACCTTCTCTAGTCCACACTTTGCCCTCGATCCCTCGCTCCTCCTGACTTTAGACCATCGGGAAAATTCGCAAGCACTCGCCCGAATCATCCATGCCCAACCTGAAGCCATCCGCCGCTAGTGCTAGCCCAAATCAAAGACCATCAATGCCTCCTCCTCCTCCTCCTCCTCCTCCTCGAAGCCCTCCAAAAACCGAATCGTCACTCCGCGAGCCCTCGCATTCCCCTGGATATTTGGTCGCTTCCTCTCTTGCGAAAAGGTCGAGGCCACCATCCGCCACCTTCGCGACGTAGATCCCTTGCTCACGCCACTCATCCACCACCATCCTCCACCTACATTCGACATCTTTCTCACTTCGTTCCTTGCCCTCACCAAAGGCATTCTCTACCAGCAATTAACCTACAAATTCAAGTAGACGAGGAACGAGACAGAGGGGGCAGGGGAGGAGTAGCTCTGGAGATGAGGCGCAAGACGGAGGAGCTCAAAAATGACTACGAGGGTCGAGTCCCGCATGAACAAATTCACGACAGCAATAAGAATGAGATTCTGCTGATGTTCAAAGCCTGAGCATGAAAAGAAACAAAAGAGCTTTAACTCTTGAAGAGCTACGGACTTTTTTTGGTAAAACTTATCGAAAAACCATTCCCCTCTTGAAGAAAGTGAAATCAAAACATCTCAATTCACAAGTTGATGCACGTAACGATAGACACGTATGAATTCCAAAGAGCTTACAAGAAAACAGAACACCTAATAACTATTGGGTACAATGAAAAAGAACATTCAAAGCCCAAAGTTAATCCTGGGAAGCAATAGACTTCGATCACATTACATGAATAACAAACAACATAATAAATAAATTCAAGCTTTCTGTAGCATTCTAGGAGCACTGGCAGCTTCTATTGATTCCAGTTCTTCCGCAACTATAGTCATGGAAGGCCGAATCTGAGGAGTCTCTTCAACACATTTTGAGGCAAGCTGTGCTATTTGGAATGCAGAATATACATCATAGTTGCCCTTTAATCTAGAGTCCATTATAGTCAACAGTTCGTTTTGACTGGATAAGAATGGTTTGGTCCACTCCAATAAGGTGGCTTTGCCTGGTGGGAGACGAGGATCATATGCCCTCAAGCCTGTTAGTATCTCAAGCAACACGATGCCAAAACTATAAACATCACTCTTTACATAGAGACGCCCTGTAAAATTCAAGAGTTTTGTGCGATGTTGTAGAGAAGCGTCAGAAAAGAAAAAAACTCCCTAATATTATTGTCAAAATTCAAAACTGAATGTCCTTCAACACCGAGTCACGAAAAAGCACTTTACAATGGAAAAATTACCGGTTTTTCTATATTCAGGGGCGGCATAGCCAAAGGTACCCATAAATTGTGTCGAAACATGTGACAGGCCCTCTGGAGGGCCATGTCTCACCAATCCAAAGTCTGTGAGCTTGGCCATGTAAGACTGCAGAACAGCCGGATAGGGGATTAGACTTGGGTTCTAGCCTAAATATCAATTGAAAATTTTTTACCACTCTAGCAAAAAAACAATATGGAGATATCTAAAAGCAACTAGGGACTAGTAAATGGTCTTGTCTTGTGTTCTGAACTAAACATCAAATGTAAAAAGGATATATTTGCAATTAACTACAACCCTTCCATCAATTAAGTAGAGGGAAACATAGGATCTCCACTCACTATTATGACTCTTTTCTCCTAGTTAGAGGACACAATTTCAAGTCTTCAAAGTGACATACTAGGCATTTCATTGTCATCATTATACTTATCCCAATAATTTGACTAGAACGAAAGAGTTCATGTGAATTTTCTGATACAAGACAATAATCATTATAAGGAGGATAAAGTATTAACCCCATCTAGCAAAATATTTGAAGATTTGAAATCCCTGAATATTATTTGCCTCTCTAAACCGTGCAAGAAGGCCAGGCCTTTGGCAGCCCCAACCGCAATCTTGAGGCGTACATCCCATCCAAGATGACCGGTGGAGCTCTCTGTACCAGAGTAACAAATAGTGTAAAATGTAATTAATGCTTAAAAGCAAGTACATGTTCAAACTAGCTTGAATTTTAAAATAGGCACATGCATCAACTATGACTATCAACTGATCAAGAAAATATGCTTAACAACTAGCATCCTTAATGAGACTTTTCTGAAATTTACAGAGTAATTAGAACACTTACTTCTGAATAGCTGTTTCTCCAAACTACCCATTGGCATGAACTCGTAAACAAGAGCTAAATTTCCATCTTGTCGACAATATCCCAGGAGCTTGGTGAGGTTAGGGTGAGATAGCCCTCCAAGAAAGCCCAAGAGCGAGAGGGTAGGAGTGGGGGCATCCCAAAAGTACTTCCTTTTAAGGTATGTTGCATGGATCCATTTGCACCATAGAGATTCTTTGTCGGTGAATAGTAGCCGAGATGTGTTTGGCCATGGCATGCCTTATTACTATCCACGATCCTTCTTATGCCAAGGCCTCCTTCCTGACGTGGAAGGCAAACATCGGCCCAAGATACCTTTGCACCTCCCGGACCCATACTTGGGCCTTTCCATAGGAATTGTCTACACGTTTGCTCTATCTTGTCCACTACCGCCGATGGGAGCCAAAAAATAGAGGCCCGATGGCTTGAATGGCATGTAGAGCCCGACTTAATAAGTTGTAGGCGGCTGCGAAAGAGAGGAAGCGGTGGGTCCAAGATTGGACTTTGGCGGTGAGGCGGCATACTAGAGTGTTGCGATGCCGCTTTGCTTAGTCTAGATGTGATGATGGTACACCCAAGTATCGCACGGGAAGGGAGCCGCGATTGAAGCCAAGTGCTCGTACAATCGCTCATTGGTGGTCTCGAGCCTCCGAGAGATAAAGACTTCACTTTTATTAGTGTTGGGGACTAATCCACTCCATTTGGAGAATAAAGTAAGCCCATCTTGAAGGCGGGAAATAGAAGCGATTTGCTTTCTTTGAAGAGGAATACATCATCTCGCAAAGAAAGGTGGGAGAGACGTGTAGCCTTACAACGCCGGTGGTAACGAAAATCTGGATGTCGAGTTTGAGTGTCCGGGATCCCATAAACACTTCCATGATCAAGGTGAATAGGTAAGGTGATATAGGGTCACCTTGCCTTATACCACGTCCACTAGCAAAAAAAACCATGTAGCTCGCCATTTATGGAGATAGAAAATTTTGGGGTACGAATGCAAGCCATGATAAGTCTTGTGAGATGGTTGGGAAATTTGAACGCTTGGAGGGTCTTCTCTAGAAAGTCCCGAGAGGGTATCATATGCTTTCCGAAAATCCACCTTGATGGCACACTTCGGAATATAAGGCTTATTGTGGAACCCACTGAAAAGTTCTTGGGCAAGGAGGATATTGTCACTTATCCTCCTACCTTTTACAAAAAGCAGTTTGAACTGGACTGATTAAGTCGGGAAGAACCATGGCAATTCGAGCAGCGTAGTATCTTGGTGATACACTTGTAAATGGTATTACAAGATGCAATAGGACGAAAATCCGACACCGATGTTGCATTGGGGATTTTTGGCACCGATGGCAATGATAGTGTTGTTGACTTCCTTGAGTAGAGAACCGAAGCAAGGAAATCCATAACCGCTTGATGAAGGGCCAACCCTGTCCCAATTCCTCTTAAAGAAGTCGACATTATAACCATCGGGTCCAGGGGGCCTTATTTCCAGCCATCGAGAACATAGCATTGCGAATTTCCGACGGGAGAAATGGTTGAGAGAGAAATGTTCTCTGTTCTTCCTTAAGAGGTGAGTGGATGACATCGAGATATCTCCCTGTATAGAAGGCCTCATAGTCATATCGGCCGGGCGAGGAGAGGTCTGAAGTAAGAGACAAACACCCTCTCGAATTTCCTTCATTTCGATACCATTTGTCTGAGTTATCCATGACGAGATAATGCGATTCCGGAGTTGCCGATGGTTGGTGATTGATGGAAAAATTTGGTATTATGATCCCCTTCCTTGAGCCATTGTATTCTAGATTTTTGCACGAAAAAGGATTCCTCAAGTGAGCGAAGTTCATAATATTCCTTGCGCTGAGAATGCTCCTCGGCCCGACAACAAGCTATTTTGAGGGTCTAGGTGAAGAGACTCTTGTGTAGATACTAGGACACTTTTAGTCAGTAGCCGCCCGCATAGAGATATCCGAATAAGCATCTCTCGTTTAGACATTTAAGCCGACCCTTTAAGAGCTTTAGTCTAGCGTAGAGCTGTGCATAGGAGAACCTGTCACTTGGGCTTCCGGGAGATGAGATACTAGCTTGAGGAAATCTGGGTGACTCATCCATAGGTTAAAGAATTTAAAAGGAGATCGCGGGAGCCGGGTGTAAGAATTCTCACAGCCATAGGAGTGTGGTCGAAAAAGACCGGGGCCGGGAAAGCCGTCCCATGTAAACCGGAAGCCTACATAACGGAGGTCAAAAAGTTCGGCTTGGTCAAGGCAATCCTTGAAATCATCGAAAGCGGGCACCGGATATCAGGGCTCCCCATGCGGTCGTAGTATCTCGGATGGCATTGAAATCTCCAGCAACCATCCAAGGGTTATCTTTCAAAAGAGAGCTCATCCCGATAAGTTCACTCCATAGGGGTCTCCGAGCACCAAATGTATGTTCCCCATAGACCACGTTGGATAAGGTAATCCACGAACTCAAAAATTTTGCATCACCATGGATAATCTGGTCGGTACTAATTAAAGTAGTAAAACATAACAAAAGCGGGTTCCATCCAACCCCATATACGCCCTCGAGGAGAGGCCTCATAGTTCGAGACCCACGTCCAACCAGGGAGTAGACCAGAAGATATAGTGGGAAATCTAGTAGAAGGAACTTTGGTTTCCAAAAGGCCAATACAGCAAAGATTATTGAGGCGCACGAACTTCCTAACCTCCGCTTGCTTAATGGGATTCATGAGACCCCGAACGTTCCAAAATCCAAAAGACATAAGGAATTATGTACAATGGTGGTAAAGGACGCTACTTCCTTTTTGAGCGCCTTCGGCGGCTCTTTGAGGCTTTCCCCGAAGAAGATCCGGATCTCTTAATCTGCACGAGTTTTGCTGAAAGGAGAGAACCGGTTGTGAGCCCCACTTGTTCAACTCTCACCTCGGTGAGCTTCAAGTCGAGGGGAAAGTATTTCGGGAATGGGCACGACGAGGACTCATTCTCGCCTTGGATATTCAAGCAACGGGGACTTCATCGGCAACAACGGCAGCCCGCGGTTACATCATGATGCTGCTATCAGCGGTGAGGTTCATCGACATGCCCTTAATGCAGCTAAATCACCGGCCTTTGTTCCGGCTTGAGTTGAGGTAAAGACGGCTGATTGCATTTCCACATTAGGCGGGCCCGGCGGCAGCGCAAAGACCGACTTCAAGAGTACAGCCGGGTGTAGTTGATTCATATCCAGTAGTAACAGCAGCAAAACATCCAGCAATAGCAGCAGCATCACCATCATCTGTGCTAAAACCAGCAGTAGCAGCAGGAGCACCTGCAGTATTATCCATGACAGCAGCATCTGCATTTACAGCAACACCTACAGACAACTCATAGACAGCAGCATCCGCAACATCAGCAGCTCCTGCGGTGGCATCTGCACCTCTCATAGCAGCAGCAAAACACAGCACAATCCGAAGCGGTAGATGTACCGGCGATGACGCGGGCGCCAAACTTCATCCCAAGCTGGTTTGTGCGGGCCATAGCAGAACTACCAGCTTCCCGGTGACGGCGGCGGGCGGTTCCTCTTCTAGATCATCATCGAGTCGAAAGGGAAGCTTCGAGGAGACAATATGTTTGTTCTTGGCAGCCCAAAGTTTATCTCCCTCTACATGAAAATATGCAAAAGAGAGTCTCATTCATGATCACTAGTAAAAGATATGAAAGAAAAGGAAGCCCCCACACTATACCAAGTAGATGTTTTTCTCCTTAGACTTCAATTGGTCAAAGAAATGAAACAATCACAATGGAATACAAAATCAGATGCAATCCTACAAGGGCCCTTTCAGATACGAAATTGCAAGGCAAGGCCACCACTTATAGAAATCCCGTGATAATCAACTTCACATACATTGAGATTTACGTTTATATAGCCATATAAATTCAGGTTGTCTAGTATTTCTGCTCCTGCTATTTTCATAACGAGGGTGTTTATTGACACAGCTGAGTTGGGCATGCCAAGCTCCCATAAGTACCATCATGCATTTGGGTTGCTTCGTTCTTGTAATTGACGAAGCAAAGTATTTGTATTTCTTGAAAGGAATTGAAGACGACTTAGTTCTTACCCCCCACTCCGTATACCCTTGAGCACCAGCAGGGTTTAAGATTTTCACAGCTACTATAGTCTCCGTCCTTCCAGACTGTTGCTTCCCATGAAGCGTCCCTTTATAGACACGACCGAATCCTCCCTCTCCAAGCAGAGCATCAGCTCGCAAATTTTTGGTTGCCTCTTTCAACTCTGCGAAACTGAAGAGGGTCAAGCTGGGGTCCGCCACAATCTTTCCATCTCCGGAGGCCTTTCTGTCGCGGGCAGCGTTGTTGCTGGCTGCAGAACACCATGAAGCACTGGGCTTCTGTCCTGCAGTTTCAGAAAAGAAAAACAAAGAAGGGAGAAAATTGCTTCAGACGATGACAAGAAGGAGATTAAAGACTCCAATCTGAAGCACAAAGATTCAATTTATAGAGACTACGTAGATGTAAAGATAAAGATCACTCTAGGAAAGAATTTAAGAGTACCTGATTTGACATTACCCATAGAGCTTGGGGTGGGTAAGTGAGGTTTACCATAACACACCCCCATCTCTCTCTCAACAAGAGCTTCTGTATTTCCGCTTCCTTGCCTCTACCAACGCCTATTTCCTCAGAGATGACCCGGAGAAGACGACATTGACTTGGTCTTACTTGTAAACTGGTTTCACCACCGCTCCGCGTATCATTTTCCATACTAGCTGATTTTCTCGTTCCCATTGCAAATAAGTCTCACGTCGGGAACCGAGAAAATATTAGGTAGACGTGATTGACATATAGGTAAAATACTAATTCATTTAGTGAGCGACACGTGTCCCACGTGCCCCATATTTCTGTTTTTTCACTAAAATTTCCTCACTTGTCTTCCTCCCTCTTTCTCTTCCTCCGTCTCTCTCTGCTCCGTCCCTTCCTTGAGAAATAGAGGCCGAGATCTCGCTTGTTTATGGAAGTCGGTCCTTCCTTCACCAAGATCTCGGCCTTAGTCGACCGGCTGGCCACGGAGGCCGAGATCTTGATGCAGGGGAGGAAGGCGGTGGCGTCTCGAGGTCGAGCTTCTTGCTACGGAGCTTGCCGGGCATGGCGTCGATCAGGCCTAGCTTGTCGACGAGGTCCTAGGTGAGGATGATCTGGGCAATAGCCATGCTAATGTTGCCAGCCCCAACGACGGTGATCTTGTGTGACACTTTGCGAAGCCTATGATTTCGCCATCCCAAATCCGTCGTGACACTTTTCTACTTTTTCTTCCCTGTGTAGCCTTCTTCCAACACGCCTAGAACCACCGAGTCCCAGCCGAAGCACCTGTTTGAAATTTTCGATAATGGGGTTACATTAATTAATTAATTTTCTATTTTATCTAATCGGGTTAATGGATATTCCATTATATTTTAAATCCAAAGTGATCTTATTGAGTTGGATTTTGGTATCTATTAATTACGGGCCTAGTTGAGCAGCAAAGTGTAGACAATTGTGTTTAACTGAAGCCCGTAATGGGAAGGGCCCAGTTGACACGCTATTGATTAGGATTTGCTAGGTCCCCTCTCTAGCCTATAAAAGGGTAGGTTATACCTATCAGTCGCTTAATCCCATTAAAAGCTGCTAAACCGAAATAGGTCATAGAAAGGAAGAACCGGCATACCGACAGATCACTGATCATATCAGTTGATCCGTTTTCAGTCAAGTGAGGCAATGGCTCAAACATGTATGTGTTTAATTCCGTAGTATATATTTGGATTCTTGGAGTTTTACAATCATGTATGAATCGAATTCGTTCTTAATTTAATGATTGTGCATACTAAGAAATTTCTATATGTGGTATCAGAGCCTGTCATATATGATTGTAAAACCCAAATTTTTTTTATGAACAAATTTGAAATTTTCTCCCTTTAACCTAATGTTGTCGTTATTTTCTCATGCGGATTCTTTCATCGATTGATTCTGAAACCTTAGGGTTTTTATTCTACATGTTGAGATCTTTCCAACCACATATAATTTATAGATTTTCGTTGAGAATTGAGAGAGAATTTCGAATTTGAAATTCTGGGGTTTGTGCCTTAAAAGGTTCCAAAATTTTTTAAATTACTTGCAATTGAATGAAGTATGTTATAAATTGATGCATGGGTATTGTTATATATATGCTTTATAATTGTTTAGTTGCATTAAAGTGAGTTTTTTGGCTTAAAATTGACAAAACCCATGTTCGGCCATGAGTGTTAGATCCGAAATTCTTGAAGGTTGAATATTGATGCATTGTTCGTTTGTTCTTCGTTTAATTCACTCTAATCAATTTATAATGAGATTAGAAGTAAAACCCATGGAAAATTTTCATCAAAATCAACCCTAATATGTGTTTTTGAGCTTCGGGTCGAAACCGGGTAGTGTGACCCGGTTTGCAGAATTCGTGACCCGGCTGGAGGTTGAAGAAGACCTCCAGCCGGGCCAGGCTGTCTTCTGGGCATAAGCCCAGCGAATTGGGCTTGTATTTCAGCCTGCTGAAGATTCTGGGCGCAACCCTAGAATCTGGGCTTCTGGAAAGAAGCCCAGCCGGGCCAGACGGCCCTGTGGTCTTCTTCTTCTTTTTTAGGGCTTCTGGAAGAAGCCCATGCAGGCTGGGTCTCCAAAGAAGCTGGGGCCCTGGGCTTTTTCTTTTGACTGGGCGCAAGCCCAGATTTGGGCTTCAGGAAGAAGCTGGGCGCAAGCCTAACTTCTGGATTCTGGGTAGAAGCCCAGAATCCGGGCTTTCAGAAGAAGTCCCGTGGGCCGGTGACCAGAGTATTCTGGCCCGAGCCCGCTGGGCCTAATAATAATAATAAAAAATAAAATATTAATAATAAAAATGATTAAAAAAGAAAATAAAAAGGAGTGGCAAAAATTGTTGTTTAATGTAATATGATTTTGGGAAGCACATGTTGTTAAGTACTTCATATTGATAAATTTTGGGCATTAATTAATGGAACATTATAAAATTTTTCGGAGTTCCTATTAATGTAAATTAATATATACAATTACCCGCCCAAAGAGGGTTATTGTGTATATTAATTTGAAAAATTACATGAAGATAAATTCCCACTTTAAAAAGATGGGGATGTATGATTGGAAAAATATTTATCCGCCCAAAGGGGATAATTTTTTTGAAAATTATATGTAATTCCCTTCTATATTAATATAATAGAGATAATTGATGGGGATGTATAACTCAAAAGTTTTATCTTCCTAAGGGGATAAATTTTAGAGTTATGTGTAATTCTCCTCTATGTCGAGATAATGGAGATGTATAATTTAAAAGGTCTTGTTTGCACAAAGTGAATAAGCCCTTGATAATTATGTGTAATTCTCCTTAGTGTCTCTATATAGTGATATTATGGAGATGTATAGTTTAAAGGATTTGTCTGTCTAAAGGGGATGGATCCTTGACAATTATATATAATTATCCTTGTTGTTATTTTACAATCTTCATGCTGTGGAAAATAATGGTGTATTATACGTTTTGCCCAAAGGGGAGTTTATAATATAATAATTATTTTGTGGAATTGTTTATTGTCCATAAGTAATCATATCGCATTATGTGTGACAAACAGTTACTTTGCTGTAAACAACAACAATGCCACGGTTGAGATGTTAACTGGATCAAACTTCAAGAGGTGGAAGCAAGATATAGAGTTTGCTTTGGGAATTGTGGATACAGACTTGGCACTACGTGAGAATGAACCTCCCAAGCCCAATGATCAAAGTAGTGCAGATCAAAAGGCCCATTATGCTAGATGGGAAAAATCCAACCGACTAAGCCTCATTGCTATTAAGAGGTCCATTGTTGAGCATCTCATTAGTGGTTTACAGGAAAATACGAATGCAAGACAATTCCTTGCAGCAGTGGGAGAACGATATAGAGTCTTGGACAAGGCTGAAGCTAGAAATTTGCTGAATGAATTAACAAATATGAGATATGATGCTGCTGTGGGTGTTAGAGAATTTATACTGAAAATGGTCCACATTCAGTCCAAACTCAAGGCCCATAAAATTGTTCTTTCTGAAGATTATATTGTGCATCAAGTCTTAAATGTTCTGCTAGCTGAATTCAGCCAGATTAAGACTGCTTATAACGATCAGAATGAGACTTGGAGTGTTAATGCCCTAATTTCAAAGTGTGTGACTGAGGAGGAGAAGTTAAAGAAGGAGAAGAATGAGTCGGCCCAATTAATTGCTAATGCCAAGTCGAGTTCCTCTAGGGGAAAATGGAAGCCTAAAGGGTCAAATGCTCATTGTCCAAAGAAAAACCAAGACTTCAAGAAAAATGGGAATAATGGGAGAAATGGAGATAAAGATTTCAAGTGTTTTCACTGCAAGAAGCAAGGTCACAAGAGAGCCAATTGCTATAAGTTCAAAGCTTGGCTAAAAGGAAGAAAAGAAAGTCACCAAGGTGAGTTGTTGGTTTGTTTTGAATCAAATCTAGTTGATGTTCCTCTGGATTCTTGGTGGCTTGATTACTCGGTGCTACTTTGTTCATGTGACCACTACCTTACAGGGTCTAACAAATCTAAGGAATACAAGTCTAAGGGAGTTAAAGCTTAAAGTTGGAAACGATGTTGGAGTTGATGTGGAGCGCATAGGCACAGTTATTTTGAATTTAGATTCTGGATTTTAGCTCATTTTGAACAATGTCTTTTATGTTCCTTGTTTTAGAAGAAACTTGATATCTCTTTCTTTGCTTGACAAAGCAGGATATTGTTTTTATTTTGCAAATTAAAGAGTGGATTTGAGTTATGATTCCAGAATTATTGGGAATTGTGTTCTGTGTGATGGATTGTATCGATTGTCCTTATCTCCTGATAGACCATATTGTTCCTTTAATGTCGAGAACAATGTTGCTAAGAGATCCTTGATTAAAGAGAAATCTCCATTGCTGTGGCATAAGCGATTAGGGCATATCTCCAAAGAAAGGGTAAAGTGATTCATCAAGGCTGATATTCTTCCTCTTCTTGATTCGGATGATACTGAGACTTGTATTGATTGTGTGAGGGGAAAATTGACTAAAATTAAGAAGAAAGGCGCTACTCGCAGTCAAAATCTAGTGGAGATAATTCATACGGATATTAGTGGGCCATACTCAACCACATTTTGTGGAAATAAGTACTTCATCACCTTCATTGATGATTTCTCCCGTTATTGTTATGTTTATCTGATTAAGGAGAAGGTTGATGCTCTTGAAATGTTCAAAGTGTTTCGCACTGAAGTTGAGAAACAATTGGGAAAAATCATCAAAATTGTCAGATTTGATCGTGGTGGTGAGTATTATGGGCGGTATACTGAGACTGGACAACAAATGGGATCATTTGCTAAATACTTGCAAGACTGTGGTATTGTTGCTCAGTATACAATGCCTGGAAGTCCCGAACAGAATGGTGTAGCTGAACGGCGCAATCGCACACTCATGGAGATGAAACGAAATATGATGGACAGTTCTAATTTGCCTGAATACTTATGGGGTGATGCGATTAAAACAACAGCTCATATATTGAATCATGTACCTAGTAAATTAGTACTGAAAACACCTTTTGAATTATGAACGGGGAGGAAAACAAGCTTGAATCACTTTCGAGTTTGGGGGTGTCCTGCGGAGGTGAAAATTTATGATTCTTCTCAAAAGAAGACCGAACCCAAGACTACTAGATGTTATTTTATTGGATACTCTCACCATTCTAAAGGGTATAGGTTCTATTGTCCTACTCGAGGCACTAGAATTGTTGAGTCTCAAACTGCTAAATTTCTGGAGTTAGATGTTGTTGAAGAGAATTCTTCTCAATCTTTTGAAAGGGATGAACCAAACAAAACAATTTCCATTCCATTGCCCATCTTGAATGATGATTCCATGCGAGAGCCTTGTAGAGTGGAAACACAGCAAGAAGCAGATACTGGAGATATGACTGCAAATGAAATTCCCCAGACGAATGATCCAGCTCCAGAAATGCCCGTGCGGAGATCACAACGACAAAGAAGACCGGCACTTCAAAATGATTATCATGTCTATCTTCGAGAAGCTGATTTTGACATTGGACATATAGTTGATCCGACGACCTTCAAAGAAGCTCTCGATAGTGATCAGGCAGATGAATGGTTAAGAGTGATGAAGGACGAGATGATTTCCATGTCAAATAATCAAGTATGGGAACTTGTCGATTTACCTGATGGGCATAAACCGATTGGCTGCAAATGGGTATTCAAAACCAAGAAAGATAATAAAGGCAACATAGAGAGATTCAAGGGAAGGTTAGTTGCAAAGGGGTTCACGCAGAGAGAGGGCATTGATTATACTAAAACTTTTTCTCCAGTGTCCACTAAAGACTCATTTCGGATAATCATGGCATTAGTGGCTCATTTCGACTTAGAGCTTCACCAAATGGATGTCAAGACGGCTTTTCTAAATGGAGACCCGGATAAAGAAGTATATATGTAGCAACCTGAAGGGTTTAAAGAAGCTGAAAAAGAGCATATGGTGTGCAAGCTTCGGAGGTCTATTTATGGTCTCAAACAAGCATCACATCAGTGGTACTTGAAATTTAACAAAGTTGTGAGATCATTTGGCTTTGAAGAAAACAAGTTTGATCAGTGCATCTACATGAAAGTAAGTGGGAGTAAATATATTTTCTTAGTACTTTATGTAGATGACATTTTGTTTGCCAGTAGAGATGTTGATCTATTGAATGACACAAAAAGCTTTCTGTCTGCAAAGTTTGATATGAAAGATCTTGGGGAAGCCTCTTTTGTTCTAGGCATTGAAATTCATCGTGACAGAACTAAGAAGGTTTTGGGATTATCTCATAAAAGTTATATAGATCGTGTTTTGAAGAGGTTTAATATGCAAACCTGCAAGGTTGGTGAAGCTCTTGTTGTGAAAGGAGATAAATTGAGCATAGAACAATACCCCAAGAATGATGTTGAAAAAGAAGCAATGAAGAATGTTCCATATGCTAGTGTAGTTGGTAGTCTTATGTATGCACAAGTATGCACCATACCTGATATTGCTTTTGCTGTAAATACTCTTGGGAGATATCTGTCGAATCCAGGTCATGAACATTGGGTTGCAGCTAAGAAAGTGATGAGATATCTACAACGAACAAAAGACTTCATGCTTGTGTATAGAAGAGTAGAGGATCTAAAGGTGATTGGATATTCAGATGCTGATTTTGCTAGTTGTTCGGATAACAGAAAATCAACTTCTGGATATATTTTTATGATGGCTGGAGGTGCTATTTCTTGGAAAAGCACAAATCAAACCTTGGTTACGAACTCTACAATGTATGCTGAGTTTGTGGCGTGTTACGGTGCTTCAACTCAAACTGTTTGGCTCAGAAATTTGATCTCTGAATTGCGAGTTGTGGACTCTATTGCTAGACCTATGGTGATCTACTGTGACAACACTGCAACTGTGTTTTATTCCAAGAATGACAAGATCAACAATGTGTCGAAACACATGGAGATCAAATATTATACTGTTAAGGACTTAGTAAAAAATGGAGACATTGTGATAGAGAATATTATGACTGAATCCATGTTGGCCGATCCTCTAACAAAAGGATTACGACCCATTTTGTTTAAAGAACATGTAAAGAATATGGGAGTTTTAGAGTCTTTTGATCTCTTTTATTAGTGTGAGCTATATAGTTTGTATTTCTGGATATTATAGTTATATACAAACTGATAATGCTTTTATAATGTCTATTAAAGCATTTACTCTTGATGATCATCATTATTGATTTTATTGTTATCATTTTTCCTGTCGACTGAGAAATGGAAATATGAAACAGTATCTTTAAACAAATTTTAGTTTAAAGACGACTGGATGTCAATAATTATGAGATCTCATGTTGGATTGTGACATAGTTGTGCAATTTCATATTGTTTGGAAATCGCACTGAGGCAATTTCATGTTGTTTAGAAATTGCGCTAATGTAGTTTCATGTCATTTAGAAATTGTATTGAGGACCAATAAGGAATAGTGTATATTTTGATCACATGTTGGCACTATTTCTTATTACACTACTAGGCCCACGATCCATGAAAATATATTATTTATTATATGTGATTATGGAAGGTCATGTGTTATGATATTTTCTTAACACGTTGATCGCTATAGTCTTATAATGAGGTTATATATGATTGGATTGGTTTTGAGATGCTGTTATTGGAATATTATTTTTCAAAATTGTGGCCACATAAACAAATTTTCAGTTATTAACTCGAGAGTGTCATTTTCAAAATAAAAATCGTTTTCAAAATAAAACAAATTAATTAATGTATCCCAAGTGGGAGAATGTTGGAAATTTCCGATAATGGGCTTACATTAATTAATTAATTTTCTATTTTATCTAATCGGGTTAATGGATATTCCAATATATTTTAAACCCTAAAGTGATCTTAATGAGTTGGGTTTTGGCATCTATTAATTACGGGCCTAGTTGAGCAGCAAAGTGTAGGCAATTGTGTTTAACTGAAGCCCGTAATAGGAAGGGCCCAGTTGACATCCTGTTAATTATGGTTTGCTAGGTTCCCTTTCTAGCCTATAAAATGGTATATCAGTCGCTTAATCCCATTAAAAGCTGCTAAACCGAAATAGGTCATAGAGAGGAAGAACCGGCATACCAGCAGATCACTGATAATATCAGTTGATCCGTTTTCAGTCAAGTGAGGCCATGGCTCAAACATGTATGTGTTTAATTCCACTGTATATATTTGGATTCTTGGAGTTTTACAATAATGTATGAATCGAATTCGTTCTTAAGTTAATGATTGTGCATATTAAGAAATTTCTACAGCACCTCCTTCCATGGTTAACGGAACACACATACACTGGACCTTCGACAATCGCCAGACCGATGCCTCTGGCGCGGAACAAATGACCACTACTGCCACCCATCATTTTTCACCGGCCAAGAATCGGTTGCTCACAGAAACACAACTCGCACACAAAAAAATGCCGAAAACAAGAACACACGAAGCGAAGGGATAACGGCAAAGATCTATCAAAATTCATTTAGCAAACAACGAAGACGGAATACTAAGAGCAACTGTGCGAGTCTCACTCGGGCATTTTTCATCGAACATGCACAAGATGCCGATTAAGAGGCGCTTTAGACATGCTTAAAATCCAAACTCAGGCTGAGAACAAGAAGTGGTGTTCTAGCAAGACTCGACCTCGAGATGGGACGACTCATAATCAACAAATTTTGGCCATCAATGGAGGACACAACTGTGTGCCTGGTTTAGTCATTTTATCTAACGGTTAACATATGCAAACTGAAGGGTGAGAAATAGGGACGTCCGAACCCGAGCTCGAGCTGGGATTTTAAACGAACGACACACAGAACTCAGAGATGTTAGGACTCGCACGAACTGAACAATGGCAGCCCAGTCCGGTGAGCCCGAAAAAGGGTGCAAAAAGAAAATAGAATAGGGGCGGTCATTAGAGGGTTCTTGACACCTTAGTAGTATCAACATCAACACGTGACATGACAAAACACGATACGTCAATATGCTATTTCTCAAAAAATAGAGAATTTCGACACGTTGGGACACGTTATATATTAAATGTATATTTATATATATGATAAATTTTCATTTTTATGATTATTTCAATCAAAGTAATATGATTCAAATTAAAAAATAAATAAATAATAAAAAAGAACTTAGAATGAATTTATACTAAAAGCATTAATTTACTATTTGTTAATATTGTTCGTTGTTTCAATTTGATAAATTTAATTCCGTTCCAATAATCCATTAAACTTGGAGAAAAAAACAAGTAATCCACATTATAGACTTGTGCTCATAGCGTATCGGAAGAGAAGAGAAAAAATAAATTTGGGGGGGTGAATTGTATGTCTTGGGAAGTGAGAGTGAAAAGAGAATACTAGATTTTTCTTCTTTTCTCATTTATTATTTTTATTATTTTTTATATATTTACATTTTGACCCCTTATTTATTAAAATATTATAAAATTGAACCTGTGCATGTTAGAATCACGTTTTGGAATTTCAAACTCACATATTGAAATTCTGGACTTGAGTGTCGAGAGAGTTGATCAAGTGTCAAATTTTCCAACATGTGTTGACCGAGTGTCAAAAAGTGTTGGACACATGTCAAAGCATCCGACACGACCCAAAAACTTTCAAAGAGTGTCGGTACTTCTTAACCCGACACGACTCATGGCGTCAGAAGGGCAGACTAGCTCGAAGTTTGAGCTGCGTCCGTCCACCTCACGCTCCTTCGAGCTAAGATCCCTAGGGAGCCGGCCCCAAACTCGAACGGACATAAACCAAAAAACAAAACACCACCCACCAAACACTAGCTCAAGAAAGGGAGCAATGCTAGTGAGTCCGGCTGTTTATTTGAGCATAATCATCACTGGAGAGCACTCACCGACCCTAGACCTCCATTTCAGCTTGCTCTCTCATATCTCACTCGCTGATCTCACTTTCTCAAGAACTACCTTTTTCATGTTTCTCTCTTATTTCTCTAATTCACTATTCCTCTCTCCAGAAAACCTCCCTCCTTCAACTAAGCTCCCGAAAGCCCTATTTATAGGCGAGGAGGGTCCAATTGATGGAGGGTTTGGCCGCCGATCCTTGGCGCGCCAACCTGCCTTCCCTTGGCCGAATCGACATCTTGTCAGCCATCCGCTCCACGACAGGCCTAGCCTTGCTCTATTTCTTAGATTAGCAACATTGAAGGCGCATCCCATCCATTCAGGTCTCCCGCCAGTCTTTGCACTACTCCGCTCTCTCTCTCTCTCTCTCTAGGTTGTCCTTCGCAGCTCACACATGTGAGCTACAGAGAGAAGGAGGAGGAAAAAGAAAGGGAGAGGGGCCTGGGCCAAGGGAGAGAGAAGAGGCAAAATAGGCTCGGGCTTGTGCGCAGGGAGGAAAAGAGATAGGAAGGGGCTGGGCCTTTGTGGGCCCCTTTTATTTTTAATTAATATTTATTTGAAAGTAAGGTAAAATAATGGAAAATAAAAATAGAAAATAAAACTTAGTACTTGCAAATAATATTAATACTTAGGTGATACGAAAAAACCTTTTTGTTAGTGTCAAATTGGTCATTGATTTTCTATGCAATTTAAGTCTATGCATTTAATCAAAATTTATGTGTCAATAGCCACGTGGACTAAATTTATTAATAATATTCTAAGTCATATAAAATTTTAATTATAAAAGCCACGTATTATTTTTTGTCAAAATTTCTCGCTGTTAATATCTAAGTGATTGTCTTTTCTTTGATGGCACTAAAGTGAACGCCATACACAACTCTTAGCACTTCTAATATTTTTCTACCACCAAATTACATGTTTTGTTCAAATGGAATGGACAATTGGGTAGCTCTTTGCTTTAAATGACTCAATCAGTAACCCGACCTTGTCTCGGAGCTCAAAAATGACTATGAGAATAGACCGAACCACATAATACTTCATGGAGATTGGTGGCGGGCCAAGTACGGCATGAACAAATTCATGACAGCAATAAGAATGAGATTCTGCTGATGCTCAAAGCCTGGGCATGAAAAGAAACGAAAGAGCGTGGACTCTTGAAGGGCTACGGACATCTTTAGGTAATCCTTAGATTGCTAACAAAACTGAGGATTAGCCATCAAAAAACCGTTCCCCTGTTAAAGAAAGTGCAATCCCAACATCTCAATTCACAAGTGGATGCACATAATGATAGAGACATATGAATATTCCAAAGAGCTTACAAGAAAACATGGCACCTAGGATGCCCATGATACAATTTCTATTCCATAAATCATTTTCCTCTAGAAATTGATTTTTCTATTTTTATTCTCCAGACAAGTTTTTAAGATAAAATAGGTGTTTGATTTAAAAATTTCTACTCTCGGAATGGAAATTCGTTTCACAACAACATAAAATTTCTCATTTTGGAGTGGTAGCGGGAGGCAACTGACAATGGGCGGCAAGGGGGTAGGGACCGCGGGTAGCCGGCGGGCGGGCGGACGGGCGACTAGTGGTGGGCAATGGGCGGTGACAAGAGCGAGCAATGAAAAGGGTTTTTATTTCTCACTTTTGTTCTACAAATAAAGATGTAAAAAATTTTAACTTATGATATATGTTTTAAATCTATTTTTGGAGTAGAAATTTGTTTTAAAAATAAAAATTGAAATTGCAATACCAAATGGATTTATGTTCTAAACTTGTTCCCAGAATAGAAAATTAGAGAAATAGAAAAACAAAAATTTTGTTATGTGCAGCCCTAGTGACTACTGGGTATAGTGGAAAGGAACATTCAAAGCCCAAGATTAATCCTAGGAAGCAACAGACTTTGATTAAATCACATGAAGTAAGAACAATATAATAAATAAATTCAAGCTTTCCGTAGCATTCTATCAGCAATGGCAGCTTCTATTGATTCTAGGTCTTCCATGACTTTAGACATGGAAGGTCGCTGCTTAGGTTTCGGTCAGAGGCATATAAAAGCAAGCTGTGCTATTTGGAATGCAGAATTTATACAATAGTTGTCCTCCAATCTAGAGTCCATTATAGTCCTCAATTTTTTATTTTACTTGATAAGAGTGGTAAGGCCCACTCCATTAAATTAGCTTTGCCAACTAGACGGCTTAGATCAATTGCCCTTTGAGCTTGTTAATATCTCAACTGTAAACATCACTCTTTTACACAGAAATGCCTTGTAAAATCCAAGAATTTCATGTGATGCTGCAGATAATCTCAGAAAAATAACTTCCTTATATTATTGTCAAAATTCAAGACTTAACGTCCTTCAGCACTGAGTCATCCAAAAGAACTTTACAATAGAAAAATTACCAGTTGCATATTCGAGGGCAACATAGCCAAAGGTACCCATAGCCCGCGTTGTAACATGCGACGTGCCCCCTCGAGGACTAGACTTCACCCATCCAAAATTTGAGAGTTTGGCTGTGTAAGACTGCAGAAGAACCGAACAATGGATTAGACTCGAGTTCCTCCAGTCTAAATATCAATCGCAAACTCTTATGAATCTAGCAAAAAGCAATATGGAAATATCAAAAAGCAACTAGGGACTGATTAATGGTCTTATCTCGTGATCTTAACATCAAATCTAAGGATAGATGTGCAATCGACTATAACCCTTTCATCAATTAAGCAAGTAGAGGGAAACATAGGATCTCCGCTATGACTCTTTCTACTGATTAGAGGACACAATTCCGAATCTTTGAAGGAGATAATAGACATGACATTGTCATCATTATAATTCTACCATGGGTTTGACTAGAAAGATAATATCATATGGATTTTATGATACAAGACCTTAATCATTATGAGGAGGATAAAGTATTAACCCCATCTAGCAAAATATTTGAAGATTTAAAATCCTGAATATTAGTTACCTCTCAAAATTGTGCAAAAAGGCTAGGCCTCTGGTAGCCCTGATCGCAACCTCGAGGCATACATCCCATGGAAGATGAACAGTGGAGCCCTTTGTGCCAGAGTAACAAACAGTGTAAAATGTAAGTAATGTTTAAAAGCAAGGACATGTTCAAACTAGCTTGAATTTTGAAAAAAAAGAAAAGAGCATATGCATCAACTATGACTATCAATTGATCAAGAAGATATTCTAAACATTTGGCATCTTTAAGGAGACTTTTCCGAAATTTATAGAGCTTTTAGACCGCTTACTCTTGAATGGCTGTTTTTCCAAACTACCCATTGGCGTGAACTCATAAACAAAGCTAAATTTCCATCCTTTTGACAAAATCCCAGGAGCTTGGCAAGGACAGGGTGAGATAGCCCTCCAAGACTGCTCGAAAATAAGCAAAAGAGAGTCTCACTCATGGTTAGTAGTAAAAGATATGAAAGAAAAGGAAGCCCCACACTATACCAAGCAGATGTTTTTCTCCTTAGGCTTCAATTGGTCAAAGAAATGAATGGAATAGTTGTTATCGAAAAAAGGTACAGAATGAGAATTGAGAGACCTAATTCCCACTAAAATCTTTAGTTTAACAAGTAATTTGACTGAAGACTTAGGTCGTTGGGCATCCTGTAATGTAAAATACATCTTAATAATGATAAAATGTACGTCAAATCATACTAGCTCTATAGAAAAAATCTAGCTCGCATGCTAGTAGTAGCTATGTAGAACCATTGGAATTTGTAATCGAAACCATTTATAATTTTAAGATCAAATTGGTGACTTTATCTTGCAGTGGTTCATTCACTTGCTTCATCGATTGGCTTTGCAATTCCTTTTAGTTATTAAATATGGAAATAGAATTCGCAGGAAGAAAAATGCAAGTTCAATATGAAAAGAACCACATTTCACTAATCATAAAAGGTTGAATGACTTCGTCCATCAAGGTTAATGAGAGACAAAATCTAGTTGGGGCTTTGATCACATCAAAAAGGTTGATGATTACATGGATGGAAGATTGAACTTTTATTTGCGCGATTTCTTCATTCCTCGCAATCGAATTCTAGTAGTTAGCATTATATAAGCCAGGCCGCACATATTCTCGTGGCATGAGTTCACTTAGTCAGTTATTACGAGGATGTAGGGCTACCATTATGTAATATTGTCCACTTTGGTATTTTAGTTCTTACGACTTTAAAACACATTATCCAAAACAGAAAAAGTCTTAAGCGATGTGAGATATGAGATATAATAAGCTTAGCCTCACCCACCATTTTAGGGTCACAATTGCCCGCCAGTGCAGCCTACCACGCTGCCCATCCTCAAGGTCAAGGTCGTCACATTCGCCACCACTTACAAACCAAGCATTATCAATAAACTCAAGACTCCTCTTATGTAATATGGGGCATAAGACATGCATTTAATCTTACTCACTTTGGATTACAGTCATTTGCCAGCACAGCCTTCCCTGCCATTTCGGCCACGCTATCTGTCCTCAAGGTCCAAATCATCACAATCATAAAATAAAAGAAACGTGAAAAGAAATTTCATGGACGTTAACTAAACAGAGCCTTATAATCTAAACTGCTCACGACCTTAGTGACCAAATAATCCCAAGAGC
The DNA here is from genome assembly GCA_014182895.1 of Angophora floribunda. NCBI lineage: Eukaryota > Viridiplantae > Streptophyta > Magnoliopsida > Myrtales > Myrtaceae > Angophora > Angophora floribunda. The sequence goes on from CM024712.1 coordinate 23,039,306, forward strand.
AAACCCCAAAGCGTGACGCGACCAGGCAAGGTCAATTCTCGCTGAGGTGAGGTCCGATGAGCCTCCTGCCGACCATGGTGAGGTTGATTGCGCATCCGAGGAGGCCATCATAAATGTCTGGACATTTATCATCACCCGACGCTGGGGCGTGCTCGTGCAACATAAATGTAGGGCCCAATGAATGGAGGGTTTTAAAGATATTTGTCACTTCCGAGGAGAAGGGGTTCACTTTCAAATGGTCGGACCGTACGGCCAACCAGCGCGTGCCGCGTGTCCGACTTTTTCCGGACAATCGATTGTTTGGACGAGTACGGCCACTCTCTCTCTCCCCCATCCACAACGCTTCTTGAAAATACCAACCCCCACCCTCCCCGACAAACTCTCTCACTCTCTCTCTCTCTCTCATTACGCTGACGTCGCTCGATCGTTGAAGCTGGCCGGCTCGCGATGTTGACCTCCTCTGTGGCTACCGCGTCTTCGTCCCCGACCAAAATGGCGGCGACGGCGGCGGCGGCGACGGCGACAGCGATGGGGAACGCTTGGACGTCAAGCTCCGTCGCCACCTCTTTCGGTCGCCGTCGCGGCTTCCGATTCGCCTTGCCTCGGTACCACTCCGCGTTCAGTAGACCGTCTCGTCATCGTCCTCTGCGCGTTTCGTGCCAATCCGAGGTAATTCCGTCACCCGCTAGGCTTGATTTTCGCTTGCTCCGACTTTGTTTTCTTCCCCGCCGGCGCCACGGGGATCTCTCGAGTTCGGGATTTCTCTTTTTCCTGTTGTCGCCGCGATCGTGAGATATTACTCAAAATGCAAGACCGTGATGTTTCTACTGTTTTAGTGTCTCGTGGTGGCTAAGTCCTTGTAGAGATAAGTTATCAGAAGCGAATTCTTCTGTCGGCGTAGCTTAGAGTGTACCGTTGTCCTGTTTTTGATCATCATCATCATCATCATCTTTTAGTTGACTTTGTGCGCTTGCCTAAGATGTTATGGTTTCCGCAGCAGTAAGTTCTGCAGGCGGCAGCAAATAATTTGCTTTGGGATAGAATGGCTGGGTTCTGGATTTGGGCACTTACAATGCGAAAATGTATTGCTGTTTGGTGCCGGCTGTGCATAATATGGCACATTGGTGGCAAAAGAGCAGGATTTTCTCTTTCTAATTTGCCAATTCGTTCGATTTTATGATCTGAACACTATCTGTCTTCAGGACAAGATGGAATTGTTTTGGTCTTCAACTTATTGGGCTCCCATGAGTGACATTTTTAGATGATTGAATCGACATGTTCCATACCCATCATCCTTAAATTAATTGGATTACATATAAATGCTTTATTGGGTTTTAGCGTGTGGTCAGTGTTAAATCTGTGAGAGTTTTCTGTTAGCTTAAGGTAATCAGTCACTTTATGTTGTTGTATTTGCTTTCTAAGATGATATTTCCGTGTTAGAAAGAGAGTGAATGGATTGGGAGTCTCCAACGTTCTACATGGTTATGGTTTTTGTTTAGACAGATGAAAAACAGACGAGACGATATTCACCAATTCTGGAAGGCGCTTTATTATCAAGTGGTGATGGATTGGCATTGGACGAGTGGACAGCTGTTCCTGACATCTGGAGGTTCTCTGCTGAGAAGTATGGAGATAGAATTGCACTGGTTGATCCTTATCATGACCCACCTTCAAACATTACATATAATCAGGTAGCAAGAAAAGGGGAACAATTAAGGTCATTTATAATCAGACTATAAATGCAAAACTCATTTATCCTAAGTGTGATAAGGTCATTCATCTCATTCTGCATTGAATGCTCAATAATGATCTGTATTAGTGGGTGGAAAGCCTATCTGTAGTATGTTAATGTGGTGGTGCAGTGAATTAGCGCTATTGATCATGTTCTATATCATTCAAGTTGTTCCTCTTTATTATTCGTGACAATCAAAACCTAGATGTGTACCACCTCAATGGCGTTGCTTGGCCAAGAAACAAGTCATTGGTTTTATTTCCTGATGCAGCTGGAGCAAGAAATCTTGAACTTCTCTGAAGGTCTAAGAGTCATTGGAATCAAACCAGCTGAAAAACTAGCACTCTATGCTGATAACTCGTGCCGCTGGCTTATAGCCGACCAAGGCATGTAATTTAGCAACCTTTCACCAATTCTTTGTTCAAGGAATTATTGAACTATGCCTACATCCTCTTACATGCATTCTTTCCTTTTGGTTCTTTTTCTTTTTCTTTTGGCCTGGTCATTTCTCCCTACTCATTTCTGATTGTATGCTTAATCTGATCTTCAATTCATCTGTGATCCCTTTTCCTATTTTCAGTTAGATTTACTGACTATTACTTTGGTATGTCTGTGACATTATTTTGGGGCTTATATTTCAGTTCAGCTGCAGTTATCTTTCCTTTTCTAGTTAGATTCATCTACAAATTCTTTGTTATGCCTGTGGCATTATACTAGGGCTCAACCTAGAAATTCCTTTTCTTTTCATGCATACATAATTGAGTGAACTGTTGAAGAAGTGTTGAGAAGTGCTCCTCAGTCCTCTCTTGAAAATGAGAAAATCTGTTTCTTGTGCTTTTCTTTTGTTTTGTTTGGTGGCTGAATATTTACATTTCAGATATATCCATTCACTGCTCCTCTTACTTCATATTCAATATTTCTTATTCAACTTGTAAATTATTCTATCTCTTTCAGACTGATGGTTGATGTTTTTGAACGTCTTCAACTCTGTGATCCTTTAGTAATTACTTCATTTCCAATTAGTAGCTAAAGCCTGTTCCCTGATACTTCTATTGTAGTTTCTCCAGTAGAATATTTCATGGTATACAGCACTGAGCATGGTACGGTGTAATGATTTTATTCTGTCACCTACAATGGAAAGGATTTGATTTTTTGCCTTTGGATTTTATTGCGAAAACCAAACTTCTTTCAGAAAACCACCAGAATTTAGGATGTTCATCCATCAGACGGAACTGTCTTCTTCATACATGCCTCTCTGGCCTGATCATAGGGTTAATACAAGAATTGAAGGCTACATTAACGTTTGGAAGTAATCAACATAAATAATATTTCTTTAGTGGGACTGCCAAATGATTATTAGGTCACCGTTTTCTTCTAGTTATACGTGCTTTCTGGGTACAGCTTAACCTTTTCTGGTTCTATGACATCTATCAAAGAATGTTTTCTACTCACAGACAACTTATTATTTTTGTATTTACATATTTTTGGAGCTCTGACTTTCCATCTTTCAGCATTCTTGTTTGGCTTTTTTTGTTTTTGTTTTTGCCCTTTTATTTTGCATTAGGAGACTTGTAAATTGATATCAACTTAATTTAATCCAACCATTTCTAGAGCAAGAATGGATTGCTTTTTGGATAGTGGTCAGTCATTGTTTTTAAAGGGGATAGGAACCTAGGTACTGCGAGACAAAGAAGATAGCTTTTCTTCTTATATTGTGAGGAATTCGAATCTTAAATGCATTTCTTCCTTCATTAGCAAAATCTTTCTGAGAAAACGCTTCCAGTACCATTTAACATGAAGTTGTCTCTTTTTTTTATACGGTTAAGTAGCACTGTGCTTTGTGGCTAGATGTGGATGTCATGTATGATAGCTTCTTCATGTTAGGATTCATATGCATTTGAGGCACAATTATTCCTCTGCATGTGTTTTATTTTTCTTAGGATGCAAGCTTGCAACTATAGATTTTTAGCTAGCGGTCATTTGCTTTCCCATTTCTTTTGTGTCGCATGTGTACACTTGTCATGTTTTACTATAAATTCACTTATGAAGCCATGTGAGCTGTGCTGGATTCGTTGCTTGATGCCTTGAGCAATCTTCCATATATCTCATTATTGTCAGCCTGTCAAATAATGGTCCTTCTTTCTCCCGCAAAATGGCTATTCATGAGTACATACAGCATGTTGGCAGGATATATTGGCATCTGATGCATTTTGACTTTTTGTATAGTTATCTGCTCAATTTATTATATGATATTTTCTCTCATGCTTTGATGTTCGAATTTGAGTTAATTGGTGATGACTTTTTTGAATAGGTATAATGGCCACCGGAGCTATTAATGTGGTTAGGGGATCAAGGTCATCTGTTGAAGAACTATTGCAAATATACCAGCATTCTGAAAGGTCCAGATAATTTTTTGTCATTGATATTAATATCGTCCATTGAAATAAAGGTCTTCAATAACCTGTTATTCTTGCTATATACTCAGCCAACTTAACAATCCTCCATTAGTTATATGTGCTTATTTCTTCATATTTTACAGCAGTTCAAGACCATAACATAACTTTTCAATGTTGCAAGTACTGGCAAGGTCCTGTTCCCTCCTAAGTTGTAATCAATTCAGTCGGACATAGTTAACATTTGTTCTAGATGAGGCAAACTTTTAATTGGATAAACAGTTAGAAAACTTTTGCTCCTCATTTCATTCTCCCTCTAGCATACACCATCATTAGAAGTAGAGCCATTATGGCCATATTTCATTGCCAGTGATAGATGACAATCAACAATTTTCCAAACCAATTTTTGGGTTTTGGGAATTATTGCTTAGTGTCTGATTTCAACTTCAGATGTTATTTTTGTCTTTTTTTCTGTTCTCTTTACAACTTGATGGAATCAAGGAGCACTATTAATTCTCTTTTTCAATCCATTACAGTGTTGCACTTGCTGTTGATAGTCCTGAATTATACAATCGAATTGCGGAAGTCCTCTGTGACAAGGCCTCTATGAGATTTGTTATTCTACTATGGGGGGATAAAGCATCCCTTTCCATTAGTGGAACTGAGGAGATTCCCATCTTTAGCTACGATGAAATCATACATTTGGGACAAGACAGTCGTAAATCTCTGCTTTCATCCAATGATACCTGTAAGTTGCCGATATGTCTTTAAGTGGAATCAGTGCTTCTGGTTTATCGCACAAGTTTATTCTGGCTACATAAAAAATTCCCTTTTTTGTGGGGGAGACAAATCACTTGATGAACATGGTTGCATATGCATATAAGGGAGCAGATGTTTCAGAATCAGAGTGTACCCATTCTGCTTGGCTCTTCCTGTGATACCAATTAGTTACATCACTGAAGCAAATAGATCAAGCACACTTGACTAGATGTTATACCATCTGGTAGGGACTTATGTTTTTGAAAAGTGGTCTAGAAGCATTTGGCTTTGAACTTGTGACATTGTTCCTTCTTATCAAGAACCAGACTTGCATCTCTAGAAATCTTTTCAGTTGATTTGTTGGCTCTGAACAACTGATTTATTCAGTAGAAAACTGTTGATGAAGATTATGATTGATGTAGGTGGATAATATTTCAAAAACAACTAGGATAAAAGAACTGATGTGACGGTTTGGAGTGAGGGTTAGTGATATTAAGTGAGCAAGGGCAAAATCTCAACAAGTCAGTTCTCTATCTCAAATTTTCCTGTTTACTACACACTAATTGCACGGAGAGATTGCTGTGTTTTGCATGGCTTTTGCAACAAGCTATTCAACTGTGAAGGGATAATCAGTTAATTGGAGTTGAACTCACAATATAACCTAACTTCTAAGCTTTTAACCTTGTTAATGATTCCCTTGAAAAGGTTTTAAGGAATTTGTTGACAATCCAATTGCAGGGAATCCTGATGACTATGAACTCATCAGCTCTGATGATGTTGCTACGCTTATGTATACAAGTGGCACCACTGGGAATCCAAAAGGCGTCATGCTAACGCATCGGAATTTCTTACATCAGGTTTTTAATGTTTTCCTTTGAGGCTTAAATTTTTCTGCTTGAGCAGTAGGCAGTGATAACTCGATAACGTGATTTTGATTCTAGTGTATTGGTAAGTTTACCAACTGCGACAGGTTTTTTCTCAGAATTATTATGGTACTGTTGAATGTTTATTAGGTACCTTTGCCGTAACTTGCTTATCATTTGTGACTAGAAGAAATAATATCTATATGTATACATATCATATGGTGCACCTAAGGTTTTGCTTTAACTGAGAGGTTGATTGCTAGGAGATATATTACTGGCACTTTGCATGGTTGAGTAGATTTTCTTGCATGGGGTTTTGATATGGTGTAGAAAAGAATGACTGCAGCACATGAAGGACACCCTAGCCTGTGGTTGATCAGATTGATGAGATTTCGGTTGGTATTTCCAAAGCATTGTCTCCTAAAGTTTAGGATAAGTTCAATCTTGACTCTAAATATCAGAAGACTCAGGGGTAAACGCATGTCTACATCTGTAAATAGCTGTATTGTGGCACAAGACGACAACCTGTAAGAGAAAGGCCTATTCCATGACCACAGTTGGTGTTCAGTAATTCTAGCCAATGCGGAAACTGAAATTGATTGTTCTTTTTCTAGACTTCTAATCCTAGTCATGAATTTCATCATTCTGTTCGTACTATGCTAATGCAACTAATTTTTCTCTCAAATGTTTTTGTTGATTTCTAAAGAGCACTTCTTGTTATATGGAGAATGTGATTCCTTGCCTAGATTTTCCAACTGGTGCATGTGTTGTGTTTGCTGTTGCTGAACTTTTAAGCAAAGTTTCCTACTGAAGAATATCATGATGTCTAAGTTATTTTCTCCCCTTTTTTTCCTGTTCAAAGACACTTCTCCTTTCTAAATCCTGTTGATGGCTTCATATAACGAGAAGCAGTACGTCACTTCTTAAGCTAATTGTTTTTCAGATAAAGAACTTGTGGGATGTCGTACCTGCTGTACCTGGGGTTAGATTTCTGAGTATCCTTCCACCATGGCATGCCTATGAACGTGCTTGTGAATACTTTGTTTTCACTCACGGAGCTGAGCAAGTGTACACAGCAGTGAGGTACCTAAAGGTAGTATCTAGTATTAAGTCGTTGATCCTTTGTATTGCTAATTGATTCTATTTGGTGTTTGGCAGTGACACCAAACTGTATGTACTTTAATACTGTGGCTGAGGGCATTAATTTTGTAATTTTGGTCTTTGTTCCGGAATATGAATCTTCTTATCTCATATTTTATTGTACACTTATTGTAGGAGGACTTGCAACGATACCAACCACATTATCTTATCTCTGTCCCTTTAGTATATGAGACGCTCTACAGGTAACTCTTCCAGTCATTGAAATAATTATGTATTGCTGCATCATAAAATGGAGGTGTCTTTTGGTATGCTATTGGTTACACTTTATGGAATGTTACTCCATAGAAGAGTGAGTATATAGTATTCTGTATAGCTTTATAATAATTCAATGAAAGTCTAGCTATGGAGAGCTTTTGCCAACCAAAATAATCATGGACTCTTTCTACGTGTTTTTTTCCAACCTATTGGCGATCTAGAGCACAAGAGGCCAGTATTGATGACCTACCTGAATCAGCCCTTAGAGTGAATCGTTTGTTTCATTGAAAACTTCATGATAAAGGAAAATTTTCCATGTTAATCATTTTCAAGTTTTCATTCGTTTTCCCCAATGTAAGATTGTTGCCTTAAGTTAATGAAAAATGATATTAGTAGATGGATTACTTTTCTGTCATCCAAACACCGGAAAGTCGGAAAACAATTTTCTAGAGATAGTTTTCCTTTAAACAAACGGACCCTAAGATCAATTTCATTGCATTCCATTATTCTGCAAAACTTATACCAGAATGTGATTTACTTTAGTCAACGTTTCTTTTACTAGTGAAAAGATGTCTTGTTGCATTGAGTAATCTCAATTTCTTTTATTGCTGAAGTGGGATTCAGAAACAGTTATCCACAGGCTCTGCAGCTCGCAAGCTTATAGCACTCACATTCATCAGGATCAGTATGGCATTTATGGATTTCAAAAGGATATATGAGGTTAATTCTTGATGACAGCTTATGAAGTGTCAACGTGTATCATCTAAGACAAGATAATAGCAATTTGTAGGTTCCACACCTTAAAGAGTTATTTTGACCATTTCATGGTTGGGATCTATTTGTCTATGTTAAAGTTATTTGAATAAAGATTTCATCGAGCATGAAAATATACAGCTTTCCAGTATGAATATTTCTTTTTAGAGAATGGTATCTGAAATTGTTACTCTTTCTATGTAGGTTCACTCTTCATAATTATTTGCTAGTCAGTGTTATTTATTTCATGAATAAGACCATCTTCATGGCATTTAGCATTACTAACTTATGTTTTTATAATAGTGGTGAAACCTATTTTTCAGTAGTGTGCTTCCTGAACCTGCCGTTAGGTGCAATTCAGAGTTCTTCTACTAACAGTATGCTATCTACTTACTTCATAAGCAAGTATCATGGTCTATATGTACAACAAGTAACAACAATCTGTACCAAGTCTTTCCTGAATAACAAGGGTTGATTGTTTGTTTACTCTTAAGCAACTGCACCTACTCTATTCCATATATAGTTGAATGATTACCATTTGAGGTAAACACAATTTAAATGATCACATTATAAACTTGGACTGAGAGGATCTACACTCACGTTATTGTATAATCTGTATTTTTCCACAGGGAAAATATCTGACGAGGGATCAAAAGGAACCCTCATATCTTGTTTCAATGTTGGATTGTCTATTGGCAAGAATCTTTGCTGCCATCTTGTGGCCACTGCACATGTTAGCAAGGAAGATAGTTTACAGTAAGATTCATTCGGCCATTGGAATATCAAAGGTACTTGTCTTCTGATCTGCTATGTGGCATTAAGAGCAGTGGTTGTTGAGATCACCCTTGTGAGCTGAGTTTATTTTTATTCGCAGACTGCGTAGGGGTACACTGAACAATGATTAGGTTGGAAAGTGAGGATGGAAAAGTGGCTTTCATTTTCTGCTCTGCAATTAGCTAATTCATGTTCTTCATTGCATGAGATCTTTTCCTCTCAAGTTCCACCCAAACCTTACTGTTTGGAGTTGGCAGACAGTTCTATGTTTTTCAATCCCATCAATTTTGCTGACCCAAAGCAAGTCATACAAAATTTTCCTCTCCCTTAGGAACTAAATCTGAGATTTGTTGTACTGCTAGATGATTGTCATTAACTTAGATTTATGTTGTCTTCTTCGTTGTTATTAAGTAAGCTATCTTTTGTCATTCAGCAAGGAAAAGGTCAATTATCCTTCTTATTACAGCAACAGGTATTTATGTTTTCTGACAGAAAACCTTTTGTCTTCGAAAGTGCAGGCTGGCATCAGTGGAGGTGGGAGTTTGCCTACATTTATTGATAAATTCTTTGAGGTTGGACTCTTATTTACTTAAGACATGTAAGAACGTTGGTGTTCCTTGTAACAGTTGAGATGTCTGCTGCAGGCCATTGGTGTGACTGTACAGAATGGGTATGGTCTAACAGAATGTTCTCCCGTTACTGCTGCTCGAAGACCTACCTGCAATGTAAGAGCAAAGCTACTTAAAAGTTGATTTTACAGCCATATTTCCTGTTTAGTTAGATTAATGTGGGGCTATCAAGAAGGAAACAAATTTGATAACCGTGAAGTTTGCTGTTGCATGGCCATTGTTTCCCATGTCAATTTTAGTGGCTTGATTTCTTGAAATTGCTTTGCATGATGAGGTTTTGTGCTTGCACACATATTTGTCCACACTTTGAAAAAACAGATATAATGGAAATAAAAGGAGGTTTGATGGTATGATCATACCGCTCATCACCATAAAATTATCCAATTATTCGAATCAAAGCATCCATGATTGATCTGATTATTCAGAGATCCTTTTACCTAGAGTTGAATATCTTACTTACTTTAGATATTTCACCCTCTCTTATATCCTCGTTGCTGATTCTTTGGCTTTCTAGTTGCTGGATGAGTTTTCTTTCTTAGGTCAACTGCCACTCTCTTTCTATTTGCTGAGAATGCCTCTCTCTCTCTCTCTCTCTCTCTCTCTTTCACAGATTCCATAGCTACTGCTGTTTGCTTAAATATCATGAATTCATCTAGAGAGACATTATATAATTGTGTTATCCATATGATTTCTGAAGGTTCTTGGTTCAATTGGGCATCCTATTCGATACACAGAATTCAAAATTGTGCATCCTGAAACGGATGAGCTTCTTCCTCCAGGCACAAAGGGCATTGTCAAAGTGAGGGGTCCCCAAGTGATGAAGGGTTATTACAAGGTAAGAACCCCATTTTCCATGATACTTAGGTCATCTACCAGCCTGGTGATGTTTTCCATAGTCCCACAAGTCTCATAATCATATGGCGAATATAATCTTTACTCTATACAAGTTAGGCAAAGAGCTATGCTTTTGGTTTGAGTATTGTCCTTCATGTTTCAATCCTTGGTGGCCACTGTTTAGTACTGGTTCGGAGAAATAGGTCATAGTATATGCATTTTGTGTTTTTGTATTGGGGAACCTGGTGATGTCTTTGTTTTGATAAATTCACAGCTGCTCAATGAGGGTAAGTTCTGTCTTAGTTCCATTACGAACTCTGATTTGCTAGTTCTCTAAAATGAGTCATTTTTGTCGCCACATTTTTCATGCCAAGTTTTGATTGTCATACATTATTGAAATTAGCAGAAGACCATAAGATAAACATATTTACTCCAATTAATATTTTGGTTTATGAAATTATAGAATTTCTTCGAGTGATTTTACTTTAGCATGATTTTTTCAGTCTACATTGATAACTTCGATAATTTTCATGACATGTTGTGTATGTACTTAACAAATTGCTAGTGTAAATAATCTTCTAATGCATAAGTTAGGAGCAGTGAACTTTGGGATCGTTTTGGTCCTTTTATTTGTTTACTTTTGTGAGTGGTTTCATAATTAACTAATGTATGCGCATGCACACACATGTATAGCATCAGTTTGCTCAGCCACCATTGCTGCATGGTCTAGAATTTTATTTGTTAGCTTTCTTTGATAATTACTGTGAGGGATTATAGGAAAAATGGAAATCTATTTCTTAGTTTACCAATCTTTTTTGCTGAGTGTTTACCAAATCTAAATTGACTGCAGGACATAATAATGCACATGAATTAGAATGACATGTGTGATCTTTAGTATTATTAACCATCTACATGTGATATTCCATAAGTACTTGATTATGAGATGAAAAGTGAATTCTCTTAACTTTTGTATAATAAGTATACTTTGAAGAGGAGGATTTGGTTATAGCAGCTTTGATGTTAAATGATCCAAGTTACTTAAATTTGTACATTATACTTTACAAAATGACTATTGAATTATTTTTATATATCACCAGCAGTTAGTGTAATACATCAATTTATTTTGGTGAATTCAATATGAGTGGTAGCAGAATGGAGCTTCATGGTTGTGTGACAAGTGGCTTAAGCACAAGCCTTTATTATACCAACTTTTCTATCTTCATAGTGGATGATTATAACTAAGTCTGTTATGCTAATGTTGGATCAGAATCCATCAGCTACAAGTCAGGTCTTGGATGCAAGCGGTTGGTTCAACACAGGTGATGTCGGTTGGATGGCGCCTCACCATTCTTCAGGCCGAAGCCGTCTCTCTGGAGGTGTGATTGTTCTTGAAGGCCGTGCTAAGGACACCATTGTCCTTTCAACAGGTATTGTACCAATCATCTTTTTTGTGATTAAAATTATGCAGAAGGTTCTTTTGATTCGTCTCTAGTACATTGACTGTAATTTCATGAACATGCATTCTAATGAATACTATGCACGGTAGGCTGCATCTGTCACATGGATAACCTGTTGGTTACAAACATTGTTTATGTGGCCGTCTGACATTGGCTTTTTTAACTTGTGATTCTTAAGATGATTGCTACCAGTGTCTAAATTTTTCATAATTCCCTATCAAGGTTTTGATGTTCAAATTGATTGGTCAACTACAAACATGCTCTTTTGGTACCTGTCCCATGCTAATCATAGTATTTCTGGAATGTAGGTGAAAATGTTGAACCTACAGAGCTTGAAGAAGCTGCAATGAGGAGTAGCCTGATACAACAGATTGTTGTTATTGGGCAGGTGAACAAGGAAACTATATGCTGAAGTGTTTTGCTTTTTACTCTCAATTCAGCTATTTCATTAACACACTCAGTTGTGGCCTCATTATGCTATCCACTTGCTATATAGCATTGACTGTTAAATGCAGGATCAACGGCGTCTAGGAGCTATAATTGTGCCAAACAAAGAAGAGGCCCTATTGGCTGCTAAAAAAAAGTCAATGGTAGATGCTAATGCCGTGGAACTTAGTAAAGAAAAAATGTCAGGTCTGTTGTATGAAGAGTTGAGAACCTGGTAAGATTCTTCATTTCCATGAATTTGGTTTTAGCTCACTGACTTGCTTTAAGCACATAAACTTTACTGACTTGCCTAAGGCACATCAACTTTCAACGAGTCCTCTGCCCTTTCTTTAAAAAGTATTTCAGGTTCATATTCTTTGATAGCACCTGGATTTCAGCTGGAAATTATCTTCTCTTGCATTGACTTGATTCATTAGAGAACCTCCAGCAGTAACCTCTTAAGTCCCCTGAAAAGGGGAGACTTGTTGCATATTTTTTTCCAATGCAACAGGTTACATTGTGTCTGTTTTCATTGATAAAAGGCGTGTTAATGGGGCATTTGTGTTTGTATCATGTTTAAATTGTCATGTTAAATGATCCAGATGATTTGCTTTCTGTCCATACAATGCGTACAGCTTTGGTTGTTGGTTGGGCCGGTTCGATGGCTCTATATGAATTATAGGTCCTTTCATTCATATTATGTCAGAATAGAGTAGATTTTTATGATCAAAAAATATTTTACTTTCTCCTGCATCAGGAAGCAATTGCATTTTTCACCAGTCTATCAGTTGGGGAGGAAGGTTCAGTGAAAGTATCTTATCTTGCTTTGGATGAATTGTGCATCATATCTGCATTCTTAACCAGTATGAATCCTTCGAAAGAATTACTTTAGACAGCGCATATGTTTATGCAGGACCTCAGAGTGCACATTCCAAATTGGGCTAATTCTCATTGTGGATGAGCCATTTACGGTATTTCGTTGAGCTCCCGTAACTTTTCGAGCAGTTTTGTCATTGTGGCATGGACATCAGCTGAACTTTTTTTCTAATTGCAGATTGATGCCGGTCTAATGACTCCAACAATGAAAATCCGGAGGGACAGGATTGTAGACCTTTACAAAGATCAGATCTTGAAGCTATACAGCTGATGTATGTTTTATTTGAGTAGATCCACTCAATTCTGCGATGCCTCCATTGACCATTCAGCAGGGAATGCGAAAGGTTTACAGGTTTTGACAGAAAAACATCAAGAACATTCACTACCTTGTTTCTGTGAGCTCATGTAAGTTATAATTCGTGAATAAAGGAGCGAGCTTATAATGTGTAAAAGCGAGCTTATTCAGATTGTGACGTATAATTGACCACAGATGACCCCGAGTCTAAAGCAACTTTTGGTCAGAAGGAACCACAGAATTTTATCTTCCTTTCTTTTCCTATTCTCTACATCGGACGCATGTAAACATCCTAATGTCGTCCGTGGACATTGCGCATCTTGTAATGGACTAAACGTAATTTCTTCTGATCAAAAGATTAGAAATAAAAGAAGTGTTAAGTTGATTGGGTACCTGCAGATTGGTCCATAGCTGGAAGTGGTTCAGTTTCATATAGGGTTAAGGCTGTGGATACTGTGAATTGAGTTAGAGGAGGGGATTTGAATAGCGAGATTTCTGCTTATTGGGTACAAGAAATGCCCGCGTGACGTCGTGGAGAAAACTAAACTTTACGTGTAAAAGACTTTTCGGCTAACAGATCAGTTCGACATTTTTTTTCAAACAAAATAATATGTTTGTGGAAATATTTAATCAAGAAACATCGTCAGTCAAAAGCAATAAGCATCTATATGCCATGTTTGTATATGAAATCTTCGGCGCACCCCTCACCCTGGTCTTTGGGTACTTACATGTCTATTTCTGTTATTGCCCGATGTGGTGCGGCTCTTAATTAGGAAGTTCAAAAAAGCTACTTCTATAAGTTGAGCTCAGTAGGGTTTGACAATGGCTAGTGGGTCAGAGTGAAAGAAAATGCGCATCATCATCTCGATCTGTCTACCTCTTGGAAGAAATTCTTCACGTTAAAAGAATGATTTGTAGCTTTCATCTCTCAAAGGTGGGCAAGGAATTGTGTGGGACAAGGGCTGCCTTTCTTCGTTCCGACACTTCTAATTTGGCAGCATTAGCATTCTCTCTCAGATCATTAAGTTGGACCATTTAGAGCGCGTTTAGTAACATTTTTACTCTTGGGAACAATTTCTTTTAAAAAATAGTTTTTTTCTATTTCTACCCCTTAGAATAATTTCTGAGTAAAATAAGATGTTTGGTAACTACAAAAATGTATTATTCTCGGAATAGAAAAAGAATAAAAATGCGTTTGGTACTAAAAAAAATTTTTATTTATTTTTTCCTTGGGGGGCAGCAGTGATTGACAGTCGTAGGGCGACAATCGGTGGCGGGGCAGCTGACAAGGGAAGGGTGACGATCGGCGGCGGGGCGGGGCGGGCAAAAGGGTGACGATCGGCCGATGACCGACTGGTGGGGGTGACCAACGACCGTCAATCGACGACCGCCAACCAACTTGTGGTGGCCGCTGGTTGCCACTTGCTGTCGGGCAGCCGTCGATTGCCAATCGTTGGCCGCCCCCACCCATTGGTCACCGATCACTAGTCACCCTTGTCGCTAATTGCGGTTGTTAGGCTGCTATTGCCACTAGTCACACTGGGTTGCCAGTCACCTCTAGTTGTGCGTTGGGTCATTGGGCGAAGGGTGGTGGTGAGCGGGCGGCGGCGGCAAGCGACCAAGGGCAGGCGGTGGGCGGTGGTAGGCAGACAGTGGTGTGCTATGGATGGCAAATAGTCCCCAAGAAATAAGTTTCTAAAAATTATTCTTAGGAATAAGAAGCTATTTTTTTCTATTTCTCATTTTACTCCAAATCTATTTATGAGAACAACTTTTTATTATCAGGAATAGAAAAATCAATTGGTGTTACCAAACGGATTTATGTTCTTTTTCTATTCTAGTGAACAAAAGAATAGAAAAATAAAGAAACAAAAAAGTTATCAAATGGAGACTTAGATGAATTTCTCAATTCAGACTGGCTTTTGGAAAAAGGTGAGAGTGACTTTTTGTTATTTACAAGGAAAGGGGGAAACTTACCCAAAAGTCCTATATTTATTGCATTTTTGTCAACTTAGTTATAAACATTTTAATTTTACCAATTAAGTTGTAAATATTTTAACTTTTTTCTATTTAAATCGATTCAACCAATTTTGGCCAAAATTCACTAACGTGGACGCTAGTCGTCCTTATGGGCATGGTCGGTGCTGGTCGACACTAACATGGATAAATTTTATTATTATTTTGAATTTTTAAAATAATATCCTCTTTTTGTTTTTCCTTCTCTCTCCTTCCTTCATCGGTCGCCTAGCCTCCGATGACCAGCAAGAGGCTGCAACCTACAAGGATCGTTGGTCTTGTTGGGAACTAGCAAGGTCGCCCTCACCAGCCTCTCGTGAGGTCACTAGCGAGGGACAATCTCACGGGCCTTAGGTAAGGCTCGCCCTCACCATAGCTTGGGTGACCGATAGAGGAAGGAGAGAAGAAAAAAAAAAAAAAGAGGGAAAAAGGAAAAAAAAAAAAAAAAGAAAAAGAAATTAAAAAAAAAAAGTCCTTATCAATGTCGGCCATGCCATGTAATTCTCTTATAGAAGCCCGTGTCCACGCCGGGGACGAGTAAAGCCTAGCGAAGCAGTTGGGATCATTGAGCAATGAGGGAGATGAGGGCGACTTTGCCCATGGGTTGGACCACACCACAAGCTGAAGTCCTTCCACGACAGGAGAAGGGCAGGGCAACGTCCTTGTTGTCAGATCGGAACAAGAAAGGCCATCCATGTCGGCTAATTTCAGTTAAAATTGGTTAAATGAACTCAATTGATAAAAAGTGCAAAGATTTAAGACTCAATTGGCAAAATTAAAATATTTATGACTGAATTGGCAAAAGTATAATATGTTTAGGACTTTTTAGATTTTCCCCAACGAGCTTTCACCTTTAGCATACCTTGCGACTTGGCAGGCCTCCAAAGGATGGGAGAAGGCAAGGTTAGCAGGAGTAAACATGCTAGAAAAATAATTTGTAATGACTATAATACTACCCTTCAAACGCCACCCTCTCCACTTTCCCCCTTCAATGCTGCAAAAAAACAAGTGTGAACATGTATGCATGTGATGGAAAATTCCATGCCAAGGACTTGCCGTCCACCAAAGAGGCCATTTTCCGATTGATAGTTCATTCATAGGAAATTTTTCTATATAGCATTAGCATTTATAGGGATTCGAGAACACTCAGCCTAATGCGAGAGCATCTGAATTAGCTCCATGAACAAACTTAGCACCATCAATGCTCATTCAAACCAAGGTAGAATTGGTCATAACATGCTTCGATGGGTGAAGATTGAAGTTATTGATAAGGAGACTATCAATCAAGTCACCTATGAAAGAGTTATCGGTTTTTCCCTTCAAAAGTTGCTGGTTTACCATATAAGTTGCCGATTTCGAAATTAATTAACAACATCTAGATGGGAAGCCATTTTGGGAGATTTCCTTGGATATATATTGATCTTCTGGTCAAGATGGGTGCATGAATTTTGGTGATGAACCACAAGGCTAAAAAATCAAGAATGCAAGTTTCCATATCATATATTACATCTCCAAGGTCCTAGGTCTTCATTATATTTCTATTTCCCGTGTCCTTAAATGTTTGGGTAAATCCATATCTCTTTAATATTTCTCTATTTCCTATGTTGTAACCCTCCGATAATAGAGGAGAGTTCACAATTGTAAAGAAGACTAGTTGAATTAATGAGATAATTCCTCTTCATGAGTTGAATTATTTATCTGATTTTTTATCTAATGCCGTTGGGAGTGAATCAAACAGTTCTATATCCTTGGCCAACAAAGCAATCCTTTGCACCTTGATGGTGAGCTAACATCTATCCGGTTCTTTAATCTAGGTTGGTGGTTTGTACCTTTATGCTTTGGTGGTGAACCTCCTTATCCTTCATCCATTATACATCATTTCCATCAATACCTATCACCACCCTCTTTTCATACATTTACCCAAAAAATTCCCTTGTTCCAGAATCACTCGTCCATGCAGGCATCGGGACTATCCATTTTTACTAAAATCAAAGCACCCGCTTTATGAATAGGTCCCGCCATTATTTGGGACATGTTTACGAAGAGCATCTAGATTAAAGGAAAGTAACCTGGTCACTGACCTTAAATGGTCTAGGGTGAACTCTTCAATTGAATGACCTCGTTATCCGATTCTAATAACATTGACCATGACACAAAGCTTTTAACCTTTTTTCTCTATCATATCCAACTTCTCAAACTTAGAGTTGTTCTACAGTCAGGTGATTATGTTGAGTTTGTATTTACCATTCCCATACACTGGCTTTGAGGTTGTTTGGGGAAGTTATCGTCAGCCATTGTCACGATATTAATGAAACCGTCTGTGATTGCATGTCTGAGAGTAAAGACCTTACGTTTTGTAAAACTTTTAATTTGTTTGTGAACCTTTTTCATTAGAAAAGATATCATCTACGTCCAGTCTTTTCGTGAATCTTGGTTACAGCAAAGGTATTGAGATTGATATTTTGGGGAATTTCATGATAATAGGGTACCTGCTGATGGCCATTAATTTTGATGATACCCAGTAAATTAGTCGCCTCCTAAACTATTCACCCGATAGTTTTTTGATCCTCCAAATTTGTGGTTCACGAATACTGCCGTGTGCTGGAGAAGGTGCAAACTGTATAATTAATAAAACTTCTGCTGAATTTCCTTGGCAAATTCATGTGGAAGTAGATGGCGTTGAGATAGAGTTGCTTGAGGTGAATAATAATTTTGTGTATCTTTTGTCTTGGAGCTAATTCATCCATTTCTTAGATCAAAATTCATGACATTGGCACTCTACAAGGGATTAGGAGAGCAATGTAGTTTGAAGCACCAAACAAGTCTCTTGAGAAAAAGAAAACCATGTTTCAGAACTCTTCGCAGGCTCAAAAGGGATGATGCACCATGGATTTTTCACTTGAATCAAGTCATCCTTCGCTTGCAACTTGCAAGCATGATTTGTGTGATGGTGCTGAAAAAATGGGCTACTGGCTGGTTGTCCCTTTGTTACCTTCTTTCCCCTTCATAACCTACAAGACTTATAAATTACAAGGTTCAAACAAAACAAGGTTTGTTGGGAGGAACAAAGCGCATTTGTCACATGAAATATCACGCTGTATCAAGCAACATGACTGGGGTCAAAAGTTCCATGGCCGACGGAAGGAGGAAAAGATCATTCGACCACTCCATGCTCTGTGTGCATGGAAAGTGAGCGGCTACCTTAAACAATAGTTTCTTTGATCAAGGTTCAGTCCCTCTTTTTAACTTCAGGACGGCCACTAGATGACTGCTAATTGTTCGTTGGCATGCCTGTGGAAGCAGAATCAACTAGAGAATCTTTGAAGGGTTGTCAAGAAAGGCAGACTAATTTTACTGAATATTGGAGAAATAATTCCTTTTTGTCCCTGGGGTAGTTAGTTTTGCTTTTTCAACAAAAAAAGAAAAGATTTCTTTCACTTCGGTGCCTTTTCAGCTAACCAAAAAGAATTATGAAGTTTATTAATGGAAGCTCTTGAATAGGCCAACCACAGCCAACTCACCTTTCAGAAACACTTGGGCCAAAAAGAAAAAGGAGAAGAGAATTAAGTGCATTACAAAGCCTGGATTATTAGAGGGGTTTGAGATTCAGAAATCTTTCTAAGTGGGCCTTCAACAGCTGACATTTTGGACCAACTTTTGTGTGATTTATCCTGTGAAACTGAGTCTCCACTCTGATGGATCATTGAGAAATACAGTCAGGGCTGGATGTGTCCTGCACCATTTCATCGATCCTCTCGTTCGTTTGGGGGAGTCCACGCTAAGTGGGCCTTCAACAGCCGACATATTGCACCAACTCATATGAATTATAATGCTTCATATATACTTTGGTGAGGATTGAAAAAATCCGCGTTTAAGTATTTGACTTAGTAATCTATTAATTTTCCTTTTGATGGTTCTAGTAGGAAGGTTGTAACAATATATACTTGGCAAAATCCCAATTTTATTTTTTACTCTTACCAGCTTTTCATCTTCAACCTTGAATCAAATTTCTTGTCCTCTCTTGTTCTGATTATCAATCTCGAATCTGTTTCTTCAGAACTTATGGCTTCCAAATCTCCCACATTTTCATCTTCGACATACTTGTCCCAATTTGACAATCTCAAGATGGAGGATCACCATGACAACTATCTTCTTGAACTTATCAATGATAAAGAAGATTTTGAGTCGGTAATCTTGGATCCCTGCTTCATACAACTATCTTCTTGAACTTATCAAAATTCATGACACTAGAGATTAGGAGAGCAATGTAATTTGAAGCAACAAAACCATGTTATAGAACTCTTAGTAGGCTCAAAAGGGATAATGCATCATGCATGTTGCACTTGAATCAAATATTGCATTACTTGCAACCCCAAGCATGACTCGTGTGATGGTGTTGAAAAAAAGGGTTGCCGGCCGGTTTCCCTTTTGGATCTTTCTTTCCCCTTCATAACCTACAAGACTTTAAAAAGTAGAAAGAACAAACTAAACGAGGTTCGTTGCGACAAGCAAAGTGCATCTGTCACGTGAAATATCACACTATATTGAGCAACATGCCAACACAGAGAAGGAAAAAATCATTTGACCTTTCCATGCTCTCTGTGGGCATGGAAACTGAGCGGCTACCTTAAACAATAGTTTCTTTGATCAAGGTTCAAGCCCTCGTTTTAACTGCAGGACAGCCACTAGATGACTGCTAGTTGTTCGTTGGCATGCCTGTGGAAGCAAAATATATTGCTTCCCACCAGTTAAAGAACCTATGATGCCTCATCTTTCTTTAAAATACTGTCAAGGAAGGCAGACTAATTTTACTCACGATCGTAGAAAAAATTCCTTTGTGCCCTCTTTTCTTGACAGAAGAACGTGGGTTAGTTTTTGTTTTTCTCACTAAAAAAAGATCTTTCCTTTTAATGAAATGAAAAAGATTCCCTTCACTTCAGTGCCTTTTTCAGCTAACCAAAAAGAATTACGAAGATATTAATGGAAGCTCTTGAATAGGCCAAGCAGAGCCGACTCACCTTAAAGAAATACGCAGGCAAAAAAAGATCAAAGAAAAAGAAAAAGATTTTGGAGTGCAGTAGAAGCAGTGTGAGTGGGGGCGGAGAGATGATGCATAAATTGGGTTGATGTCATGGAGAGATGATGCATAAACCGGGTTGATGTCATTATTCTTTCCCCACGATTGCCCACCTCTTGTCCTCTCATTTGGTTGCTCGAACTTATCTGGAGATGACTTGCTCCAACTATCTCTACGTCTCATTTCTTGAACTGGGAAGATGAACTTAACAATATTTTATTTCCAACTCGATCCATTTTGCGACATAGTCAACGGTTTACAAGGATTGCCCACCTCTTGTCCTCTCATTTGGTTGCTCGAACTTGTCTGGAGATGACTTGCTCCAACTATCTCTACGTCTCATTTCTTGAACTGGGAAGATGAACTTAACAATATTTTCTTTCCAACTCGATCCATTTTGCGACATAGTCAATGGTTTACAAGGATGACAGGGTGCCCCGTTCGAGGCTTTAAGATTGATGGGGCGTATCAGATCGACACCTCACGTGAAATAAGTCCACGGCTAAGACAACGGGTGTGGCTCATTCGGGGGAAAAAATCCTTTGTGCCCCCTTTTCTTGACAGAAGAACGTGGGTTAGTTTTGGTTTATCTCACTAAAAGAAGATCTTTCCTTTTAATGAAATATAAAAGATTCCCTTCACTTCAGTGCCTTTTTCAGCTAACCAAAAAGAATTACGAAGATATTAATGGAAGCTCTTTGTTGAACTGTGATCCATTTTGGCAAGTTAGGAATAAAATAAAATATTGAAGGACACCATCTCTACACACTTCTCAGCCGCAACTTTGGATCCTTAGTCAACAAGAAAAGATCAATGGAGAAAAGTGGAGAAGAATCAAGAGCCATCCAAGGAGAGGAAAAGTTGATCTTGACTTCCTTTACTTTGACTTGAAGGCAAAGCTGTAGGCGGTGGAGTCTAGGCGGTGGAGTTCAGGCGGTGACCCACGCCTATAAATAGGAGGTGGACGTCTCCTCCAAGAAAAAGAAGAACTACTAGAAAAACTATCCTCTTTTGTAATACCAACTAGTACTAGGAGATTTTCCTTCCTTTGTTGTTCCCTTGTACTTTTCATGCAGTGAAAGTTGTTTTCCTTTACACATACTTTCTTGCTCCCTTGCCATATTTCATACACACTTGCACACACGCTTCCGCAAAATCCCAACAGTGGTATCAGAGCCACGTCTTTGGTTGGTATTGGGCGTTTGTCCTAACCACCCGTTCCTGAAAATACCCATCCAAATTTCCAAAAACTAAACCATGGCCACTTCTACATCATCCTCATTTCCCATTCCTATGTTTGATGGGAATAACTATGATTATTGGAGCATCAAAATGACAACCTTCTTGATGGCCCAAGACTTATGGGACATCGTTGAAAAAGGTTATGAGGCTCCGCAAGAAGATGCAAGTGTTCCGAAGGATCAACTACAAAAGGATGCAAGGGCACTATACTTTATTCAACAAGCACTCTCGGAAACAGTATTTCTGAGATTAATTGGAGTGAAGACTGCAAAGAAGGCTTGGGAGACATTGCAAGAAGAATTTCAAGGCACTGAACAGTACGAACTATTCAGCTTCAGACTTTGAGAAGGGAATTTGAGAATTCTAAGATGAAAAATTATGAGACTATTCAAGAATATTGTGGAAGACTGAAAACACTAGTAAATCAGATGAGAACTTATGGAGATAATATCACTAATCAGAGGGTTGTTGAAAAAATATTGGTGACACTCACCAGAAAATACAATTCTATTGTCACTATTATAGAATCATCGAAAGATTTAAAAGCCCTGTCAGTGAGTGAGTTAATTGGCTCTCTAGAAGCATATGAAAAAAGATTGCAAGTGCAAGATGAAGATACAGTTGAAAGTGCTTTTCAGTCAAAAATTAATATGCGGTCTCATAATTCTAAAAATAATGGAAGGAGCTCATGGAAAAATAGAAGAGGAGAAATTACACAAAAGGAAAAATATCCTATATGTGGTATTTGCAAGAAAACTAATCACCTGGATAAGGATTGTTGGTTCAGAAATAAACCACAATGCCACTTTTGTAAAAGATATGACCATGTAGAAAAAGATTGTCGCTCGAAAGAAAAAAATCGAGCCAACTATGTTGAAGAACAAGAAAATGAAGAAAATATATTCTACACAGGCCAAGTGGCAAATGATAAGAAAAATACATGGTATATCGATAGTGGATGTAGCAATCATATGACGGGGGACGAATCTATATTTGCCGATATTGATAAGTCGGTGAATTCTCAAGTAAAATTGGGCAACGGTGCATTAGTGGATGTCAAAGGAAAAGGCACCATCGCCGTGGAAACAAAGAAAGGCCCAAAATATATTCAAAATGTATACCTAGTCCCCAGTCTAGCACAAAATCTCTTGAGTGTTGGACAAATGATTCAGAATGGACATTCCTTATACTTTAAAGGAAATACATGCACTATCTATGATAAATATAAGAATCATGTTATTGCCTCTGTGAAAATGGAAAACAAGAATTTTCCTATTCGATGGAAATATGTCCAAGATGTTGCTATGAAAGCTCAACTTGATGATTCTTGGCTATGGCATCGAAGATTTGGCCACCTCAACTTTTATGGGCTAAAAATTCTCCATAAAAAAAAGATGATGAGAGATTTTCCAGAAATTTCAGATGTTTGTGAAGGCTGTCTTCTTGGCAAACAACAGAGGAAGTCCTTCCCATCTGGAAGTACATGGAGAGCTAAGAAGCCATTGGAGCTTGTCCATACGGATGTGTGTGGTCCAATGAGGACCACCACACTCAGCCAAAACAAATATTTCATTCTATTCATTGACGACTACACAAGAATGACGTGGGTCTACTTTCTTCGAGAAAAATCAGAGGTTTTCTTGATTTTCAAGAAATTCAAGAACCGCGTTGAGAATCAAAGTGGCCGTAGAATCAAAGTCCTAAGGAGTGATAGAGGCACAGAATACAATTCAAGGGAGTTTAATAAATTTTGTGAAGATGAAGGAGTCCATCGTCAACTAACTGTTGGCTATGCGCCAGAACAAAATGGAGTAGCAGAAAGGAAGAATAGGACCGTCATGGAAATGTCAAGGTCCATGCTAAAGGAGAAAGGTCTTCCCAACACGTTTTGGGCAGAAGCAGTCTACACTGCAGTATACCTATTGAATAGGTGTCCAACTAAAGCAGTTCAACATAAAACTCCAATCGAAGCATGGAGTGGACGGAAGCCTTCAGCGAAGCATCTCAAAGTGTTTGGATGTATATGCTACGTTCACATCCCTGATCAAAAAAGGAGCAAGCTTGATGAGAAAACGGAAAAAGGAATATTCCTTGGCTATAGTGATCAATCAAAAGGCTATCAGGTTTACAACCTAAAAACTAAGAAGCTCATGATCAGTCGAGATGTCGAGTTCGACGAGAATGCTACATGGAATTGGGAGGAAGAGAAGATAGAGAAGAAGTATGTCAACTTACCAGACATACCTCCTGCACGAGAGGAATCAACGCCACAAGAAGAAGGCGGAACATCGAATTCCTCCACACAACACGTAACACCACCATCCTCTCCAAGAGCAACACAAGAAGAGTCTACTTCAGAATCTCCAATACTAAGGGTAAAATCCCTTAGAAAAATTTATGACACATGCGACTTTGCTTCTTTGTAGAACCAGAAAACTATGAAGACGCTTCCAAAGAAGAAGTTTGGATTAAAGCCATGGAGGAAGAGATCAAAATGATCGAGAAAAATGAAACTTGGGAGCTTGTTGATCTTCCCGAAGATAAAGAGATCATTGGCGTCAAGTGGGTCTACAAGACGAAGCTTAATGCTGATGGATCAATTCAAAAGCATAAGGCAAGACTCGTAGCGAAAGGATACTTGCAACAACCAGGTATTGACTATACTGAAACTTTCGCTCCTGTTGCTCGCCTTGATACTATTCGGGCACTCATAGCTCTAGCAGCACAAAAAGAATGGAAGATTCATCAACTTGATGTGAAGTCAGCGTTCCTAAATGGATATCTCCTAGAAGAAATATATGTAGCTCAACCACAAGGTTTTGTTGTTAAAGGCAGTGAAGAAAAGGTTCTAAAGCTTAAGAAGGCCCTATATGAGTTAAAACAAGCACCACGAGCGTGGTATAGCAGAATTGATGAATACTTCACCAAGCAAGGATTCAGGAGGAGCATGAGCGAGCCAACGCTCTATATCAAGACTCAAGGTAAGTCTGACACTCTTATTGTCTCTTTATATGTGGATGATCTCATATATACAGGGAACAATGAGACAATGATTCAAGAATTTAAAGAAGAAATGATGAAGACATTAGAGATGACGGACTTGGGCTTGATGCACTACTTTCTCGGCATAGAGATCGACCAAAATGAAGGAGTCTTTATATCTCAAAAGAAATATACCGAGAACCTCTTGAAGAAATTCAGGATGAATCACTGCAAAATAGTTGCAACACCGCTCGTGACAAATGAGAAGCTATTGAAAGAAGATGGTGCAGAAAAAGCAGACGCTTCACTCTACAAAAGCCTGATTGGAAGTTTACTCTATCTCACTGCAACACGACCAGATATTATGTACGCGACAAGTCTACTATCACGGTTCATGCAGAATCCAAGCCAAATTCATTTTGGTGCAGCCAAAAGAATTCTCAGATACTTACGAGGAACTACAAACTATGGCATTTGGTATCGGCCAAGTGCAAATGCCAAGCTCATCGGCTACACCGATAGTGACCAGGCGGGATCAACGATGACGGGAGGAGCACTACGGCTATGCATTCTCATTGGGTTCCGGAATGTTTTCTTGGACATCCAAAAAACAAGATTCGGTGGCACAATCCACTGCGAAGCTGAATACATTGCGTTGCCACCACTACTAGTCAAGCAATATGGCTTCGAAGAATTCTAGAAGACATTGGAGAAGCACAATTGGAACCGACTCCAATACTTTGCGACAACAAGTCTGCAATTGCCATATCGAAGAATCCAGTCTTCCATGGAAGAACCAAACATATTGACATCAAATATCACTTCATACGAGAGGTGCAAAGCAATGGAGAAATTGAGCTCAAATATTGCAATATCGAAGATCAAGTTGCTGATATATTTACTAAAGCACTTCCGCCAGACAAGTTTGAGAAGTTACGAAGTATGCTTGGAGTATCGCGAAAATTGATCAAGGAGGAGTGTTGAACTGTGATCCATTTTGGCAAGTTAGGAATAAAATAAAATATTGAAGGACACCAGCTCTACACACTTCTCAGCCGCAACTTTGGATCCTTAGTCAACAAGAAAAGATCAATGGAGAAAAGTGGAGAAGAATCAAGAGCCATCCAAGGAGAGGAAAAGTTGATCTTGACTTCCTTTACTTTGACTTGAAGGCAAAGCTGTAGGCGGTGGAGTTCAGGCGGTGAACCACGCCTATAAATAGGAGGTGGACGTCTCCTCCAAGAAAAAGAAGAACTACTAGAAAAACTATCCTCTTTTGTAATACCAACTAGTACTAGGAGATTTTCCTTCCTTTGTTGTTCCCTTGTACTTCTCATGCAGTGAAAGTTGTTTTCATTTACACATACTTTCTTGCTCCCTTGCCATATTTCATACACACTTGCACACACGCTTCCGCAAAAACCCAACACTCTTGAATAGGCCAAGCAGAGCCGACTCACCTTATAGAAATACGCAGGCAAAAAAGATCAAAGAAAAAGAAAAAGACAATTAGTTGCATCGGGAAGCACGGATCGTTAAAAGAGTTTCAGATTCAGAAATCTTTCTAAATGGGCCTTCCGCGGCTGGCATTTTAAACCAGCTGTTGCGTGATATAATCTGTACAACTTTGTCTACACCCTGATCAACCAATGAGAAATGCATTCAGAGATGATGAGTAGGGAAAGCGGCATAGATTCTTCTCTCTCCTTTGATGGAGCTGGATGTGGTGTCCATGTTCTCACTTGTCAGGATCTCTCAAAAGTGATTATGGAGATAATTCTGAACTCTTTTGTCGTTGGTTGAGTATGAATACAATTCTGTTTGACCTGGCCTCTTTAAAAACTGGTTTCTGATATCACCACTTTCTTTGAAAATAAGCGCCGCACCCGACTTGCCATCTTTGCATTAAAATTATGAAAAATGAAGCTACTATCTAAAGTTATTGCAGCCGAACAAAATGAAATTTCAGATACACAAGACAAGAATAGTCTCCCAAGACACTAGCTATCCTTAAAGTACTAGGCTTTGATTATAGCATTGGCTAGATATAACCTCCAGAGTTCACCTTAGATCACCAATTTTTTTCTTTCTGTGCGCTCATTCATTGCTATATACAAGAAGAAACATCAAACTTGGGAAATTGAGACAGGTTAACACACAAAGTGAACTTATTTATATATTACTCGGCAATGTAAAAACTGAGAAATAGCGAGCTCCACCACAGAGGGGAGGATTTATGCAAGATGTGTTTAATGTGGAAATTGAGAGATTTATTTGAGCCAGAGAAGTGTCGATGGCAAATTATCAGGTGAAGCTGCGATGGTGCGCTCAGAGGTAGCGAACCGACAGTGACAGAACAGCCGGAAACGGTACCCTAGTGAATGAAACCAATAAGATTTTGGAGTGCAATAGAAGCGGTGTGAGTGAGGGTGGAGAGATGATGCATAAACCGGGTTGATGCCATTATTCCTTCCCCACGATTGCCCACCTTTTGTCCTTTCGTTTGGTTTCTCGAACTTATCTGGAGATGACTTGCTCCAACTCTCTCTTGAACTGGGAAGATGAAGTTAACAATATTTTATTTCCAACTCTATCCATTTTGCGACATAGTCAACGGTTTACAAGGCTGACAGGGTGCCCCGTTCGAGGCTTTAAGATTGGTGGGGCGTATCAGATCGACACCTCACGTGAAATAAGTCCACGGCTAAGACATCGTGCGGCTCGTTCGGGGGAATACTTATCTCATCACCGTAATCCTGATCGCCTTGGCATTATCGGACGTGTCGGATGCTACCCTTTTTCTTCCTGTCAACCGAAAACATCCCAACCTAATAATGATCTTCCTTGCCAGCAAATGCCCGTTTCTGTCGTGGCCAGCGTATCCCCTCATCAGTTGAGTTCCCTTCCTCGCGTCGACGCATCTTAGCAAAACCTAGAAGCAAGCTTTATCAGATAATTCCTATTTATCGTATGACTCCCTTTTGGAACTCACCCCTTTGGATATAATTTCTGGTATCATAAAACCACATTGTCTATCATATTCCATTGTGGCTGCCAAACTAGGTAAACTCATGACAAATCTATTAAAATGGGAAATTAGGGCAAAATTAGGGATTTTAGTAAATTTTCAAAAGGTAAGGAGCTCTTAGGGTAAATTTTGCAAATCCTATACAATTTCTAAATCTCAATTGATTTTCTTCAAATTGACTTCCTCAAAATCACATCATTTAGGAGACCTGTTATGTTAAATTTCCACATTGAATCTACGTCACATGTCGATTATTCAAGTTGTTTGTCATGTGTGGTTTCCCATCAGTAGTTTAATGGAGATATGGAACATAATCTAATGGGGTAGATTTGTCAAGAATATACAAGTTTGAGATTTTTTATAACACAAAATTACTTTGGTACAAATGTGGCACGAATATATCAGTTTGAGATTTTTTATGATGTGAAAATTAGTTTAGAGTAAATGTGATATAAGCATTTCACTTATAGGGTTTTTGGTAATATTAACTCTCAAACATATTTGGGCAATTTGTTAATGGATTTTTTTGAAATCATTTTTGTGTACAAGATTTTGTTGGAGTCAACAGCACAATCAATGGACGGTTTTGGAATTCATGTTTTGAACTTTACTTTTCCACACTCAACCGTTGTTCCCCATGATTTGCGGACTTGGGTTAAAAATTGAAAGGAAATAAAAGCGAGACAATCAAGTGGTTTGACTTAATATAGCTGGAGATGATGTGATCTAACAACACTGACTTTGCTAAAAGTTTAATTAGCATTAAGCACCAAATCAAATTTCAATTTCCAAAGTTTTCAGTAAGAAGTTATAGAGCATGTTAAGAAAATACCTTAATCTCCTCGGTCCAATCTCATTGTGTGATGTGATGGCTTCTCAAGGAGATAAATTATAGGACTGTTGGTCTAGTCATCCATCAAGACAATCCATATCATTTCCTAATATTGAAGTCTCCAAGATCTGACCAAAGGCAAAAGTCCCCAAGAATATAAAATAGGTTTTATTTTGGCCGCCGATAGGGTTGGCACTAGATGTCGGGGCCAGCTGGGATTCCGAATTCTTTAGCCGCTTGTCTTTCTAATAAAATCTTAGTGGAGAAAAAGGTATCTAAGTGCTCATCCTGCTTTGTAACCGTAATTTTTGATCAAGTTGTAATTTTTAATCAAGTTGTAGAGCTTTAGAAATAGATTACATGTCATAATTGATATAGGGATAATTCCCTAAAAATCCCCAATTCGATCCCTAATTGATCTCGAACTTATCTTTTTCTAGAAAAAAACCTTTAACGTTCACTATAATTTCAAATTTATCCACACATCTAAAAATCGCTTTCTTCAAAATTATTAACAGCAACACCACTCAAAGGTTCATTAGTAGAACCTTCGTCTTCATTAACACCCTCCTCTTTGTATAGAACAATAACATCCTCCTGATATTGATAATTTTGAAGAAACCATTAGTAATTTTTGGAAGCGTGGGCAAATTTGAGACTAGAAAGTTTGGAATTTTCTCAAGACAAAAAATGCTGAGGGCATTATTGTGATTGAACCTAAAGTTATGGGTTCTTTTAGGGTATTGGCCTATATCAATTATGTGATGTATTTTTGAAGCCCCGGTTTGACAATTAAATTAAAAAATACCAATCACACTATCTAACTATGAGATACATCGTGGGCGGAAACATCTCAATTGCTATCATATTCATAGGGGCTTCGGCGCACACATTAATTTTCAGGTGGTAGAGAGTTTATATGACTCAAATGAACCTTTTGTATTGAAGTGGAACCCTTCTAATAAAATCTAAAGTGGATCACTAGTGATGATTGTTAGTCTCCACCATTTTACTCATAAAAAGTAATTACTATATCTAACACACTAATCATTCTCGTATTAGGTAGGATATCTTGTTTTGAGAATTTAGATTGGCCGTGAGACAAGCGAAGTTATTATAAATAAAGGCCTTGAGATAACCTAAGTTAGAATAAATATAGGCCTTGCGATAATCTAAGTTAGAATAATTAAAGGTGTTAAGTGCCCAGAAGTGCCCACACATATAATAGTGAAATTGTCCCTCCCCGTACGTATATCCTACGGGAATTTGACACGTGTTTATGAAACCTAGGGGCCCACCTGCACGTCCGGTCAATATTCTATGGCAAACTGTCACTTTCCATGGTGATGTTCCGGTCGTGTCGGGCTTGTCGATTTTGTCCCACCGAGGCACAATTATTTTTTTTCAGTTCTATTAATAAATCTTACTAAAAACTTTCGATAATTTGATTTCACCGTATTTTGCCGACTATTTCAAAAAGCTTTCAACTTAAAACCGATGATATTAATGTAGGATGTGAGCCCAATTCATTTCATCAGATTAAATTAAATCCAACATAAAATTTACCTCATGTAATAATGTATGTGAGCTAGGTTCCACACCCAAAGTAATAAAGTGTTTTTCATCTATTCATTTATTTCACTAGCTCAATAATCAATCAAAACTTAACTATGTTACTTAATAGATAAATTCTAGTTTGGTTCACGGACCTCGAGCGATAGCTGATTTTCTTCTACTCATGCATTTCACTAGCTTAAATAATCAATCAAAACTTCTTACATTACTTGATAAATGGAAAATTACCTCATCAATTTTAACTACACAGTATGGATACTAATTTAGACAAAAAAATTTTAATTTTGCCAATTCAATTTTAAATATTTGTGCACATTCCCAATATAGTTTTTCCTATTAAATATTCGCTAGATTTGTTAAAATTGTAATTCAGTCATCGCCAGTTGTCCTACATGGCACCTCGCCACATAAGATAACATTAGAATTTTATATAAAGATTTAGGATTATATTGACAAAAGTGAGAAAGTTTAGGACTGAATTAGCATACGCACAATAGGATTAGAACTAATTTGACAATTTTCCCCATAATAAAGTAGATTCTAATTAGTTGACACAGTACAATGGACACCAATAGGTGTTCTTCTTTGAGCCAGCTTTTCTTTGGCTTGTCGAAATCATTCGGCTACCAAATTAGTTTAGTGTAGTCAAGTCTTACTTAAGTTAATTATTTACTTGAATCTAACATCCATTTCTCACTTAATGATAGGATTTTGAGTTTTTCCACTTGAGGTAGCTTTTATTATTTGGATGTGCATTGTCAAGTGAGTGGTTCTTATTTCTTCTATGATTTGGAAACTTGGGTTAAAATTGGAAGAAAAGAAAAGTGAGACAATCAAGTGTTTTTGACTTAATATAGTAGAGATGATATGATCTACACTAACTTTCCTAAAAGTGTAATTAGCATTAACCTTCAATGAAATATAAATTTCCAAGTTTTGAGGAAGAAGTTATGGACATATTAAGAAAATCCTTTAATCTCCACGTTCTGATCTCTGTGTTATGTGATGGCTTCTCAAGGGGACAAATTCCAAGAGTCTTGGTCTACTCATCAACCGAGACGATCCATATCATTTCCTAGAATTGAAGTCTCTAAGAAGATAAAATAGTTTTTATTTTGGCAGCGGATAGGCTGGCTAGGGGTGAGTGATTCTAAATTTTTTTATAGGTTTCACCTAGAATTTGGAGCCTACACTTGAGTATAGATTCATCATTTTTTAAAAAAAAAAAGTTTAGAATCTACCATTCGAAACTTAAAACTTAGAATCTACCCTGTTATAGGTTCTAGGATCGGTTTCAGGTTCTAATAGGTTTTTTTTTTCTAATCTTTAGTTAAGCAAAATGAAAATAAAAGCAACAATAAAAATGAACAATGATTTTTTTATCGATTGCCTAAGAACAAGTGTTTATATGCACATATCGAAAAACATTAAGGAAATTTTACAATTTTTAATGCACCGATTGCTCTTGTATTATATAGGAACATTATTTTTAAAGAAGCAATTGTTCGAACATAATTACATCAAAGAAGTAATTGGAGCTTCCATTGGTTTCATGGTTTACGAAAATAAAATTCTCAATCATAAAATAGAAGTTAAGACTGGTGGTTTTGAATTATACCCTTATCATCAAATACTATGAAATACCTTAGGATCACATGAAGGTATAGATTAAGAAAAACACAAATTTATTCTAGGTTTTACGTTATAGGTTTCAAGTTTTAGGTTCCAATTTTTACCAACTTATAATCTACATACCCGTTGAAACAAGGTTTTCCAAATTTTGGAATCTAGACCCTACCCTACATACCTTGAAAATTGGAATCTAAAGGTCCCACTAATATGGTTCTCAAGTTCTAGGTTCTATCCTAGAATCATGCTCACCTCTAGGGTTGGCCACTTGATTATTGTGGCTAGTTGGGATTCTCAATTCTTTTTCTTACTAATAAAATTTAAGTGGGGAAAAAGGTATCTAAGTTCTCATCTTGCTTTGTTTTGAACTATATTAGGGCCCACGGATATGCTAGTAATTAAGAGATCCCTAAAGTATTATGTATCTCATAATTAGGTAAAGTAACCATATTTTTCCATTAAGCCATAGGGCTTTAGAAATAAATTACACGTTATAATTGATATAGGAGTAATTCCCTAAAAAAAATCCTCGACTTTAAGTTTAATTACAATTCTATCCTGAACTTCTTCTTTTTTTATAAAAAAAAAAAATCCAAACTTTCACTAATTTCACTTCTGTCTTGCATCCAAAAACCACCACTAATTTTTTTCAAAATTATCAACATGAGTACTAATATAAAGTTCATTATTAAAATCTTCGTCTTCATTAACACTATCACCTTCGTATGGAACTATAACATGTGGTCAGATTTGTGACTAGAATGTTTGGAATTTTTTTAGACAAAAAAGTTCAGGACAATATTGTGATTAGACATAAAATTTTGGGTATTTTTAGGGAATTACCCCATATCAATTATGCAATGTAATGTATTTTCGAAGCCTTAATTTAACAATTAAATAAAAAATACCAATTATGTTACTTAACTACAAAATATATCATGTGTAGAAAATTTTTAATTGCTATTGTGATGCATACATCGTGTTCCGGTAAGCGGAGTAGTTATGACGTAAACAAACCTTTCATAGCAAGGCATGAACTATAATAAAACTCAAAATGGATTGTCTACTGTGATTGCTTGCCTTCACCCTTCCACTCATTATAAAAAATTACAATATCTAATATATTAATTTTTCTCGTACTAAATTAGGATTATTTATCTTGAGAATATTCTTTCAGGCAACAAAAGTTGAAAAACGGTATCAATTTTATATCGGTCGTGAGACTATCGAGGTTTTTCATAAATAATGGGCTTGATATAGACGGGGTTAGAATTAATAAAAGAGATAGTGACATCCGTGATCTCGGATCATACGCACGTGAATAGTCCCTTCCTAGACGCAACTCCTATGGGGATTTGACACGTGTACATGACACCTGGGCCCCACCTGCGCGTCCGATCAAGATTCGATAGCCAAATGTTCCGGCCAATCTCACACTTGTCCCGTGCTCCTCGATTCAATCCAACCTAGACACAATTATTTTTTTCCAGATCTGGGAATAAATCTCACTGAAAATTCTCGATTAACTGATTTCGCGATGTTTTGTCAAACTTATTTTACCCAAATTGTTCCCACGACCAAATATCTTTTGCTAAAAGACATTCTCTGGCTTTTAATTAAAGAAATTAGAATCCACGCAAACTCTGAATATGAAAAATCACAAATAATTAAAAATCAATAACCTTATATATTGTACAAACGAAAACCGTGACTTGAAAAATATAGGCCGAAGAAAATAACCAAATATAACAAAATTATATATTACAATTTAATCGACAACACGGTAGAAAAATAAGAAACGATATGCAGACTAGAGGATTTTGCGTGTATTTCAATATAGCATAATGAAGGTTACATCAGGTTATTTATAAATTTTATGGAATGACTAAATAAGGTAACATATCAATTAAGATACATACAATCAAAGAAATATTCGCATAATCTTAAGAGATATAAAAAAAGCATCATTATCCTAAATATCTCTAACACAATTGTCAGGATAAAGATATACATCGGCATTTAATCAATGGTACGAATCTGAAAAATACAATTAGGGAAAATAAAATGTAGTATAGAAAATATAAAAAGTAGTAAGTTTGTTTGATTCGTGCACATGTAGGGGCTTCGGAGAGGGCGATTGGCTATCTAAAGCCTACAATTGATGTGACGGAGATTACAAAGAGAAGTTACAAAGGGAAGTTGCAAAAAAGTAGCAAATGGAGTTTATACTGAGAAGTTACAAATAGTTACTCAGTAATTACATTGATGGTTTTTTTGACTTCACCAAGTCGGCAATTGCTTTATTCCATGAGGTTGATGTTCACTTCTTTGATGGTTGCTTTCAAGATTGTCAACTCCATTTTTTATTGATTCATTCAAGTGACGATTCTTCAAATTTTTTTTTTATTTTGGTAAAGCGCTTCTTCAAATTGTTCTTTTTTTTGGTAAAGATTCTTCAAATTGTTGATTTCTCAAGTTGTCAATAATTATATTCATAAATGACCAAATTAGGCTCTCATCGACTAAATCTATTGCATGTGAGTAGTAATAGATATTTAGACATTTTTGTGCAAACACAACTATTTCAAAGGCATTCAACTTAGAGATGAGTATATTTAGGGTGCATGTGAGCCCAATTCATTTAATTGGATTAGTTTAAATCTGATGTGAAACTTATCTTATTTAATGAGGCACATGAGTTAGGCTCCTACTCCTAGAGCAACAAGATGACTTCCGTCTATTCATGTATTTCACTAGCTCAAATGATCAACCAAAACTTATTACATTAATAAATAATTTAAACTCTAGTTAAGATCACATGCTCAAACAACAAGATGAATTTCCCATATTCATGTATTTCGCTAGCTTAAATAATCAATCAAAACTTATTACATTAATTAATAATTATATTTTGGTCTGGCATAAATAAGCTTAGTGTAGTCAAGTCTCACTTAAAGTAGTTATTTATTTCATTTTGATATTCATTTCTCACTTAATGATAGGATTCAAGTTTTTCCACTCAAAGGTAACTTTTATCATTTAGATTTGTACATCAAGTAGGAAGAGCTCTATATTTGGATAAATTCTAAGACCGTTGACTTAGTTATCAACCAAGAGGGTCCACATTGTTTCCTCGCATGAAGTCTCCAAGATGCTAATGTGTTTTCTTTCTTTTTTGGCAGAAGATAAGGTCGGACGCTCCCAATTCTTTTACTGTTTTGTCTCGCCAATAAAATCGTAGCAGAAAAGATGTCTTTTCTTAAACATCTAAAGTGCTAGTCCTCTTTTTGTTTTTTCTGTCAACATGATGCGCTACTTTAATAGCTAACGAAAAATTACAGTTGGGTTCGTCTGGATTTTTTATAGGCTAAAAAGTCCAAGTTAAAGGGTTAAATTATTAGATAAAGAAGACTATGAATTTAAGGAACATATATGACCCATTGTCAAGCCACATCATCAAATTTGACAATATTATCATATATTGTTTGACAACAGGTTTTACATACTTTTTACATTGACGTGGTCTCCATTTACCTAATTGCTTGACTTTTGGGTTAGACTTTATACTATAGTATTAGCGTTTTATGGAAAATAAAAGGATTGGTTATATCTTTTAGAAAAATTAATTGACGGAAAGTGTTCTTATTATCAATAATAATTTATGCCTAACTTTTTCGTGGGCAATGATAATATTTTGTATTCATTCATTTTAGTAAGAGATATAAATAATCATTTTAAAAAATATTTTCCAAATGTTGAATTTTCAGTATCATAAACGCACCCTTAGAAAGGGTATTTTTCCTTTCGCATACGTGCATCCACCCCTTATTAATTGAACCATATGTCGCTTTTGATTTGAGTTGTACGTGAGATATGATGTCGAAATATTATCTCATATCATTAGCAATAAATACATAAATCAAATTGACGGGGTGGCGTTGACTAATCATGATCAGAGAGACGTTCCATAGATGAATGGAATGTTCAACAATAATTGTGAAAACAGTCTATCGAGAAAAATCGGAATCAATACGCAGCGACATCCCTCGGGGCTCACGGAAGTTCCGAGACGGAACAATACGCCTCAGTGACCTAATCCCATCACGAGCTCAAACCCTATGCCGACTCGCCACGTGTAACACCGGGCCCCACTCCCGCACCTCCAGCCCAGATTTCCACGAGAAAAAGACAATCGACAACGGACGGCGACGTGCCCCGATGGGATGGGTGTCACCTTCATCGCGTGCTCGTCGGTACATCCCATCTGGACACAATTTTCAATCAACGCCTCTGTCCTCCGTAATTTGGTAAAAAAAAAAAAAAGGAAAAAAACAAAATCCTTTTTTCGGTCAATCGAGATTTTCGAGGCAAGAAAAATCTAATCGGACTCCCGACCTTTGACTCCGTGTATCTGAATCGCGATGCGGGCCGGATTCGTTACCGGATGAATGTGTTTCGAATTTGGTAAAATGGTAAGATCGTCTGTGTCCAAAAAAAGACCACGCTTCCTCCTCTTGGTGATTTCTCTTCCTCGGAAATAAAGAGAGGGGGAGTGACAGAGGTCGGGAGCACGGACCGGATCAGAGCACGAGGGAGACAACATAAAAGGTTGTATTGGCCACCTCGCGTCAGCCTCAGCAGTTTGTCCAAAGAAACGAGAGCGCGTCGCGTCACGACTGGAGGGCCAGTGAGCTCTGCGTCATCGCGTCGGGTATAGAGCTGCGCGTCGTGAGAGTGAGAGAGAGAGAGAGAGAGAGAGAGAGAGAGAGGGGGGATGGCGGGGGAGGCGAGCGAAAATGGTCATGGGTGCTGCGCGAAAGGGCCGGGGTACGCGACCCCGCTGGAGGCCATGTCCGGCCCGAGGGAGAAGATCCTGTACGTCACTTGCGTCTACGCAGGTGCGTTTCTTGCTTTTTGCTCCGATGGATCGATCGTTCTCGACCCACCTCGGATCATCGCTTGCTTTTTCGCTTCTCTTTTCGTTTTTTCTGCCCAGGAGTTGGGTTTGTTTTGTCTCTTTTTTTTTTTTGTGATTCTTGTCTTGGGCATCTTCGTGCGGTGCTCTGTTCTGTGTTCCTCGGCACAGTCGCCAGTTAACCCAAGAACAGGAAAGGAACCGGGTTCGTATGGGTTCTTGGAGTGTCCTGTGGTATGGATGATCTGTGTCATGCAGCTCTCGATATGCACTTCTGGTGCTGCTTAAGAACGTCTGGGGAGGTCTTTCTAGGGAAGAGTTTGATTTTCGCTTTATGGCTGGAATTGGTTCCTTGTGAGGAATCAATTCACTGTCCCTAGATTGAGAGATGCCATTTTGGGTGAAATCATGCTAATTTTGGCGTCTCCTTTGCTCACCAAATATGTTGCATGTGCTTTATGTGTGATGTCTGCCTGGTGTTAGTGGTTGGAATCTCCAAATCGAAAAGAAAGGTGAAATTTTTCGTTCTTGGGTCAGGAACTGGAATAGAGAAACCCGATTACCTGGCCACGCTGGACGTGGATCCGGACTCGCCCACCTACGCGAAGGTCATCCACAGGCTCCCCGTTCCGTACCTGGGCGACGAGCTCCATCACTCTGGATGGAACTCGTGCAGCTCTTGCCATGGAGATCCGTCGGCCGTTAGGCGATTTCTGATCCTGCCATCTTTGATGTAAGAGGCCTGTTCTCGTAATCGTTTTAGTTTTACAAATTCTTTTTTTCGGTAGTCCGGGGAAAAAGACGGCAACTTGTCAAGGAGAGTGCTTGTACTATAATGAACTGACGCAGTTCCTCTGTTTTGGGTGTATCATTACCTGACAATGACAACCTTTGCAGTTTATGTATTCCTCTGCCAGAATATCATTTGGCATATGAATGCATGTGATTTAGAATATTAATTGATCCGTCTTCATTCCCATCTTTCATCTTCATTAGTCACAGTCCCTGTATTCCTACATCCTGCTGTGAGATTTCATTTGATCAGTTCTCTTGCATTTCCTACCTGAAGTGAACCAAAAGGAATGCATATGTCTAACCACCGATTTTCTTAATCTATTGGTTTAAAAGACATGACCTCTGGTTCAGTTAACTTCCGTGAGAATATTTGGGCACAATGCACAGGAAGTTAGCACTCTGGACTTTATAAAATCTCGTCATGCTTGATTATAAATTAGTTTGTTTTGAGATCTCCCGTCACTTCTATGCTCTAGTCTTAAGGATATTGATCCATTACAGTTACTCATGTTCGATGAAAGATGCCCCTTGAGAGTATTTGATGGGTGGGTAAAATATCAACTTCACTTACTCTGGTTTGGCAATTACTTTTCTGTAGCTTCTCTTTCTTTTACCAAATCAGCAGCCAAATCTCTTTCATATATATATCGCTTACAAAGTACGTCGCATCTTTCAGATCTGGCCGCATATATGTGATTGATACAAAGACCAATCCTCGAGCTCCAGCTCTGCATAAGGTTGTTGAACCAAAAGACATTATTGAGAAGACTGGACTTGCTTATCCGCACACCTCTCATTGCCTTGCTTCTGGTGATATCATGATCTCGTGCCTCGGTGACAAAGATGGAAAAGCTGAGGGAAATGGCTTTCTGCTCCTTGATTCGGAATTCAACGTGAAAGGAAGGTTATAACTATAGAATCACGCGCCCAAATCTTTTCATCCGCTTTCGTTTGGATACACGTTAAACAATTGGTGGTGCCGACTAGTCGTGTCTGCATTGTTCAAGTTTTTTCTTTCTATTTCCTCCTTTGTATCATGTCAATATTTTTACCGCAAATGTCATCTATATGCGGCTCTGAATTTCAATTGCTGCTGATTTTTCTACATAAGGTGGGAGAAACCTGGGCAGAGTCCCCTCTTCGGTTATGATTTCTGGTACCAACCCCGGCACAAGACGATGATCAGCTCATCGTGGGGCGCCCCTTCAGCTTTCACCAAAGGTTTTAACCCTCAGCACGTGTCAGACGGTCTATACGGGAAGCATCTCCATGTGTACAGCTGGCCTGATGGTGAACTCAAGCAAACATTGGACCTGGGCGACACTGGCCTCATACCGCTTGAGGTAGATGAAAAACTTAGTAGCTATAGGTTATGTTTTGTTTAGGTTGGTTTACGTGTTGGTTCTTGTTAGGTCACTGCAAGCTCAAAATTCTCAGAGCAATGCCTCACTGACATTTTGTAGATAAGATTCTTGCATGATCCTTCCAAGGCTGTGGGATATGTTGGGTGTGCGTTGGCCAGCACCATGGTCCGCTTCTTCAAGACCCAGGAAGGCTCATGGAGCCATGAGGTATTCATGTTTAGATTCATGGTATTTTGCAGTGATGTCGTGTGGTATGGCAAGTTCTTGAAATTTAGAGAATACCTGTATTGGAACTCTTTATGAGAGCCAGCCAGAATGTCTAAACAAATGAAGTCACCATTCAACTGAGGTAGTAAACATCTAAGGAGATCAGTGCTGTTTTTGAGTCATTTAGAAATGTGGCGACAGGACCTTGATGAATGTATATTTTCTTTGTGCAAAGATAAAATCATAAGGTATATGTAACTCTTTGTTATTTTCTGACGAAAACCTATGATTGATGCAATTTGGCCAACTTTGGGAAACACAACAAAATTCTTACCTGTCTTCTCAGTAAAATCAGAGATCTGGTTGAATTAGCTTTTTGTCTCGTCATCTCTCCCCTTTTTGATGCCTTTTTTGTTTTTTTTAGTTTTACTCCCATGTCACCATACTTCCTTTTCTAATTGAATACCGGATTTATCACCCTGCAGCTTGCCACTAATATGATATTATGCAGCCCAGTAATGTCTTTTTCCCAACTGGTTTATGCAGGTGGCTATAACAGTTGAACCTCTGAAGGTCCAAAACTGGGCCCTTCCTGTAATGCCTGGACTCATAACAGATTTCTTGATATCGCTCGATGATCGTTATTTGTACTTTGTGAACTGGCTTCATGGGGACGTGAGGCAGTATAACATTGAGGACCCTGCACATCCCGTGCTCACAGGCCAAGTATGGGTTGGGGGATCGATTCAGAAGGGAGGCGCAGTTGTGGCAGAGAAAGAAGATGGGACGACATGGCAAGTTGACCTTCCCGAGATAAAGGTATGTCTGTTTCAATTTATGTAAGAACAAACAATGGTAAAAGCTGATTACGGTACAGCTTTCTTGATCTCGCTTGATAGTGGCAAGAATACTGCTTTGACACTGCTTTGACAACTTCATGCATTGCTTCAGGGGAATAAACTCAGAGGAGGACCTCAAATGATCCAGTTAAGCTTAGATGGCAAGCGGCTCTACATCACAAACTCACTCTTCAGCTCTTGGGATCGCCAGTTCTATCCTCAACTGATGGAGCAAGGATCGCACATGCTGCTAATTGATGTTGACACCGAGAAAGGCGGCCTCAAAATTAACCCGAACTTCTTTGTGGACTTCGGCTCCGAGCCTAATGGCCCATCCCTAGCTCATGAAACGAGGTATCCAGGAGGCGACTGCACTTCGGACATATGGATTTGAGCATGCTAGATGTGTTTAAAAAGGGAACAAGTGCCGCACTCTTTATCTTGTTGCAACTGAGCCCGCTGCTGGAACCATGTTCGTTATATGCTTTCAAGAAGGTTCTAAGTTTATATTTGCTGTTGAAATTTGAATTTGCCAATCTCCAGTTAAAATAACCTTAAGCTTTTCAATCAATTATGAGTTCTTGTACTTGATGCTCAGTTTTGAGTTCCAAGTGGTTCATCATGATCGTCAACACCGAATTTACACCGAAGTGAAATTCAATATCTTAAACTAAGGATTGCTTGTTCAAATTGCTGCCAAAATGAACTTACAGTAACCAATTCTCAAGAGCGAGATTGCAAGATGACAAAGCTTCCTCCAAAAATGCAGAATCATAGGTAAACTATGTTCGATCTCTAGATTTCGGTCAAATGGAAGACTACCGTGTCTCTCTGTTCTGGAAATCAATGAACTTAAACCACATTGGAGTTTCGACCCTGTAAAGCAGCTGAAACGACATGAGTACATTCTTGTTTTAACCGACAAAGAAGACGGGTAAATCCCGGATTAGCTGGACAAAAGTCCTCTTTGGATGGCTTAGTTCAACTTTCCGATATGATCAACATTGATCCATGTAAACTAGCTGCGCTGAACCTGTCTTGGATGGAACATACTCAAGCTGCAACTCCTGCGATGCCCATCCTCTCTCTCGACGTGCCAACGTAGCACCCACAGACCATAACAGGACAGTTCGGAACTATGCCCTCTCTGGTTGGCTTCACGTCGAGTTCTGTCTGTTTCCAGACAAAAATGGAATTGGTAATCTCCAGAATTCTTTGGGGCAGATAAGATTGTGGAGGAACAAGTATAATACTAGGAAGATAAAGCTTAGTCATGCTCGGAATGTCCATGAAGGCTTTTCTGTTCTGTCCAAGACAGATGAGCTAGTTGCTCTAGGACTTTCAAAGACGACGGACTTGTTCCAGGGCAGCTCGTTACCAGCCGGACCGGGTGGGGTAGTACCTGAGAGCTTTGTTTCGACCGATCTGTACCTTAACATGGTTTGTCCGGACTGTGATATCTGAGGCATTTCATCGGTCCATGAGTGATTCGGTCGCAAATTGTCCCAATTAAGTACAGCAGCATCCTGGTATTAATACTAGGTGTTTTTTTCTATGACACCGGGGATTTCTCAACGGTGTCATTAGGGTTGATCGGATCTAGGACTAGACATCCAACCTATAATCGCAACGACCCAATTGCAAGAGCGGAGCTCTACCAATTAAGCTATATCCCCCGAGCCAAGTGGAGCATGCATGCATGAAGGAGTTAGATGCTTCTTCTATTCTTTTCTTTTCCTCGGCACAGCTAGGCCATCCTGGACTTGAACTAGAGACCTTGCCCGTGAAGTAAATCATAGCACCTACGGTCTATCTTGTTTTCATTGGAACCTATTTTGCAATTATTTGATATCTTGTATGTCTTCGAATTTTACATTAATTCACACAAAAACACAAAAAAACAATGCAATACTCCTGACATTATAAAAAAAGAAGAAGCAAGAATTCTAACATTGTATAAACATTAACAATAAATATGAGTTTAATATTAATCTCATTCCCACAAATATTACTAATATGATCTGATGCGTCTACTCATGTACATGCAACAAAACTGTTATGAAGAGGACATCTTTGCCGAGCTAGACTGAGAATATCTTCATTAGTGCCACAACTATTAATAACACTTGTTCCATGACTATTACTATAGTTGAAGGTGGGACCGTTAAAAGAGAAAAAATAATGCATAAGAACAGTTCTTTTTAACAATTTTTCGAAGACAATGCTTGCTTAACTTGATTAAGAGAAAGAGGCTTTCTTTTTTTAAGAATTCTTTGAAGACAGAGAGAATTAGAGTCACTACACAAAGAGACGATTTTATTTATTTAACCAGATAAAAACTGGTTCTAAAGCCAATCCGATTTTGGATGGGTCTTTACTTGGACTTGGTTCTCGGATTGGTTTCAACTAGTTCCCAAAAATTGGAATTGTTCCCAGACTGGTTTAATCGGGAACTAGTTCCTAGACCGGTTTAACCAGGAACTAGTTCCCGACTCTGTTTTTCAGATGGTCCAGTCCAGTCGCACCCCCTATTTTTCGGGTGGTCTGGTCGCACACCCCTGTTGTCCAATCCAATTTAATTGGGAATTGGTTCATGACATTGTTTTTTAGGTAATTTGGTCCGGTTTTTGGGTAAATTCGGTTCGGTTGTACACCCTTATTTTTCGGGTAGTCCGATTCATTTTAACCGGTAACCAATTCTCGATCCTATTTTTCGTAGGTCGATAGTGATCCAGAATTCAAGGATGAGGGTCCAAGTGTTGCTTGAGTCCAATTAGCGGTGTCACGAGACTGGCAACGGGTCCTGGGTCTTAAGGTGATTGTAATTTTTTTTTTTTTTTTTTTTTGGGAAGGCAACGCGAGCTCCAGCGCAGAGGAGGGGAGGCCGCGCTTGGATTCAGAGGCGAGCTCGTCCTGGAGGGTGGAGATGAGGGAGCGCAGGTCCTGCCTGGCAGGAGGATCTGACCATCGTCTAATTGGTCGTCGACTGCGTCTTTGCCATCAAAATATAATTTCTTCAAAATATCAGATTACGTCATAAAGGAACGACGAGGTCGTCATATATATATATATATATATATATATATATCTAGGGTTTGTGGAACTCCTTTTCTTTTTTTGGGGTCAGAGGGTTCGTGGAACTCAACCTCACGATCCCGCTCCCGCTCTCTCTCTCTCCCTTCCCTCCGGCTTGCCTCCTCCGCTCAGCTGCTGGACTCCACCGCGCGACTGCCGCCCTCCCTTCCGCCCGGCTCCAACGACCGCCTTGGGAGCTCTCGAGAAAGCCACACCTGCGGCCATTAAGGACGTAGTCGACCTCATCCGAGATTCCCTGAGTAAAAAGCTTCTTTGACTCTTGAATTATTCTTCTTGCTGCATGACTTTTACTGAACGCCTGTTTATGTGAAGCCTTGCTCACTCGAAACCCTGCCTGCTGCAATTTGCCGAAACTAATGGCCGAGAATATACCCGAGGATATCATCATCGACATACTGTTGAT
This sequence comes from Angophora floribunda, assembly GCA_014182895.1. Classification (NCBI taxonomy): domain Eukaryota; kingdom Viridiplantae; phylum Streptophyta; class Magnoliopsida; order Myrtales; family Myrtaceae; genus Angophora; species Angophora floribunda. The sequence goes on from CM024712.1 coordinate 23,082,453, forward strand.
GCTACCGGCCAAGTCCTTGATGCGATTCAAATGCGTCTGCAAGCGGTGGTGGTCTCTAATCTCAGACCCCGGCTTCGCCAAGTCGCATCTGCAAAGGCTCAAGTCAGGGGATCTAATTCTTAGCCAGAGAATTTTTATTGCCGACATATGTGGCAACTATGACCGCAGCTATATCGCGACCATAGACTACAAAGCGCTTGACAGCGGTGAGGGTCGCCTGGTGGTACCTCATAGGATCAAGCCCTTCTGGGATAGCCTTAATGTCGTGGGGTCTTGTGATGGCCTGGTATGTTTTCTTTGCTGCAACATCTTTATCATATATAACCCGACCACCAGGGAGTATAATGAGTTGCCCTCTTCCGATCTTGTTGAAGATTATGAGTATGTTTACCTTCCTTATGATCATAGTACATTCCATGGATTCGGATACGACCCTCGATCTGATGACTACAAAGTAGTAGAGGGCGTCCACGATTATTTACTTTGGACAGCGGCGATATATTCGTTCAAGTCTCGTTCTTGGAGAAGGATATATTTCCCGACGGAGGAAGAAAGCCGTTTCGAGGTTTGTGACAACGGAGTATATTGGAACGGGGCCTTACACTGGCACATCCGTATGTTGTATTCGACTGCGACTGCGATTATCTCACTTGATTTGTCGGAAGAGGAATTCAACTGGGTGCTTTCGGTCCCTGAAGTCGATGAGGACAGACGTTTAATGGAACTCGGGATTCACGGGACGAGTCTGTTCATATACAGCACAGCCTGTTGTACTAGCACAGGGCGTTATATTGATTCCAGCATCGAGGCATGGATAACGGATGAGCACCGGAAAGGAGGATCGTGGACAAAATGGTTTAGTGTTGATTGCCTACCTGCCTTTCTGGATATTACCCCGCTCGCGTACACAAGGAGTGGAAGAATCGCTTTTGTGATAAATTTAAATCGGGTGATTCTATTTAATCCGGAGAATAATACTTACAAGGATTATCCCATAGGGATTAATAAATTTTTATATGTCAAACATGCTATCTATTTGGAAACTCTTGTTTCTCCTTATTTTGGCAGTATCGACAAACTTTAAGGCGTTATGTGATGTGAGGATTTTCTTAGTATGGTGTGAGGATTTTCTTAATAGCTAAGGGTTCTAAATTATATTAGTATACATTGATATGTATAATGCCATGTCAACATCAGCATGTTGCATGGTACAAATTTTACATATTCAGGAAATTCTTGCATTGATTGATACTTTACCGACTTCTTCGTGATTATCATACTTATCTTTAAGATCATCATGTGCCTTGTACATTAGCATCAGAATGTTTGTAGGTCTGGTGCTGTGTTGTCTGATCGTTGATTTACTATAATGATGGAATGCTTTTCAAATTTTCTCATCTCAATGTTGCTTCATCTGAGCTAATATTAAAGAAGTGACTTCTTGATTGTAGAAGTGGCTTTCTTATTCATATTTAACTGAGAATTTTTCCGATATCATTTGGGGATGGAACTATCTAATTATGTTGCTGGCGTCATGTAGGGATCAACTTCAAATTACCGCAAGTTTTGACCGTGGATGCTGGTGGGATGTTAATTTAGTGTCTAATGATAGTCGTAATAACCCAGAAAATACTACATCATTAGCAAGTATCAAAAGAAACTGTCTGGAGTAAGAAATTCTTTTACCCTAGATTATTGCCCAACTATGATTTAAAAGAATTTGCTTGAAAAGTCATTGTTGGGAAGATTATTATGGCATAACCCCTATTTGTGGTTAATGTGTTGATGTAATTATTCATCTTTTGAGGTGCAAGCAATCATTCATGCCACATATAACTACTTCACAACAGCACGTCTTGATAATACATGGTGCTTTTATGAGTGTTCAACTGGTTTACATCTTCCTTAGGTTTGGAAACTCTCTTTCTCAGAGGTTGCGAGTGCACGGAATATTACGCGAACATTGACACTAGACATATATTAGTTGTATTATTTATTATGGTTGTTCAGGCTTAAAAACAATTACATATAATTACTAAGTAGAAAAAGTGCCAGGCCCTAGCTGCATTTGTTTTGCACTTACAGCGCTTTTTCAACTCATACATATATTAACACATATATTATTGTTCGAAAAAGGCTGATGACTTCTAGTTACATCAGTGTACGACATAATTTACTTTGAAAGTTTCTTGCTTAAATAGTCCAAGAACAAACTCCCGTAACTTTTAAAATTCATCACCTGAGTATATATGATATTTTGAGAACATTGCCGGAAGCTTTAAGATAGTTTTACTGTGGTTGCAATTCTTATTAGGTCACAATGCTGAAGCGCTTTTGATTGGGAATGGTTTAGGTTGTCTGCTCTCAATTTTCACATGACATGTTAAGATCGTTCTTGCTTGTGTACTCTCCATCATTCTACACATTGAAGGCGCTTTAGGATCTGAGGGTTCTGTACCTGCAGCTTTTCATCCCGATGGTCTTATCCTTACACCTTGAATGCTGACCTTAAAATATGGGACGCAAAAACATAGATATTGTGTTTACAATCTGTCTGAGATGGAAAGGGAATGTTATTGCTTCGGCTGGGTCCACAATTATTTCCCAGTGTACAATTTAAGTTGAATGGACATTTTCACCGCTCTTGCTTCTTAGTCTTCATAATTCCATGTAGTATAGAATATGATATAGCAATCGTGCATCCCACCCTGATTTGCATGTGCAGTATTCCATGGCCTATTTTCAGCTTTTGTTCCTCATGGTTAGTTTAGTCACACTATATGCCAATTTGGCATGCTGCTAGACAAAGAAGGGAAGATGTAAGTGGCAGAACTCCATGTGCCTGTACGGAAGAGGAGGATCATGAACAAACTTTTTCAGTGTCTTGACTAATCACATACACGGCTTTATATATGGGAAGATAGTCGTGAACACAAGGAGGAGAAAAATCATCCTTCAGATTGATATGTACCAGATGATTCTGTTCAGTCTGGTGGATAATGCTTGCAAGGATTATCCCATCCGGCGCAACAGCAATATCAAATCTGCTATTTATTTCCAAACTCTCGTTTCTCCCTATGTTGAGGTGAGCCATAGACTTTCCCTCATCTATCTGGCCCTTCCCGGCGAGGTGGGGCGGCGACGGTGGCGGTGGCAAGGGCTGCCCTAGCCGATCCCCTCCTCCCCTACTTTTTTTTTTATAAATAAAATCGATTTTATAATAATATATTTTTTAATTATTTAATATTATTTAATTAATAATTTTTAATAATTTTTAAATCACGTTAGCCAAAACGACGTCGTTTGGCTGATTTTTGGCCGATTCGGTTTCCGGTGAGCCATGTAGGCAAGAAAATTAATAAAAAATTGCCACTTAGGATTTCCGGCAGGGTTCCGGTGACTTGGCACTTAAGTGATCTATTTTTTAAAAAAAGTGGCACTTAAATGTCCCTTTGTGCCAACTTTGGGCACTCCTGCTGTACTTATGCCCCAAGTTTTGTGTGTGTGTATTTTGCAATGATAGCTTCTTTGCCAATATTTAGATAGGAAGAGTGGTCCCATGAGGAATAAGCATCAGGAAGTCACTCAAGGTCGGGGGCTCATATCCCTACCCAGCAAGAACCCATTTTCAAAGGCCTACGTTGACCTGTTTGCTGGTTTACCGAGTAGAACCAGCTTAACCTGGTCGAAATAGGTCAACCTGGTCGAAATAGGTCAACTCTGGTTCTTGACCTGGACATTTTACATAATGACTGAACTGGACTACCAATACCTAGTTGAACCAACCAGTAACGTTGATATGTGCATACATGTCAACTAAAGTCTCATGAATTCAGGAATAGTACGTTACTCAGTTTCTTTAAATAAATATATAACCAACACATTGCAACTCTACTGGAAACACCTTCTCTTTTGATTTGAAGGATGGGTGGGGGAGTGGTAATACAGTAAGCAAACCAAAGCCCCCTGGATCTTTGTAAATTAGGTCAAACAGTTGTACGGTTGCATTCTTAAATACAAATTAGGCCAAATGAAAAGGACCATTTTTCATTGGAGGCATGCGAAGATGAAAGAAGAACGAGACAGATAAGTCATGAGTCTTTTTTCAACATTTCAAGTTACAAATATAACTCAGAATGAAAGACTATATGCACAAACTAAGATGACGACATTTTTTCCGTTGCTAGGTCCACCGAACTAGGACATTTTCCAATGGCCCTCATATTCAGTTTTTAATCTTTTTCATATTGATGATGGATCACTAAAAGGAAAGAGATAAGAAGATAGGATTTGCCCAAAATTTCGTACATCAGGAAAAGGCTAAGTAAATGGTTCCTACGAAAGTTTTCTGAGGTTTTCAAGGCAAAAGGTTTTGTTTTTTTTATTGCGTTTTTGCTTCCGTACAAGTAAAGGTGGCAAAATGGGTCAAACACCCATATTTTAACCTACATTTAATAGACTTGGGTAGAAAATGGGTTAGTTGAGACTTTAACATGAGTCATAAATAGGTTTATTATAGCATAGCCCAATTGAAAAATGGGTCTATCTCAAATTCATGTATATCCCATTAATAACTCAACTTAAACCCACTACTTTTCAGTTTCCTTTTCTTTTTCTTTTTCTTCTTCATTGGTTGGTGATTGATGATTGACCATAGGCGAGGCCAAGCTCGAATCCCACCCAAGGTGGCCAAAGCCTTGCTAGACTTCTAACAACCTCGAGCAAGGCTCGAGCCTTGCTCATTCGTCGAATCTAGCAAGGTCCAATCTCATCCAATCGGCCTCGAGTGAGCTTCGGCCTTGCTAGATCTAACAACATGGGCGGGGCTCAAGCCTCGCTCATGCCTCACCCAGGTCACTAGATCTAGTGAGGCCCGAGCTTGCATGTGGCTAGTTCTCGATTGCTTAGGTGGCCAGGATGATCGAAGAAGAAAAAAAAAAGAAAAAGAAAAAGAAAGAAAAAAAAATAAAATAAAAAATCAATTAAAAATATAATAATAATAAAATTATCGAAAGGGGTGCACGAGGAAAATATTTTCCTTATTGAATAGCAGAAAATATCTTTTATTTAATTTTTAAGTTTTAACTGAACATCGAAAAATATGTTTATTTTCCTAGAAAATGGCTTTCCTATGCATGAAATAAGTTAAAACGAGTTAAATAAGTTAATATGGATTGGACTATTTTTGACCTAACCCAATCCCAATCCAAACCATCCATTTGATGGCCCTACATATAAGCAATAAAGGGTAGCAATGATATAACAGTGGTGACTTCAATTAGAACGCTGAGAGGAACAAAGGATTTCCCAATAGCAATAGCCTTACATTAATGCTTAGTTTCAAGTCCTTACATCTTAGCTTGGAAAAGAACAAGCTTACATAGAATATCCAAAATAATATTCCTCAGCATATGCTTTTGCTAGATGATTCTGTGCTTATGGATGAAACTCATGATGAGCACAAATATGATTGTGAAACATAGAGAGAAACTTCAGAATTTAAACTTGTTCAATGACACAATTCATGGAAGGCAGATTAGTAGAAGAAAAAGCTAAAATTGGAGACCAACAGTATTTAAGCAGCTGATCGTTTTTGCGATCCTCTGACCATTTTTCAAAAAGAGGAGAAAGGGGAATGTCACCAATCATACTAAAGAATACATGCAGTAGACAAGCCAATATATGGTATCTTTTACAATAACAATATATCACTGAAGATTAAAAAAAAAAGCGATATTTTCCAGCATCAACACCGTCCATTTACTGTGCAGAACAAAAAGAAGTTGCATATTCATGTGGGAACAATAGTTGAAAATAAGCTTGGCAGAAATGAAAATGCTCTAGTGGATGTGCGGATACTCAGGTGACGTAATAATTAGAATTTAGTGAATTCCTAAAGAGGAGTTGGGATTGACTTCATTTGAGGATGCGATGAGAGAATACAATAGGGATGAAACTTTTTTGGCATGGTTTGGCTATAGGAGATACAGTTCATGTCAAACGAAATGGAGTAACTAGATCCATGTAGGAGACCCTGCTTAGAGAGAAGTGACTCAATGGTCATTGATGATGAAGCGGAGATGTAAGCGAGTAGATTACATGCTGCCAGAAACTATAGCCGCAGTGACTACATGAAAGATATCAGGAAGAAAGAGAAATAACTCATACAATTCTTCCTGTCTACAGTACACTAAACATCGGTAATCAAACTCCAACCAAAGGGTTAGCCGGCTGAATTAAGCAGTTGCACTAATATCCACTAGGAACAGAGGCTCCACCTATGTTTCTCACAACATATACAAACAAAGGAAGGGAAACTAGGCCTTCCTCCTTTCCAGAATGCTTAAAACAAGCTGTGCTACCCATGTAACTACACAAGTTTTTTTTTTTTAATCAGAACAACTACACAAGGTTACTGCATCAACAATCTGCCTAGTGTGAATTAAACCATTGATAATCAAAAGCAGTTCAGCATTATGACTTAACAAAAATTGCAGCAACAGTAAAAATATCTTAAAGCTTCAATCAATGTTCTCATGATATCATATATACTCAGGTAATGAATTTTAAAAGTTAAGGGAAGTTGTTCTTAGACTATTTAAGTGAGAAACATCCTGATGTAACCAAAGTCATCAGCCTTTTTGAACTATAATATATGTTAATATGTATATATGAGTTGAAAAAGCACTGTAAGTGCACAGCAAATGCAATTTTTGTAGGAGCCTGGCACTTTTTCTGCTCGAGCCTAGCACATTTTCTGCTCAATCTTTATATGTAATTTTTTTTCTGTCGGAAAACCCAACTCAATGATATAAGCCCATTTCCGCCGCAAACATGACTAAATCCAAGCCCACTTGACCAAATTAAACCCAAACTCAACCAGCCAAGCTAACCCAACATTATCAAAACTAAATTGGGCTCAAACTCCCCAAATTAAACAAAGCTATTTGACCACCTTCAAATTATTTATATCCAAAACACGCCAACTAAAATCAACTAAAGCTAGCTTAAACCCCAATCTGCCATCTCCTTTTAGTACAAACATTGTCCACTTTTCCCACTTCAGACTGTCCACAAGAGCTTGTAACATGTTTTGAATTTACTATACTAATTGTACATTAAGAGAATGGGGCAGGAATTCGCTCAATCTTCATCTATATGTCATTCTTTTGCATGCGGGGATGTTCTTCCGATTTAAACTCATTGTTTTATGTTATTCTGGCTAGGTATAAATATAATGGCCACGGGAGCTATAAATGTGATTAGGGGACTGCAGTCATCTGTTGAGGAGTTATTGTTTATATACCACCATTCTGAGAGGCTAGGAAGGACATATTTTGCCATCAGCTTGCGTAAAAGCTTTCATTATCCCGTTAAGAGTTCTGTGATGGTGCTAGCCCTTTCGAAATAAACTAGGCCAGCTCTACAGATCGTCCATTAGTTGTATGTGTTTATCTTTTATTTTTATTTATTTTTTCTCTGTTTCAACTCTTCTGATGTTCGGCCAGGCTTGCTATCCATTGAGGTATTGTCAAATAAATCAAACATCACTCACATTTCTTTCAAATGGAAAAAGCTTGAGCATTTAAAGTCTTATGCAAAAGATCGCTATGGAAGCTGGGAATTGGGTTCTCATAATGAATTTCTTAAAATAAGCAGGACTATACAGTTTTCGTATATGCAGTTCATGGTACGTCCATTTGCCAATTATCTTAAACATCCTAAGATATTCAAGCAATTATGACCACAGCAAGGAAACCAGGGATGGGATAAGAAGCTCGAGAAAAAAAATCAGGAAATTGGTACCCCAGAAGCTAGTGTACATGGGTTTCTGCCAAATATTTTGGAATGTTCCAGGCATAGTCAAGACAGTGATTGTACCAAATTCTAAAATTCTTTCGGCATAAAGGCTGATACTTTTTTTTTTTTTTGGTTGAAGATGTAGAAATTTCATTAAAGACTTGAAAATAGAGGTTTGCTGGACAAATTAAACTCAGAACATAATAAAATCTTCAGCGGAAGTGGTGGTTGTGTAAACCAGTCTTGCGGGAGGGTATTAGCATTGTGGGCTTTTGTGACCCAGTCGGCTATTTGGTTCTTGTTTCTTTGGATGTGTTGCAGCCCTACATGAGGCATTTCGGTCAGCAATTGAGTGCAGTCCTCCACTATTTGCTTCACAGCCCACGGAGTAGCAGCCCGGCCCAAGATGAAGTCCACAATTGATAAGTTATCAGATAACAAAACAGTGGGCAGATCAGGTTGAGCTGATCTCTCGCGTTGAAGACTTCCCGTTGTACTTTCCCTTGAAGACTTCAAGAACAGAAGACCCTCTCGGACAGCTAGGGCTTCAGATGTTTGAACAGAGGGAGCAGCGATTCTTTGTGTAAAGCCGCCGATCAAGACTCCAGCTGCGTCACGCCACACTCCGGCTACCGATCCGTCGTCCAGGCGTGCGCTTCTCCATGAACAGTCGACGTTCAAAGTGCAGGGGAGCTTCTGGGTGCTATTCGTTGGCTGAGCAAAGGTGGAATTTTCTGTCTTTTTACTGTTTTTGCACCACCGTTGATGGAGTTTGGTTCGGTAAGCAGCTTCCTCTAAGACTTTGCTGGTTTCTGGTGTGAGAGATCTGAAAATCAGGTTGTTGCGAGCCTGCCATATGGACCATAGAGCTTCAGCAAACAGCGCCTTAGCCTGCGGTTCTGCTCTCCCAGTAAGCGTTTCCCACACCCATCTATCAGCTCTTGTTATACTAGTCGGAGAAAATTGCAATCCCATGCTGTGATCTGACCATATTTTACTTGTCCAGGGGCACAAAATGAAGATATGTTCAGTGGTTTCAGGGCTTTGACCGCATAGAGGGCAGACCACATCAGGTATAATTTGCCGCTTCTGCAAATTTTCCTTAGTAGGTAGAGCGTTATTGCAAATGTTCCAAACTAGGAACTTGACTTTGGGTGGGGTTTGAAGGTGCCAAATCTCCAACCATAGCTTTTTGGGAACTTGATAGGATGAGGAAGGTTGATTGGCCATGTTAAGCTTGTGGGTACTCCGGATTTTGTTGTAGCAGCTCTTTACCGTATATTGACCTGAGGCGTTCGCTGTCCACGCTAGTGTATCTGGGCTAGGTGACATGCTTAAGGGTGTGGCTAGGATTTCAGTCGCCAAATTCTCGTCAACCATGGCTTTGACCAAAGGCATGTCCCATCGTCTTTCGTTTCCCATTATCAAATCGGCTACCAGATGAGGGTCGTTTCTGTTCGCCGGACCCCCAATTTTACCTGAACTTAGCCATCGATCTTCTCTGATACGGATACTCCTTCCATCCCCGACTATCCATTTAACATCCAAAGCTATCGTTTCTCTGCCCTCGATTAAACTTTGCCACCCCCACGAAGGTCTAATTCCCCTAGTTGCCGACCAGAAGTCTCCTCTCGGGAAGTAGAGTCCCTTGCAGATTTTACACCACAAAGCGTCCGGGGATTGTATAAAGCGCCATGCTTGTTTTCCCAGCATCGCTTTGTTGAAATCTACAAGGTCTCTAAAGCCGAGTCCTCCACAATCTTTCCTCTCTTTGAGTATGTCCCAGCTCTTCCAATGAATTCCTTTTTTCTAGGCATTTTGTTTCCACCAAAAGGCGGAAATTCTTCTTTCAATCGCTCGGCATATTGATAATGGGATTTTAAAAATTGACATAGCAAATTGGGGTAAAGCTTGGACCACTGTTTTAATCAAAATCTCCTTACCCGCTTTAGAGATGAGTCGTTCTTTCCACCCTGCTAGTTTCTTGTCCACCCTTGCTAAAATCCATGAGAAAAGTTGCTTCTTTGTTTGGCCCTAGTCAGATGGAATTCCTAAGTATTTACCTGTTTTCTCCATAATAGGAACTCGTAGTACATCAGCTATGTTCTGCTTTAATGCCTGAGGACAGGTTTTTTCAAAGAAAACTCCTGACTTATTGAGGTTTATCCGCTGTCCCGAAGCATAGCAGTATAGATTCAGGGTGTTTGATAGATTCTGTGCCTCTTGCATGGTAGCATTTAGGAAAAATATCGCATCATCCGCGAATAGCAGGTGGGATATGGTTGGGCAATGTTTATTTAGTTGGGTTCCCTTCAAGCTTCCTTCGGCTATTGCTGTAGAGATCAAGGAAGATAGGACATTTGCCATGATAATAAATAGATAGGGGGATAAAGGGTCCCCTTGTCTTATCCCTCTAGTCGGTGCAAAATAATCACAGCCTTCCCCATTTACTTTTACACTGAAAGAGACTGAGGATATACAGTATTTGACCATAAGAACCCATTTCTCGGCAAAACCCATATGTTTCATGCAGTCACACAAGAAGTCCCATTCTACTCGATCATAGGCCTTTTGCATATCCGGTTTAGCACGGCCTGAAATTTCCTCTTTCTTTTCGATGCGCAATTGATGTAGGACCTCTGTACTATAATGATGTTGTCTTGAATTTGTCGATTCCCCACAAAGGCGCTTTGCTCTTGAGATATAATATCCGGGAGTAAGGGTTTTAGTCTATTGGTCATGACCTTAGCAATGATTTTGTAGGTGAAGTTGCATAGGCTAATAGGCCTGTACTGTGTAATGTCTTCAGGATGAGCTACCTTTGGGATGAGGGTGAGCTGCGTTTGATTTAGTGTCGGATCAAAAACACCTTGGTTGAAAAAAACCTCCACCATTTTGAATACATCCTCTTGAACTTCCATCCAGTGAGTCTGATAGAAGAGGCCATTTAAACCATCGGGTCCGGGGGCCTTGAGTGCACCCATTTGAAACACGGAATTTCGTACTTCTTCTCTTGAAACTTTTTCCAGCAAAGTTTTATTCATTTCATGGGTTACCACATGTGGGCATTGGTCCAATATAGGCTGATAATTCCTTCATCCCTCTGATTTATATAGTGACTGATAAAAATCAGTGATGTGTCGCTTTAAAATCGCGGGATCTCTACACCATGTGTTCTCATTCATGCGAAGCATTGAGATTTTGTTGCGTTGCCTCCTCTGAATCGTTGTTGCATGAAAGTATTTGGTGTTTTTATCCCCCCATTTCATCCAACTTATTCTAGATCGCATGCCCCAGTACATCTCCTCTTGTCTCCATAGTTCCTCAATCTGTCCAACTATGTGTCTATACTCTGCTTTTTGTGAGTCTCCCTCTCCTCTATTTGTGAGCTCGATTAATTTTCCTTTAAGCTGTTCGATGCTGGTTATTGCATGTTTGAACTGTTCCTTACTCCATTTCCTTAATGCAGCCCCCACCTTCTTTGTTTTAGCCACAACACCTGCACTGTTTTCATCTTCAGCTCTCCAGGCTATTTTTACAACCTCTCTACATTCTGGATGTTCGACCCAAAAAGCTTCAAATCTGAAAGCTTTGTGTTTCTTCACTCTTGGGGGGTCTAAAGATAGGAGGATAGGGCTGTGATCAGATCCTATGGCCGGAAGTGCGTAAGCTTCAGCGTTTGGAAATAATACTCTCCACTGCATATTACATAGTGCCCGATCTAGCCTCTTTTTAACTAACTCAGCTCCTTCCCTGTTATTGGACCATGTATATGAACAACCCTTGCTTTCAATATCCATTAAAGAGCACGAATTAATGAAGTCTTGGAAAGTCACCATTCTATACCGGTCCGCATCTCGTTTTCCAACCTTTTCCCATTCATAGAGGACCTCATTAAAATCCCCCATACATAGCCATGGTACACTACTCCGATTCGAGCTTGTGTAGAGGGAGTGCCACAATTGAAGTCTTTCTTGATAATTAGTAGAGGCATGAATACAAGAAATCCTCATTAACAAACCATTACTTGCGAATTTGCAATTAATATCAATCATATCCCGTGTACTTGCTAGCACATCCACCTGAAGCTCCTCATCCCACAATAAAGCTAGACCGCCTCCAATGCCTCTTTTGGGTTGAAGATTGCTGAATCTGTTTAATTTCGCGATGTTTCGGGCGGTCTATAACATCTTCTTTATTCTTAGTTTCCATGAGGAAAACCAAGTTGGGCCTGTCACGAGCCATAATGGCTCGAAGATTTTGGACCGTCAAGGGATTGCCCGCCCTTGGCGGTTCCGGCTTAAAAACCTCATGTATACTCGGGTGGCTTATTTGGGCTAGCCACCAGAGCCCTCTCACTAACTTCTTCCCATAGTATAACAGGTGTTTCTAGTAATGTTGCTTCATTCAACAGTTTTCCTGGAGAGTCATGTTTTTCATATGGTGTAAATCTCTTTTGTTTTTTGGATGCAGGGGTTTTGTGTCCTATTCTCTTCCCTTTTTTCTGCAGCACCAGCCCGCTTTCTTCATCTATTCCAAGTCGATTCAGCTTCTGACTTTGCAGTACTTTCTTCCCTTTGTGTGAGGCACCAGAATCTGTGAGAGTAGAAAGCTGTATCATTTCTTGTCCCTGAGATTTGTATAGGACTAGTGCTCGATCATTCTTCTCCATTTGTTCTTGGATGACCATATCCTCATGTAATTGTTGTGTGGCAGGTTCTGGTTCAGTTTCCTCAATGGAAGAGTCCAGTTCGCCATAAAATATCTTCCAACAAGGGCTGGATTCTCTCACCTCAGCCTTCAGCCATGAGCCATAGTTCCCGGTTTGTCTTTTGGAAGCTCGTCTCTTCATAGGGAATTTTCTCGAGAAATTAGCATAGTGGCTTATGCAGCCACAAGAGTAGCAGAAATGCGGTAGGCGTTCATATTTAAAATCAATCCACCATTTATTTTCGCCCAACTTTATAATGGTGCCAGTCTTCAAGGGATTATTTAGATTCAATTGGACTCTTGCTTTCCCCACTTTGCAAGAGCTATTAGTCTTTGCTTTGATCCGAACCTCCTCAACATCTCCCAGTTTGGATGCGATATTCCTAATAGCCTCTTCTGTTAATCCAGCTCTAGGTAGGCCTACTAGGTGTACCCAAAATGCGTGGTGTGTGAACTCATAGCAGTGCTCTGGGACTGTTGGATCGCCTTCTTGTAACACCAAAAGGTTGCTAGCGAAAGACCATGGACCCATTTCTAACACTCTTCTTTTATCTTCAGCAGACTCAAACAGAAACATAAAGAAACCCGGCTCTATAATTTCACATTTCACCGTGTCTAACTTCCATGCTCGTTTCATTGTACTAAAGAAAGCTTGAAAGTTAACGTTTGGTTTTGAGAACAATTTACCATACGAGTGAGAGCACTTTCCTGATTTACACTTGCGGAACAATCCCTGGATAGTTCAGCAATGTCCTCCTCAGACCACAGGTTCCCCATTCTCTTGCACAAAGCAAGCATTCTGAGGTGATTCTCTTGTCCGTCTTCCATCTGGTCTAAGTGGGTTGAAACACAACCTTTGGTGATTTGTACTGTGTGCAGGAATTTCAGAACTAGGGTTTCTATTTTAATGGAGTGAAGGGAGCCCTAAATGGACCAACATTAGGTAAACCGAAGAAACAGGAGTCTTGAAATCACCATACCGACAATCTGTTGAGTTAATGGAGAAGCAAGAGGGATATCAGCAATTTCGGTCGCCGAGAATACAGGTCACTGCTCCATTGCCGCCAGCTCTCCCACTACTCCTTCGACTGAGGAAATGGGAGGAAAGCAAGAAGACACAAGGGGGTCTCAATCAGGAGATGTATGGTAGGAGGGCTCCATATTAGGGTTTGGGAATCGCAAGTAGGGATTTTGAAAGAAAAAAGGGTACGAGAAAATCTACCACCGGAGGGGTAGAGAGGAGCTACCACCGGGAGGGGTAGAGAGTTCAGTACTTGGTAAGTCTGGAGATACAATCTTTTCCACCGGATCGAAAGTCAATCAATAGTTGTAATGAGAGAGCTACTAATATAAGAATAGTTGCCCTCCCCCTTATTATGATCATCCAATCATTTTAGTAACAAAGTGCCCTTTCTCCTTCAAAGATCTCTCTTTAAGACTTTCTCTTTACGATCCGAGTGAGCAATTGATTCCATGAAAGGCTTAGCTTTGACATCCCAACAATCACTCATCGAAGAGGAAGCCTTAAATTTCATTCACTTCCCTCAAATTTCACTAAATCCTCGTAGCCAAATAAAAGAAAGTTATTCTTTTTTCAGATTTTACTAAACCCACGTAGAATGGCGCATGGTGACTAAAATAAAACTTTCTTTTATTACAAGAACACCCTATTACATTACTCACGCAACGGAATATCTCTATAAACTCTCTTCACTACTCTACTTTTTCCTTTCCTCTCTGCTCTGCACGCTCTCTGACTCTTACAAAAGCGCCCTTGTAGAGCCAACTTTGGGCGTCCTTGGCGACAGAGCAGCCCTTCAGGTCCTGTATGTGGATGGGTATCGTGGTCAATTTTAGTAGCGTATAAAAGATATTTTGTCCTCATTTCTTTCTTCCTATCACACACAGAGAGCTAATTGTCCCGAAGGCACTCAAAGTAGAGAAAGAAAGCCAATTTTGGTCGTCCACAGCAACAGAACAACCCTTAAGATCCTTTATTCAGATGTGGTGGGATGTCGTGGCCGATTTTACGAGTGTATAAAGACCTTTGATCCCCATTTCTTTCTTCCTATCACAGAGAAAGGGCTGATTGCCCTGAAGGCACTCAAAGTAAAGAGAGAGAGGCCTGAGAGAGCACTGATTGTTCCTTCGCGGAACTCAAAGGTCGTGGAACTCAAAGTTGGTGTGTGCCAGCACGCTTGCTTATTTTGCAAAGATATAATTGTTTCCTTATCACAAAAAAGGGATAAAAAATAAGAAAGACGTGCGATGGAGTGCCATGATGAAGTGGAAGCATCGGCGAGGATGCTGTGATTGTGAATTCCAGCATTTGCATTAGACTTGAGATAATGATGCGATAGTGATTGAAATAAGATACAAAGAGTAGCGAAAGTGAAATAGTTCTAATTGAGTTGGCAAAGTGACAGTGGAGATGTATTTAAAGGTCAAGAAGAATTGACCCAAAAGTAGTGGGGGCATCATAGAATGTTTTAATAAAGAAACCCTTTTCTTCTCAATCTGTCTGGAGTTTCTCAGGAAAAAGAAATCACCTTTTTTTTTTGTTGTTTTTTTGGCTGTGTGGGTTTAATGAAATTCGAAGGGAGAGGAAATGAAAGAAATTCAATGCTTCCTCTTTAATCTAAGTGATTGTTTTCAATCGGCCTCAACATATAAAGAGAAAGTGGTGTAGGTGTGTGTTCACATCTAAATTTTGGCTATTCACTTATGGTTTAGTTATTGACAAAAAATGCTTTAATTACATAGAAAATTAGATATTTATTTTTAACCCCTAAAAAATCATTTTCATTAAATTGCATAGTATATAGATGTTAGGAGCATTTATATTAATATTTATAGAATCTATTAGAAAAATATTAAAAAAGGGAAAAAATTAACTAATTTAAAAAAAAAAAAACCGAGGCGGGGCTAGGTTGCCAGTCCCCTTCTTCCCTTTTCTTCGCCCGAGCCCAGCCCTGTCACTTTCTTGGCCCGGCCTGTCCTTCCCTTTTCCTTTTTCTCTTCGGCCCGACCCAGTTCTTTCTTTCTTTCCTTCTTCCTGTCCTTCGCTCACGCCCTCTCTAGCGCAACGAGGACATTGATACGACGGGGAACAATACAACCATAGGGACTGTCGCACAAAGACATCCGGTCGAGGGTCAGGCCGGCGAGGGCAACTGGCGTAGTCCGAGAGGGGGCAAAGAGAGAGTGGAGAGGGAGTGAGCTTTGAGAGATAGTGAGAGCGAGGGCAGAGAGCAAGAGCGAGCCTCCGGTGACCACCGTGTCTCTTTCCACGCGCCAAGTCACGGTAGGTCTCGTTTTGATTTCTTCTCGAATTTTCTGATTTGGAGTCGATATGCAGAGGATCTCAACTCGGAGGCATGCGAGGTGAACGGACATAGTGCAATTTGTCGAGCTCCCCCCCCACACCCCAATTGCCGCCGCTAAGCCGGGTAGGGACCCCACGTTCAGATACTCGACTTTGATCTATTGTCTCTGCTCCACGTTAGTTGTCAAATGAAATGTGATTGAATAAGTTAATATTACGAAAAACCCTAAATTGGTAGACATGTAACCAATTTATCCTAAACTAATCCCAAATTAATACATTTATGTCATTTTTACTCTCTATTAGTTTTCAATAAACTGGATTAATATCATAAAAAATCACAAATTAGTATACTTATAACAAACAGAAGGTAAAATTCTAGACTAATAGATTCGTTAATGATCATGTGCCATCTAATTCAATAATATAAGGATAAAATTTAACGGAAACTAACGGATGGTAAATTTATCATAAGTATATCAAATTAGAGTTATTCATGATATTAACCTAATATTTAAATATTCTATTAGTTTTTCACTTTTCCAACTTTCAGAGTTATCAACAAATGGGGGCGGTTTCCATGTTGAACCGATACTACTGTAGAAACACCTCTACGAAATCACTCCATGGTGCAAAATTTCTTGTGCGTTCAACAGGCAAACCACAATAGCGTTGGCCAATAGAGTTTCTTGAAAGGTTTGAATTGTCATCTCATTGTTTTTTGTATAGCATATTCATTTTCATCTCCTAGACTCGGAGGTGGATTGGACAACCAGTGCCGTTGCACCTAACTTTGCAAGTTAGAATTTTTCTAATGATTTCGATATTGGTGAAGGAACCCGTATCATCGAAACGGGTCTTACACATGTCACTCAGAACCTAAGTAGCTTTGATCTTCTCCTCCATACAGATCGATCGCTTCTCCTCAATTTGTCTCCTCTTCTCTTCCTCTTCTTTTCAGTTTTTGCGGTTCTTCAATTCCTGCCCCATGCATGAAGCTGTGCTTGCTCAGTCTGGCCTATGGTTTTTCCCTTGCCTCGGAGGAGTAGCAGTGATAGTTCTAGGACTCGTTTAATCATAGAGGACTTGAATTTTATATTATTTGACTGTCCTGAAGTGAGTTATCTAGTAGCTCATTATTATATCTTATCAACTACAACATGTAACCACTTAGCAAATTATAGCCTTTTCAACCCACTTATGTGTTTTGTTTGGTTGTATATATTTAATTTTTTATATAATCTTCAAAATGGACAAGTTTGGGCAAGATGTTGAATTCCAATATTTAATTTTTCATTTAATCTTCAAAATGGACAAGTTTGGGCAGGAGTTGAATTGTAGTACTCTAAGCTACAATATAATAGGGAAGACAATTTTACTAGATTTACTAAGCAAATAGTTCTTGAAATGTGCATATTGAGTGGTTGTGACTATTTGTAATCAATCCCTGGCATTGGTCTGAAAAATAAAGTGAGCATACATTTAGTTATATACCCTTAAAGAAAAGGCTTTCAATCATCAGATAAATTTTCCTATCTCTTTCTTTGCAACCACTTGAATCTACCAGTGTTTCAGTTCATACAACATATGAAGACTTATTCCCAAAGGCCATTTTTCACTTTCCAGCATCAAAGGGTCTATGATCCGAACTCCACTTGCATCCTTCTTCATCTCTCCTCACCTCCGTTCTTTTCCATCCAGATCCGGCTCCAAAAATGGCACAGCCAATGTCAACAGCTTATCAGCGCCATCTAGCCCTGCTCTGTGATGCGCTCGTGTACCAGCCGGACGAGTCCTGATGGGATCGTCATTTCTCTTCATCTATGGCTTGGTCTTTTCGACTTTCGGCCATCTTCGCCCGTAAAAGCAAATTGCGTAGGGTCTCAAGCACCCGATCACAACTCGCTCAGTGAATATAGCGTTCTTTCTCATCATTAACGGGATCGCAACTTCTACGGAATTTTTCTAATTATGGAGAAAAAATATCGAAGCTGTGATTTACTCCGCCGTTGGATCAAACCGTGGATGATAGCCTCGTCATGTATATTATAAATTTTCAGGATAAAATTTCGAAGCCCTCCCATCAAAGAGAAATTTCAAAAAAAGTCATAAATCTATTGTATTTATGACAATTTAGTTTTAGTCCTACATCTTATGACTATTTGTTAATTATATACTTCTAGCCAATTATGGACACTAATCATTCTACATGACATGGCTAGTGTTGACGTGGACAGTGTTTATAATTTTTTCGTTTTCTTTACTTTTTTTTCTGTGGTCGGCAAGGTCATGAAGGCTCTCACCAGCTACAAAGATGGGCGAGGCCTTCACGGTTGGCAAGGGTTGTCAATAACCCTCACCAACACGATGAAAATAAAAGTATAGAGAAAAAAGAAAATTCAAAATTCAATTTTTTAGAAGAAAATTATAAAATTGTCCACATTAACACTGATCCATGATTGGTTGAAATGACTCAATTTGCAAATTGTCATAAGATTTATGACTAAATTGGCTAAATTAAAATATTCAAGATTAAATTGATACAAGTGCGATAAGTTTAAGACTTCTATGATAATCTCTCCCTACGCAAACCAAATCCTCGAGAATGCAGATCAAGTACTCGTATACATCCGGACAATCTAACAACCCGTGCAAAGCAAATACTCAAGAATGCAAAAGCAATTGTAGCAATGTACATGTCTACCATTAAGGATAACGAATCAGATTGGACCGCACACGTAATTACATGGATTCTGTTGCCTGCTACAGATTATTGGGAAATCCTAGCAAGCCGCGAAGTACGTGTTAAATGGCAAGCTTTGCAAATTGAGTCGCAGCAAAATTCATTGATATATATGTCTCTTTGGCAGACATGAGACATGAATGTTAGGCACTTCGTCAATGGGATCAATACTGTATAACCATGGCGTCATTAAGTCGAGATGGTCTGCAATGGCTACCTTTGAGGGCCATAATAACCATAAAAGTCGTAACTTGGATGCCAATTAAGTTTTAAACTTTCTATTTGGTCAATTTAGTCCTAAACGTTTTAATGATTTGTCAATATAGTCATTTCGATCAATTTTGGTCAAAAATCAATAACATGGATACTGTCTATCTTATATGACACTACTGGCACCGATGTGCTCTATTTTTTCTTTTTTCTTTTTTATAAAAATTTTCTGAATTTCTTTTTTTTTCTTTTTCTTTTATTAAATATAAAAGTTGTCTCAGTTTTTGACCACCAACACAGTCGCAGTTTTGCATTTTGGACAAAATGTTTTGGTCTAAAGCTTTAAAGGAACAACGGATTGTTCTCTGCTTGATTTCCTTGCCAAGAAGGCCACCAATTGTCAATCTTACTCTCAAACGAAGCATCCTGGCTTCTTTCATTTCAATTGAACAACGGGAAGATTGTATGGTGGAATTGTTCACGCGAAAGTTTCCAATCATTCATCATTAAAAAAAGCAGAAAAGAAACACCGTACTCTCCTAATTTCCTTGAACATCTCACAAAATAGCAAACCAACAATGGGGAAACGCATAACATGACTACTGATCCAGTCATGGTCCCCGTAGCGCTCTTCTTGGGAGCAAATTCAATTCCAGCAATTGTGATTCTGTTAATGATGAAGAAAAGTGTCAAAAAAGTTCTAAACCTTTTGTATTTATATCAATTTAATCATAAACCTTTTTATTAGTGCCAATTTAGTCATAAACCTTCTGACTTGGTGCCAATTTAGTCATAATTTTTTTATTGATGTCAATTTAGTCCTAAACTTTTTGATTTAACACCAATTTAGTTCTCAAACTTTTAAATAAATGCCAATTTGGTCATTAAGGCTAAATTTAGCTTGATTTTACTCACGTGGATGCCAGTCGACTAACGTATCACGATCGGTGTGATGTAGACAACTTTTAATATTTTCTAGAATTATTTCTTTCTTTTCTTTTTTCCCCCTCTCCTCCTCCTTCCTCTAGCCGATTGACGATTGGGCAACCAACCAAAGGCGAGGGTCAAAGAGGTCAAGGTCGATCTTGTGTCTGGTAGGCAAGGCTTGCCCTAGCTAGATTTTGCGGGGGTGAAGCCTCGCCAACCATGGGTGAGGCCCGACCTTGCCAAATCCAATAAGGTCGAGCCTTGCTCAGCCCCTAGCAAGGGCTCAAGCCATTGCTAGAGGTCATGATTGGTGACAACTCGAGCCCTTTAGCGAGGGCAAGCCTTGCCCGCCCAATGCGGCTAGGCGAAACCGCCCTAAGTACATCGAAGAATAGCAATTGACCTCATCGGTCCTTGCCTCCAACCAACCTTCTGGTGACCTGCTAGAGGAAGGAGGATGAGAGGTGGAAAAAAGAAAAAGAAAAAGAAAAAATAAATAACTAATTTGGAAAAATATTAAAAATTATTAAAAGTTGTCAATGCCAAAGTGACGACCGTGCCACATCAGTCGACTGACATCTATGTTAGTAATATATGAACAAAATTAGCTAGAATGACTAAATTGGCAATAGGTTAAAAGTTTTAGGATTAAATAAATACTGAGTCAAAAAGTTTAGGACTAAATTGGCATCAATATAAAAGGTTTAGAACTTTTTCGACACTTTTCCTATTAATGATGAGCAAGAACGCTATATTAATATAGAGAGGCATGATCGGGTGCTTGAAACCCTGTGCAATCTACTTCCACAGCTGAAGATGGCCGAAACACCAAACGGCCAAGCCGTAGATGGAGAAAAAGGACGATCCCACGAGGACTAGTATCTGGCTAGTCCATGAATTCCGATGTGTGTGCTCGCTGGTCATGACATACGCGAAGGCGAGGAAGAAGACTCTCCAGTAGTGGAAGTCGATCAATTTGCTAAGCTAGAGCCAGTGGAATGCGAGGTGGTAGAGAGATGTCGGGGAGATCGCTGTTAACAGTGGCGTGACTTGGTAATGGAGATGGAGTTCGAGGAGGAACACGAGCGCCTCACAGTAGCAGACGACAGCGGAGAGCAGGGCGAGATCACACAGGCGACAGCAGAGAGCAAGGCGAGATCACATAGATAGGCTGTTGATATTGATTGTGCCATTTTTGGAGTTGGATCTGGATGGATGAGAACGGAGGTGAGGAGAGATGAAGAAGGACGCAAGTGTAGTCGGAGAGAAGGGTTAAAATATTTTTTAGATCATTTTAAGTATTTTCTGTTGGATTTGTTTATGGTGGTTTTATGCTTGCAAAAAAACAAAAACAGGAGTCAATTGTGGAAGATGCAAAGAAATTGCCTCTTCATTGCAAAAAGAGACCTATCTATTTTAAATGTTAATGCCTTTGATCTTTCTCCTACGTAATTCACTGACCCATAATGTCCTTTAAAAAAAAATGTTTTTCTTAGGTCCAAATTTCAAATTGACAAGCTTTGATAAGACGTGATTTTTTGTGAAACCGATATTGTCTATACTAAAATTTTTAATATATCAGATGAAATCGTGATTTAATATTTAAAGGTTAATATTAAGAAAAATCTCAAACTGATACACATATGATAAATTTATCTAAAACTAATTCTTTGACTACCAGAAATTCCAAATTGATATATCTATGACAAATTTACCTTAAACTAATTTTTTGACCACCAAAAATCCTAAATTGATACATTTTGGACAAATTTATCCTTTATTAGTTTCCATTAAATTGGATTAATGCCACAAAAAAACCACAAATTAGTACACTAGTGACAAATAGAAAGTAAAAGCCCAAATTGGTACATCCGTCAATTGCTACGTATTATCCAATTCATCAATTTGAGGATAAAATTTAACTCAAATTAATGAAAGATAAATTTGTCACCGGTGTACTAGTGTGAGGTTTTTCATGATGTTAAACCTATATTTAAATATTCTAATAGTTTTTAACATTTCTAACTTCTAAAGGTCTTCACACACCGAGGCAGTTTCCATATTGAACCGATATTGTCACAACGAGGGAGATTTGAACTAGCTTGAACATCCATCTTACTTGTGGTATCTTATCTCATAACAAATATCAATGCATTGAAATGCAAAGGATCATGGCGAAGAGGTTTAAACAACTCCTGGTTCCTTCTTCCAATCTACAGAACCTACAAGCTTTCCTCCATTTTTCTTTTACATAGATAGCCTCTAAATCCCTCACACTTACACTCTTGTAAATCTCCATTTACTCATATGTCACAGTCTCAAGGTTCCTTTGACCAAGGACCGTGCACGATCAAGGAAGACCGCCCAACCTCGCCTAGGGTTTCTGCTAGGTTTCCAGAGTGTTCCTAAGGATAGGCAAGATGGTAATTGCACTAGATTCTAGAATTCTCTCAGCATAAATATTGGTAGTTAGTAGGTCAAGAAATACAATATCGTCCGTTGGATCGAAAGTCGATCAATGGTTATAATGAGAGGGCCACTAAATTTCCATTTACTCATATGTCACGGTCTCGAGGTTCCTTTGACCAAGGACTGTGCACGATCGAGGAAGACCACCCAACCTCGCCTAGGGTTTCTGCTAGGTTTCTAGAGTGTTCCTAAGGATAGGCAAGATGGTAATTGCACTAGATTCTAGAATTCTCTCAGCATAAATATTGGTAGTTAGTAGGTCAAGAAATACAATATCGTCCGTCCGATCGAAAGTCGATCAATGGTTATAATGAGAGGGCCACTAGATAAGAAGAGGTGCCCTCTCCCTCATTGTAATCATCCAATTATTTCAATAATAAAATTCCCTTTCTTTTCCAGATCTTTCCCCTTTACAATCCGAATGCACAATCAATACCAAGAACACTTTTTGCAATGCTTTTGGCCACATGATTCGGTATCAATGTATTTCTAGTTAAGGTAAATCATTCATAACAAGCTAATATAAAGAAGGATATAATAAATTGAATAGTTACATAAAAAGGATATGGTCCTAAGAACTACAAATCATCAACAGCAACCTCGGGTAAATCGGACAGAAATATAGTGGATCCATGAATAAGACCGTACACCTTTGATGTGGGAAAGTAAGAATCACCCTTAGGAATGCTACTGGACTCATTAGTTTCAGGAATTTGAGCTATTTCTTTCTAGTGCTCAATCACCTATATCCAATGAATGGTGGAATTACAAAGAAAGAGACAAAAAAAAATTGTCTGATGATTAGATTCTTTAATCAAATCTATGCGTGTTATGAATGATAACCAAATCTATGCTTACTATATCATAAGTTTTGAAGTCTCAGAAGAGATCTCGCGCCCTCTCTCGATACATCTTAGGGAGTGATCACAAATAGCCATAACCGCTCAACACACTCATCTCAAGAACTATTTGCTTAATAAATCCCTTAAAATTTTCAATTGGATCAATTTAGTCTTAAATCTTTTGATAATTTGCCAATTGTATCCTTCTGGACAATCGTGGATGCCAATCATTCTACGTGACATGATTAGTGCTGATATAGACAATTTTTGTAATTTTTTATTTTCTTTGATTTTTTTTCTTTGTGGTCGGCGAGGCTGGTAAGGCCCTTGCTAGCTACAAAGACCTTGCCAAGATCTGGATGAGGCCTTTGCAACCAATGAGAGTCACCGTTAACCCTTGTCGGTACAATGAAAACAAAAGCATAGAGAAAAAAGAAAAAGAAAATTCAAAATTCAATTTTTTAGAAAAAAAAATTATTAAAATTGTCCACATTAGTCACCCCTGACTAGTTGGAAGAACTAAATTTGCAAATTGTCTTATGACTAAATTGGCCACATTAAAAGATTCAAGACTAAATTGATATAAATGCAATAAGTTTAAAACTTCTATGATAATCTCTTCCTACACGGCATAAGTACAGTCCAAGTGTCAAAACTTAGCACAATGGGACACTTAAGTACCAAAAGTTACAAAAGGTACACTTAAATGCCAACTCTGATGAAGGCTGCTGAAAATCCGATGTGGCTTGTTTTAATAATATAAATTGCTTATGTGGCTCACCGGAAACTGAATTAACGAAAACTCAGCCAAAACGACGTCGTTTTGCGCTGACGTGGCATTTTAAAAATGTATTTATTAAATAATTAAAAATATATATTATTATAAAATTGATTAATTTAAAAAAAAAAAAGGGCGGAAGGAGAGGATCCAGGGAGGGCTATGTAGCCCTTGCTGCCACTGCCACTACCGTCGCCGCCCCACCATCACCGGGAAGGGCTCGCGACGACAGGGCGAGGGTCAACTGGGGTTGTCAGGCCTTGGCCAGTGGCTAGCAACCCCGGCCGACCCTCGCCCCACTGTCACCAGCCCTTCCCGGCAATGGTGGGGCGGCGAGGGCTGTCGAACCCTCCCCTCCCATTCCCTTTTGTTTTTTTTATAAATAAAATCGAATTTTAAATTTTTTTCTACTCTGACTTGGATAATTTTTTTTCTTAAAATTACCACGTGGATTTTTTATTTTGAAAAAAATGCTCCGTTAGCAAATAAAATCCCGGAAAATGAACATGTGGCAGTTTGGCCGAATTTTTTCACTGTTGGCACTTAACTGATTATTTTTGCTCCAATTTTGGCACTTAAGTGTACCTTTCCGAACTTTTGGCATTTGTGTCCCCCGTGCCAAGTTTTGGCACTCCAAGAGTCCGTATGTCCTTCCTATACAAACCAAATCCTCGAGAATGCAGATCAAGTACTTGTATACATCCGGACAATCTAACACCCCGTGCAAAGCAAATACTCAAGAATGCAAAAGCTATTTTAACAATATATATGTCAACCATTAAGGATAACGAATGAGAATGGGCCATATAAGTAATTACATAGCTTCCGTTGCCTACCGGGGGTTATTAGGAAATCATAGCAAGCCACGAAGTATGTGTTAAAAGGCAATCTTTGCGAATTGAGTTGTAGTAAAATTAACTGATATATACGTCTCTTTGGTAGACATGAGACATGAAATGTTGGGCATTGCGTCAATGGGGTCAATAGTGTATAACCATGGTGTCATTAAGTCAAGATGGTCTGCAATGGCTATCGTTGAGGGCATAATTACCATAAAAGTCATAATGTTGATGCCAATTAAGTTTTAAAATTTCTATTTAGCCAATTTAGTCCTAAAAGTCTTAACGATTTGCCAATATAATCATTCTGGCCAATTTTAGTTAGAAATACACGGACGCCATCTATCCTATATAGTGCTATTGGCACTTATGTGCTCCATTTTGTATTTTTTTAACTTTCTGAAATTTTTTTCTTTTTCTTTTCTTTTTCTTTTTCTTTTTCTTTTCTTAAATGTAAAAGTTGTCTCAGTTTTTGACCACCAAACGCGGTCTCAGTTTTGGGTTAAAGCTTTAAATGAACTATGGATTGTGCTCAGCTAAATTCCCCTGCCAAGCCGGCCACCAATTGTCAGTCTTACTCTCATTCGAAGCGTCCTGGCTTCTATCATTTCATTTGAACAACGGGCAGATTGCATGGTGGAATTGTTGACGCGAAGTTTCCAATCATTCATTATGAACACGGGACTCTCCTAATTTCCTTGAACATCTCACAAAATAGCATAACAACATGAAAGAAACGCATAACATGACTGCCGATCCAATCATGGTCCCCGTAGCGCTCTCCTTGGGATCAAATCTGATTCCGGTGATTGTGATTCCATTAATGATGAGCAAGAACGCTATATCCCTGAGAGAGGCATGATTGGATGCTCTAAACCCTATGCAATCTGCTTCTACGGCCGAAGATGGCCAAAACACCAAATGACCAAGCCGAAGATGAAGAGAAAGGACGATCCCATGAGGACCAATATTCAGCCGGTCCACGAATTGCGATGTGTGTGCTTGCTGCTTGCAAGACATGCGAAGGTGAGGAAGAAGACTCTCCAATAGTGGGAGTCGATCAATTTGCCGAGCTGGAGCCAGCAGAATGAGAGGTGGTAGAGAGATGTGAGGGAGACCGCTGTCAACATCAATGCAACTTGGTATGGAGATGGAGTTTATAGGAACACGATAGGCTGTTGATATTGATTGTGTCATTTTTGGAGTTGGATCTTGGATGGATGAGAACGGAGGTGAGGAGAGACAAAGAACGATGCAAGCGTAGTTCGGAGAGAAGGATTGAAATGGATAGTCTTGGTCAAGGAGTTGACTTTATTTTTTAGATTACTTTTAAGTATTTTTTGTTGTATTTGTTTGTGGTGGTTTTATGCTTGCGCCAAAAAAAAAAGATGCATAATGTCCTTTGAAAAAATATGTTATTCTTAGGTCCAAACTTCAAATCAACAAGCTTTGATAAGACGTGATATTTTGTAAAACGACTGATATTTATTCTAAAAAGTTTTAACTTGTCGGATGATATCATAATTTAATATTTAAAGGTTAACATCATGAGAAACCTAAAATTGATATACATATGATAAATTTATCTAAAACTAATTTTTTGACAATCAGAAATTTCAAATTGGTAACCTGCGACAAACTTACCCTAAATTAATTTTTTGACCATCAAAAATTCCAAATTGGTACATGTGTGACAAATCTACCCTTTATGAGTTTATGTTAAATTGGATTAATGTCACAAAAAATCACAAACTAATATACTTGTGACAAACAAAAGGTAAAACCCCAAATTAGTACATCAATCAATTGTCACGTCAATTTGAGGATGAAATTTAATGTAAACTAATAGAATGTAAATTTGTCATGAGTGTATTAGTGTGGGATTTTTCATGGTATTAATCTAATTTTTAAATATTCTAATAGTTTTCTACATGTCCAACTTCTAAAGGTCTTGGCAAACCGGGGTAGTTTCCATGTTGAACCGATGTTGTTGCAAAAGACGAAATCACTTCGTAGTGCAAAATCTCTTTCATTTAGCAGGCAAACCACAACCCCGTTGCCCAATAGACTTTCTTGAAAGGTTTGAATCATCGTCTCGTTGTTTTATGTATAGCATATGCATTTTCATCCCATAGACTCAGAGGTGAAGCATAGGACAACCGGTGTCATTGCACTTAACTCTGCCAATTAGAATTTTTCTGTGATTTTGATATCGGTGAAGAAAACCATATCATCGAAGTGGCTCTTACCCACCGCGTAATTTGCGATTAAAAGTGGGTCTTCTTTTCTCTCACCGAGTGTGAGCTCCCTCTCTATCCCTTCTTGGTGATAGCTAACCCTCTTCAAAACCTTGCCCTCTCAAATCCAGAAATATGGAAGGAAAAATCTCTCTCCCACCTGATTAGAAGAGAATCTTGAACAGAAGCATCAAGGAGAAAGGAAATTACTCCATCAGTCGGCATCTGCAGAAATCCAGCAACCCATTCCATTGAGCCCTAGAGCGAAGATGCAGCTCCAAAGCTGACGGGTTTGCAGCAATGATCCAGACTCATCTCAGTCCAGGTTTGCATAAATCTCCTACTCAGATAGTTGCTAATCTTATGGACTTGAGCTCCCTTCATTCCTTGCTCCAAATATGCAACCCAGCTACCTCATCTACCTGATTATGTGAGCAAACCTAGGTAGTTGCTAAATATTGTTCCCGACCTACCTACCAACAGAAAATGGAAGACACTAAGCTTCGTATGGCAGCATTATGCAGAAGAATGGGAGACCTATGGTCGGAAATAGTAGTAACTAAGCTAGATGAGGACATACCTGAGGAAGAATAGCAAAAGAATGATAGAACCCTATATGGAAAACTGTATTCAAAGCCCAATGTTAATGTGCAGGCTTTTATTGGTACAATGAAGAGGGCATGGAAAATAGGTTCATTCCAGTGTGAGGTCTTAGACCAGGTTATTTTACTTTTCTATTTAATTCAGTAGAGGAGAAAAGGAGAGTGCTAGAGGGTGGACCATGGTCCTTTGCTAGCAACCTCTTAGTATTAAAAGAAGGGGACCCCACTATATTTGAACATTGCTATGAATTTACGCATTATGCATTCTAGGTGCATATAATGGGCCTGCCGAGAGCAAAACTTAATGCTGCCTCTGTGCGCCAAATTGCCTCAAAGCTAGGAGAAGTTGAGGAATTAAAATTTGAAGCCAAAACCTCCAATTCCAAGAAAATAGGCAAGCCAAAGGTTCGGCTAAACCTGTCACAACCCCTGCAAATACGAACACGGATCATTTTTGGTAACAGAAAGTGGTGGTTAGATTTCAAGTATGAAAGACTCTGGTGGCAAAATAGGGCACTATGCAAATTTCTACCTAGAAATACCTTATGAAGAATCTGGTCTCCCCCAGGACAAACCGGGACACTATGGATCATGGCTAAAGGTAGAAGTTTGAGAAACAAGTCAATTCTGGAAGGCATTTTATGGAGAACTTGAACCTTCAATTGTTGATGACGATGCTGAGTCACCCCAATCTCAAAATCCCACCGAGGAAGGTCCCAATACAGTTGCTGAGGAACCAAATGAAATGGCTATTGTCTTAGCTAAACCTGTTTAGATTGCATATCAAGAATAAATGGAGGGGATACAACAGAATGCAAACAGCAAGGGGAAGTGGGTATCCCTAAACCTCTTACTTTGCCATAATGATACAATAGTGAGTTACTAGTAGGGTAATCCAGGAAAGAAAAAACCCCTTACAAGACCCCGGTGCACAAGAAACAAAAACGTGCCTGCCCATATATAAAGAAAACTCTCACTGTAGCAACAATGAATGATGACCAACTCACGAATACCCCAATTCTGTTATGGGAAGATGTCCAATCACGAGCTTTGGTGGCTAGCCCTAATAAGCCACCGCAGAATCGATAAGGATACTGAGCTGGAACTATCAAGGGTTGGGAACACCCTTGACAGTTCATCATTTTAGAGCCTTAGTGGCTCAAGAAAGGCCCAACCTGGTTTTCTTGATGAAAACCAAGAATAAAGAACAAGTAATAGAGGGGATACGGCAAAGTCTAAAGTTTACCTACTCTTTCCTCATCAAACCAATTGGAATAGCGGGCGACCTAGCATTAATGTGGGATGAGGAGGTAAAAGTGGAGGTGCAATCTAGTGCGAGGGATTATATAGACATAACAAGTACATTTTGCAGCAATGGAGAAGTCGTACGAATCGCCTTATTACATGCTTTAGTAAATTTTCATGAAAGACAGCAACTATGGAAAACATTGAGCTCTACTGTTCTACATAATTCCCTTCCTTGGTTATGTATGGGAGACTTCAACGAAGTTATCTATCAATGGGAGAAGGCTAGGCGACGAGAAGTGGACTGGTATAGAGTATAGGCTTTTCGAGATTTTTTGAATAATTGCTCTTTCATGGACATTGAAAGTAAGTGGTGTGTGTATACTTGGTCTAACAACAAGGAAGGACCCAATTTTGTCAAAAAGAGGCTGGATAGAGCAGTGTGCACTCTAGACTAGCATGTAACTTTCATACATGTTGAGGTGTATGCTTTACTAGCCATAGGGTCTGACCATAGCCCTATCCTTATGTCCCTAGAGAAGCAAGATAGACCCAGAAAGAAAAGTTTTAAACTAGAGATTTTCTGGCTAGAAGATCCAACTTGTGAAGAGGTGATTAAAACCACATGGGCTGAAGAACAAACCTAGCAGGATCCAATAGTAAGGAAGCTGAGAAAGGTAGTGATAGCACTTAGCAAGTGGAGTAGAGGCAAATTTCAAAACCCTCGCACACAGATTGCTAACCTCAAAACAAGGCTTACACAGATTACTAATATAGCTGATGGGAACCATATGGGGAGGAATTTCAAAACATAGTCACAAAAATTGAAGAATTTTGGCACTAAGAGGAAATGTACTGGGGTATGAGATCAATGATAAATTGGATGAAATGGGGAGACCAAAACACCAAGTACTTCCATGCTACGACAATTCAACAACAGCAAAGGAACAAGAATTCTATGTTGAAAGTAGATGAGAGCAAACATGGTGTCGAGACCCAGCAACATTAACACAACATATAAAAGATTTCTACTAGCATCTTTTTACCTTGGTGGGTGATAGAAACTACCAACCAATTCTTAACTAATGTCCCCGAGTAGTTTCAGACGAAATGAATGTGGAACTAATAAAGCAAGTCACAAAAGAGGAGGTTCAACAAGCAGTTTTTCAACTAGGTGCTACTAAAGCACCGGGACCATATGGGCTCCGTGGCATTTTCTACCAGAAACAATGGTCAATATCAAAAAGGACCTAGTTAGAATGGTTGACTCTTTTTTCAGCCAAGGAAGATTTGACCCAGAGCTCAATAAGACACTTATAGTCCTCATACCGAAAGTCACTAACCTAGAGGAGATCACCCAATTTAGACCTATCAGCTTATGCAATTTCAGCTACAAAATCATCGCGAAAGTGATAGCCAATAGGTTGAAACCTTAGTTACCTGGAATTATATCCACGGAACAAAGTTCCTTTGTGTGTGATTGCCAAATACAGGATAATATTCTCATTGTTTAGGAGGTGCTGCATCAAATACGTATTAGAAAAAGAAAGAGGAAATTCCTAGCAATTCTAAAACTTGACATGTAAAAGGCCTATGATAAGATTGAATGGGACTTTCTTTGCAATTACATGTTAATATTGGGTTTTGATGAGAAATAGGTCTAATGGGTTAACTATTGCATATCTATGGTCAGTTTCAGCATATTGGTAAATAGGGAACCCTCCACAGCCTTCAGCCCTTCGAGAGGCATAAGACAAGGTGATCCCCTTTCGCCCTATCTTTTCATTCTAGTGGCCAATGCCCTATCCTCTTTGCTATCTAAGGTAGTAGTGGATGGAACTATCAAGGGAATACAACTAAACCCAACTTGCCCTACCCTATCCCACCTATTAGTCGCTGATGATGCTATATTTTTCCTGAATGGTATTGTAAGAGAAGCTCAAAATCTAGCGAGTATCCTAAATCAATATTGTTATGCATTGGGATAGGCTATTAACCTAAACAAATTGGGGCTTTCTTAAGTAAAGAATGCCCATAGCAGCTAAAGCAGAATATTTTCAGCAAAATTTAGGATTCCGCTTATTGAAAAAACAAGGAAATATCTTGGCATTCCATCTGATTGTTGGCAAACAAGAAAGCAAATGTTCAATTGGATCATCAATAGGGTTGAAAGCAAATTAGAAGGGTGGAAGGAGAAGCTGATTTCTAAGGCTGGAAAAGAAATTCTTATTAAAACAATTGTTCAGGCGTTACCTCAGTATGCCATGTCTATTTTTAAAATTCCTGTATCAATATGTAAGGCCATTGAAACAAAGATAGCATCCTTTTGGTGGAAACAAAACATGACAAGGATGGGCATCCACTGGAAAAAATAGGAAGACCTTAAAACTAGAAAAGATCGTGGAGGACTTGGATTCCGAGATTTAGCTAACTTTAACAGGGCCATGCTAAGAAAGCAAGCTTGGGGACTACTCCAAACGCCGAATGCATTATGGAGTAGAGTCTTAAAAAGTATCTACTTTCTAGAGGTGACTTCTGGACTGCACAAACAAAACAGAATTCGTCTTGGGGCTAGAAAAGCCTATTAGTGGGGAGAGATGTTCTTGAACCACACACTCGGTGGACAGTGCATCAAAATTAGGGAGGATCGGTGGCTGCCCTCTGGATATATACACAAGCTAGCAAATTATCAAGACTCTCGTTTAGTGGCTGAATTGATTTCTCAACAGCCCGGGAATGGGACACGAACAAACTAAATGACCTATTTGATGAAAGTGTGGTTCGGGAAATTCGAGCTATTCTACTAAGCATGAGCCCTATGCAAGATAAGATGAAATGGACAGCTAACCATTTAGGAAACTACACGGTAAAAAGTGGATACAATAACATTCACAACAAGAATGAGGCCTTATCAGTAGACAATCCAACAACCTCTTATCAAGTACCTCAGACTTTATGGACAAAGGCATGGCAACTTAAAATTGATCCCAAAATCAGAATATTTCTATGGAGCATTTGTAACAATGCCTTGCCTACTAAAGAAAACCTATATAAACAAAAGGTAATACCTGATCCAATATGCACAATTTGTCGCAAATCACCGGAAACCACGGAGCACCTCTTCATATTATGCGACCGGACAAGGAGTATTTGGTCAGAGCCGAGACTACATGTAGATACCACTCCATCCCACATCAGTTGAATTGATAAATGGGTCATGAAGTTCTCACCTCAACAAGGGAACCATCAACGAAGGCTTTCTTTGCCGCGGTATTATGGCAAATCTAGAAGAACCAGAATGCTGCCATCTTTCAAGATCGGAGCCCCAATCTGAACAGAGCTCTCCATCAAGCGCACACCATGACAGATTTGTACAAGCGTTGGAACTAGCAACAGAAGAACTGCACAAAGCAGAATCAAGATGCTGGACAAAGCTAGACTCCACTGAAGCACAATGAACTAAAACTCAACGTTGATTGCTCATGGGATAGGGACAAACTTACTGGATCTATCGTTGGAATATGCAGGAATGAAGTTGGGCAGATCGTTGATGGCTTTGCTGAACCGATCCATGCTCCCTTGGCGCAAATCGGAGAAACCCTAGCGGTACGAAAAGGGTTGCAATGGCTGAAGGAGAACAAAGACCAACTGAAGTCCTGAATTGAAGTGTTTAATTCCCCAAGCAAAGACCCACGTGAGCTAAAAGTCATCCTAACTACCGACAATCTCTTGACAGTCAATGGGATAGTGGGCCAGGAAGCCCCCCCTGGACGGCCCAATCGATTATAGAAGATTGTCAAGCCCTAGTGAACATATTGCCATGGGTCATGCTCCAACATAGCCCATGAGAGGCAAACAAGGCAGCGGACTGGGCCGCAAAGGCACACCGAGATGACGCCCTTCCGAAAACTTGGATTTCCCAATCCCCTCACTCCTTTTTAGCTATATTATGTATGGACTTTCCCCTTTGCAAAAACTCCTTTATGAGTTCGTAACGAAAGGCTTGTATTGCTGATATAAAAAAAAGTGGCTCTTACCCGTGTCACTCAGGCCCTAGGTGGCTTCGATCTTCTCCAACATTTAGGTCGATCGCTTTTCTCAATCTGTCCCCTATTATCTTCCTCTTCTTTCACTTTTTGTGGTTCTTCGATTCCTGCCCCATGCATTGAGCAGTGCTTGCTCGGTCTGGCCTATGGTTTTTCACTTGGCTTGGAGTAGTAGAAGTGGTAGTTCTAGAATGCATGGCCATGTTTTCGGAAAGGGTTGCCAACAATCGTTTGAAGTCGATAATGAGCCTGGAGAGTCTTTGTCTAGTATGGCGATCTTGGCCTTATTGCAAGCTCAACAATTTTCTTTTGCCATTTTTCTTTTGGGAAAAGTGTTAGAAAAGTCCTAAGCATATTACATTAATGCTAATTTAGTCATAAACATTTTAATGATGTCAATTTAATCTTAAATTTTTTGATCTAATGCTAATACAACCATTCTTACTAATTTTGCTAAGATATTATTAACGTGGATGCTTGTCGGTCTACGTGGCAACATCAGTGCTAACATAGACAATTTTTTTCTTTTTCCTTTCTTTTTATTCCTTTTTCCTTTTGCTAATGATTGGCCACTGACCATGGCTAAATTAGCCTCGCTTGGGCAAGGCTCACCGTTGCTTGTCATAGGCGAGGCCCAGTGGGGTGAAGGTTGGGCTCATGAAATTTGGCACAGGGAGCCATTGCCAAGGCTCGCCCTTGCCTAGACTAGATCAAGCGAGGTCAACACTTGCCAGGTGTTACCTTCACCCAAGTGACCCTCGACAAGGCTGCCCTAACTTGGGCAAGGGCCAACCTCACTAGGGCTCACCCTCACCTAAGCGAGGCCCGATGAGGGTCAACCTCACCCAAGCCAAATCGAGTTAGGCCAACCCTTCCCCAAGCAAAGGCGACTTTGCCAAGCGTTGCCTTTGCGAGATTTGGCTATGGGAGCCCTCATCGTGGCTTGCGTAGCTTGTGATGGGCTATGGCGAGCCTCACCTAGCCTAGCCATGGTCGATGGCCAGTCACTAACAAAAGGAAGAAGAAGGAAAAAAAATAATCAAAAATAAAAAATTGTTACTAAAAGTTGTCTACATCAATACTGGCGGTGTCTCGTAGGTCGGCGTTATGTAAATCGACCAACATTCACATCAGTAATATTCTATCAAAATTAGTTGAAATGACTTAATTTATACTAGGTCAAAAGTTTTAGGATTAAACTAACATCACAAAAAGATTTATGATTAATTTAGCACCAATATAATAGGTTTAGAATTTTTCTAATACTTTTCCCTCCTTGTCTTAGATCAAGTTTGGATTAGGCATTGGCCTACATGGTGTAGTTTCAAGCTATGTTTTAAATAAGCTAGCATTCGGAAGAATGGCAGAAAATGTCAGTGAAATTCCTAATGCACATGATTGATCGAAAGTAAAATTCCAGATTCGATTCGATGATATTGGCTCCATTATTTCAAAATTGCCTTCATACGTTGCAATCATGCCATGAACTCGCATGTGTGCCTTGGACGCTGAATGTTTTCCATGTTCATTGAATACGATTGGGCTTGAATTCAATATCAATTGCAATGAATGATTTTCCATGGTGATATGCCTAGATAAATATTGGAAATTACACAGTACGATGAAATCATACGCTATTTTGAATTTGTATGGTGACTTCGGGATCCTCGGAGTACTAATAAAATTGCACGAAACCAAATGCTGAATGAGATTGCATGATTGCGTGTCATGTTATGATTATGAAAACTCTAATGTTGTATTTCTTACTTAGTAATGGATGAAATATTTTAATGACCAAAAAAATGAGATTGCATGATTGTCCGATGCACATTGATGTGACAAAATCGCACGCCAATTGATACGAAATGCATGCTGATATGGATATTGAAAGTTATTTTGATGGGATTAGATTTCCTCCCAGATTGTTATTAGTATATGTGGAGTATAGATTTGGCATTCGATCCATGCCCATTTGATTATATGCTGCTTTGATGTGATTGGATTCATCCCTGCTGTTATGATTTTGAATTTAATTCTTTGTAAACAAGGTGTCTTGTATGTTTACATGCTGAGCTGGATGCATCCCCTGCGTGATTTAGAATCGTCTATTTACATGTTGGACTTGACCTGTCCACGTTATGTCGACTTAAAAGTTAGAACATATACACGGTGCATACCGTTTGGACAAGATGCGTCCTACCTTGTTTGAAATGTCGAGTTGATATGAACTGGAGTCGTCCATTGTTTGTTTGAATTTGACCGCTTTACATGCATTGTACCTTTCCAAGAAAACACTAATCACACCTGTACGAATGAATCAAGCCGTCGTCTACCTTGTGATCATCGCGAATACCCTAGTGGGCGGCTGACGAAGTTATCACATCTTTAAAACTGAAAATAAAATTATATGTAAGTATTTTAGGTTCCCATCGACCTAGAAATGAATGATTGATAGTGACTCCTAAACGGTTTAAGATTTGTGTCGCAGTAACACAACCCAACCTAGGGCAGGGAAGGCTCCGAGACATTTACTATGGAAAGCAACTTTAAAAATTACGATTTCTCTTTAACTTTCGACTTATACGACAAACCGGGGAAGCATGTATCGTAGCCGGACAAGCAACTCTGAGGTGCTACTATGGTCAAAGAGCATGGGATGAATTAGAATCCAGTTTTGTCGTAAAAACGAGCGATTAAACAATAAAATAAATAGAATATAAAAAATAAATCAGATATTAGATTTATGTACGTCTATGAGAAAAGTAGTAATGAATTATATTATAGATCAAGTAATATAATAAGGATTACAACTACAATCGAGTCACTCAAACATTTTTAGTATTTTTCAAGCTTTAATTACACCTAATAACTCAAATAGTGTTTAGTCATATAATCCTTATGAAATAATCTTATTAATCGACGTTCATCACTAAAAGCTTTTGGTGTAATTGCACAAACAAGAACTCCTACTGGCATGTAAAATTCACACTGGCCAATCTGCATTCATCAACCACGGCAGAAGACCAAGCGCTCAGGCGGCGCTTCAAGAAGCCAATTGCAGCAAACATATTTTCCAAATATAAGAAAGCCTAGCTGACCGAGTCATGGTCAAATTCAAAGTCCACTTGGACCGTCCAATTTGAAACCAAAGAATCCAAATCTTATACGGAAATTAACTGGACTTGCATCCAATGGAAGTCCCTTTCATTCTTGACCGTGACTCAAATATACTCCTATTCCAAATAGGAAAATTTGGCCTTTTACTTTTTCAATTTTAAGAATTCAGATTTTTGCTTTGAACTCAAACTCAAAATATAATGCTAACAAGTTTAGGGCAGTGGGCATTGGCATTTAAAATGGCCCACTTCAGGAGACTTTGAGCAAGGGCATCGATGATTGAAAGGCTTCCATGGTCGATCCCTTGTATTTGGTACCTCAACCACTGCAGAAATTTTTCGAAGCACAATTGGATTTGCAGCGAGCATTGCACGATCGTCTTGGGAAGAACATCAAGTGGTATTTCTTCCAGTTGAATTAGCTTTGTGCTTCAGCACTTGTGGTACTCACTGAATTTCCCTCATTTTAGGGAAAAAGCGCCTCTTTTGTTATGATTAAGAAGTATAATTGAACTTTCAATGCACAATCTGTGGGATTAACATTGGGTCTGGCAGTTCAAACCCGTTATGAAAAGGAATACTCAAGAAAATAGATCGAGAGTTTTGCAGTTGCAACAAAATAATTGTTCTCTAAGCCCTCTATGCTAATTTTTTAGAGTGATAAGCATGTTTTGTATATGATTTATTTGAGAGAATTCATCATGCATTGTACTCAAATAGAGAAAGGCACATTTTTCTTTATTGGGGGTTGTACTTGAGAAAAAACACCCATACGATCTATTACCAGTCAAACAAATTCACCAGCGATTTACTACAAGTCAAATAGATTAACTATACTACTTTCACAATAAAAGCTTTATAAATATAAGATTATATAGCAGGAAACGCCAAACGCTCAATTTCATTTTATTTACATTCACCAATTTTAGAATGTTTAGGCATAATTACATAAAAAACTAAGGAAACTAACGCAAACAATCCCTGAACTTTGGTTAAATGTGCAATTTGGTCTATAAACTTTTAATTAGTTTAATTTAGTTCCTAAACTTTTGGTACATACTCGATATAGTCCTTAAGCTGTATGAAAATATTCAATGTAATCCATTTTCATTAATTCAAGACTAGGGACTATATTAAATATTTTTATATAGTTCAAGGACTATATTGAACATATAACAAAATTTCATGAACTATATTGAACAATTTATGTAACATCCTGAAATTCGAGTCCTTTTAGGGAGGAACGAGCGTTAATTTCGTCAATGCATTGTTGGTTGATCTCACTCGGAACTGATCACTCCTGAGATACTGACCTTGAAGGGAAAGGCTAATGAGGACAGAACTCGTGCGACTAAAGAACTTGACCTGGGAAAACGACTAGACCGTGAGACTTGCGTAAGGACGATCCTGTAGATATGCGAGCCGATTTTAGGGACGACTAGAAGTCGATTCGTGGGCGAACATAATGAGACGACGGGTGATTCCGTCTACTATTATCGAACCCGCGAACGGCCCTATGTCGATCCTTGATAATCGTGTACTTTGAAATAAGAATCGATTCTTCGCAATTTCATGTAGTCAAGGACGTCCATGTGTCGAGAAGTCTTGAATGTGAATTGGCACGAGTCGGTTACGCGTGAATCCTCAAAGCCGCCTGTCAGTCTGAGTAGTACCAAAATGGCATTCGGGCGAAATTGACAAGGCATGAGAATCCAGTATTAGACTTCGAATTTTCGGGAATGTTCGAGAAGGACTTTTGGACGATGCTTCTTAGACAATCGACACTGCCGGTTGAGCCGAGTATTTGGAAAAGGGATCTTCGGACCAAGAAAACGAGCCTACGAGGACGTGGGCCGGGCAAGATCAGTGTGGGCCTCATGCCCAAGGTGGGACAGCCGCCATGGAAGGCCCGAGGCAAGCGAGTGAGCCCGTTGGGCCAAACCGACCCTTTACCCTTCCAAGCCCATTGTCCAACCTTGAGCCATTTCAAGCCCAATAAATTCCCGAGCCCGTTACTATTCATTTTTAAGCCCATTTCCTAGGCCCGTCCTCCATTTTCAGCCCAAGGACAGATTGGGAAATGTGCAAGGTGAAAATGACCAAAATGCCCTTGGATATTTTGAAGAAAAGTCAAAAAGAAGAAAGAGAGGATGAGGTCATTGTTTGGCAAGTGGGGCAAGCATTGATGGCCTTGATAAGGCTTATCCTTCAGCCTTCACTTCACTCTCTCTCTCTCCTCTTCATCTTCTCCAAAATCGCAGCACCTCTCTCCCATGGTTTTCCCTCCTTCCTTCTGTTTTTCAGTTTGACCTTTCACCGAAATCTGAGTTGTTCATGGCCTTCCCGGTGGAATCTCGGGCCGTGCCACCTATCAATCTGTTCAGAACAGAAAAACCGTTCAGATGGCGTCGACCGTCGGCCGAACGAAGTCTCCGACCGGTCCGTACAGCCGCCTGAAGTCGGCGGTCCTCCGTCCGTCACTGTAGCGTCGCCCTCTGCACAGCTCCGCCTTTTCTTCCGTTTCTCTCCATTTCCGGCCAAACCACCACCCATACCAGCCACAAGTGGTTCCCCCTCGACCCCTGGAGCCGCTGGTCGCAGGCTCGCCGCTCGTCGGAGCTCCGGCCAGCCCGTTCAACTGCGGTCAGCAACTTTCCTCCTGTGCAGTGCAGTTTTCAGAGTTGCAGAGGGATTTCGAGTTTGTTGCTGCTGTTCTCAGCCCAGGACTGCCTTGGATCGTCGTGGGAGAGGTCCCTGGGTGTCGGGTTCGTCGCCGCCGCCGCCGCGTTCGTGTCGCCGACCCGCTTAACGGGTGAGTTTAGCCCCTAATCCCTATTTAGTGCCTAAACTTGCTTAGGGTTGGGTTAATTAGTGTTAATCTTGGTTTAAGGGGTTTCATTAAGTTGTATTAGCCCTAAGATAGGTGGTTAGATAGATGATTAAGATTAGATTAGCTTAATTTTGCTTATTAAGCTTAATTTTGCTTAATTTGGTATTAATTGTGTTTATGTGTTTAATTAAGCATGATTTGCTTTAATTGAATTGATTAATTGTTTTAATTAATGTTTTGTTTAAATTCTGGATTAAATGTTTTAATTAATTGAATTTCGGAAAAATCACTGTTCATAATCACTTCACGACACGCTTCACACGAGCACTTCTCACGACATTACGTTCACGGCACTGTTCATGCAGAAGCTAAATTTAGTCTTATTTTGATATGCTCTTGATTGTTGTGATTAATTGGAGTGCCGATTGTTAATTATACTCGTGAATATTGATGAATTGCGTGGTCGAGTGTTGGTTGGATTTGGATTTTGGAATTGTCGAGTGAGATCGCATGACATATTGCGTGGATTATCCGAAATGGCATATCGCATGAGCATGGGTGATGTTGCATTCACGACAGAGAAAAGATAAAAATGAATTGTTTGATGTTGTGTTGCATGATCACATTAAGAGAGGAACCCATTGTTACCAGATGACCGCCAATCCTTTGGGGTTGTGCCGTGGCTGTTTGTCGCCCGACTTCGGTCGGATGCCCGACGGGGACATGTGACGGGACTGCGGTAGTGGGCGGGTCCTATGTTCCCGTCGGGCCTTGGGACTCGCGGTAGTGGGCGGGTCCTCGTGCTCCTTCGGGAATGCCGTCGAGGGAAGGGATGACCCCGACGTCGCCGTGCCTCGAGGTAAAGAGGACGAAGCCGGTTTAGCCAGAACCGCCAACTATAAGGTTGTGCCGTTGGCCCGGGGGGGCGTTAATAATCGGAGCATGTGTGAGTGTGAGACATGAGAAAGTTGTGTGAGATGCTCTGATTATTCGCATGCACTTAATGTCGTGATGATTTGTGGTACGCACGCATGAGTTGACAGTCGTGCAGGGTGTGACAATGGCCAGGTGAGATCGCTTGTGGCGCGACTCGCATGTGATTGATGAATTATGTCATCTAACGGCCATGTGCCTTGCTTGCATTGTATGAGATTGGACGTGCAGGGTATGGCATACCGGGTAAGGTTGCATGCGAACCGAATATTGATTGTGGGTTGCCCCGTGCTTGTTGTTGGTCGTTGTTTGGTTTTGGTTGTTTGTTGTGGGTTGAGTGAGGGGTGGTTACGGAGAGATACCCGGGTTGAGTTGGCGTACTAACCGGGGCTTAGGGGGAAGAACTCGCTGAGATTTATCTCAACCCGTCGTGGTTAAACATTTTCAGGTCCCTAGAATGGCGTACCCGCAGTGGAGAATCCTGCCCCCGCTTCTCCAGTGATCGACTCGACGGAGCTTGAGTTCGATGGGTCCGAGTGACCGTGGTGCTGAACCTAAGGGTTCTTCTTGTTTAATTGGATTAGCCTAGTTCTTTTGGTTTCGCTTAGAGGATGGATCGGCCCTTTTTGTCGGGCTTGTAATTCGGAAACGATCATCCGTTGGTTAATCCAAGAATTTGAATAAATGAGTAGTTGCTTTGTTTTGGCTGTTCATCCCTCTATCCCCGTTGATTGATTGATTGTCCGGGGATGGTTCGTCTTCCGCTTGCGCATAATCAAAGATTAAAACGAATGGTCGTCGATGGGTCCTGGGACGTCGCTTTCAATTGACCATGGAGAAGGGGTTGCCGCGAGCTCGAGAGTCAGGGCGTGACAACCCCGCCGATTTTGGTATCAGAGCGAGGTCGAGACTTGGAGTGATAAGGTGCGTGGGATTTTTGGGATAGTGAGATAGGGATGGCTTTTATATTACGTGCTTGTGATTGCTTGTGGTTTTGTGTGGTGGCGGGTTGCTCATAGTCCAGAGTGATGAGCAATCCTGAGCAGTCAGCCCATAGGCGTAGGGGCGTAGCGTCCGGTCGAGCCGGTCTTAGGAGGTAGCGCAGTGCATCCTAAGTTAGACGGGATCCTGCTGGCGCTAGAGACCTTGTTAGGACAGCAAGCTATGTGCTTCTGTTGTGGTCCTTGCGGTTCCCCTAGTGTGAGGAGAGGTCTGTGAGAGACCGATGCCTAGGCTGGTAGAGCTGTTCCTGAGATTGAAGCCACCGAGGTTCAGTGGCGTGGGCGACCCTGAAGCTGTGACCCTTTGGATAAGGGATTTCGAGAGGACTGTTATAGTGTTGAGGTGTTCAGAGGAAGATCTAGTACTTTTGGCGGCTTATCAGTTTCAAGGTAATGCCAGTACATGGTGGGAGCCACTCAAGGAAGAGTGTTCCCTGAAGGCACGGTTCAGACTTGGGGTGCCTTTTGTGAAGCTTTCAATGGAAAGTACTTCTTTGACAGTGCGAGGGAGTCAAAGATGGCAGAGTTTCAACAGTTTCTTCATAATCAGATGTCAGTGGATCGGTATGAGGCAACGTTCGCTGAGTTGGCCTAGTAAGTGCTGAGGTTAGTGGAGGACCCTTGGATAGGGCGAGACAGTTCAGAGATGGCTTGAAGTTGGAGTTGAAAGCTAGCTGGTGCCCTTGAATTTAAAGAGTTTTGATGAGATGTATGAAAGGGCCCGAGATGTTAGAGAAGGATATGATCGAGAGGGCGATCGCATTTGGCTCGCGGTTCGTGCCTAACAGAGACAATCGTCAATTTGGAAAAGGACCGATGATGGGGAGAAGGAATCCCAT
Organism: Angophora floribunda; assembly: GCA_014182895.1. NCBI lineage: Eukaryota > Viridiplantae > Streptophyta > Magnoliopsida > Myrtales > Myrtaceae > Angophora > Angophora floribunda. The sequence goes on from CM024712.1 coordinate 23,123,945, forward strand.
CCCACCCAACAAAAAGTGGATTGTCATGGAAAGACAATTCCGCCTTAACCCAAAGAGGGTGATATTTTTGAGTTTGTGAGAAATCGAGGAGGACTCTCGACTCCTTTGAAATTTCAGAAAGGATTTGAAGAAGCATTCGAAAGCGTTTGGTGCAATAAATGACATTTGGTTTGCACTAATTTTCAAGTGGTTGAGGTGAGTTCTTGATTTGGTTATTAAATGGACGTGAAAGGAATGTTGGAAGAAAAATCGATAGTTTGTGGAATTCGGACAGCAATTTGATGGAAATTCAGTGAATCAGATTTTAAGTGTTGATAAGTGACCATGTGGAAACGAGCTCATGGATTGACGAGCTAGAGAAAGTTTTGCACTTTGAGGTGCTCAGACGAGGTTAAAACCGTGAGGCTTGGTATGGGACAGGCCAAAGCGGATAATACCTCTACGAGATGGTGCATGTCAAAAAGGGACTTTTGCTAGTAGTGGTACAGTTTGAAGATGCCCATGACGACTGATCTGACGAGGGCGGGGAGTGGTCGCCGGGGCCAGAGTGCCTGAGCAAGGAGCGACTCCTGGCAGGCTTCTAGGATGTCGAAAGGGGCAGAAATGAACTGAACTACGCACTATGCAAAAAGAGAATGCTTGTGGGATAAGATTTATCGGAGTGGTTTAGTAGAAATATGGTGGAGTTGGTGGGACTCTAGTCTATGGAACGAGGTCAAAGAACTGAGAATTGCTAGTTCAAAATTAGTTTAGCAATTATCGAATGCAGTTCAGATTATCAGAGACAGACTAAAGACCGCTCAGAGTCATCAGAAGAGTTATACAGATAAGCATCGTAGACCGTTGGAGTTTAAGGTGGGTGATCATATGTTTCTAAAAGTATCGCCGATGAGGGGTACTTCCAGATTTGGCAAGAAAGAAAAGTTGTCTGAGGTATGTTGGACCTTTTGAGACTTTGGAAAGGATCAGGGTTTTAGCATATCGTCTTGTGTTGCCACTGAAGCTTGCTCAAGTACATGATGTTTTCCACGTGTCCATGTTGAGAAAGTATGAACCGGACCCGACTCATGTTTTGAATATTGAGGAACTGGACATAAACGACAGGGTGTCGTACGTGGAGAGGCCGATACGGATAGAGGACCGTAAAGAGCAAGTGCTTCGAAGCAAGACTATCGCCCTAGTTAAGGTGATCCGATAGTATCACGGGTCAGAGGGAGCTACATGGGAAAGTGAAGAAGTAATGAAGCATCAACACCCCTATCTTTTTGAGGATTTGTCAGTAGCTGCAAATTTCGAGGACGAAATTTTTATAAGAGGGGAAGAGTTGTAACATCCTGAAATTCGAGTCCTTTTAGGGAGGAACGAGCGTTAATTTCGTCAATGCATTGTTGGTTGATCTCACTGAACCGATCACTCCCGAGATACCGACCTTGAAGGGAAAGGCTAATGAGGACAACTCGTGCGACTAAAGAACTTGACCAGGGAAAACGACTAGACCGTGAGACTTGCGTAAGGACGATCCCCAGTAGATATGCAGGCCGATTTTAGGGACGACTAGAAGTCGATTCGTGGGCGTAGAACATAATGAGACGACGGGTGATTCCGTCTACTATTATCGAACCCGCGAACGGCCCTATGTCGATCCTTGATAATCGTGTACTTTGAAATAAGAATCGATTCTTCGCAATTTCATGTAGTCAAGGACGTCCATGTGTCGAGAAGTCTTGAATGTGAATTGGCACGAGTCGGTTACGCGTGAATCCTCAAAGCCGCCGTCGTCGCCCGAGTAGTACCAAAATGGCATTCGGGCGAAATTGACAAGGCATGAGAATCCAAAGATTAGACTTCGAATTTTCGGGAATGTTCGAGAAGGACTTTTGGACGATGCTTCTTAGACAATCGACACTGCCGGTTGAGCCGAGTATTTGGAAAAGGGATCTTCGGACCAAGAAAACGAGCCTACGAGGACGTGGGCCGGGCAAGATCAGTGTGGGCCTCATGCCCAAGGTGGGACAGCCGCCATGGAAGGCCCGAGGCAAAGCGAGTGAGCCCGTTGGGCCAAACCGACCCTTTACCCTTCCAAGCCCATTGTCCAACCTTGAGCCATTTCAAGCCCAATAAATTCCCGAGCCCGTTACTATTCATTTTTAAGCCCATTTCCTAGGCCCGTCCTCCATTTTCAGCCCAAGGACAGATTGGGAAATGTGCAAGGTGAAAATGACCAAAATGCCCTTGGATATTTTGAAGAAAAGTCAAAAAGAAGAAAGAGAGGATGAGGTCATTGTTTGGCAAGTGGGGCAAGCATTGATGGCCTTGATAAGGCTTATCCTTCAGCCTTCACTTCACTCTCTCTCTCTCCTCTTCATCTTCTCCAAAATCGCAGCACCTCTCTCCCATGGTTTTCCCTCCTTCCTTCTGTTTTTCAGTTTGACCTTTCACCGAAATCTGAGTTGTTCATGACCTTCCCGGTGGAATCTCGGGCCGTGCCACCTATCAATCTGTTCAGAACAGAAAAACCGTTCAGATGGCGTCGACCGTCGGCCGAACGAAGTCTCCGACCGGTCCGTACAGCCGCCTGAAGTCGGCGGTCCTCCGTCCGTCACTGTAGCGTCGCCCTCTACACAGCTCCGCCTTTTCTTCCGTTTCTCTCCATTTCCGGCCAAACCACCACCCATACCAGCCACAAGTGGTTCCCCCTCGACCCCTGGAGCCGCTGGTCGCAGGCTCGCCGCTCGTCGGAGCTCCGGCCAGCCCGTTCAACTGCGGTCAGCAACTTTCCTCCTGTGCAGTGCAGTTTTCAGAGTTGCAGAGGGATTTCGAGTTTGTTGCTGCTGTTCTCAGCCCAGGACTGCCTTGGATCGTCGTGGGAGAGGTCCCTGGGTGTCGGGTTCGTCGCCGCCGCCGCGTTCGTGTCGCCGGCCCGCTTAACGGGTGAGTTTAGCTCCTAATCCCTATTTAGTGCCTAAACTTGCTTAGGGTTGGTTAGTTAGTGTTAATCTTGGTTTAAGGGGTTTCATTAAGTTGTATTAGCCCTAAGATAGGTGGTTAGATAGATGATTAAGATTAGATTAGCTTAATTTTGCTTATTAAGCTTAATTTTGCTTAATTTGGTATTAATTGTGTTTATGTGTTTAATTAAGCATGATTTGCTTTAATTGAATTGATTAATTATTTTAATTAATGTTTTGTTTAAATTCTGGATTAAATGTTTTAATTAATTGAATTTCGGAAAATCACTCAAGCATAATCACTGCTTCACGACATCGTTCACGAGCACCGCTTCACGACATCGCTTCACGAAAGACTGTCACAATTACTGTTCACGGCACTGTTCATGCAGAAGCTAAATTTAGTCTTATTTTGATATGCTCTTGATTGTTGTGATTAATTGGAGTGCCGATTGTTAATTATACTCGTGAATATTGATGAATTGCGTGGTCGAGTGTTGGTTGGATTTGGATTTTGGAATTGTCGAGTGAGATTGCATGACATATTGCGTGGGTTATCTAAACTGGCATGTCGCATGAGCATGAGCGATGTTGCATTCATGACAGAGCAAAGACATAAATGAATTATTTGATGATGTGTTGCATGATCACATTAAGAGAGGGGACCCGGCGTTGCCGAAAGACCGCCAATCTTTATGAGGTTGTGTCGTGGCCGTTTGGTCGCCCGACTTGGTCGGATGCCCGACGGGGACATGTGACGGACTGCGGTAGTGGGCGGGTCCTATGTTCCTCGATTCTGCGGGACTGCGGTAGTGGGCGGGTCCCGTGCTCCTTCGGGAATGCCGTCCCGAGGGAAGGGATGACCCCGACGTCGCCGTGCCTCGAGGTAAAGAGGACGAAGCTGGTTTAGCCAGAACCGCCAACTATAAGGTTGTGCCGTTGGCCCGGAGGGGGGGCGTTAATAATCGGAGCATGTGTGAGTGTGAGACATGAGAAAGTTGTGTGAGATGCTCGATTATTCGCATGCACTTAATGTCGTGATGATTTGTGGTACGCACGCATGAGTTGACAATGTCGTGCGTGTGACAATGGCCAGTGAGATCGCTTGTGGCGCGACTCGCATGTGATTGATGAATTATGTCATCTAACGGCCATGTGCCTTGCTTGCATTGTATGAGATTGGACGTGCAGGGTATGGCATACCGGGTAAGGTTGCATGCGAACCGAATATTGATTGTGGGTTGCCCTGTCTGTTGTTGGCTGTTGTTTGGTTTTGGTTGTTTGTTGTGGGTTGAGTGAGGGGTGGTTCTGGAGAGATACCCCGGGTTGAGTTGGCGTACTAACCGGGGCTTAGGGGGAAGAACTCGCTGAGATTTATCTCAACCCGTCGTGGTTAAACATTTTCAGGTCCCTAGAATGGCGTACCCGCCGGTGGAGAATCCCGCCCCGCTTCTCCCGGTGATCGACTCGACGGAGCTTGAGTTCGATGGGTCCGAGTGACCGTGGTGCTGAACCTAAGGGTTCTTCTTGTTTAATTGGATTAGCCTAGTTCTTTTGGTTTCGCTTAGAGGATGGATCGGCCCTTTTTGTCGAGCTTGTAATTCGGAAACGATCATCCGTTGGTTAATCCAAGAATTTGAATAAATGAGTAGTTGCTGTTGTTTTGGCTGTTCATCCCTCTATCCCTGTTGATTGATTGATTGTCTGGGGATGGTTCGTCTTCCGCTTGCGCATAATCAAAGATTAAAACGAATGGTCGTCGATGGGTCCTGGGACGTCGCTTTCAATTGACCATGGAGAAGGGGTTGCCGCGAGCTCGAGAGTCGGGGCGTGACAATTTAAAAGTTCAATGACCAAATTGTACATTAGGCTAAAGTTTAAGGACTATTTGTGTCATTATCCCCTACCATTGTGCAATTTTGTCCCTAAACTTTTAAAGATAATTACATAGTTGATCCTTAGATTTTGGCCAAATATGCATTGTCGTCCTTGAACTTTTATTTTATTCAATGTGGTCCTTAACTTTTTGGTAAATGTTCAATCTATTCCCTAAATGGAATAATAACATGAAGCAACTTTCCATATGGCCTAAAGACTAAATTGAATATGTACAAAAATTCAAAGATCACATCAAACAAGTTAACATTCAAGGATGACATTATACATTAATTAAAATTTAAAGACCATTTGTGCCACTTCTCAAATATAAAGGTAATAGTGCGTAAGGCTTACGCATCAGAAAGAAGAAATAAGGTCGTTATAAGCTGACCCAATCTCCTAATTTGAGGGCATCTTTATTAGTTTAAAGGCTATATAGTTCGACCCAAAGGAGGTATGATAGATAGACCCTAAGAAATACTCTTAATCACAAAATTCACCACGCCGGCCACCTCTTGAAATTGTTTATATTGTCCATCTCTGCAATCTGTCCCATAATTTCCTTTTGCGGACTAATTGAATGTACTAAATGAAGAGGTAGAGCTACGATGACGATGCCCCATACACTGAATTTAGAAAGTCAATTGTATTCTCAGTCCACGCTAAAGTATTTTTCTCTAAGCGCACCAGTTAGGTAATAAACAACAGAATCTTCAAAGCCCCGCACGAGACTCACATGTTACTTGGACCTGCATGTTTGTGTACTCATTTCATCTAAGAATAGCGTAGCACTTTTGAATTTTGCAATTCAGAGTCGCCAACTAGTAACACCATGCTTCCTAGATTTTCCCAAATTCTAGATTAAGATAATCTAGCGGTGTGAATGTTATCATGAACTTGAATGACCAAACTAGAGTCACTACCTAGTGACTGACGTAGATTCAAGTTTTAGTTGAGCGCGTGTGAGCATTTTGAGAGTGATGGGCTCATTATACCAATTAAGATGTGCGACTTGTGCAAGTCTACAAGACACACCACTTAGCATAGTAACCTAATGGTAAATGAAGCATATTATCTTTCATGATGTTACAAGCTCAAGTCATATCATGAGCAAAAATCTACCCAACTTGTATATTGAGTATTTGTTACCGTACGTGGGGAAGAGTTTATGATTTCTACAGTTAAAACAAGTAGTTATGGCTCAATTCAAATATTGGAATGTGAATATTTCATAACAAGTGTGAGACTTTTATGATAAAGCCCAAAGGGGTAGCTATGCTAATTGCCTCTCCTCAACCTTTCAAGCATACTAAATAAAGTCTACAAGACACCACATTTTCTTATGGTCCTAAAGAGCATTCAAACCTTAGATATTTGACAAAGAGGATCATGTACATGATTGAGGCAGAAGAAGAGCATACCAAACCCCGTTCAAGTCGCACACGTGCCACCCATTCACCCAATTCCATTCAGGAAAAGGTCAAGCCTTGCATACATCTCATGCCGAAAAAGCGGAAATTGGCGTGAAGAGAGAGGTCTATGAGTTTGGTGAAGTGCGGTCCCCGCTGTCGACGAAGTGCAGCGTCCACTACCGTCATCTGCACAGGAAAGCAAGCTGGACTCAGATGCTCCTATAAGTCACCCTCTGAAGCGGACTTCACATTAACTGTTGAAGACATGGAAACCACTTCTCCCATCAAGCTTCTCCGATTCGCGTTCCTATTGGTCCTCTATCTTCTCGGCGCCGGCGGCATTACTCCTCAGAAGGTCGATGCTCGTGACCCAGCGTGCAATGGATCGATAGCTGAGTGCAGCGAGGAAGCGGAGTTCCAGATGGACTCCGAAATCAACCGGAGACTCCTCGAGCAGAAGAAGTATATATCTCCCGGGGCGCTCAAGAAAGACCAGCCGGTCTGCAGTGGGGGAAGGAGCGGCAATGCCTACAGCAACAGCGGATGTCTACCTGCTCCGTCAAATCCCCAAACCCGAGGTTGCTTCAAGTACTACCGCTGCAGGTCTGATTCTTGATGTTCTGTGAGTTTCTTGTTAAGAAATGATCGAAACACAATCGCTCTTGATTAGTTTTGGTAACATACTTCATGAACTGCTTTAAAATGATCTCCTCATACAGAGTTTATAGGGTTGGTCTACAGTTTCTGATTTCAGTCCTATGATGTTCTGATTCTCTAGAGTACAACGACATCCTCAGTTTGTAGCACACGAGTCTGTTTCTTTCAAATGGATTACTGTTTCAACCTGAAGTACTTGGCAAGAAAGAGCAAATCCTTGCAAAATAGTAGCTCATGTTGTTGGTTCAGCTTATCACAAACATGTAAGGGGCTGAAAAAGAAAACATTCATTTACAAACAAATTTTGAAAGTTCAAAATACGGAAATCCATGGTCGATTTCCGCAGAAACAACGAGATGTTCAAGCGAAAATTTCTGGCGGCCTAGAGATTACTCAAGACACTTGTCAAATCAACTTGAAATGAAGAAAATAAAGTAACTACAGCAAAACAGGATGAGAAAGAATAGACATTTCACCAAAATCTGCAGCTCCGTTTGACTTGGAGAATGGATGATTTCATTTGTTTGAATCTTTATCACACAATCATTTCTTTTGTTTGTTTTCAAATCATGCGTGCTTAGACAGAAGCAGACAGGACAATCAAAATGTCTAGATAGAAATGATGCATCAGCAGATCTTGAAATTAGATCAGTAGAAGAATAATTCTGGGTAGAACAACCGTAATATTTGACAAGATGATATCGGCAGCACTTTTCTGAGCTGTGACGTTTAACCACATAAACCACCTTTTTGAGATCACACTGTCTAAGCTTATCCTGGGAGATGTAGAGAAAAGTCGGACCAGATTTTGTCACAGAAGTCAAAAGTGGTGATTTGAGGCACCTCAATTTATACCATGTTTTCTAGCAAGAACAAGCTGACAATTTTTTTCACCAATAAAGCAATCAAAGACTATAAAGTCCTAACTGAAGAAACATCTGGCTAGGGAAATGATCTGCATTGACGTTAAAAGAGAGAGAAAATTCATAATACAGCAGTATATGTGACAATGATGAACCATGGAAAATACGGTTGAAGTGATTGCCACATTCTTCTCTGACTCTTTAAATTTGTAAAGATCATTTGGACCAAGAACATGGAAGTGCCCTGAAAATTTGGTCTGTGATTGTGATCAAAGAAGGGGTATGCCATCTAATAGCTGCTCTGCAGTGTCTGTTTGCTTCAGATCAACTTCATAAAGCAAAATGAAGCATATTTTCCTCTTGAAAAATTAAATGTAAATGTTTGCCAATCTAAACCGATCTCTTGGATTCGCGGATGTGTTGTCGTATGCTGTGACAGGCACAACAAGCATCGTTTAGTATCAGATATGTGTGTGTATATGCCTAAAGTGTACGAAGGAGAAATAACATTTACATAAACATATATCATCGAGTTTCAAATACGTGAAGCCACGACAGGAAAGGGCAAGCAGAGATAGAAAACAAGACACGATAAGGCCTGCAGTTAACGAATAACATTAAGTTCTCGAATGAAGATTATGTAAAAGGCAAGCATAGCTTGTTATATTATGACCTCAGTTGTCAATTTCCTCCCAGCACTCTTCGCTTAGCTGAAGAAATGGATGCTCTTCCTAATGCACGACTACTAGTTATGTAAATGGATAAATATCTGGGGAGGTTGAACTGAAAAGCAGAGATTCCTTACCTGTAAGGATAAGTTCTCCAGCTAATTAGCAATGAAACTAGGAACTTAAAAGGATCAAAAGCAGAGAACCTGCTTTAATCAACCCGATTTCAGGTTTTAACTCTCTTCACTTTTGTTCCTTCGAAATGCCTTTGTTCAATCACTATAGACACAAGGATAATTATTTGAATATGGTTGTTATATTCTATCTAAACAATTGTAAACTTGTCCTTTTTAAGAAAATATAGGCTTAGTGCAAATTGTGTAAATATCTTAGGCTGTGAACTGCAAAATGGTAAAATTGCCCTATTGAAGAAAACTATGCGGTACGTCCCTGGCGTCATAGAAGTAGGTATTTATTCGATCCTATGACGAAAGTCCATCGACTTATTGGGGAGAAAGAGGAAAAAATGCCTCTCAAGAGAAAGACCTCTCATGACTTTTCCTTGGCGGGGCTTTTCATCCGTCTATCGAAGGTTAGAATTGGGTTAGGACGGTCCCATGTGGCCTTACCAACCCCGGGAGACATGTCTTGTTCCGGAAGAAAGGGAGTACAGTACAGTACATTTGGTGTTTCCCACCCTTCCTCCCTCTATGTCTAGTTGGTCCCACGTTTTTTCATAGATTATGATGGTGGCGCGGTGGGCACAAATTGGACGATAGTGTCGGTTTGTCGTTTTGGTACACTACTTGAAAGTCGAGGGAAAATGCGTCAACCTGCACTAATTTAGACGTTTATTTGTACTTATGCCTGATATTTTCGATCGAAAATTTCTCCAAACGGGAGATCTCAACGTAGACTCTTGTTATTTTGCGAAAAATATGACTTTTTTGAAAAATATTTTTCAAAAAACCATTTTTAAGAAAAATAACTATATTTTTCAGTATTAAGCTCAAACTTGAAAATGAACTAAAAAATTATTTTCCGCCATTCAATATGGAAAATTTGATTTGATATTATTCCGTGCATTCCTTTTAATAATTCTTTGTATTTTAAAAATATATGATTTTAATTATTTAAAAAAAATTATTTTCTTTTTATTTTTTATTTTTTCTTTTCCACCTTCTTCTTCTTTGCTAGTTGCCGACCATGGTGACTAGCCAAAGGAGAGCCCGAGGCTCGCTAGATTCCGATGAGCTCGAGCTCGCTATCGCTAGCCTCAAAAGGCTTGTCATTTTGGCAAGGGCTCAACCTCACCAAATCAGCAAGTGACAAGCTCTTTGCCCTCTAGGGAGCTCATCTCTCACTTGTGGTCGATCACTAACCATGATTAGTCGAGGATGAAGAAAAAAAGAAAAAAGTATTTAAAATTCAATTTTAAAATAACAAAGAAATGGAGGCTAACAAAGGTTAAGATGAGAGAGTGAGTGAAGAAAATGTTTTTTCCTACTTGAAAAGCAAAAAACATTTTCCCTTATTTTAAAATACTTTTTTTTCTTGTTAATGGAAAATGTTTTTCCAAGCCAATTCATTTTCCGTGAAATGAATGCTGGAAGATTTGAAAAAAAATTTCTTGAAAGTTATTTTTTGCAAAACAAATGGAGCCTTAATTTAGTAGAAATTCTAGGAAAAGCTTATTTAAAAATATTAGGAATCAAATTGTTTTGCAGAAAAAAATTTAGGAAAATAATTTTCCTCATTTTTCGGTTTTTAGTTTGTTTAGGAAAATGAGTTAATGGAAAACCTATACTTAAATTTAGAAAAAAAATGATTTCATTTTTAAAAAAATTGTAAACTATTTTACAAATATAAATAGATTTGGACACTTTGACCCAAAACTTTACGCTTGGACACAAAAACCCCAACGCTTGTTCTGGGGTCCCTAGCATTCAGAATTAGGTCTCTAATGCTTAGGCACGGGTCTATCAAGGCTAGAACAGTGACCTCGATGCTTGTGCTCAGGACCCTAGTGTTAGTGTAGATCATCGACGCCAACGCTCGGATCCACTAAAGTTAAGCTTGGGACCCCAATGCCCATGCCTAGGCTCCTAGTGACAATGCCCAAGTCCACAAAGGTCATGCTTAGGTCTCCAATGCTTGAGATTTGGTCTTGAGCGCTCAGGCCTAGGTCCTTGGTGCTTGGGCTTAAGTCCGTGGTGCCTGAGCCAAGGTCTATTGAGGCTAGGGCTAGGGACCCCAATGCTCGTGGCTAGATCCATTAAGGTCGAGCTCGAGACCCCGGTGCCCATGCTTGAGATCTATCAAGGCCGAGCTTGGTACCTTAGTGCTCGCATCACAATCCATACAGTCCAAACTTGGGTGCCCATGCACTGATCCCATGTGCCCAAGTCGAGTTCCATCAAGACTAGACCCAAAACTCTAGTGTTTGTATTCAATTATCCAGTGGCATATACGCAAGTTGATAATGCCCAAATAATATATTTTTATCTAGGAAAATCAAATCAAAATTTTCATACCAAACAAAATAAAATATTTTCTAGTTTATTTTTAGGTTTCAATTAAATATCGGCAAATATTATCATTTTTTTTGAAAAATTATTTTTCCACATATATTACCTTCTTTTTTTTCTCGAAAGAAATGGAGCATACAAGTATTTCAAATTTTCAAGGACTTGTCTTTTTCCATCGTCTACGACCCCAACAGAAGATACTGGATGATTATCTTCTCCTTTCTCCACCCGAACAGCTGGAGCTATTGTTCCTCAAACAAGCACGTTACATTTGAATCTTGCGGTTTTCAAAACGTTTCACCGGATTCACGCGTATGCTTAATGGCTAAGCAGAGAAACATGAGCACCCATTGGTAAGGAACGTGTCTATCCGTGGAATCCGTGTGTAGGATCTGACGTCCTTTGCTTCGTTGAGGTCCGCCCTCTCACCACGGCTATTTATAGAATCCCATCTTCATTTTGCATCATCCAACCAGTCTTCCAGTCGAATACTTCAAATTTCAGGAACTTGAAATATCGAAAGCGCGCGTGTAAATCCAGGGCAGAAAAATGTCTCACCAAGGACATCATCAGCAGCAGCGGCATCACCACATGTACCATGGGGAGGGACATCATGGCCATGGTGGACATATCGGTCACAGCCATGGCCATCATGGGGGAGGATATCATGGCGGGTATGGTCTGGGAGGAGGACATCATGGGCATGGGCTTCTGGGACATGGCCACCATGGGTTCATGCATGGGCATGGGCTTGGGCACGCCATACATGGGCTAGTAGGGAAATTGCAGCATCATCAACATCCCCATCCTCATGGGCATGGTCTTTCCGGACACATGAACGGAGGTCATGCCGCTCCAGTTCACGGATGGGGACATCATCCACATGGCTTTGGAGGACACCACCATCATCACCATGGTTGATGTCGCTGACTTGGTCGATTAGTGTTTTATAACATGTCGATATGGCGCCAGTTTGTTAGGCCGATCGTCTCCGGGATCCAATCTCGGGGCTTTTATTATCGATTCGTTTAATTTGTTTTTCTTTTATCTTGAGAATATTGCTGCTGCTTGTACTGGATTTGTCCATTATTTTTTATTTTATTCTCTCGAAAAATAAATTGACAACAAAAATTTACAGAAATCAAAACATGATGAAGCGCTCAAATGAGAATTGCTTATTTAATTCACACTACAAGTAATTTTTGTATCTGCCTGGCCAAAAAAAAAAAAAGGGGGGTCAAGTCCTAATAAAGCTCATATACTTAAATAGTTGGACTAAAATAATAACAATAAAAAAAATTTGGTCGGGAAAGACTTCATTTGTAATTACCCAAAAGATGGAGTGCGATAATTTCCAAAGTCTAAACATAAAATCAGCAACAAGGAATGTGGGGGCATCGAAACCTAGTTGATGGGAAGAGTCCCGACGCGGTGGGCTTTAGCTACCCAATCCGCAGTCCAATTAGCTCCTCATGGTTCGAACAATAAATGGACTTGTTGAAGCTGGCCCAACAATTCACAACAATCCAAAATTACAGATTTTGAAGCCCATGGCATTTCTAATCGGCCCATGATGACCTCCACTACTAATAAGCTGTCACACGATAAATGTACCTACAGATCAATTTCATCTTGTTGTACTTTCCCCTAGTTTGAGATAAGAGTCTCCTTCAACCATAGCAAAGCTTGTCGGATAGTTAGGGTTTCTGCAACTTCAACTGACGGAGAATGAATTTTCTTTGCAAATCCATCAATAAACACACCATCACTCCCTCTGCAAATCCCAGCAACCGATCCCTCCAAAGCAGAGGTGCTCCAAGAACAATCAATGTTGACTTTCACCGATCCGCAAGCTAGAGGGAGCCACTGATCCGTCGAGAAGATTAAGTCATCTGCTCCACCTTCCTTTTGTAAATGCCATTTTTGAAAGAGTTGGTTTGCGATGATAGCTTCGTTAATTATAAAGCTTGGGTTTGGTTTTCGTCCATGAAAAATCAAGGCATTTCTCGCCTTCCAAATAAACCAAAGGATGGTTGTAAAGAGGGCTTTATCCCACTTTGATACTCCAAAAATCAAGTACTCATGCACTCATTTATCCATTCTTGTCATAAGCGTAGGGGAAATATGAATACCAATCATGAAATCTAACCATATATGGTTTGTCCATTTGCATAATGTGAATAGGTGTTCGGTAGACTCTAGAACTAGGCCGCAAACAGGACATAGGATGTTAGGTACGATCTTCCTTCTATAGAGGTTATACTTTGTAGGGAGGCCTTCACTACACAAACTCCACATGAAAAATCTGATCTAGGATGAGTTTGCAATTTCCATATTTCTATCCATAATCTTTTTAGAACTTGGAATGAGGACAATGCTTGATGCTCTATTTTTGTTGTACTCAAATTGCACATTTTATTATAACCACTTTTAATCTTGTATGTTCCTAATTTGTTTGCTATCCAAAGTAATCTGTTTGGCTGTGGATTCACACTAAGGGGGGTTGCTAGAATCTATTGAACTGTATTAATGTCAACTGTTTCATGTAATAGTGGGGAATTCCATTCACGTGAGCTTCAATTAATTAGATCATCCACGAGCCGAGGGTCATTCCGATTTGCTGGTCCTCCAATTTTGCCCATTTGCAACCATCTATCTTCCCTTACATTGATGCTTTGCCCATCTCCTTCCTCCCATCTTATCTCTAGTTCTATCACTTCTCTTCCCATAAGTAAACTTTGCCAACCCCAAGATGGTCGAGTACCTTTGTTAGCTTTCCAAAAATCTCCGTTAGGGAAATAGAGACCTTTAAACACTATGCTCCATAAGGCTTCTGGAGCTTGACTTAACCTCCAAGCTTGTTTTCTCAACATAGCACGATTAAAATCAACAAGGCCTTTAAAACCCATTCCCCCTTATCCTGCCTAGTCTTAAAAAGATCCTAAGTTTTTTTAATGAATTTCTTTACGTTGCACATTTTGTTTCCACCGGAACGTTGCAATTCTCTTTTCTATAGCTTTGCAAATTGAGATAGGGATTTTAAAAATGGACATGACATGGTGTGGTAAAGCCTGGACAACCATTTTAACCAACACCTCCTTCCTTGCCTTGGATATCAATTGCTCTTTCTACCCTTGCTAACAACCATGTAAACATTTGTTTCTTTGTTTGCCCCCAATCTAATGGTATTCCCAGGTACCTTCTAGTTTTCTCAAAGATAGGTACTTTTAATTCTATTGAGATATTCCTTCTCAACTCCTGAGGACAACTATTTCCAAAGAATACGCTTGACTTATTTAAGTTAATGGATTGACTTGAAGCATAACAATAACAATTTAGAATATTTTTGCAAGATTCTGGGCCTCTTGGACTATACCCTCCAAGAAAAAGATTGCATCATTTGCAAATAATAGGTGTGAAAGAATAGGGCAATTAGGGTTCAACCGAATACCCTTAATACTACCATCATTCACAAATCTTGTCATAAGAGAGGATAGGACATTAGCCACTATAATAAAAAGATAAGGGGATAGAGGATCTCCTTGTCTAATCTCTCTTGTAGGATAAAAGGCTTGACATGATTCCCCATTAACTCTTACACTGAAATTGATTGAGGAAATACAAAATTTGACCAGCAAGACCCATTTCTCACAAAATCTCATCTTCATCATACAATCACAAAGGAAATCTCATTATACCCCGTCATAAGCTTTTTGCATATCTAATCTTAGAACAGCTTGAAACTTTCGCCTTCTCTTTCTAACCCTTAACTGATGAAGGATTTCCTGAACAATGAAAATATTATCTTGTATTTGACGACCTCCTATAAACGCACTCTGTTCAAGGGAAATAATCTGTTGGAGCCACGGTGTTAATCAGTTTGCCATAACCTTTACAATTATTTTATAATTAAAATTACAAAGGCTTATGGCCTATATTCAAAAATAGAATGACATAGCTATTTCCACAGTAAAAAAAATGCTTAGGGCCCAGCTTTTCTACAAAAGAGACCAAAGTATGTCATAAAGCCATCCATTGTTTCTATTTATCCTCCCGCTAAAGAAAAATATGGCTGTGATGGTTGATATCAAAAGTGTTGACACACAAGAAGAGTTGTTATCCCTTAACGCTCTTGCTCGCACGAATACCAATTTGATGATGAAGGCTTTGGGCATACAAATTTGATGAGCATGAGCAAAATAATTTTTGAAACCGATTGCCCGTAACAAAGGAGAGCCCTATTTTATGAATAAAATGGGATAGGAATTGTTGACACCTAAAATTACCCATGTGTCACATGTTGGCCACAAGGGCAGTGATAAGTGTGATACACCCTGTTTTGCTCATAAAAGTTAAGGATGGCTAACATTTTCGAAGGTATTTGGGTTAGATGTTGATAGAATTTCAGAGAAGATGCCAAAGTCGATGGCAAGGTGATTAATTGCCACTTGTCAAGCTATAAGAATAATGCATTAGATTTGGAATTTGAGAAAAGTTAGCATCAAAACTCAAGCAAGGATAACTATTGCATAAAAGACGCGTGAAAATAGGGAAGCGGTTATTTACTTGATGGACACGTCATGCAAGCATCATCGACAAGTCAAAGAATAACCAAGTGAGGATAAGACAGTCAAGAAAAGAAGGAAAACATAGGAAAAGCTAAGAGTGTTGTCCAAGGAAAACAATCGACTAAAGACACCAAGCTAACCTATAAATACCACAACCCATGCAACTGAGAACCCCTTAAACATTATAACAATTGTTTTTACTTTTATGTTTACTTTATCATATTTTAGCTATAGTTTCTAAGATCCTCGTTATCTGATTAAATTCTGGTGTGTATCTATATCTAATTTAGCATCGTCAATCAAATTTCAGTGTTTTCCTACAAGCTCATTGTCATCAATTAAATTCCAGCGTTGTGTTTCATATTTAGGGGTATTGTTGTTGATTAAATTCCAGCTATACACCTAACAAGCTATGTCATAGATTAAATTTCGATATAGTTTGGGTCCAAAGTATAGGCTATACCACTAGTTGTGTTCAGATTACATTGTTGATTAAATTCTAGTGTAACTTACTCACAAAAGTTGTTGGTCATTAAGTCATCTCAGTGTTAATTGTCAGGGTTGTATATACATGTTGGGAATAAAATTTGTTCTTACATTAGACATTTTTGTCTAGATTCAACATAGAATCTGAGTTCTCTATAATAAAAACCGAAACACACCGTTCAGTGAAAGATTTTTTGCGAGAATCAAAATCAACAAAACATCTTTTTAGCATGTCTAGTGTGACGTTATGTGTTGAGTCGAAAGAGTGCTATGCCGCAAATCCAAAGTTGAACTAACCTGAATAGTGCTACTAACAAACGTATTTCACTGATGGCTGAGGATAATGTATGAGCTCATCATCAGCCCAGCTTCCTCAAAATGAGGTCAGAAACCAAATCGAAGAGGAAGGTGCTGATGCTTTGAGGCAGCGTGTGGAAGAAGACAGGCAAACGTTACACTAGTCATGCTCACTCCTATGAGGTGGACAATCGAAGAGATTCAAAACAAGTTTGCCGATTATATGATAAGACGAATGACTGATGTCATCAGGCCTTTGATCATTAAAATGAGGTCACAAACCAAATTCAAGAGGAAGGTGCTGATGCTTTGAGGCAGCGTGTGGAAGAAGACAGGCAAACATTACACTAGTCATGCTCACTCCTATGAGGTTGTAATGTTTGCTTCAAATCCTGAAACCCGAGGTTGCTTCAAGAACTACCATGCTGCAGATCTGATTCTTGCTGGTCTGTAATAAGTTTCTTGCTAAGAAATGATGGAAACACAATCGCTCTTGATTAGTTTTGGTAATATACTACATGAACCGCTTCGAAATGATCTCCTCATACAAATTATGTAGGCTTGACCTAAAGTTTATGATTCGATTCCAATTATCTTCTGATTCTCTAGAGTACAACAACATCCTCAGTTTGTAGCATACGAGTCTGTTTCTTTCAAATGGATTAGTGTTTCAACCAGAAGTACTTGGCAAGGAAGAAGCAATTGCTTGCAAAATAGTGGCTCATATTGTTGGTTCAGCTTATCACAAACATGTAAGGGGCTAAAAAAGAAAACATTCATTTACAAACAAATTTTGAAAGTTCAAAATACCGAAATCCATGATTTCCACGAAAACAGGGAGATGTCCGATCGAAAATATCTGGCGGCCTAGAGATTATTGGAGACACTTGTCAAATCAACTTGAAATGGAGAAAATAAGGTCACTACAACAAAACGGGACGAGAAAGAATAGACGTTTCACCAAAATCTGCAGCTCCGTTTGACTTGGAGAATGCACGATTTCATTCGTTTGAATCTTTATCACACAATCGTTTCTTTTGTTTGTTTTCAAATCCTGCGTGCTTAGACAGAAGCAGACAGGACAATCAAAATATCTAGATAGAAATGATGCAACTGCAGATCTGGAAATTAGAACAGTAGAAGAATAATACTGGGTAGAACAACCGTAATATTTGACAAGATAATATCGATAGTACTTTTCTGAGCTGTGACGTTAACCACATAAACCTGCTTTTTGAGATAACACTGTCTAAACTTAGCCTGGGAGATTTAGGGAACAGTTGGACCACATTTTGTCACAGAAGTCAAAAGTGGTGATTTGAGGCACCTCAATTTAAAAGAGAGAGAAAATGCATGATTACAGCAGTATATGTGACAATGATGAACCATGGAAAATAAGGTCAAAGTGATTGCCACATTCTTCATTGACTCTTCCAATTGTAAAGATCATTTGGACCAAGAGCATGGAAGTGCCCGAAAAGTTTGGTCTGCGAGGGTGATCCACTTAGGGGAATGCCATCATCATAGCTGCCCAGCAGTTCCTGTTTGCTTCAGATACAACTTTAAAAAGCAAAATGAGGCATATTTTCCGCTTGAAAAATTAAATGCAAATGTTTATCAATTTAAACTGATCTCTTGGATTCGCAGATGTGTTGTCATATGCTGTGACGGGCACAACAAGTATCATTTAGTATCAGGTATGTGTGCATATGCCTAAAGTGTACAGAGAAGAAATAACATTTACATACAACATGTATCATCGAGCTTCAAATACGTGAAACCACGACAGGGAAGGGCAAGCAGAGATAGAAAACAAGACACGACAAGGCCCCCTGTTAACGAAGAACGTTAAGATCTCGAATGAAGATCGTGTAAAAGTCAAGCATAGCTTGTTTTATTATGACCTCAGTTGTCAATTTCCTCCCAGCACTCTTTGCTTACTTGAAGAAATGGATGCTCTCTCTAATGCACAACTACTAGTTCTGTAAATGGATAAATATCTGTGGAGGTTGAACTGAAAAGCAGAGATTCCATACCTGGAAGGATAAGTTCTCCGGCTAATTAGCAATGAAACTAGTAACTTAAGAAGGATCAAAAGCAGAGAACCCGTGTTAATCAACCCAATCTCAGGTTTTAACTCTCTTCGCCTTTGTTCCTTCGAAACGCCTTTGTTTGATCACTATAGACACAAGGACAAGCTTCCTACAAACCTGATTTCAGGATTTACCATCGAACTTAAGTTTCGAGTTACTTACAATTTCAAAGCTATGAATAGAGGTATGTGATTGGTTACTAAATTTATGTTTGTATTCGTCTGTATGAAAATTATATATTCCCAATTTATGTTGGAAAAAAGGATTGGCTGTGAAAATAATATGAAAAACACCTTTAATTTCATACCTATCAATCTTTTTCTGAAATATAATTTTTGAAATAAGAACGCGAAATATTTAATTTGATTGGTTTTGAAATTGAACTTATTTGAGCCTTGGCATAGGGTAAATTGTGACTTGAGTGGTTAACGCGGATCGAACTTATTTGACTCTTGTCACGGGGTAATTTGTAGCCGTAGAATTAAAACCGAGCAATTAGATTCTCAATTTGTGAGTCTTCGTTTTGAATTTTGTTTTGAACACTGCCTTCTATTTTTAGATTATGTCGATTAATCTTATGATGAGATTATCGTGAATCATTGTTTTGAATACTTGATTTGAATTAAGCTATTTTGACTACCTATTCTGAAATCAACTATTGTAAATATTTTGTTCTGAGTCTCCGCTGCCATTTTTGGACTATGATCTCATGACAAGAATCTATTGCGAACTTGAACTTAGTATTTTTATAAAGTTTATAGTAAAAAGGTGAGTAGTTGCTTGTTGATGAGTCAGGCTCACTTATCTCTCAACAGTTCAGATTCTGAAGAAGAATAGGAGCAAATGCAATGACTTTCCGAACGAGTTAAGGACCGGATTTCATCAATTGCATGAAAGCTTTATAAATCTGTATATTATCTAATTTCCAATTAAGATTAGTCCATTTCATTAAAAAATTTCTAGTTAATATTAGTCTTCTCGTATATTATCAGGTATCTGTCAACGATTTATGCCCTTTTTTTCTGCCCTAACACACCTTTTAATCTCATAAGGACTTACAGGGACTATGTGAATTGGGTGATAATCACATACAACAAGACTTATTATTAATTACATTTAAATATTAAAAATTATTTCATCTAACAGCATATATTTTTAGAACAATTGGTAATAATCCTACTAAATTTCACATAATATCATAATGGGAAGTCCTAAATTTGAATATTTGTAGGCCCTTATTTACCTCCCCAATGAAATATTTACATGTATAGGACTAGACAAAAAGATTAGACTATGCGTGTACGCATGACGGCAAGTGATCACATCTTCATCTACTTGATTATGTCTGTCATATTCTATGTAAACAATTGTAAACTCATCCCTATTAAGAAAATCTAGCGTAAAGTGCAACATCTGTAAATATTTGAGTTTGTGAAGAACAGAAAGGTAAAATTGCCCTATCGAAGAAGACTATGCACCCCGTCCTTAGCCTCATAGAATTAAGTATGTATTTGATCCTATGACGAAAGTCCGTCGACTTTTTGGGGAGCAAGTGGAATAAATGCCTCTTAAGAGATAAGCCCGCTCATGACTTTTCCTTGGCTGGCTTTTCATCTGTCAATCGAAAGTTAGAATTGGGTTAGGGTGACCCCATTTGGCCTTACCAACCCCGGGAGATATGTCTTGCTCTAGAAGGAAGTGAGTATAGTACATTTTGGGTTTCGCCCTCTTCCTCGCTCTTTGTTTAGTTGGTCCCACGTTTTTTTAATCAATTATGACGGTAGGATACAAATTGGACAATAGTGTCAGTTTTTGGTTTTTATACACTACTTGAAAGTTCATGGAAAATGCATCTAAAGTGGTACCAATTTGGACATATATGCGTACTTATGCCTTATATTTTTCATCGAAAATTTCTCCAAACATGAAATCTCATCTTAATTTAGCAAGAATTCTTGGAAAAGTTTACATGAAGATATTACGGCTTCATTTATTTTATTGAAAAATATTTTTCTCATTTTTGGCATTTAATTTGCTTAAAAAATGAAATCAACAGAAATTGTTTTCCTAATTGATGGAAAATCTATGTTTAAATTCAGGAAAATGATTTCCTTTATGAAAATTGGAGATTATTTTCCAAAATATGACTATATTTCAACACTTAAACCCAAAATACTATGCTTAGGCATGGAAACCTTAATGTTGGTTCTAGGTCCCCAATATTCTTCAACACTTAGGCATGGTTTCATTGAGGCCAAACTCGAGACCCTAGTGCCCATGCTTGGGACCCTGGTGCTAGGACAAATCTCTAACGCCCACACTCGAGTCCCTCAAGGTCAAACTTGGGACCCTAATGCATGCGTTGAAGTTCCCGGTGCTTGCATTCGAGTCCATCGAGAGCACAAAGCCTTCACACCCTAGCTCAAGTCCACAATAGATGAGTGTAGGATCCTAGTATCCAGGTTCAAATCCTTAACACTCGAGCCCAAGCCCACAAAGGCTATGCTCGAGTACCCGATGCTCGAGATTCGGTCTCCAGCACTCAAGCTCGAAATCCTTGATGCTCAAGCTAGGCTTGGGTACCTAATGCCCAAGTTAGGGTCAATTGAGGACATAGATGATGGAGCAAAAAAGTCCTTGAAAATGAATTGGTCCTATTGCCTCTCTTTATTTTGCAAAACGTGATATTTTTGCAAGATATTTTTCAATAAATCATTTTTCAGAAAAATAACAATGTTTTTTGGTTTTAAGATGAAACTTGAAAATGAATTGAAAAACATTGATAATTTCATTTGATTTTTCAAATAAATATATATTATTCAGAGGCTAGTAATTTACGCAAGCAGTCGAAGAATCGAATACGAGCAACAAAGTACTAGGGCCGGCCTTGGTGGACCCTGACCGGAGCGCATGGGATTAGAGCATGGGCACTTGGCACTTGGACCTAGCCTTTATGGACTGATGCATGAGTGATGAGGTACCAGGCCCAGACTTGGTGGGCCCCGAGGATGGGTACCAGGTTTTGGGCTCACTTTTGATGGACCTATGCATGGACACTGGGGTCCTTGGCCTTGGACCCCAGCACAAGATGCTGGATGATTATCTTCTCTTTTCTCCACCCAAACAGCTGGAGCTGTTGTTCCTCAAACAAGAACGTTACTTTGAATTTTGTGGTTTCAAAACATTTCACCAGATTCACGCGGATGCTTAATGGCTAAGCAGAGAAAAATGAGCACCCAGAGGTAAGGAACGTGTCCATCTGTAGAATCCGTGTGTAGGATTTGGCGGCCGAGTGAAATTTGGGGCCTTTGCTTCGTCGAAGTCCGCCCTCTCGCCACGGCCATTCCTATAAATACCTCCAATCCCATCTTCATTTCGCATCATCCAATCAGTCTTCCAGTCGAATACTTCAAATTTCCGGAACTTGAAATATCGAAAGCGCGTCTAAATCCAAGGCAGAAAAATGTCTCACCAAGGACATCATCAGCAGCAGCATCACCACCTGTACCACGGCGAAGGACATCATGGCTATGGAGCACATATCGGTCACGGCCATGGCCATCATGGGGGAGGTCACCATGGCGGGTATGGTCTGGGAGGAGGACATCATGGGCATGGGCGTCTGGGACATGGCCATCAAGGGGTCATGCATGGGCATGGGCTTGGGCACGCCATACATGGGCTTGTAGGGAAATTGCAGCATCATCAACATCCCTATCCTCATGGGCATGGTCTTTTTGGACACATGAACGGAGGTCATGCTGCTCCAGTTCATGGATGGGGACATCATCCACGTGGCTTCGGAGGAGGACACCACCATCATCACCATGGTTGATGTCGCTGACCTGGTGAATTAGCGTTTAGTAACATGTCGATACAGCGCCGCTTTGTCAGGCCGATCGTCTCTAGGATCGAATCTTGAGGCTTTTATTATCGATTCGATTTGTTTTTCTTTTATCTTGAGAATATTAGCGTCGCTTGTACTGGATTTGTCCATTGTTTGTTCTTTTATTCTATTGAAAAATAAATTAACAAAAAACTAACAGAAATCTAAACACAATGAAGTGCTTCAATGAGAATTGCTTATTTAATTCACACTAAAAGTAATTTCTGTATCTGCCTAGCCAGAAAAAAAGGGGCCAAGTCCTAATAAAGGTCATGTACTAAAATAGTTGGACTATCCGATCAAAAAAAATTGGAAAATGACACGGTTATTTCCACAGCAAAAAAATGCTTAGGGCGCAGCTTTTCCACAAAAGAGACCAAAGTACGTCATAAAGATGTCCATTGTTTCTATTCATCCTCCCGCTGAGGAAAAATACGGCTATGATAGTCACCACTATTGATTTCAAAAGCGTTTTTGACACGTAAGAAGAGTTGTTAACTCTTAATGCTCTCACTTGCACGGATACCAATATGATGACGAAGGCTTTAGGCATACAAATTTGATAAGTGTGAAAGAAATGATTTTTGAAACCTATTGCTCGTATGAAAGGAGAACCCCATGGGATAGAATCAAATTCAAGATTTCCAAATCTGATATCAATTTCAAATTGAATGCGCAACCATTAACTTTAAAAGTTTAATCTATTAGGATGTTGCACAAAATATATTTTATATTATTAATATCACGAAAAACTCAAAAATCGTATACCATGACAAATCTTTCTCAAAATAACCACTAAAAATTCTAAACTAGTATACCCATGATAAATTTACTTTTCATTAATTTTTGTTAAATTTTACTGTTAAATTGTTGAGTTGGATGACATGTGATGTATCAATTTGGGGTTTTACCTAGTTATCTTAGATGTACCAATTTGTAATTTTTCGAGGTGTTAATTCAATCTAATGGAAATTAAAGAATGGTAAATTTGTCACAAATATATCAATTTTGGGGTTTTGATGGTAAAAATATTAATTTTGAGTAAATTTATCACATGTGACTCGGGGCGTCAACGAGGGCGACCCTCGCCCAACGTCAACGAGGGCGACCCTCGCCCAACGTCAACGAGGACAACCCTTGCCTGAGTCCACATCCCCTCTGCGATGGCCAGCAAAGGAAAGAGAAAAGAAGGAAAAAGAAATAAAAAGAAAATAAAGGAAAGAAAAAGGAAAAAATTAATGCCCTTCGGCTAGATAATTTGGAGTAAATGTATCACACAAATACAAATTTGGGTTTTTTGGTGTCACAAAAAACATTTGGAGTAAATATGCAAAGTTTGGGATATTTTATGTTACAAAAAAATTTGAAGTAAATGTGTTACAAGGGTATAAGTTTGGGGTTTCTTATGTCACAAAAAAGTTTAGGGTAAATTTGTTATACTAGGCAAAGTTTGGGATTTTTTGTGAGCTTTTCCACTTTTTTTATCAATCATGACGGTAGGGTACAAATTGGACAATAGTGTCAATTTGTGGTTTTTATTAGTAGTGAGTATAGTCTAAGACGGCAGTTTCCACCCTAGAACCAGAAATCGCCATTAAAGACTAATCCTGAAAAATTGGAACAAAAAATAGCCTATTGATTCCACCTAGGAACCAGATCGGCGGCTCGGTTCGATTCCGAAGGGGGGTCCATAGACAGGTCCTACTAAGCTTCACACACTCGGTGCAATGTTTTTGGCAAACCAAAGTAAAGCAAAAAATAAAGAACTTCTCTATTCTTGATTGCAGGATCGGTAAAAAGATTAGATTCATATTGAAAGTTGAGAATTGAGGCCCTTAGTTGATGGGCGTTGAGCTTAGGAGTTGAGGCCATAAGTGAAAGATAGAGAGACAACTCAAATGAAGTAAGAGTGAGATGACACAAGTACTCAATCAATCTTGAGCTTTAAATTAGGGATTTTAGGATTTTCATTTTTCTTAACTTTTTGCTAGGGAATTTTCTTAAAAATTAAATAAATATTAATTACTAATTCCTTTGGGTGGGCAATTCCATATCTAGAATCAAGAACTAGACCGATACCCACTAGTAATCAAGAACTAGACTAGTTCTTTTGGAAACCACTGGTTCCGGTCCAATCCAATTTAGTTCCGAGCGATTTTCGATTTTTTTGCACACCCCAATTTCTATACACTACATGAAAGTTGTTGGAAAATGCATCTAAAATGGTACCAATTTGGACATTTATGTGTACTTATGCTTTATATTTTTAATTGAAAATTTATCCAAACATGAATCTCATCTTAATTTAGCAAGAGTTCTTGGAAAATTTTATTTGATTAAGGCTTCATCTATTTTGCGAAAAAAAATTTTCCTCATTTTTGGCAATTGGTTTGCTTAAGAAAATAAGTCAATGGAAATTATTTTACTAATGAACGAAAAACCTATGTTTAAATTCCGAAAAATGATTTTCTATTTAAAATTGAAGATTATTTGTCAAAATATTACTATATTTTAACACTTTAATCCAAAACACTATTTCGGCCCCCAAAAAAAAAAAAGACACCATGCTTGGGTATAGAAACCTTTGTGCTGGTTTCTAAGTCCCCAATGTTTAAAACCAAGTCTTAAGCACCTAGGCATGGGTCCATTAAGGCCAAATTTGAGACCCCAATGCCCATGCTCGGGACCCTAGTGCTAGTGTAGATCTCCAACACTCTTGCCTAGGTCCATCGAGGTCAAACTCGAGACCCTAGTGCCCCTATTGAGGTTCTTGGTGCTTGTGTCCATGTCCATTGAGGTTGGGCCTAAAGCCTCGTCACCCGAGCTCGAGTCCACAAAAGCCAAGCATGAGATCGTAGTATCCGAGTTCAAATCCCTAATATGTGAGACCCAAACCACAAAAGTTGTAATTGAGTCCTCAATGCTTGAGATTTGGTCCTTGGCACTTAGGCCCAAATCCTCGATGCTCGAGTTGGGTTTAGGTCCCTAGTGCTTGAGCTAGGGTTTATTAAGGCCAAGGCCAAGGACAAGGATCCTAGTCTTTGTCTTTGGGTCACCGAGGCGGCCCAAGACCCCAATGCCCACTTCCGGGCCATCGTCATTAAGGTTGCCGCTTGACCTTAGCCCTTGTGCCACCATCCATAAAGGCTAGGTCCAGGAGCCAAGTGCCCATGCCCTAATCCCATGCACATAAGTTGGGGTTTATCAAGGTTGGCCCTAGGACTTCGGTGCCCACATCCGATTTTGCAGCTGCTCATGTGTAAATTAACAGGTGTCTAAATAATGTATACTTATTAAGAAAAATTGAATAAATCCATACCAAACAATGAAAAATGTTTTCCAGTTTATTTTCAAGTTTGAGTCAAATATTGAAAAATATTGTTTTCAAAAAATGATTTCATTGGAAAACGGTTTACAGATGATGTAACTTTTGGTGAAACAAACGAAAACTAATTATTTTGAGGACTTGTCTGCTCCATCATCTACGACACCAGCAGAAGAAACTGGATGATTAGCTTCTCCTTTCTCCACGCGCACAGCTGGAAGCACGTTACAAATCGAATCTTGTGGTCCTCGAAACATTTCACCAGATTCACGCGGACGCTTCCTGGCTAAGCAGAGAAAAATGAGCATCCAGAGGTAAGGAACGTGTCCATCCGTAGAATCCGTGTGTAGGATTTGGCGCCCTAGTGAAATTTGGGGCCTTTGCTTCGTCGAGGTCCGCCCTCTCACCTCGGCCATTCCTATAAATACCTCCAAGCCCATCTTCATTTCGCATCATCCAATCAGTCTTCCAGTCGAATACTTCAAATTTCCAGAATTTGAAATATTCAAAGCGCGCGTTCAAATCCGGAGCAGAAAAATGTCTTACCAAGGGCATCAGCAGCAGCAGCAGCAGCATCACCTGTACCATGGCGAGGGACATCATGGCCATGGAGCACATGTCGGTCACATCCATGGCCATCATGAGGGAGGACATCAAGGCGGGTATGGTCTGGGAGGAGGACATCACGGGCATGTGCTTCTGGGACATGGCCATCATGGGGTCATGCATGGGCATGGGCTTGGGCACGCCGTACATGGGCTTGTTGGGAAATTGCAGCATCATCAACATCCCTATCCTCATGGGCGTGGGCCTTTTGGACACATGAACGGAGGTCATGCTGTTCCAGGTCATGGATGGGGACATCATCCACATGGCCTTGGAGGAGGACATCACCATCATCACCATGGTTGATATCGCTGACTTTTCCATTTAGTGTTTAAACTTGTCGATGTCCCACCGGCTTGTCGCTGATCGACTCGAATCGAATCTCGGGGCTTTTGTTCTTGTCTCGTTCGGGTTTTTTTTTTTTTTTTTTTTTCCCGTTGAGAATATTAGTGTTGCTTGTACTGTATTTGTTCATTCGTTCTCATATTCTCTTATCAAAATAAATAGAAAAGAAAAAAACAGATTCACGCCTTCTAATTTCCCCGTAGGACTCTTTAACTCTATGAATTGATGGACAAGGCTCGTCTTTTGTACGGGCAATGTTGAAACCCAAAAACGGGAGCAAGAGCTTGAGAGGAATTGTTAAGATTTAAATCTTTAACATGTGATTGGATAACATGGATTAAGTTAGAAATTATTTGAATAACTGTTTCTTCCAAGAGTTTAAACTATTAAAGCATGGTACCATATATATTTTATCTCCTAATAATTTCACTCGCATGCATTATGATTCGATGATGATGGCCTTAGGCATGCAAATCCAAAGTATGTAGGAAAAAAAATTGAAACTCATTGCCCTAATGAAAGGGAACCCATAAATGCGGTGAAATAGGGATGTAAAGAATCAAATTTGAGATTTCTTGTTCTAATATCAATTTGAAATTGAACATGCAACTATTTACTTTAAAAGCTTAATTTATAAAAGCATAGCAGGAATATATTCTATATCAAAAAAATAATGATAAACTAGTCCATGGGCCCACTTCACATGGCTTTTGACTTTTATCGCCTGATCCTGTTCATATTAATCTCAAAAATTTAATGTGCATAGGAGCAAGATCATACTCAGTTTGAGGAAAAAAAACCTTTGATATTTGCCGAGGAGTAACTCTTCATTTGAATCCTAAAATTTAATGTCTTAGCGCTGCATTATCGAAACTCAGAGAAGTTAAACAACTTGGTGATGTTCTGAAATTATCACTTTTGCTTGGGCGTCTCTAACAAACGAATTGGTTCAATGCAATCTTGATATTTTGTGGGGAGGCTTGACACTGGACCTGTTGCTTTGGATTTGCTTCCATATTGTCAATCTCATAATGGTTAGATTGATGAAAGAGGCAAAACATTCCTATAATGAATTAGTCAATCTCAGAGTTTTCATCAGCCTTTCCTTAACCGTTGTCGCTTCTTCTTTTGTGTCAAATAAGATAAGTTTGCAAAGGATGGTATTTTTACAATTTGTATTTAAAGTTTAATCTCTAATAACTCCCTATTATAACCAATTTTCTAGTTCAAATTCTTTTTTTAGTGGAATTCTTTAGCTAAAATTGTGAACTCTTTAGGGTCATAACTTAGATATGAGATATGTTAATTAACAAATATAATTTAGAAGTTTCAAACTCATTACAAAAGATCTTTCATAAAATTCAGCTTCAGCTCATTTTTAAGTATAAGAAAGGAAATGATGTTTGTATAAGAACAAACAGAAAATAACAGAAAATAGTGGAATTAACACAACCGTTGACGCCAAAAGTAGTCCGTCTGGCACCCATATGAGAACAAACACGTGAATATAGACAGTCACGTGCATAGTGCACGGGTATCACTATAAATGTATTGACTCACCGACAAGTCTAGGGATTAACATATGTTGATTGACATTGGTATTCATTAATCCCACGTGTTTAGTTGTTGAAATACAACGACGGCTAGCTGGTAGCCACTAATATAAGCATTAGCAACAAATATTTATGGAAGGGATAAGAACGAGTTGCCTTGAAGTTTAAAATTGATTAAAACAAGAAATCACATCACAAAATAGTTTATGCGCAATAAGGATATTTGTTTGAGAATACGGATGTGAGACTTGTGGAAGTGTAGAAACATGGAGGTAATTGATAGAAGTTACTTGAGGAATTATAATTAGTAGGAACCATCAAAAGGCAGCTACCCTAAACCATTATAAATATCATCAGTCATCCATTAGAAAGGTCCCGACACAAATCAAGCAAATCTACTTTTTATCTTTATTTTCCTACACTTTATCTTTTTTAGTTGTAGCTTTCGGATCTGCGTTGTCAATTAAATTCCAGTGTGTATCTTTATCCAAGGTGCTATGTCATCGATTAAACTCCGACGTAGTATCTTTATGGTCTCAATCTATGATGTTGATTAAAATCCGGAATAATTTGTATACACCTTGTTACATTATCGAGTTTGTAATTTCTAGGTCTTGTCATTGATTAAATTTCGATTCAGTTTGGGATCATATAGTGCTATTTGAATCGAAGAAGTTGATTCCCTTTCGCCCGTGATAGGGAATTGACGCAATCAGCTCTGATTGTATACGCCAAGTTTTGCCAAGTTCGATCCTCTTCATTCTCTAGTAGCCGTGGCCTCTATTTTTATCCTTTTTACTTTTACTCTAAGTTGCTTTGTAAAAAATACACCAAAATGAATTAACCAAACGGTATTTGCTAAGAGCAAATATACCTTGGGTCAAAGATCTATGAGGAAATTACGTTGCATTTCTCCAATGTTCTCCCAAACGCACACCCTAAGTAAAAGAGGCAATAGAGGATATTATAGATAAAAATATTATTATGGAACAAATTAGGAAACTAATCATGCTTGGATATTATTTATTCTAGAAAAAATAGTAATTCTTATTTTCAATTCAGTCTTCTTAACATTAGAGTCATAAATTCCTTAAAGAGTAGAAAAGAGAAGGAAAGTTTCTCTTTAATGGCATTAAGCAACCCTTCTTATTTAAGAATTCCTAAATTTGAAATTAAACAATGCATTTTAAGTAAAACAAACTAAATAGAACTCGACAGGGCATAATGTGGCACTTTTTAGTTGGCACAATTTCAATTAGCTCTCTAATCACCTTGCCTTATGTACATAAATAGATTATGGTCATCAATGTGGCTTTTAGCATTTGATAAAATTATATTAACAGTTATATACAAAGCCATCATCAAGTAATTTGTATGTGGGCAAGATGCATTGACATAGTCAAAAGTAATTTAGTACCAAGGCTCCCTCAAAAGACTAGAACAAAGCCAAACCATTGAAATTCACTACAAATATTTTGATTTTCACAATCCAAGTTTATACACAAATGTCACAATCCTATGAAATACAGTTAGCAGTACAGTCTCGTACTAGTAATTGTAGTTTTACCTTTAGAAGGAGATGAGGTTTGCATACTTAATCCAAATGATATTGTACGGTTTTAATGCCTTTGACAGTGACATTTAGTTCAAGAGGTATAAATAGTTATTTCATAAACAAAAATTAAGATAAATTAAGATAAAGATTTTGCTAGTACTGTAATTTTTGGGCTACTGTGAGAATAACAGCTTAATACAAGTTACAAATTATTCAAGAAATAACCCCACAATAATTTATAACTATTTGTTGTTTAGTTTTATATGATTCAAAATAACTTGTTATTCTCATAAGAGATTAAAAGTTGTCACGCAACTATTTCTTTTGAGATAATCCCTTGTTTTCAATATATAAAAAAGAAGAAGAATTCTTTATTAAAAAACTGTGTTTATCTTTCATTTTTCTTATAAGAGGATAACATGGCATCAATCCTCTTCCCATTAAGAATTGTCCTTTTCTTTTCTATAAGTAGATTAGTATTATATACTCCTGTCTCCACCCGAGTGGGCTGGATTTGCCGTTCCTGAAACGAACACGCAACTTCGAATCTGTAATTTTCAAAACATATACTTCACCAAATCCACTCGGATGCTAAATGGCTAAGCAGAGAAAACTAGGCACGCAAAAGATTGAGGGACGCGTCTTGTCGGTGAATTCCCGAATGTAGGATCTGGCGGCCGACCGAACCGTGGCTTTTCCTTGGTTGGCCTTATCATCCTTAATTCCTTATAAATAGCTCCGACCCTTCTTCATTTCGCATCATCTGATCAGGTTTTCCAATCCATTACTTCAAATTTTTAGCAACTTGAAATTGAAAGCGAGCGTCCAAATCTAGAGCAGAACAATGTCTTGCCATGGACATCAGCATCAGCAGTATCACTACATGAACCATGGTGAGGGACATCATGGCTATGGAGGATACTTCTGCAACAGCTACGGCCCTAACCACGGCCACCGCCACGGCCATCATGGGGGAGGATATTACGGTGGGTATGGTCTGGGAGGAGGACATCATGGGCTTGGGCTCCTGGGACATGGCCATCATGGGGTCATGCCAGGGCATGGGCACGGGCATGGGCATGGGCATGGGCATGGGCTCGGGCATGCCGTACAAGGGCTTCTAGGGAACTTGCATCCTCATCAGCATTATCCTCATCCTCATGGGCATGGTCTTTTTGGACACATGAACGGAGGTCATGTTGGTCCAGTTCATGGATGGGGACATAATCCACATGGCCTTGGAGGAGGACATCACCATCATCACCATCATCACCATTGTTGATGTCGCTGACTTTCCCGATTAGTATTTCAACTTGTCAATATCGCGCCGGTTTGTGGCCGATATTCCCGGATCGAATCGCGGGTCATTTGTTACAGTTTCGTTGGTTTTATTTTTCTTGATAGTATTGGTGTTGCTTGTACGGGATTTGTGTTTTAATCGTTCCTTGATTCTGTTGTCAAAATATATAGAAAAAATTAATGCCTCCTTATTTCTCCGTCGGACTCAACTCCAGGAGACGAAACAGAATGCTTGTTTATTCCAAAAAATTGTACCTCCTTATTTTGATTGTATACCTCTTGTTCACATGAGTATTGATACGATGATTAAGGCCCTAGACGTGCAAATTTGATGTATGTAGTGGAAGAAATTTTTAAACTCGTTGCTCATTATGAAAGGGGAACATAAATATCGGTCAACAGAAGACATGGGGAGTCAAACTCGGGATTTTTCACTCTAATACTATTCAAAATTGAATGCGCAACCATTTACTTCAAAACCTTAATCTATTAGAGTACAGTGCAGAATTATTTTATATTTCGAAAATGACGATCTATTAGAGTATGTGCCCACGCTTCATATGAGCTCTTGTCCTCTAATTCTTTTTTAGAATTCGTATTTACCCAAAATTCTTCTTTAATTTTGTAGTTGTGGAGCAACAGTGGTGACAATAATAATGAAAGTTAATACTTGAGATAAAAAAAAATTATTAAAAAAAGAGTGTCACGCGGAAAACGGCCTTCTCAATTTTATGATGGAACTTGACTAAATTGCCCCTCCACATTAAAGGAAAGAACATTAGGCCCCTTCTTTCTTTTACATACTCCCATACGCCTTCCTCACTCTCTCCGTTTTCTTTTCAGCTTTGATCCTTTTCATCTTAATCTCAATGCCCATAGGGGAAAAGCAGATACTGTGGTTGAGTTTGTTGAAAGCAGACATTTTGAGTCTTAACCTCTACTATGTAAGGGTGCCGATCCGATGCATTTGAGCAATAAGAATTTTCGAAACTCGTTGCCTATAATGAAAGGGGAACCCTTAGATGGGTGAAATGGGACGCAAGGAATTAAGCTCGGGATCTCTTGTTCCTATATCAATTTGAAATTGAATATGCAAACAGAAGACAAGATGTTGGGAATGTGAAGAAGAGTAGAGGCCACAGTCAAAGCTTGCCTAATGTATGGAGGGTCTTGTGGAGATTTCAATTATCCAGCTGTGGAAATAGAGTCCGCCTAAATTGAAGTCGCTTCCGTATAAATTCACTTTTAACTCATTGAGGTAGTATATTTCCTATTATAATATACGTACAAATATTATACTAAATTCGCCATTGACTTATTTTTTTCGTATAATTCGACATGATTGCTTTCTTGCCATTGTTTGAGCAATTATCATTCTTTTATTGTAATAAATAAAATAAAAAACAATATTGCATTCTATTACATGTTATATTGCAAACAAAAAAGGAACTAATTTTGATCTTTGTAGTATGAAGTCGACTTGGATTTTTAAAATTATAGATATGCATCCATCACATGATATATTGTGTATAGTAAAGTCATATTACTTATGATACAATTCCACATAGTACGTCGATCACATGATGTATCATTTCATTGAAATTCAGCCTAGGATCGACCCAATTTTCACCTTTACTTTTGCATGGATAGGGATGCTTATATTATTATTATTATTATTATTATTATTATTATTATTATTATTATTATTATTATTATTATTATTATTATTCTTTGGGAACAATGGGGGCCTAAGCCCAAATAACTAATTATTACGTAGATAGGGGTGCTTCTTAACATTAGAGTCATAAATTCCTCAAAGAATACGACAGAGAAGGATAGTTTCTCTTTAATGGTATTAAGCAAACTCTCTTATTTAAGAATTATTAGTTTGGAATTAATTAAAGCGTTTTGAGTAAAACAAACTAAATAGAACTCAAGAGAGCCTAATGTGGCACTTTTTTCCTTTGCTTAGCTGGCACAATCTCAATTAGCTGTCCAATCACCTTGCATTATATATATAAATGGATTCCTGTCATTGATGTAGTGATTATTATGGCTTTCGCATTTGATTAAACTATATTTAGAGTTATATACTAATCCATCATGAGATAATTTATATGTGGGTAAGATGCATTGACATAGTCAAAAAAGAATTTAGTACCAAGGCTCCCTCAAAAGACTAGAACAAAAGCCAAACCACTGAAATTCACTGACAAATATGATTTTCTCAAGCGAAGTTCATACCCAAGTGTTACAATCCCATTAAATTCAATTAGTAGTACATTCTCATACTAGTAATTGTCGTTTTAGCATTCCGAAAGAGATGACATCGTGAAACTTAGTCCAATGAAGTCGTAACTCGTAAGATGCTAATGCATCGAATAGTGAAATTCACCTCAGTATTAATATTAGCTTTTTCAGAAAATAAAAGTTAACATTATCCATTATTCTAGGGGAAAAAAAAGATTATTCATTTTTCATGAAACTTCGTGTCTACCTTTGATTTCTTATTATAGGAGGAAAACATGGCGCCAACTCTCCTCCGATTGAACCTGTCATCAGCTTTTTATTGATTAAAACTCTCTTAATTAAATTAATAATAACGCCATCGAGAGCTCCGTTTGTTAAAATGAATATTTGGAAATAATTTCTTAAAACTACCATTTGAAGGAAAATAAAAAGTATTTCATTATCAATAAAAATTTATATTTAAATATTTTTTATAGAATGTGACCTTTTTATTACTTGTTGATTCTTATTAGTGGTACAAATTATTATTTTAAAAAATATTTTTCAGAATAACGAAATAAGGGCATCCTTAAAGTATGGTTTTTATTTAAAATGTTATCAAGAAATAATTTTTTGTGGCCCAAAGGTACCGCGTTATCTCCTCACCTAACGGGCAATCCAAGCGAGACGCGTGGGAGCCGCAAATCAGAACGTGCCGACATCCGCCATCCCCATCTCTGGTCCCATGTCCCTACGCAGGCATAGAAAGCGACCTCCATTGACGCATTCATGCCTGAACTTGCTCCCCGAGCAACACGTGACGACACTTTCCGTGATTCGAGTTTCGACAAGTTTGCACAGCTTTCACACGGCTTACTCAAGGACTCAGTAGCTAAGCTAAGAAATTAGGCAGAGAAGAGGCGTGTGAAAAGACGCCATGTTCGATAGACTGCTACAGCTGAACCCCCGCCTCGTGAACCTCTATAAATAAGGGCCTCTCTCCCTCTCATCTCTCATCATCAGACGTCATTTCTCATCATCAGACAGCTATTCTTTCTGTCAAGACTGAAACAGAGGATGAAGATGAGACTGGGTCCACGAGGGAAGGCATTATCACGGGATGGGTGACGGAGATGGAGATGGGCATCATGTCGGGCATGGTCCCCACGTAGGAGCCCACGTAGGACGACTTCTCTCTGGGCACGGCCTCGGAGGACATGGGCTTCATCTGAGGGGTGCTATGGGGCATGGGGATCATGGGTTTCCTGGACAAAGAAATGGGCTTCATATGAGGGGTGTTTTAGGGCATGGAGGTCATGCGTGTCATGGGCCTGGGCATCATCTGAGGGTTCTTTTAGTCCCTGGGCATGGATTTTTCAAACGCGGTCATCATGTTCATTGTAAAGGTCTTGGTCATGGTCACAAAGGGAGGAGGGGCCATGTGCATGGCCGGTGTGGGAGGCGTAATACCTATACGGGGCAATCGGAACCGGAACAGGAACAGGAAGAGGGACAAGTTGCGGAAGCAACACCAGCTCCGATAACCGAGAAGCTCGGTACTCTCGCTCTGACCGCTGACTACTATGAAATTGTTTGCTAATATTCCAATTTAATCAACCCGTGAGAAAAAGGAACAAGATTACAGATGAAGTATCAGCTAAATCGTTCGTAGTAATTACACAATAAAGTGCGGCTTGACCTTGAGTCCTCTCCTGATCAGGTTGGAGGGGAAGACCGGCAAAGTTCATCATTTACGGGTTTTCACAAAAAAGAATGCCTCACCAATAAATGCAGATTTTAATTTGATCGGATCAAATAGCCCTTCAAGGAACCACTCAAACTTGGGCAGACCAACTAACGAAGAGCTGAATTACAAAGCTTACTCATCAAGGAGCACGGGGGTTATTCCTTCTTCTTTTTTGGTCAAGAAAGCTTCTTTGATTACCCCCTCAACGCTTGATTACATTTAGATCCAAATTTATGAAATAAGATCAACCAAAAAGACTGAGGGAATAGGCAACCCAATTTGGTGGGAGAGTTCCGGCTTCATGGGCCTTGACCATCCAATCCACGACTTGATTTGTATCTTTAAGCTCAAATGACGGTCGGACTCTTTCGAGCTGGGCTAGTAAAATTTGACAATCTTGTATAATGGACCTAGAAGCCCAAGGACTTTTTACTTGGCCCAAGATGCACTTAACAATAGGCTATTCGAAGTCAACTCCATGTGCAGCTCAGCTTCAAGTACTTCAGTTGAACTGGATTCACACTTCTTCTTCAACCACAACAAAGCTTCCCTAATTTATTCATTTTGCATTTTTTCTTCGCGTCTTGATAGAGATCAAAGGTCTTGAGAAATCAATATCACGAGTAAACTAAGAAACATTGTGCCTTTATATTCCCCACCCGAAGTTGAACTTTCTTGGGTAATTTCCCTCTTATGAGATCATCAGAACCTTTCAAGAAGTGGAGAACTATAGAATAACTGCAAACTAACTTCACTACGGCGTATGAACTATTGCGCCACTTGGAATGGAAGCCCAAAGCCCTATAAAGGTAATTCGTCTAAGGCAAGTCGTTTAAAGCAACTTGTGTAAAAGCATTCTTCTTATGAAGCCATAGAGCACAATGACTAACTATATGCTTGAAAGAAAAAAAATAGAGGGTTATGAGTAGTTAAGGAAGAAAAATAAGGGCGGGGCCAATGCATAAGGGAAAGTGAGTTGATCATGTGAGTTTTTCTTAATCCTTTTGTAAATGGGTTTAAAGAAAGGTGAAACAATTGATTTTTGTAGTGGAAGCTTCTTTTTGGGTGGTGACTAAGTTTAATTAGATGCCTTTGCTCGTACCTCCATGGATCACCTATCCACATCAATTCTAGCATACAATCATATCCGGCATGCCATGCCTTTAATAGAGAGATTTAATTAATTGAAATGGCAATAGAGACACCAAATCGAGTTATCGGATGGGTTGGTTGAGATCCCCACAATTTGCATATTTGAAGGACCAGATTAGATACAATAGGAAATTCTCCCCTTTCAAGTCATATGAGCTAGTTCAATGGATTTGAATCTTTAGAAAAGTAAATTCTACGCATTCTAATGAGAAGTCATGTTAAAAATGTCAACCTTGGTGCAATTCGTCAAGATCTCTCACCTTGGGTGAGTCCTCCTATATTCATCAGGTGATAGTGTTCCCCTTTCCAAAACCCTAGTTTTCCTTTGTATTGAAATAGAAATGGCTAATTTCATATCACACCCACCCAACTAAAACCTTTTCCCATCTCTTTCACATACCTCTTTAATTGAACAGTAACCAAGCAAGAAGAAGGGGCTCTCCAGAAGTAAAAGTAGGCGATTCTAGGATTCAACCTCAATGATTGTTCCAAATAGAGCTCCCTTCACTCCACCATATATACGGTACCCCCATACATAGGGGTTTCCATCACTTTACCTAAGAACAACAAACCCTAGTTGCAAAAGTCTCTCTCAACAATTTGGAGGCCCAAATGGAGGGTGCCTAGGAAAATTAGCTTCGTCTGCTAGCTCTTTGTAGGAAAATGGGTGACTTATGGGCAGAAGATGATGTAATGGTGTTGAATGATAAATCCCTTGAGGTACAGCAACGGGAGAATGAATTCATTTTGTATGGTAAATTATTTTGAAGCCTAATGTTAATTTTCAAGCATTTTCTAATATTATGAAGAGAGCATGGAAACTAGATGATGTTAAATGCAAGGTGATTGAACTTGGATATTATGTGTTTATATTTAAGACTAAAGAAGAAAAGCAAAGAGGACTACATACCAGTCCTTGATCATTTGCTAGCAATCTGCTGGTGTTACATGAGGGAGACCTAAATATTCTTGAATATTGCTATGATTTTTCACATTGCTCCTTTTGGGTACATCTAGTTTGGACTTCCACATGCTACTGTGATGGAGGATTCGATTAGAATGATTGCTGGAAAACTGGGAGTAGTGGAGGAAGTTAGAATTAAGGCAAGAAATAACAGCTCTTGCAAAATTGGAAAGGCAAAAGTCAAGCTGAATTTACTAAATCCTCTAAAAACAGGCACTATTATATTTGTAGGGGATAGAAAGTGGTGGATTGATTTTAAGCATGAGAGACTTCCGCATTTCCGTTATTCATGCAGATGCATGGGCCATTATGCTAATTATTGCTCGAAAATACTTTATGAAGAGATCGGATTACCACAAGACAAACCAAGGTGATATGGATCTTGGCTGAAAGCGGAAGTAAAGGAGTTAAGCCCCTGTTGGAATGCCTTTTTATAGAGAACTAGACTTTACCTTGGAGGTGGAGGAAATGGTGCTAAAATCTCCTATTCCCCATACTGGTGATCACTTGAGCTGTCATAATCAAGTGGAAAATAGTCAAGCATTAGTGATTTATAACCCATTGGTACAGACAGAATCCGAATGTGCATAGATGGTAGATTATACTCCACCTAATAAAGGGAAGAGGATATAGCGGGATGATGGGGTAAGGATAATTAAAATAGAAAAGTCAAGCTCCAAAAAACAAGCTGCAAAAAAATTGAAGTGGTTTGCTCCCTTTGAAAAACAGGAATCTCTAACAAGCCTTGTGGATGTGGAAAAGCTTATGAATACCCCAATTCAGGTGTGGGAAGGGGTAATGGCAAGGGCTTTGATGGTTGACCCTAATAAGCCACTAAAGAAGATATGAAGATTTTAAGTTGGAACTATCAAGGTTTAGGCTCTCCCTTGATAGTTCAGCATCTTAGAGCCTTAATGGCTCGTGAGAGGCCTAACTTGGTCTTTCTCAAGGAGACCAAGAATAAAGAGTGGGTGGTGGATAGTATCAAAAGGAAACTGAATTTCCCTCACTTGTTTATTATGAATCCAGTAAAAATAGCGAGTGGACTGGCTTTATTATGGGATGACTTGGCGCATGTCACTATGGAGTATAATAGTGACGACCTAATTGAGGTCTTATGTCGAGATAGTGACAAGGGGACAACTATGACACTTTCCTTCCTACACACATTGACAAGCTTTCAATAGAGAGTTACCTTATGGAATCTTCTTTGGGACAGGAATGCAGCTTCGAATGTTCCCTGATTATGTTTCAGAGACTTCAATGAGGTAAGATATCAATGGGAAAAAGTCGGTAGAAGATAGGTGGAGCAGTATAGGGTTATGGCGTTTCGGGAATTTGTTAATAAATGCTCTCTTATGGATATTGAGAGTAAAAGTTGCGCCTTCACTTGGACAAATCACAAAGAAGGGGATGAGTTAGTCAAAAAGATACTAGATTGAGCACTTTGTAATATGGAATGGCGAGTTTTATACCCTATTGCTGAAGTGTTTGCTCTCCCAACTATAGGGTCTGACCATTGCCCTATTATTGTGTGTTTTAATTCAACACAACCAAAAAACCAAAAGTTGTTTAGATTCGAAGCTTACTGGTTGGATCATCTAGATTGCAAAAAAGTAATGGAAAATGTGTGGAGAGATGCTAATGGGCATGACCTCAATACGTGCCAAAAACGAAAACAATTGCTATTGATTTATGAAGATGGAGTCATAAAACCTTCAAGAATACAGCAAAACAGATTGAGAGGATGAGGGGAACACTCATTGACTTTATGAACAAACAAGATATAGCTGTTAGTGGGGAGGAATATAGGAGAACAGTTGAACGAATCGAAGCACTATGGA
Organism: Angophora floribunda; assembly: GCA_014182895.1. Classification (NCBI taxonomy): domain Eukaryota; kingdom Viridiplantae; phylum Streptophyta; class Magnoliopsida; order Myrtales; family Myrtaceae; genus Angophora; species Angophora floribunda. The sequence continues at coordinate 23,162,848 of CM024712.1, forward strand.
CACAGGAAGAAATATATTGGGGGATGCAATCAAGAATCAATTGGCTAAAATATGGTGATAGAAATACAAAGTTCTTTCATGCGACAACTATCCAAAGGAGGCATTGAAATAGAATATTCATGTTACAGCTAGTTGACAATATTTGAAGCTGAGACCCTCAAATAATTCAACAACATATCATGGAGTTTTATAAACAGTTGTACACATTCGGTTGGTTCTAGAAATTATCAGCCAGTATTAGAGGATTGCCCATCGGTTGTTTCCACAGAGATGAATGAGGCCCTAATGAAACATATCACAAGGGAAGAATTGCAGCAAGCTATTTTTCAAAAGGGAGCTACCAAGGCACTAGGGCCGGATGGTCTAAATGGGCTATTTTACCAAAACAATTGGTCATCATTCAAGAGGATATGTTTAGAATGGTGGAATCCTTCTTTAATCAAGGTATGTTTGACCCTAGTTTGAACAAGACACATATTACTCTCATTCCCAAAGTGGCGAACCTAGAAAGTATTACTGAATATAGGCCCAATAGTGTTTGTAACTCTAATTATAAAGTAATTACGAAGGTTATGACTAATCGACTAAAGCCTTGGCTCCTACAAATTATTTACTCAGAACAAAGTGCCTTTGTAGGAGGCCGGCATATACAAGACAACATTTTAATATTCAAGAAGTCCTCCATTATTTAAGGATTAGAAAAAGAAAGAGGAAATTCCAAGCTTTGTTGAAATTAGATATGCAAAAAGCGTATGATAGGGTTGAGTGGAATTTTCTCTAAGATTGTATTTTTTTTTTTTTGGTAAATGTAAGTAGTATATATGAGATTTTTAACCATGCAAATTTACAAAGTGGGTGAGACTCAGCACCAACTCAAACTCAACGGGACCACATGTCACTGGACTGGGAGGGGGCCAAGTTCACAGGGAAAATGAAAATACATCAGAAACAAGGGGACAACACACCCTCATATTCTAGCCAAAAATGCTCGGATCTATTCCCCAGCCACGATGCAATCTTCTATTTCTCGAGGAATCAGCAACCAAGTTGAAAGACAGGGCCTTATCCTTGACTACCTTGATAAGGTGTCGCTTCATAGAAGGTACGGAAAGGCTAGAAGACCGGAACATAATGTCGTTTATGGTTTTCCAAATAATGTAGCAAAGAGCACCAAATGAGAACTTGGCGATATCAAAGTAGAAGCCATTTCCGAAGAGATTGTTGATAACCCTCTAAATGTTTTCCTGCCAAGAACAATTGGTCCAAGGAAGATTGCACTTCGCAGCCCAAAAAGTAGCAAGGGAGTTGGAAATGTGACAATAAAAAAATAGGTGATCAATGGAATCAGGCCTTAGGTTACAAAGACCACAGTTAACCAAAGAAAGTTTACCATAGGACATGAGAAAAACCTGGGTTGGGAGACGGTTCTACATAATAATCCAGAGGAGGAATCTGAGATTGTATGTTGAAGATGAGATTTTGTGAGAAATGGTTGCAACTAGTAAGGTTATGTGTGTCCTCCATCATTTTTAGTATTGGAGTAAACGGGGAATCAAGCGAAGAGTTTTATCCTACAAGAGGAATTAGATAGGGAGACCCACTATTTCCCTATCTTTTCATAATAGTGGCTAATGTTTTATGCTCCCTTATGCACAAAGCTGTGAATGATGGTAGTATAAAAGGAATCGGGCTAAATCCTCATTGCCCTGTTTTGTCACATCTATTATTCACGGATGATGCCATTTTTTTCTTGGATGGTACAATTAGAGAAGCCCAAAACCTTGCGAATACTCTTAACTGCTACTGCTTTGCTTATGGTCAGTCTATTAATTTAAACAAATCAGGAGTATATTTTGGGAATACATGTTCTTAGGAGCTAAAAAGGAACATTGCCACATGATTAAGAGTTCCTATAGTGGAGAAAACGGGAAAGTACTTGGGAATTCCTTCGGATTGGAGTCAAACAAAAAAACAAACGTTTGCCTAGTTGCTAGCTAGGGTGGACAAAAAGCTAGAGGGTTGGAAAGAGCAGCTAATATTGAAGGCAAGCAAGGAGGTGCTACTTAAAATGGTTGTTCATGCCCTACCACAATACGCAATGGCCATCTTCAAAATTCCTATTTCAGGTATGCAAACCAATAGAAAATAGAATTTCATCATTCTAGTGGAAAAAATGTGAGGAACAAATGCATTCATTGGAAGAACTAGAATCTTTTGAAGACTAGAATAGATAAAGGGGGCCTAGGTTTTGAAGACCTAGTTGATCTTAATCGGGCTATGCTAGGGAAACAAGCTTGGAGGTTGAGTCAAGCTCTAGAGGCTTTATGGAGTAGAATTTTTAGAGGCCTCATTTCTCGAATGGAGACTTCTAGAAAGCTAACAAAGGCACTAGACCATCCTGGGGTTGGCAAAGTATACTAATAGAAAGAGAAGCAATAGAATCATAATTAAGATGGGAGGTTAGGGATGGTAGGTGTATAAATTTAAGAGAAGACAGACGGTTGAACTTTGGCAAAATAGGAGGACCAACAAATTTGAATGACCCTAAGCTAGTGGCCAATTTAATTACTCTAGGCTCACGTGAATGGAATGTTCAACTGTTGAATGAGAAATTTGACAACCACATTGTCCAAGAGATCTTGGTAACACCCCCTAAGTTTGCATTCGAAGCGAGACAAACTAGCGTGGACAGCAAGTAGATCAAGAACTTTTAACGTGAAGAGTGGCTATAATAAATTGCACAACTTCGACAAGTCATTTCACATCCCTAATAGATTATGGACTGAAATTTGGAACCTACAAACTCATCCCAAAGTCAAGTTTTTTATGTGGAATACGTGCAATGAAGGGCTTGCTACAAAAATCAATCTCCATAGAAGACAAATTATACCTGAACCAACATGCTCTGTTTGTGGCCAATTTCCAGAGTCAACGGAGCACTTATTCCTGTTATGTGGCTGGACAAATGACCTTTGGTCAGACTCGAGAGTAGCAATTAACACTTCCCCTACATCTATTTCGAGGATGGATAAGTGGCTTTATGAGTACCTAAGCTCAGGCATTTTGCAAAGGGAGAAGGCTGTCTTTGCCAATGTTTTGTGGCTGATCTGGAAGGCCTGAAATTTACTGACTTTTCAAGGCAAAAAGTCGGACCCAAGCTCTATCATCAATGAAGCCAGCTTACTGCACTAGTTGTTTGAAAAATGGAATCCCACAAAGAAAAAGACAGATCCTGAGCTTATTGCAAAGCAAACCTAGTCTCCTCTAGCTCAGGGCGTACTAAAGTTGACCGTTGATGCTTCCTAGAAGGACTTAGACATGGAGGGATCTATTACGGGAATTTGCCGAGGGAGCGATGGAGTGTTCATCGACGGATTTGCGAAAAAAATTCATGCGCAAACGGCCTCTGCAATGGAAACCCTAGTTGTGAGAGAAGCTTTGCTTTGGATGAAGCAATTTCATAGCTCAGGGGTGAAGCAAGTACAAGACTCCCGAACTAATCTACAAGTGCATCTGGTGACTGATAGCTTATCAGTCGTGGAGGGAATTATGGGCCGGGAGGATGCTCCATCAGCTTGTCGATCAACAGTGATGGATTGCCACGAATTAATGGCCTAATTGGAAAACATAACCCTCACGTTCGAACCGAGAGAAACTAATCAGGCCGCGGATTGGATAGCCAAGGCCCAAAGCTCTAGGTCTCCCAATTAACTAGGTCTCCACGCCCCCACAATCTCTTTTACTTATTTTATGTTTAGACTATGGGAATGATTGTTATCATTCGATTTCATAACAAGAAATGAAGTATTTTCTGACAAAAAAGAAGAAGTCATGTTAACAATCAAAGCAGCCTAGAACAAGTACATGCAAGGGATGAGAGACCCTGCCCAATAGTATGTCATGTTTATGCACAAATCATACAATCAGATGAAATACAATTAGTAGTACCGAATAATATGCTCTAATCATCCACTCGCCAAATGAAATATTTTTCGGTTTTCATAAAAGGAAGTGTTATCCTTAAGTTGTTATCTATAGGAGGAAAACATGGCCCCAATCCTCTTCTGGTTAAAATTGACATTAGTTTTTTAATAATCAAAATTAGCTTAATCAAATCAATTATAATGTCATCGTGTTGTTTTGGCAAAAGGTGGAAAGTATAGTTTCTTCCACAAATGTCATCAAGAAACAAACGCGTTGCCTTCTCTTGGGAAGGTTGATAGTTATTTTAACCGCATTAAAGGGTATGCCTAATAAAATCAAACATGTAGTCAATAAAATAAGGACAAAAGGAAATCGGATCACAGAGCAAGTCTCCAATTCAATCGGTTTCTTTTCGTTTGCCCAAAGGAGCGAAGTTATCTCGTCCCCCCCTACGTGCTCACCAAGCCATAAACGTGGAGCCGCAGGTCAGAACACGTCGACATCCACGTCTCGGTCGATCTCCCAAATCAGGGCCACCGACCTCCATTGATTCATTCACGCGCGAACTTGCTCCCCAAGACAAACACTCGAGACTTGACGGCATTTGCCGTGGTTCACACCGATTGCTTTAGTACTTGTTAGCTAGGCTATGAAATTTGTCAGAGAAGAGGCGTGTGAAGAGATCGCCGTACTTGATAGGCTGCTGCAGTTGAACCACCGTCTCGTTAACCTCTATAAATAAAGGCCTCTGTCCCTCTCGTCTCTCATCATCCAGGAAGCTATTCTTCTGTCAAGACTGAAACAGAGTCGAGGGATATACGAAACAGAGGATGAAGATGAGAATAGGTCACGAGGGAATGCATCATCACGGTCGACATCGTGACCATGAGATGGGTAACGGAGGCGGACACAGGCATCATGGCGGGCATGGTCCCCACGTGGGAGGACCTCTCTTTGGGCATGGTCTTGGAGGACATGGGTGTCATGGACATGGACATGGGCATCGTGTGAGGGTTCTTTCAGTCCATGGGCATGGACTTTTCAAACATCTTCATCATGGTCATTGCAAGGGTCACGGTCATGGTCACGGAGGGGCCATGGGCTTGGCCGGTGGGGGAAGGGTCATACCCATATGAAGCAATCGGAATTGGAACAGAAACAAGAACAGCAACAGGAACAGGAAGTTGTGGCTGCAACCACAACTTCAATAACCAAGCAACTCGGTACTCTCGAACACGGGCATCATGTGAGAGTTCTTTTAGTCCCTGGGCATGGACTTTTCAAACAAGGTCATCATGGTCATTGCAAAGGTCACAATCATGGTCACAAAGGGAGGGGGTGCCATGCGCATGGCCAGTTTGAGATGTGTCATAACTCTATGGAGCAATCGGAACCGAAACCGGAACAAGAACAGGAGGAGGAACATGAACACGAAGTCATGGCTGCGACACCAACTTCAATAACCGAGCAACTCGGCACTCTCAGACAGGGGCATCATGTGAGGGTTCTTTTTGTCCATGGGCATGGGCTTTTCAAACATGGCCATCATGGTCACTGCAAAGGTCACGGTCATGGTGACAAAGGGAAGGAGGTCCCATGCACATCGACGGTTTGGGAGGCGTCATACTTGTATGGAGCAACTGGAACCAGAAGAGGAACGGGAGCAGCAACACGAACAGGAAGTCGTGGCTGCGACACCAACTCCAATAACCGAGCAACTCAATACTCTTGCTCTGACTGCTGACTAGAGAGGACATTTGAAGTTGGGCCTTGGACAATAATGACATCATGTCAACAATAAATGTGTCTTGGGGATTTCGTGTTTTGGCTCCTGCTAGTAACTGGTGCTAGTTTTATCTTTTTGAGTAGTTTCGCTGGATGATCATATTCAGCTGTTTGAAGTGTTGTGGAGGTTGATGGAAATTTCTCTATACTGTTTGTGTACCAATATTATGCAATGGTACACTGAAGATTAGAATGATGATATCGGTTGTTTGAGGCTTCGGATCAAATGATTTCATGTATTTTATGAGGAAAATTGGAAGGTTCTGAACTAGAACTAATATGTTACTGAGCTCTTAGAGAGCACCATTGGCATGCATGAACAAATTGACCAGAATTAATTGAGAGATGAGGGCTTAAACAGCAAACATTGCGGACAATGGCATATGCTTTCCATCTTTGTCATTCAAGTAACTCCAGCAAATGATTTGGGAATTCCGGCAACCCAAGTTGGCAATCAAGAAATCAAACATATTCTACTAGTTAAGCCCAAAAATTTATTATTATGAAATATTTTGCTAGTGTACCAATTTGATCAGCCCATAAGAGAAAGGAACAGAATTTACAGATGAAGTATCAGCTAAATTGTTCATGGTAATTACACGGTAAAGTGTGGCTTGACCTTTGGTCCTCTCTCGAGCGAGTTGGAGGCAAAGACCAGCAATATTCTTCATTTACCGGTTTTCACAGAAAAGAATGCCTCACCAATGAATGGCAGATTTTAATTTGATCAGATTAATTAGATGCCTGTACTCATGCGGCCATACATCCGTGGATCACCTATTCACTTGAAGGTTCTGAACAAGAGATGATAAGCTACTGAGGTCATTGAGAGCACATTGGCATGCATGAACAAATTGACCATAATTAATTCAGAGATAAGGGCTTTAACAGCAAGCACCGCCAACAAAGGCATATGCTTTCCATCTTTGTCATTCAAGTAACTTCGGCAAATGATTTGGGAACTCTGGTAACCCAAGTTAGCGATCAAGAAATCAAACATCTTCTATTAGTTGAGCCCAGAAACTTTATTATTTTGAAATCTTTGCTAATGTACCAATTTGGTCAGTCCATAAGAAGAAGGAACAAGATTTACAGATGAAGTATCAGCTAAATTGTTCATAGTAATTTCACAGTAAAGTGCTCTCCTGATCGGGTTGGAGGCAAAGACCGGCAAAGTTCATCATTTTCCGGATTTCAAAGAAAAGAAGGCCTCACCAATGAATGATAGATTTTAATTCGATCGGATCAGATAGCCCTTAAAGCAACCAATCAAACTTAAGTAGACCAACTGACGAAGAGCTTATTAGAAAGCTTACTCATCAAGGGGCACGAAGGGGTTATTCATTTCACATTTTGTGTTGGTTCTCGATAGAGATTAAAGGTCTTTAGCAATTAATATCACAAAAAAACAGAAAACATTTTAACTACATAATCACCTCCCGAAATCGAACTTTCTTTGGTTATTTCCTCTTATTAGATCATCATAACCATTTCAAGAAGTGAAGAAGTACAGAGTATATGCAAACTAACTTCACTACTGGGTGATGAATTATTGCACCGCTTGAAATGGAAGCCCAAAGCCGTATGAAGGTAGTTTTTCTAAGGCAAGCCGTTTAAAGCAGCTCTTGTAAAAGCATTCTTCTTATGAAGCCATATAGCATTATGACTAACTATATGCTTAGGTTCTGTTTGTTTTATGAAAAATAACTTCCGATAAAACATTTTCCAGATTTTCTGACATTCGTTTCACGGAAAATAAATTCATTAGGGAAAACATTTTCCACACTCACTCTCTCTTTATCTCACACTCCCTATTAGTCCTCAATTCTTTCTTTTTATTTTTTCAATTCAACTTTTTTTCATAAATCCGATTTTTTTATTTTTTTATAAAATTTATTTTTATTATTTTTCATTTTTTTTTCTGACTTTCTTTTTGCTGTTTTTCTTTTTTGATTGGTTGCCGGCCACGGCAACAGCCGACGACCAGCAATAGGCGAGCTGAAAACTTGCCAATCTAGCATCGTTAGACGGTGATGAGGCTCGGGCCGTGCTAGATCAACGACGTTTAGGCGTCGCCAAACGGCAGCAAGGCTCGAGCCTCATTAGATCGGCAATGCCCGAGCGTCGCCAAAGGTGACAAGCTCTAGGCATGTTCGGCCGCCGACCGGCCAAAGAAGGAGAGAACAACAAAATAATAATAATAATAATAATTTAATAATCAATTTTAAAAAATAATAAATAACGATTTAAAAAAATAAAATAATAAAAAATTTATTGAAAATAGTTTATAAAGGAAAATATTTTCCAAAGCAAACAGCGAAAAATATTTTCTACTTCAAAATCAAGTTTCACCCAAACACCGGAAAATAATTACTTTTTCTTGGAAAATAGTTTCCTGAAAAATATTTTTCTAAAAATCAATATTTTTCGTGAAATGAACGGAACCTAGAAGAAAAAAAAATAGGGTTAGGGATGGTTAAGGAAGCAAAAATAAGGCCAAGGCCCGTGCGCAGCAAAAAGCAAATTGATCATGTGTCGAGGACCACCCAAGTTTAATTAAATGCCTTTGTTGATGCGGCCATACCTTTGCAAATCACCTATTCATATGTGTCCTTGCATTCAATCACATATGGCATGCCGTGCCTTTAAATGGAAATATTTAATTAATTGAAATGGGAAGAGACACCATATCAATGTATCAGGCCAAGTTGGTTGAGATTTCCATAAATCACGTATTTGAATGACTGGATTGGAAACGAAAGTTCTCCACTTTCAAATTGTATGAACTAGATCAATCAATTTTAATCCTGAAAAAAGCAAGGTCTTACACATCGCGAGCACATTAACAACTGCCAAAGTACCCTAGAACAAATTCATCCACGAATGGATCCTAGAAAGCTTGAGAGACCCTGCCTGACGGTATGGCATGAATCTTACAATCCTATCAAATAAAATTAGTAGTACAATGGGATATCTTCTAGTCATCCGTTCGTCAAACGAATTTTTTCGGTTTTCATAAAAGATGTGTTTATTTTTAAGTTTATATTATAGGAGGAAAACATGGCCCAAATCCTCTTCTGATTAAAATTGTCATTAGTTTTTTAATAATCAAAATTAGCTATATCAAATAAATTATAATGTCATTGTGTTGTTTTGGCAAAAACTTAAAAGTATAATTTCTTTCTCAAATGTCATCAAGAAAGAAATGTGTTGCCTTCTCTTGGGTAGGCTGATAGTTATTTTAACCGCATTGAGGGGTATGCCTAATAAAATCAAACATGTAGTTAATAAAAGGGAAAAGGTCACAAAAATCCCAACTTTACCAATTGTGATACATTTACTCTAAACTTTTTTTGTGACATCAAAAGCCACAAAATTGTACCCACTAACACATTTACCACAAACTTTTTTCTGTCCCATCAAAAACATCAAACTTATAATTATGTAACATCAAAAATTAGAAACTTTTTTTGTGACACAAAAAATCATGAACTTATTTTTGTATGAAACATTTATCCCAAAAATTTGCTATTATAGAAAAAAATATAGTTTCTGGTTTCACAAAAAGAGTTTGGTATTTTTTGTGTTAGAAAAAAAGTTTGGAATAAGAGTGCGAATGGTAATTATTATGTTCCTAGGAATAATTTTTTTCTCAAAAATGATTTTTTTATTCTATTTCTATAAATAATTTCTAAATATTTGAAGGTGTATGGTAACTATCCAAAATTTCTATTTCGGGATAGAAATGCAATTAGTAAGAACTTTAACTTCTTTTTTGACATATTCTTTTTTTTTTTTTTTTCCTTTCTTTTTTCATTTTCTCCTTCAAGCTTCAATTAATTGTTGGCCTTGAAGTGGGCAACGACCTTCAAGAGGGTCACCGGCCCTTGCAAGGTCACCCAACCACCGGTGAGCTCAACCTTATCGAGTCACTGTGAGCTCAGCTTCACCTAGCTAATCTCGCGGTGGCCTAGCGTGGTCGAGCCTCGCCCACATCTGGATGAGTTCGACCTCACCACATTTGGGCAAGCTTGAGCTCACCCAGCCAAGGCAAGGCTGAGCCCCACCCAACCACTAGTAAGGCTTGGAAGACGAGACTCAACCTTGCCGAGAGTTAGCGGCCCTTCAACAAGGTTGTTGGCCCTCGTCTAGCCGGTCACCGGCCATCTCAAAGCCACATCCGACTGAACATTGAAGAAGAAGAAAAGGAAAATGGAGGAAAAATGGGAATTGCTTCTTGGAATTGTTCTCAGGAATAAGAAAAAAAAATAATTCTGTTCCAGATCTATTCCCGAGAACAAAAAAATTATTAAACGAATTTCTCTTTCAAATCTAGGAAAATGGAAATCAATTGCAAAATTAACAAACATACCCTAAATATAACTCTCTTAAAATAAAATAAAAACAGTTTTTGATAAATGTGACAAACATGATTTAGGAAACAAGACGAAATCCGATTCACAGAGCAAGTCTCCATTTCAATCGGTTTCTTTTCTGTTGCCCAAAGCAGCAAAGTTATCTCCTCACTCCCCTACGTGCACACCAAGCTAGAAACGTTAAGCCCCAGATCAGAACACGTCGACATCCCCATCTCTGGTCAATGTCATAAAGCAGGGCCACCGACCTGCATTGATTCGTTCACGCGCGAACTTGATCCCCAAGACAAATACTCGAGACTCGTTGGCATTTGCCGTGATTCACACGGATTGCTTAAGTACTTAATAGCTAAGCTATGAAATTTGGCAGAGAAGAGGCGTGTGAAAAGATCGCCATACTTGATAGACTGCTGCAGTTGAACCACCGCCTCATGAACCTCTATAAATAAAGGCCTCTCTCCTTCTCATCTCTCATCATCCAGATAGCTATTCTTGTGTCAAGACTGAAACAGAGTCGGGGGTATAGACGAAACAGAGGATGAAAATGAGAATGGGCCACGAGGGAGGGCATCATCAGGGTCGACATCGTCATCATGGGATGGGTAACGAAGGCGGAGACGTAGGAGGACTTCTCTCTGGACATGGTCTCAGAGGACATGGGGGTCATGGACATGGACATGGGCATCATGTGAGGGTTCTTTTAGTCCAAGGGCATGGACTTTCCAAACATGGCCATCACGGTCATTGCAAAGGTCACGACCATGGTCACAAAGGGAGGAAGGGCCATGCGCATGGCCGGTGTGGGAGGCATCATACCAATATGGAGCAACCAGAACTGAAGCAAGAAAAGGAGCAGCAACAGGAACAAGAAGTCGTGGCTGCAACGCCAACTCTGATAACCGAGCAACTCAATACTCTCGGACATGGTCGTCATGTGAGAGTTCTAGTCCATGGGCATGGGCTTTTCAAACATGGTCATCATGGTCATTGCAAAGGTCACAGTAATGGTCACAAAGGGAGGAGGTGCCATGCGCATGGCCGGTTCGGGAGGCGTCATAACTATATCGAGCAATCAAAACCGGAGCAGGAGCAGGAGCAGCAACAGGAACAAGAAGTCGTGGCTGCGACCCCAACTCCGATAACCGGGCAACTTGGTACTCTCGGACATGGGCATCATGTGAGGGTTGTTTTAGTCCATGGGCATGGACTTTTCAAACATGGTCATCATGGTCATTGCAAAGGTCCCGGTCATGGTCACAAAGGGAGGAGGGGCCATGCGCATGGTCGGTTCGAGAGGCGTCATACCCACACAGAGCAATCGGAATCGGAACACGAACAGGAGCAGCAACAAGAACAGGAAGTCGCGGCTGCGACGCCAACTCCAATAACAGAGCAACTTGGTACTCTTGCTCTGACTGTCGACTAGAGAGGACGCTTGGAGTTGGGTCTTGGATAGTAATGACGCCACGTCAGCAATAAATGTGTCTTGGGGATTTCGTGTTTGGGCTCCTGCCAGTAACCAATACAAATTTTATCTTTTTGAGTGTTTCGCTAGATGATCAGATTCAGCTATTTGAAGTATTGTGGAGGTTGATGGAGATTTCTCCGTACTGTTCGTGTACCAATATTATGCAATGGTACACTGAAAATTAGTGTGATGGTATCAGTTGTTTGAGACTTTGGATCAAATGATTACATAAATTTTATGTAGAAGATGTGAAAGGTTCTGAACTAGAACTATGTTCTGAGCTCTTCGAGAGCATCATTGGCATGCCTGAACAAATTGACCGGAATTAATTGAGAGAGAGGGGCTTTAACAGCAAACATCGCGGACAATGGCATATGCTCTCCATCTTTGTCATTCAAGTAATTCCGGCAACCCAAATTGGCGATCAAGAAATCAAACATCTTCTCCCAGTTAAGCCTAGAGACTTAATATTATGAAATATGTTGCTAATGAACCAATTTGATCAGTCCGTAATAAAAAAAGGAACAAGAATCGTAGATGGAAATTTATTTTTTTTAAAGTAGGGCGATAGCTATAATAATATAGACTTTTTTCATCTCAGGCGAAATACGATTGCGGGGGCCTAATTCAAAATCCCTCAGGCTAAGTAAGAAAGTTTGACCAGCCATACTCGCCACCCAAAGTCGGACTTTCTCTTATTATCTCCTTTGATTATTTTCTCCTTTCAAGAAGTGATTTGATTTGATTTTCACCGCTGCCAACCATTTCAAGAAGTGGAGATTTGATGAGGCCTCACCCTCACCTGGGGTTGATGAGGCATCACCCAAGGCTGGTAAGGGCCAGCGTCGCCCAAAACTAGGAGAGTTGCACTGGCCCGGTGAGGGCGAGTGAGGGTCACCGCCCCTCGCTTGGGGCCAACATTACCCAAATTTGGGCACCCTCAACTCATATCTTGGTTAACCTTGCCAGCCCTTCCAATGTTGGGCGGTGGTGGCATTAACAAGTCTTAGCATTTGATTGTATTTTTTGAAAGTTTTAAAACTCAATTGTACTTTTGTGATAAGTTTTAAGATTTCTAGTGTACTTATCTTTAAAATGAGCTACCAATTCCATCAAAATGCACAATCTTGTATTTAGTTGTCCTTCCCTTTTCTGCCCTACATCAAGCAGGCAAGGTTATTATGGCCTTTTGCATTTCATAAAAGTCAATTTACAGTTGGATACTAAGCGATTGTCAAGTAATATGCTTATGGGCAAGATGCCCTGACATAGTTAAGAAACTTAGTACCAAGGCTCCCTCAAAAGCCTAGAACAAAAGCCAAACCATTGAAATTGACCAACAACCATTTTTTCTTTTTGCACAACCGAAGTTTATACACAAATCTTACAATCCTATGAGATAAAATTAGTAGTACAATAGCATTGGAAGGAGATGGGGTTGTGAAGTCTACTCCAATGAAATCACAAGGTGTTAATGCATTGAATAAACAGACATCTAGCTCAACAATCATTTTAACTTCATTGAAGGGTATGCTTAATAAAATCAAACAAATGGTTAATAAAATAAGCACAAAACGAAATCAGATCCACAAGAGCAACGAAATCAGATCCACAAGAGCAAGTCTCACCCCTTTTTTTTTGGTCGGTAGTTTCCACCCCTTCAATCGCTGTTCTTTTTGCGGCCCAAAGGAGCACCACTTATCTGCCAGGACCGTCCAGCCGCAAATGAGAACGACATCCCCCCTCCCCATCTCTGGTCCCATATCTGAACGCAGAGAGAGCGACCGCCATTATTTCATTCCCGCGTGAACTTGCTCCCAAGGCAGGACATGACCACATTTTCTGTCGTTCGTAGTTGAAAAGGATTCAGCCACAGCGTTCACACGGATTGCTCAAGTACTTAATAGCTAAGCTATGAAATTTGGCAGAAAAGAGGCGTGTGAAAAGTTTTGCCAAAATCATAGAGGTGCTACAGTCAAACCACCGCCTCTAGACCCCTATATAAGTAAGGCCCTCTCTTCCTGTCATCTCTCATCATCCAGAGAACTATTCCTCTGTCAAGACTTGAAAATAATTTGCCTCTCTTTATTTCACAAAATGTGATACTTTTGCAAATTATTTTTCAGGAAAATAACAATATTTTTCGCTTTTTAAATGAAATTTGAAAATAAATTGGAAAATATTTTCTATTGTTTGTTGTGGATAATTTTATTTGATTTTTCTAAATAAATATATATTATTTAGAGGCTAGTAATTTACAAAAGTAGTTGAAGAATCGAATACAAGCAACAAAGTCCTAGGGCTGGCCTTGGTGGACCCCAACTTGAGCGCATGGGATTAGGGCATGGGCACTTGGCTCTTGGACCTAGCCTTTATGGACTGAGGCACGAGCACTAAGGTATCAGGCCTAGCCTTGGTGGGCCCCGAGGATGGGCACCAGGTCTTGGGCTCACTCTTGATGGACCTATGCATGGGCACTGGGGTCCTCAGCCTTGGACCCCAGCAGAAGATACTGGATAATTATCTTCTCTTTTCTCCAGCCAAACAGCTGGAGCTGTTGTTCCTCAAACAAGCACGTTACTTTGAATCACGCGGATGCTTGATGGCTAAGCAGAGAAAAATGAGCACCCAGAGGCAAGGAACGTGCCCATCTGTAGAATCCGTGTGTAGGATTTGGCGGCCGAGTGAAATTTGGGGCCTTTGCTTCGTCGAGGTCCGCCCTCTCACCTCGGCCATTCCTATAAATACCTCCAGTCCCATCTTCATTTCGCATCATGCAATCAGTCTTCCAGTCGAATACTTCAAATTTCCGGAACTTGAAATATCGAAAGCGCGTCTAAATCCAAGGCAGAAAAATGTCTCACCAAGGACATCATCAGCAGCAGCATCACCACCTGTACCACGGCGAAGGACATCATGGCTTTGGAGCACATATCGGTCACGGCCATGGCCATCATGGGGGAGGTTATCATGGCGGGTATGGTCTGGGAGGAGGACATCATGGGCATGGGGGACATGGTCATCAAGGGGTCATGCATGGGCATGGGCTTGGGCACGCCATACGTGGGCTTGTAGGGAAATTGCAGCATCATCAACATCCCTATCCTCATGGGCATGGTCTTTTTGGACACATGAACGGAGGTCATGCTGCTCCTGTTCATGGATGGGGACATCATCCACATGGCTTTGGAGGAGGACACCACCATCATCACCATGGTTGATGTCGCCGACTTGGTGAATTAGTGTTTTATAACATGTCGATACGGTGCTACTTTGTTAGGCCGATCGTCTCTAGGATCGAATCTCGAGGCTTTTATTATCGATTTGTTCGATTTGTTTTTCTTCTATCTTGATAATATTAGTGTCGCTTGTACTGGATTTGTCCATTGTTTATTCTTTTATTCTATTGAAAAAAAATTAACAGAAATTTAAACATGGTGAGGTGCTCAAATGAGAATTGCTTATTTAATTCACACTACAAGTAATTTTTGTATCTGCCTAGCCAGAAAAAAAGGGGCCAAGTCCTAATAAAGCTCATGTACTTAAACAGTTGGACTATTAGACCCAAAAAAAAAAAAAATTCGACTCAAATAATCAAATATTTTAATAGGTAAAAAAATGACACGGTTATTTCCACAGAAAAAAATGCTTAGGGCGCAGCTTTTCCACAAAAGAGACCAAAGTACGTCATAAAGACGTCCATTGTTTCTACTCATCCTCCTGCTGAGGAAAAATACGGCTATGATGGTCACCACTATTGATTTCAAAAGCATTTTTGACACGCAAGAAGAGTTGTTAACTCTTAACGCTCTCGCTTGCACGGATACCGATACGATGACGAAGGCTTTAGGCATACAAATTTGATAAGCGTGAAAGAAATGATTTTTGAAACCTATTGCTCGTATGAAAGGAGAACCCCATGGGATAGGAATCAAATTCAAGATTTCCGAATCTGATATCAATTTCAAATTGAATGCGCAACCATTAACTTCAAAAGTTTAATATATTAGGATGTTGCACAAAATATATTTTATATTATTAATATCACGAAAAACTCAAAACTCGTATACCATGACAAATCTTTCTCAAAATAACCACTAAAAATTCTAAACTAGTATACCCATGATAAATTTACTCTTCATTAATTTTTGTTAAATTTTACTGTTAAATTGCTAAGTTGGATGATATGTGCTATATTAGTTTGGGGTTTTACCTAGTTATCTTAGATGTACCAATTTGTAATTTTTCGAGGTGTTAATTCAATCTAATGAAAATTAACGAATGGTAAATTTGTTACAAATATATCAGTTTGGGGGTTTTGATGGTAAAAATATTAATTTTGAGTAAATTTATCACATGTGACTCAAGGCGTCAACGAGGGCGACCCTCGCCCAACGTCAACGAGGACAACCCTTGCCTAAGTCTAGATTCCCTCTACGATGGCTGGCGAAGGGAAGAGAGAAGAAGGAAAAAGAAATAAAAAGAAAATAAAGGAAAGAAAAAGGAAAAATTAAAATAAAAGATAAAAATGTCCTTCGGCCAAATAATTTGGAGTAAATGTATCACACAAATACAAATTTGGGTTTTTTGGTGCCGCAAAAAACGTTTGGGATAAATATGTCACAATTAGCAAAGTTTGGGATATTTTATGTTACAAAAAAATTTGAAGTAAATGTGTTACAAGGGTATAAGTTTGGGGTTTCTTATATCACAAAAAAGTTTAGGGTAAATTTGTTATACTATGCAAAGTTTGGGAATTTTTGTGAGATTTTCCACTTTTTTTATCAATCATGATGGTAGGGTACAAATTGGACAATAGTGTCAATTTGTAGTTTTTATTAGGAGTAAGTATAGTCTAAGAGGGCAGTTTCCACCCTAGAACCAGAAATCGTCCATTAAAGACCGATCTTGAAAAATTGGAACAAAAAACAACCTGTTGGTTCCACTTAGGAACCAGATTGCCGGGAACCAGATTGCCGGTCTGGTTTTGATTCCAAGGTGGGTCCTTGACAGGTCCTACTAAGCTTCACACGCTCGGTGCAACGTTTTTTGGCAAACCAAAGTAAAGCAAAAAATAAAGAACTTCTCTATTCTTGATTGCAAGACCAGTAAAAAGATTAGATTCATATTGAAAGTTGAGAATTGAGGCCCTGAGTTGATGGGCATTGAGCTTAGGAGTTGAGGCCATAAGGGAAAGATAGAAAGACAACTCAAATGAAGTAAGAGTGAGACGACACAAGTACTCAATCAATGTTGAGCTTTAAATTAGGGATTTTAGGATTTTCATTTTTCTTAATTTTTTGGTAGGGAATTTTCTTAAAAGTTGAATAAATATATATTACTAGTTCATTTGGGTGGGCGATTCCATACCTGGAATCAAGAACTGGACCGATACCCACCAGTAATCAAGAACTAGACTAGTTCTTTTGGGAACCACTAGTTCCGGTCCAATCCGATTTAGTTCCAGGCGATTTTCGATTTCTTTGCACACCCCAATTTCTATACACTACATAAAAGTTGTTGGAAAATGCATCTAAAATGGTACCAATTTGGACATTTATGTGTACTTATGCTTTATATTTTTAATTGAAAATTTATCCAAACATGAATCTCATCTTAATTTAGCAAGAATTCTTGAAAAAGTTTATTTGATTAAGGCTTCATCTATTTTGCTAAAAAAAATTTCCTCATTATTGGAAGTTGATTTGCTTAAGAAAATAAGTCAACGGAAATTATTTTACTAATGAATGAAAAACCTATGTTTAAATTCCGGAAAATGATTTTCTATTTAAAATTGAAGATTATTTGTCAAAATATTACTATATTTTAACACTTTAACCCAAAACACTATTTCGGCCCAAAAAAATTTAAAAAAAAAATAAGACACCATGCTTGGGTATAGAAACCTTTGTGCTAGTTTCTGAGTCCCCAATGTTTAAAACCAAGTCTTAAGCACCTAGGCACAGGTCCATTAAGGCCAAATTTGAGACCCCAATGCCCATGCTCGGGACCCTAGTGCTAGTGTAGATCCCCAACGCTCTTGCCTAGGTCCATCGAGGTCAAACTCGGGACCCTCGTGCCCCTACTGAGGTTCTTGGTGCTTGTGTCCATGTCCATTGAGGTTGGGCCTAAAGCCTTGTCACCCGAGCTCGGGTCCACAAAAGCTGAGCATGAGATCCTAGTATCCGAGCTCAAATCTCTAATATGTGAGATCCAAACCACAAAAGTTGTACTCGAGTCCTCGATGCTCGAGTTGGGTTTAGGTCCCTAGTGCCTAGCTAGGGTTTATTAAGGCCAAGGCCAAGGACAAGGATCCTAGTGCTTGTGCCTAGGTCCACCAAGGGTGAGCCCAAGACCCCAGTGCCCATGCTCGGGGTCCATTAAGGTCGGGCTTGGTACCTTAGCCCTTGTGCCACTATACATAAAGGCTAGGTCCAGGAGCCAAGAGGCCATGCCCTGATCCCATGTGCGTAAGTTGGGGTCTATCAAGGTTGGCCCTAGGACTTTGGTGCCCACATTCGATTTTGCGGCTGCTCATGTGTAAGTTATCAGGCGTCTAAATAGTGTATACTTATTAAGAAAAATTGAATAAATCCATACCAAATAATGAAAAATATTTTCTAGTTTATTTTCAAGTTTGAGTCAAATATTGAAAAATATTGTTTCCAAAAAATGATTTCATGGAAAACAGTTTACAGAAGATGTAACTTTTGGTGAAACAAACGAAAACTAATTATTTTGAGGACTTGTCTGCTCCATCATCTACGACACCAGCAGAAGAAACTGGATGATTCGCTTCTCCTTTCTCCACGCGCACAGCTGGAAGCACGTTACAATTGAATCTTGTGGTCCTTGAAACATTTCACCAGATTCACGCGGATGCTTCATGGCTAAGCAGATAAAAAATGAGCACCCAGAGGTAAGGAACGTGTCCATCTGTAGAATCCGTGTGTAGGATTTGACGACCGAGTGAAATTTGGGGCCTTTGCTTCGTCGAGGTCCGCCCTCTCACCACGGCCATTTCTATAAATACCTCCAATCCCATCTTCATTTCGCATCATCCAGTCAGTCTTCCAATCGAATACTTCAAATTTCCATAACTTGAAAGATTCAAAGCGCGCGTCCAAATCCGGAGCAGAAAAATGTCTTACTAAGGGCATCAGCAGCAGCAGCAGCAGCAGCATCACCTGTACCACGGCGAGGGACATCATGGCCATGGAGTACATGTCGGTCACATCCATGGCCATCATGGGGGAGGACATCACGGGCATGGGCTTCTGGGACATGGCCATCATGGGGTCATGCATGGGCATGGGCTTGGGCAGGCCGTACATGGGCTTGTAGGGAAATTGCAGCATCATCAACATACCCATCCTCATGGGCATGGTCCTTTTGGACACATGAACGGAGGTCATGCTGTTCCAGTTCATGGATGGGGACATCATCCATGTTGAAAATATGTCTCGAGTTTGAGCCCAAAGCGAAAGTTTGATTTGTTTCCTAATCTTAGTAGGTATGGGTTTCCTAATCCTAGTAGGTGTGGGTTTCTTAATTTATTCCTACTCCAAGTAGGAGTGGCTTTCAAGAATTGGAAAGTCCTATATATAAATGGCTATGCGTGGAGAAGATTTAAGCCGTTGTTGATGCAAGAGGTCTTGAAGCGCCGATTCGTCATCGAGTGCTTGGGAGAAGATTTCTCCGTTGATCTCGTTCGAGCAATTACACCAAGAAGATTGAAGTGTTTGTAGCCGATTAAATTCTTGTGGTAAGAATTTGTGTACAATTCCTTTGTGAGATTGAGGGATTATTTCACTAGGAATTGTAGAGCTAAACACTGCGTGAGTTATTGGGTGTAATTGGGGCTTGGGAAACACTGAGAGTGTTTGAGTGACTCGAGTGTGTAATCTCGGTTGTATCGCTTGTTCTATAGTGGAATTCGTCGCTGCTTTCCCCGTGGACGTAGGTCTCTACAACCGAACCACGTAAATCTGGTGTCCGATTTATTTTCTTTATTCTGTCTATTTTATTGTTCGATCACTCGCCATTTCCGCAACAATTGGTATTAGAGCCAGGCTTGGCTGAGGTGAAGCGAATCGATGGCGACAGAAGAAGTAAAAGTGAGAATCGACAGATTTGATGGGAAGGATTTCGGTTTTACGGAAGATGCAGATTGAAGATTTTTTCTATCAGATGAAACCGCACGCGCCCCTATCGGGGGAGAAACCAAAGACGATGAAGAAAGCTGACTGGGATTTGCTGGATAGACGAGCTATGGGTGTTATTCGGTTGACGTTGGCTCGTAACGTCGCGTTTAACATCGTGAAGGAGACTACCACTGCGGGTTTGATGAAAGCCCTATCGGATATGTACGAGAAGCCCTCTGCAATCAATAAGGTCTATTTGATGCGGCGTTTGTTTAACTTGAAGATGAGCGAAGGTGCGTCAATTGCTGATCATATCAATGAATTCAATGTGATTGTTAGTCAATTGAGTTCGGTTGATATTGATTTTGAAGATGAGGTATGTGCTTTGATTCTGTTATCCTCATTGCCCGATAGTTGGAATACAAATGTTACTGCTGTTAGTAATTCCTCTAGGTTAACAAGCTTAACGTTTGATGGGGTTTGAGATTTAATTCTAAGTGAGGATATTCATAGAAGAGAATCTGGTGAACCCATATCTATTGCTTTAGTAGGTGAAAACAGAGGAAGAACTAGAACACGTGGTAGTATGAACATGAACAGACGTAGCCAATCAAGGACTGGTGGTGCTGTCTGTTGGAACTGTGGCAAGAGGGGGCATCTTCGAAGAAATTGCCTTAAGCTGAAGAATGAAAAGGGTAAGGAAATCTTAGTTGATACTGCAGATGATGTTGCAGGTATAGCTGTTGGTAATTCGAATAGTGCCGATTATGTCTTGTCTGTCACTGATTATTCATCGTTTGATGGATGGATTATGGATTCTGGTTGTTCTTTTCATGCTACACTAAATAGAAACTGGTTTACTATTTATCAGTGCACGGATAGTAGTAAAGTGTAGTTGGGGAACAACGCTGAATGCGATGTTGTAGGTGTTGGCTATAGTAAAATCAGAATGCATGATGGTATTGTGAGGACATTGGCTGGAGCGAGGCACGTTCCAAAATTGAAGAAGAACTTAATTTCCTTGAGTGCCATGGATTCAACTAGATGTTGGTATTTTTCAGAATGTGGAGTTCTGAAAGTTGTTCGAGGTGCTTTAGTGATAATGAAAGGAATCAAGCACAATGGCCTGTATGAGCTTCAAGGTGAGACAATGATAGATTTCGCTACGGAGACGTCGGATGCATCAGTTCGAGAGTCTGAATTGTGGCATATGCGTTTGGGGCACATTGACAAGAGAAGCCTGAAGGTTTTAAGTGAAAGAAAGCTGCTATGTGGTTATGTTGCTAACGAACTGAATGTATGCAGGTGCTGTGATTTAGATCAATAGCGGAAAGTGCAGTTCAGTGCGATAGTCAAAGAAACCACGGAAATTGCAAAGTTACTTCACTTGAATGTTCGCAGGTTGTCGCGGTTTCCTTCTAGGAAGAATGCCAGATATATGTTAACAGTTGTTGATGACTACTTGATGAAGACGTGAGTGTTTGTACTTAGGTACAAGTTTGATGCTATTGTCAAGATCATGCAGTTGAGAGCTTTGATCAAAAAGGAGACTGGTAAGACGATCAAGCAGGTGCAGACTGATGGTAGTATGGAGTTTTGCTCGAAGCTGTTAAATGAATTCTGCATGAAGGAAGGCATAGTGAAACACCGCACTATTGCCAATGAACCACAACATGTTGCGGAATTGTTGAGTAGAACATTACTAGAGATGGCCCATAAAATGATCTCTAGTGCTGGTATGGCTAGGAGATTCCTAGCGGATGCGCTTAGTACGGCTTGCTACCTGATGAATAGATCCCCATCGATTGCAATTAAACATCGGACTCCCGAAGAAGTGTGGTCGGTAACGTTGCTGATTATTCTATTCTTAGAATATTTGGTTGCCCGTGTTATGTTCGAGCGAGTGATGGTAAGCTCGATGGAAGGGCAAGAAAGTGCATATTCCTAGGCTATGCACAAGGTGAGCGGGGTTATCAGTTGTGGTGCCCGGAGTTAAATTCACATATTATCAGTAGAGAAGTTACATTTGACGAGTCTCCAGTACTTCTGGTTAGGAGTGGTGTTCAGCTTGAGGTGGAGTTGCAACCAGAAACTCCTGAGGTAGCGGGTACTAATGTGGTAATCAACACAGATGGTGCTTGTAGCGAGGTGGAGTTTGTAAAGCCAATAGTTGCTGTAACTGCTGATATTGACAAGGTACGTATTCGATCTCCCAACAGATATGGATGCAACAATGATTTTGCTTTATCTGTGGTTAAGGAGATTGTGTCGAGAAATCTTTGCGTAGCAGTTAAATGTGCATGTGGAGTTGGTGTTCTTATGAGGTCCTCGATTATGGTGAAGTTCAAGCAGGACTTAGGCTTGAAAGATATCTGTGGCGGTTGAGTCCATCGGGGCTATGGGAGAGAAGTGGCAGAGTTCGATTTTTTAAGCGATTGTCACTTGGCTCAAACGTCGAGCCAAGGTGGAGATTGTTGAAAATATGTCTCGAGTTTGAGCCCAAAGCGAAAGTTTGATTTGTTTCCTAATCCTAGTAGGTATGGGTTTCCTAATCCTAGTAGGTGTGGGTTTCTTAATTTATTCCTACTCCAAGTAGGAGTGGCTTTCAAGAATTGGAAAGTCCTATATATATATGGCTATGCGTGGAGAAGATTTAAGCCGTTGTTGATGCAAGAGGTCTTGAAGCGCCGATTCGTCATCGAGTGCTTGGGAGAAGATTTCTCCGTTGATCTCGTTCGAGCAATTACACCAAGAAGATTGAAGGGTTTGTAGCCGATTAAATTCTTGTGGTAAGAATTTGTGTATAATTCCTTTGTGAGATTGAGGGATTATTTCACTAGGAATTGTGGAGCTAAACACTGCGTGAGTTATTGGGTGTAATTGGGGCTTGGGAAACACTGAGCGTGTTTGAGTGACTCGAGTGTGTAATCTCCGTTGTATCGCTTGTTCTATAGTGGAATTCGTCGCTGCTCTCCCCGTGGACGTAGGTCTCTACGACCGAACCACGTAAATCTGGTGTCCGATTTATTTTCTTTATTCTGTCTATTTTATTGTTCGATCACTCGCCCTTTCCGCAACAATCCACATGGCCTTGGACGAGCACATCACCATCATCACCATTGTTGATATCGCTGACCTTTCCATTTAGTGTTTAAACTCGTCGATGTCCCACCGTTTTGTGGCTGATCGACTCGGATCGAATCTCGGGGCTTTTGTTCTTGTCTTGTTCGGGTTTTTTTTTTTCCCGTTGAGAATATTAGTGTTGCTTGTACTGCATTTGTTCATTCGTTACTCATATTCTCTTGTCAAAATAAATAGAAAAGAAAAAAGCAGATTCGCGCCTTCTAATTTCCCCGTAGGACTCAACTCTATGAAATTATGACAAAGCTCCTCTTTTGTACGGGCAAGGTTGAAACCCAAAAACGGGAGCACAGAGATTGAGAGGAATTGTTAAG
This sequence comes from Angophora floribunda, assembly GCA_014182895.1. Lineage (NCBI taxonomy): Eukaryota > Viridiplantae > Streptophyta > Magnoliopsida > Myrtales > Myrtaceae > Angophora > Angophora floribunda. Next base: position 23,186,000 of record CM024712.1, read on the forward strand.
ATTTAAATCTTTAACATGTGATTGGATACCATGGATTAAGTTGGAAATTAATTGAATAACTGTTTCTTCCAAGAGTTTAAACTATTAAAGCGGTACCATATATTTTATCTCCTAATAATTTCACTCGCGTGCATTCTGATTCGATGATGAAGGCCTTAGGCATGCAAATCCAACATAAATAGGAAAAAAAATTGAAACTCATTGCCCTAATGAAAGGGAACCCATAAATGCAGTGAAATATGGATGTAAAGAATCAAATTTGAGATTTTTGGTTCCAATATCAATTTGAAATTGAACATGCAACCGTTTACTTTAAAAGTTTAATTTATAAAAATGTAGTGGGAATATATTCTATATCAAAAGGATAATGATAAACAAGTCCATGGGCCCGCTTCACATTGCTTTTGATTTTTAGCGCCTAATCATGTTCATATTAATCTCAAAAATTCAATGTGCATAGGGGCAAGATCATACTCAGTTTGAGGAAAAAAGCTTGACATTTGCTGAAGAGTAACTCTTCATTTGAATCCTAAAACTTAATGTCTTAGCGCTGCACTATCGAAACTCAGAGAAGTTAAAAAACTTGGTGATGTTCTGAAATTATCACTTTTGCCTGAGCGTCTCTAACTAACGAATTGGTTCAATGCAATCTCGATATTTTGTGGGGAGGCTTGACACCGACCCGTCGCTTTGGATTTGCTTCCATATTGCCAATCTCATAATGGTTAGATTGATGAAAGAGGCAAAACATTCCTATAATGAATTAGTCAATCTCAGAATTTCCATCTGTCTTTCCTTAACCGTTGTCTCTTCTTCTTTTGTGTCAAATAAGATAAGTTTGCAAATTCATTGCCTTTATTTAAAAATTCTTCTAAATTTCGATTATTTTGATGAACTTAATGATTGTAACTCTATTTTAAAAGGATGCTATAATTACAATTTGTGTTTAAAGTTTAATCTCTAATAACTCCTATTATAACCAATTTTCTAGTTCAAATTCTTTTTTGAGTGGAATTCTTTAGCTAAAATTGTGAACTCTTTAGGGTCATAACTTAGATCTGAGATATGTTAATTAACAAATATAACCAAGAAGTTTCAAACTCATTACAAAAAATCTTTCATAGTATTCAGCTTAAGCTCATTTTTAAGTATAAGAGAGGAAATGAAGTTTGTATAAGAACAAACAGAAAATAACAGAAAATGGTGGAATTAACACAGCCGTTGACACCAAAAGTAGTCCGTCTGGCACCCAAATGAGAACAAACACGTGAATAGCACATGAATATCGACAATCACGTGCATAGTGCATGGGTATCATTATAAAATGTATTGACTCACCGACAAGTACAGGGATCAATATATGTTGATTGACATTTGTATTCATTAACCCCATGTGTTTAATTGTTGAAATACCACGATTGATAGCTAGTAGCCGCTAATATAAGCATTAGCGACAAATATTTATGGAAGGGATATTAACAAGTTTCTTTGAAGTTTGAAAATCGATTAAAATAAGAAATCACATCACAAAACAGTTTATGCGCAATAAGGATATTCGTTTGAGAATACAGATGTGAGACTTGTGGAAGTGTGGAAACATGGAGGTAACCAACAAAAATTACTTGAGGAATTATAACCAGCAGAACCATCAAAAGGCAGCTACCATAAACCATTATAAATATCATCAGTCATCCATTAAAAGGTCCCGACACAAATCAAGCAAATTTACTTTTTATCTTTATTTTCCTACACTTTATCTTTTTTAGTTGTAACTTTCAGATCTGTGTCATCGATTAAATTCCAGCGTGTATCTTTATCCAGGATGTTGTGTCATCAATTACATTCCGACGTAGTATCTTTATGTTCTCAAGTTCTCAAGTTATGACGTTAACTAAAATCCTGAATAATTTGTTTACACCCTATTACATTATCAAGTTTGTAATTTCTAGGCCTTGTCATTGATTAAAAATTCCGATTTGGTTTGGGATTGCATAGTGCTATTTGAATCGAAGAAGTTAACTCCCTTTCGCCCATGATATTTCCTATCTGGAATTGATGCAATCAGCTTTGATTGTATACACCAAGTTTTGCCAAGTTCGATCCTCTTCATTCTCTTGTAGCCATGGCCTCTATTTTTTTCCTTTTTACTTTTACTCTAAGTTGCTTTGCAAAAAATTAACCAAAATGAATTAACCAAACGGTATTTGCTAAAAGCAAATATACCTTGGGTCAAAGATCTTTGAGGAAATTACTTTACATTTCTCCAATGTTCTCCCAAACGCTCACCCTAACTAAAAGAGGCAGTAGAGGATATAATAGATAAAAAGATTATTATGGAACGAATTAGGAAACTGATCATGCTTTGATATTATTTATTCTAGAAAAAAATAGTAATTCTTATTTTCAATTCAGTCTTCTTAACATTGGAGTCATAAATACCTTAAAGAGTAGAATAGAGAAGGAAAGTTTCTCTTTAATGGCATTAAGCAACCCTTCCTATTTAAGAATTCCTAAATTTGAAATTAAACAACGCATTTTAAGTAAAACAAATTAAATAGAACTCAACAGGGCATAATGTGGCACTTTTTAGTTGGCACAATTTCAATTAGCTCTCTAATCACCTTGCCTCATGTACATAAATAAATTATGGTCATCAATGTGGCTTTTAGCATTTGATGAAACTATATTAATAGTTATATACAAAGCCATCATCAAGTAATTTGTCTGTGGGTGAGATGCATTGACATAGTCAAAAGTGATTTAGTACCAAGGCTCCCTCAAAAGACTAGAACAAAGCCAAACCGTTGAAATTTACTACAAATATTTTGATTTTCACAATCCAAGTTTATACACAAATGTCACAATCCAATGAAATACAGTTAGCAGTACAATCTCGTACTAGTAATTGTAGTTTTACCTTTAGAAGGAGATGAGGTTTGCATACTTAATCCAAATGACATCATAAGGTTTTAATGCCTTTGACAGTGGCATTTAGCTCAAGAGGTATAAATAGTTATTTCATAAACAAAAATTAAGATAAAGGTTTTGTTAGTATTGTAGTTTATGAACTACTGTGAGAATAACAACTTATTACGAACTATAAATTATTCAAGAAAGAACTCCACAATAATTTACAATTATTTATTATTTAGTTTTATATGATTCAAAATAATTTGTTATTCTCATAAGAGATTAAAAGTTGTCACACAACCATTTCTTTTAAGATAATCCCTTGTTTTCAATATATAAAAAAGAAGAAGAATTCTTTATTAAAAAATGTGTTTATCTTTCATTTTTCTTATACGAGGATAAGATGGCATCAATCCTCTTCCCAGTAAGAATTGTCTTTTTTTTTTTTTTTCTATAAGTAGATTAGTATTATCTTCTCCTGTCTCCACCCCGAGTGGCTGGATTTGCCGTCCCTGAAACGAGCACGCAACTTCGAATCTTTGTAATTTTCAAAACATTTATTTCACCAAATCCACTCGGATGCTTAATGGCTAAGCAGAGAAAACTAGGCACGCAGAGATTGAGGGACGCGTCTTGTCGGCGAATTCCCGTGTGTAGGATCTGGCGGCCGACCGAAACCGTGGCTTTTGCTTCGTTGGCCTTATCATCCTTATAAATAGCTCCGACCCCTTCTTCATTTCGCATCATCTGATCAGGCTTTCCAATCCATTACCTCAAATTTTCAGCAACTTGAAATTGAAAGCGAGCGTCTAAATCCAGAGCAGAAAAATGTCTTGCCATGGACATCAGCAGCAGCAGCAGTATTACTACATGAACCACGGTGAGGGACATCATGGCTATGGAGGATACTTTGGCGACGGCTACGGCCCTGGCCACGGCCACAGCCACGGCCATCATGGGGGAGAATATTACGGTGGGTATGGTCTGGGAGGAGGACATCATGGGCTTGGGCTCCTGGGACACGGCCATCATGGGGTCATGCTGGGGCAGGGGCAGGGGCATGGGCATGGGCATGGGCATGGGCATGGGCTCGGGCATGCCGTACAAGGGCTTCTAGGGAACTTGCATCCTCATCACCATTATCCTCATCCTCATGGGCATGGTCTTTTTGGACACATGAACGGACGTCATGTTGGTCCAGTTCATGGATGGGGACATAATCCACATGGCCTCGGAGGAGGACATCACCATCATCACCATTGTTGATGTCGCTGACTTTCCCGATTAGTGTTTCGAATTGTCAATATCGCGCCGGTTTGTGGCCGATCGACCCGGATTGAATCGCGGGTCTTTTGTTACAGTTTCGTTGGTTTTATTTTTCTTGAGAGTATTGGTGTTGCTTGTACAGGATTTGTGTTTTAATCGATCCTTGGTTCTGTTGTCAAAATATATTGAAAAAAATTACGCCTCCTTATTTATCAGTCGGACTCAACTCCAGGAGACAAAACAGATTGCGTACTTGTTTACTCCAAAAGTTCAAGCTATTAAAGTGCAATATGTATATATTTTATCTCTTTAACACTCTTACATGAATATCGATACAATGATCAGACCCCAGACATTCAAATTTGATATATGTAGTGGAAAATTTTCTTAAACTCATTGCTCATTATGAAAGGGAGAACATATAAATCAGTGAACCGGAGATGTGGAGAGTCAAACTCGAGATTTTTCACTCCAATACTAATTTAAAATCGAATGCGCAACCATCTACTTCAAAAGCTTAATCTATTAGAGTGCAGTATGGAATTATTTTATATTTCGAAAATCAACTAGGGTATGTTCCCATGCTTCATATGGCTTTTGTCCTCTAATTTTTTTTAGAATTCGTATTTACCCAAAATTCTTCTTTAATTTTGTATTTGTGGAGCAATAGTAGTGAAAATATTAATGAAAGTTGATACTTGAGATAAAAAAAAATGTTAAATGAAGAGTGTCACGTGTAACACGGCCTTCTCAATTTTGTGATGAAACTTAACTAAATTGTCCCTCCACATTAAAGGAAAGAACATTAGGTCTCTGCTTTCTTTTACATATTCCCATCCTCCTTCCTCACTCCCTCCATTTTCTTTTCAGCTTTGATCCTTTTCATCTTAATCTCAATGCCCATAGGGGAAAAGCAGATACTGCAGCTGAGTTCGTTGAAAGCAAATATTTTGAGTCTTGACCCTCTACTATCGAAGGGTGCTGATCCGATGCATCTGACCCACAAGAATTTTTCAAAACTCGTTTCCTATATTGAAGGGGATACCCTTAGATGGTGAAATGGGGACGCGAGGAATTAAGGTCGGGATCTCTTACTCCAATACCAATTTGAAATCAAATATGCAAATGGAAGACAATATGTTGGAAAGGTGAAGACGAGTAGAGGCCACATCAAAACTTGCCTAATGTAGGGAGGGTCTTGTGGAGATTTCAATTGTACAGCTGTGGAAATAGAGTCGGCCTAAATTGAAGTTGCTTCCTTATAAATTCACTTTAAACTCATTGATGGTGTATATGTCCTACGATAGTATATGTACAAATATTGTACTAAATTCACCATTGACTTATTTTTACGCATAATTTGATATGATTGCTTTCTTGCCAATCTCTAAGCAATCGTCATTCCTTTAGTTGTAATAAATAAAATATGCATTCTATTACATGTTATATTGCAAACAAAAAAGGGACTAATTTTGATCTCTATAGCATGAAGTGGACTCGGATTTTTAAAATTATAGATATGCATCCATCACATGATATATTATGTAAAGTCATATTTACTTATGATACAATTCCATATACTACACCGATCACATGATGTATCATTTCATTGAAATTCAGCCTAGGATCGACTTTTGCCTCGATAGAGATGCTTGTATTGTTATTATTATTATTATTTGGGAACAACGGGGGCCTAAGCCCAAATAACTAGTTATTACAAAGATTGGGGTGCTTCTTAACACTAGAGTCATATTCCTCAAAGAATACAATTGAGAAGGATAGTTTCTCTTCAACGGTATTAAGAAAACCCTCTTATTTAAGAATTATTGGTTTGGAATTAATTAAAGCGTTTTGAGTAAAACAAACTAAATAGAACTCAAGAGAGCCTAATGTGGCACTTTTTCCTTTGCTTAGCTGGCACAATCTCAATTAGCTTTCTGATCACCTTGCATTATGTATATAAATAGATTCCCATCATTGATGTAGTGATTATTATGGCTTTCGCATCTGATTAAACTATATTTAGAGTTATATACTAAACCATCGTGAAATAATCTATTTGTGGATAAGATGCATTGACATAGTCAAAAGAAGAATTTAGTACCAAGGCTCCCTCAAAAGACTAGAACAAAAGCCAAACCACTGAAATTCATTGACAAATATGATTTTCTCAACCAAAGTTCATACCCAAATGTTACAATCCCATTAAATAAAATTAGTAGTACATTCTCATACTAGTAATTGTCGTTTTAGCATTCCAAGGAGATGAGATCGCGAAACTTAGTCCAATGAAGTCGTAACTCGTAAGGTGCTAATGTATCGAATAGTCAAATTTACCTCAGTAATAATATTAGTTTTTTCAGAAAACAAAAGTTAACATTATCCATTATTTTGGAGGAAACAAAGATTACTCATTTTTTATGAAATGTCGTGTCTATCTTTGATTTCTTATTATAGGAGGAAAACATGGCGCCAGCTCTCCTACGATAAAACTTGTAATCAGTTTTTTATTGATTAAAACCCTCTTAATTAAATTAATGATAGTGCCTTGAGAGCTCCGTTTGTTAAAATGAATATTTGGAAATAATTTCTTAAAAATACCATTTGAAGGAAAATAAAAAGTTACTTTTTTATATTTAAATATTTTTGTAGAAGGTGACTTTTTTTTTTTTTAACTTGTAGATTCTTATCAGTGGTACAAAAGATTATTCCTAAAAAATATTTTTCGGAATAACGACATAACGGCATCCTTAAAGAATAGTTTTTATTTAAAATGTTATCAAGAAATAAATTCTTGTGGCCCAAAGGTACTGCGTTATCTCCTCACCTAAAGTGCACTCCAAGCGAGACGCGTGGGAGCCGCAAATCAGAACGTGCCGACATCCGCCATCCCCATCTCTGGTCCCATGTCCCTACGCAGGCATAGAAAGCGACCTCCATTGACGCATTCATGCCTGAACTTGCTCCCCAAGCAAACACGTGACGACACTTTCCGTCATTCGAGGTTTGACAAGTTTCCACAGCGTTCACACGGCTTACTCAAGTACCTAGTAGCTAAGCTGAGAAATTTGGCAGGGAAGAGGCGTGTGAAAAGACGCCATGTTCGATAGACTGCTACAGCTGAACCCCCGCCTCGTGAACCTCTTTAAATAAGGGCCTCTCTCCCTCTCATTTCTCATCATCAGACAGCTGTTCTTTGTTCTTTCTGTCAAGACTGAAACAGAGGATGAAGATGAGAATGGGTCACGAGGGAAGGCATTATCACGGGATGGGTAACGGAGGTGGAGATGGGCATCATGGCGGGCATGGTCCCCACGTAGGAGGACTTCTCTTTGGGCATGGCCTCGGAGGACATGGGCGTCATGGACATGGACATGGGCTTCATCTGAGGGGTGCTATGGGGCATGGGTGTCATGGGTGTCATGGACAAGGACATGGACATGGGCTTCATATGAGGGGTGTTTTAGGGCATGGAGGTCATGGGTGTCATGGACCTGCGCATCATCTGAGGTTCTTTTAGTCCCTGGGCATGGATTTTTCAAACGCGGTCATCATGGTCACTGCAAAGGTCACGGTCATGGTCACAAAGGGAGGAGGGGCCATGCGCATGGACGGTGTGGGAGGCGTAATGCCTATACGGTGCAATCGGAACCGGAACAGGAACAGGAAGAGGATCAGGAAGAGGGACAAGTTGCGGCTGCAACGCCAGCTCCGATAACCGAGCAGCTCGGTACTCTTGTTCTGACCACTGACTAGAGAGGACGCTTGGAGTTGGATCTTGGACAATAACGATGCCGTGTCAGCAATAAATATGTCTTGGGATTTCGTGTTTTGGTTCCTATCAGTAATCGATACACAGTTTTATCATTTTGGATAGTTTTGCTGGATGATCAGATTCAGCTGTTCGAAGCACTGTGAAGGTTAATGGAAGCTTCTCTACATTGTTCGTGTACCAATATTAATATTTTGCAATGGTACACTAAATATTAGTGTGATGGCATCGGTTATTTGGGCTTTGGGCATCAGATCAAACGATTCTATATGTTTTAAGCAGAAGATTTGAAGGTTTTGAACTAGAAATGATATGTTATTGAGCTCATCGACAGTACCATTGGCATGCATGAAGAAATTGACCAGAATTTATTGAGAAATAAGGCCTTCAACAGCAACCATCGCAGACGATGGCATATGCTTTTCATCTTTGTCATTCAAGTAACTCCGGCAAAATATTTGGGGACTTCGGCAAACCAAATTGGCAATCAAGAAAACGAACATCTTCTACTACTTAAGCCCAGAAACTTATTATGAAATCTTTTGCTAATTTACCAATTTGATCGGTCCGTAAGATAAAAAGGAACAAGATTTACATATGAAGCATTGGCTAAATTGTTCGTAGTAATTACACTGTAAAGTGTCACTTGATCTTGAGTCCTCTTCTGATCAGATTGTTGGCAAAGACCAGTAAAGTTCATCATTTACCGGTATTCACAGAAAAGAAGGCCACACCAATGAATGGCAGATTTTAATTTGATCATAATTTGATCACATAAGATAGCCCTTCAAGCTACCAATCAAATCTGGGCAAACCTACTAACGAAGAGCTGAATTACGAAACTTACTCATCAAGGGCAAGGAGGGGTTATTCATTTCACATTTTTTATCGAGTCTCAATGGACATCAAAGGCTTTGAGTAATCGATATCATGAGTGAACTGAGAAACATTTTGCCTACATACTCACAACCATCCTTCTTCGGTTATTTCCTCTTAGTAGATCAGCAGAATCATTTCAAGAAGTGAAGAACTATAGAGTATTCACAAACTAACTTCACTACTACCGCTTGATGAATTATCGCATCACTTGGAATTGAAGCCCTATGCCCTATAATGGCAGTTCGTCTTAGGCAAGTCATTAAAAGCAGCTAGTGTAAAAGCAATCTTCCTACGAAGCCATATAGCACTATGATTAACTATACGCTTAGAAGAAAAAAAGTAGAGGGTTATGGGTCGTTGAGGAAGCAAAGATAAGGCCAAGCCCTATGCGGAAGGAAAAGTGAGTTGATCATGTGTCAAGGCTCCACCAGAGTTTAATTAAATGCCTTTACTTGTGCGGCCATACCTTCACGGATCACTTGTTCGTATATGTCCTTGCATTCAATCGTATATGGCATGCCATGCCTTCAATAAAGAGATTTAATTAATTGAAATGGCAAGAAGGATACCAAATCAAAGTGCCGGACCGGGTGGTTGAGATTCCCACAAATCACATATTTGCGAGAATCGATCGCAAACAATAAGGAGTTCTCCGCTTATAAAAGCAAAGTCTATGCATCGTGATTAGAAGTCATGTAAAAAATATCAAATTAGCCTCGAACAAGTTCATCCACTAAAGGATGAGAGACCCTGCCCCATGGTCTGTCATGTTTAGACACAAATCTTACAATTCTATGAAATACAGTTAGTAATACCCTACGACATGTTCTAGTCATCCATGTTCCAAACGAAATTTTTTATAGGTTTTCATAAAAAGATATGTTTAAGTTCTTATTATAGGAGGAAAACATGGCCCCAATCCTCTTTTGATTAAAATTGTCATTATTTTCTAAATAATCAAAATTAGCTTAATCAAATCAATTATTCTGTCATTGTGTTGTTTTGGCAAAAACCTAAAAGTACAGTATCGTCCGCAAATTTCATCAAGAAACAAATGCGTTGCCTTTTCTTGGGAAGGCAGATAGTTATTTTAACTGCATTGAAGGGTATGCCTAATAAAATCAAATATGTAGTTAATAAAATAAGGACAAAAGGAAATCGGATTCACAGAACAATTCTCAAGTTCAATCATTTTCTTCTCCGTGGCTCAAAGAAGCTATCGAAATGTCCCACATCAATTGACAACGAGTCTTAAATGCTTTTTATATTCATGTAATCTCTCTCCACCTATTAGCTTAAGCTTTTGGGTTGGACTTTCTAATATGTTATGGAGCCAATTGTCCCTTATGCGAAAGGTGCATGGTAAGCGTAATCAAATCTCTACATGCATCCACTCATAATCAAATTTCTACCTATTAATTTAAATTTTTAGGTTCAACTGTGCAAAGTTATCTTCTCATCCTATGTTCACACCAAGCCAGAAGCGTGGAGCCGCACATCAGGATGTGCAGACATCCACATCTCTGGGCAATGTCCACCGACCTCCATTGATTCATTCACGCGCGAACTTGCTCCCCAAGACAAAAGCTTGAAGGCATTGCATGGTGGATGCATATTTCTCCGTAGGACTCAACTCTTGGAGATGATGGATAAGCTCCTCTTTTGTACGGGCAAAGGTGGGAACTCGATAATATGAGCAAAGAGCTTGAGAGGAAGTGTTAAGATTTGAATCTTTAATCTGTGCTTAGATATGATGGTTTAAATTAGAAACTGATTGCATAACTATTCACTCCTAAAGTTTAAGCTATTAAAGCGCAGTACCATATATATAGTTTATCTCTTAACACTCTCACTCACTGAATACCGTTTCTATGTGAAGGTTCTAGACATGCAAATTCAATGTATGGAGTGGAAGAATTTTTTAAAGTCATTGCTTATTATATAAGGGCAACCCGTAAATGGGTGAATTGGAACATGAGGACTCAAACTCAAGATTTCTAATTCTAATATTAATTCAAAATTGAATGTACAATTATTTACTCCAAAAGTTTAGTCTATTAAAATGCCGCACGAAATATTTTTTATATTCTGAAAATAATGATTATCTAGTGTATGTGCCCACGCTTCAAATGGGCTTTTGTCTTTTAATTTTTTTTTAAATTCGTATTTACCCAAAATTCTTCTTTAAGTTTGTAGTTTTGCAGCTACAATAGGATCACGTGGAACCCAACCTCACTCAATCTTATGATGCAACTTGTCTAAATTGCCCCTCCACATTAAAGGAAAGAACATTAGGTCTCTGCTTTTTTTTTACATACTCCCATCCTCCTTCACTACAGATAATTTGGTTTTCACAATCGATGTTCATACCCAAATGTTGCAATCCTACGAAATACAATTAGTAATACAAATTTGTACTAGTAATTGCCGTTTTAGCATTCCAAGGAAATTAGATCATGAAACTTAATCTGGTGAAGTTGTAGGGTACTAATGTATCGAATAGTGAAATTCACCTCAATAGTATAATTAGTTAATTCCAAAAACAAAATTTAACATAATTCATTTTTCTGAGGGAAAATTTTTCTTTTGTCTTTCATGAAAAAACGTTTCTATCTTTGATTTCTTATTATAGGAGGCAAACATGGCGCCAATTAAAATGGCCATTATTTTTTTATTGATTAAAAATCTCTTAATTAAATTAATAAGGATTAATAATATCAAGACCTATAACAAATTTATCTCAAATTAATTTTTTGACCATCAAAAACTTCAAATCAGTATATTTTTGATAAATTTACCTCAAGCTGGTACATTTACGACCAATTTATCCTTTGTTAGTTTCTCTTAAATTTTACAGTCAAATGGTTGAGTTGGATGACGTGTAACAATTGATCGGTTTGAAATTTTACTCTCCATTTATCATAATTGTACAAATTTTGTAATTTTTTGTGGTATTAATTTAATTTAACAAAGATATATTTGTCACAAATATACTAATTTTGGTTTTTTGCGGTCAAAGTAAATTTCTTGAGTATACCACTTTAGAGTTTTTTGTAATCAATTGGGATAAATTTGTTATAAATATACCGGTTTAAAATTTTTCATGATTAGTTTGGGGAAATTATAATGTCATTGGGCAAAAAACTTAGAACTTTAAGCTTAGCTTGTTTTGCAAAAAATGAATATTTTGAAAAATACAATGATTGTTTGAAATAATTAGTGAATAAAAATGTTTCAATTGAAATTTTATATTTAAATATTTATTTTATTCGTTTCATTATCCTCTTCCAAGGTGTTCCACTTACGAAAATCGCCCGTGGTAATCTCTTTAGTGAGGGCACCCAACCTATGCTACGTTCATTATTTAAACATGTCAGTACCCGTATGCCTCGTAACCATTATTCCAAATTGTATATTATTCTTCATCAATAAGGCGATAATTTCTCTATATCTTACGTCTCATAAAGTTTACATTTAAATTCGAGATTCCTGTTAGATACAAACTATTATTTTTAAAAATATATCTTTTAGCACCCAGCAAAACAAAGGCATTATTGAAGTGTAGTTTCTATTTAAAATGTTATTAAGAAATAATTTATGTTATCTCCTCATCTAACGTGCACTCCAAGCGAGACGCGTGGAGCCGCAAATCAGAACGTGTCAACATTCCCCATCCCCATCTCTGGTCCCTTGTCCCTACGCAATGCGTAGAAAGCGACCTCCATAGACGCATGCACCCGTGAACTTGCTCTCCGAGACAACACGTGACGACTTTTCCCGTCATTCGTAGTTTGGCGAGTTTCCATAGCGTTTCCCACGGATTACTTTAAGTACTTCGTAGCTAAGCTAGGAAATTTGGCAGAGAAGGGGGCGTGTGAAAAGATCGCCATATTTGGTAGGCTGCTGCTAAAGCCGAACCACCGCCTAACGAACCTCTATAAATAAGGGCCTCTCGTCCGTTGGGGGATATCCTAAACAGAGGATGAAGATGAGAATGGGACACGAGGAAAGGCATCATGACGGTCGACATCGTCATCATGGGATGGGTAACGGAGGCGGAGATGGGCATCATGGTGGGCATGGTCCCCACGTAGGGGGATTTCTATTTGGGCATGGTCTCGGACGACATGGGCATCATGGACATGGACCTGGGCTTCATCTGAGGGGTGCTATGGGGCATGGGGGTCGTGGGTGTCCTGGACAAGGAGAGGGGCTTCATATGAGGGGTGTTTTAGGGCATAATGGTCATGGGTGTCATGCACATGGGCATGGATTTTTCAAACGCGGTCATCATGGTCATTGCAAAGGTCAAGGTCATGGTCACAAAGGGTGGAGGAGCCATGCGCATGGTCGGTGCAGGAAGCGTCATACCTGTACGGAGCAATCAGAATCGGAGAAGGAACAGGAGCAGGAAGAGGAACAGGAAGTTGTGGCTACAACGCCGGCTCCGATAACCGAGCAACTTAGACAAGATGCTTTGAGTTGGATCTTGGACAATAACGACGCCGTGGCAGCGCTAAATATGTCTTGGGGATTTTCATGTTTTGGTTCCGACCAGTAACCAATTCCAGTTTTATCTTTTTGGGCAGTTCCGCTGGATGATCAAATTCGCCTATTTGAAATGTTATGGAGGCTGATGGAATTTTCTCTATGGTGTGCCAATATTATGGGATGGTACACTAAAAATCAATGTGATGGTATTTGTCGGTTGAGGCATTGGATCAAATAATTCCATATGTTTTATGCAGAAAATTTGGAGGTTCTAAACAAGAGATGATATGTTACTGAGCTCATCAAGAGCACCATTGACATGCATGAACAAATTGAATAATTTAACTAGAATTAATTGAGAGAAGGACTTTAACAGCAAACATCGCGGATAAGGGCATATGCTTTCCATCTTTGCCATTCAAGTAACTTTGGCACATGATTTGGGAACTCCGGCAACCCAAGTTCGCGATCAAGAAATCGAACATCTTCCACTAGTTAAGCCCAGAAACTTATTACTATGAAATTGTTTGCTAATATTCCAATTTAATCAACCTGTGAGAAAAAGGAACAGGATTACATATGAAGTATCGGCTAAATCGTTCGTAGTAATTACACAATAAAGTGCGGCTTGACCTTGAGTCCTCTCCTGATCAGGTTGGAGGGGAAGACCGGCAAAGTTCATCATTTACCGGTTTTCACAAAAAAGAATGCATCACCAATGAATGGCAGATTTTAATTTGATCGGATCAAATAGCCCTTCAAGGAACCACTCAAACTTGGGCAGACCAACTAACGAAGAGCTGAATTACAAAGCTTACTCATCAAGGAGCACAGGGGTTATTCCTTCTTTTTTTTGGTCAAGAAAACTTCTTTGATTACTCCCTCAACGCTTGATTACATTTAGATCCAAATTTATGAAATAAGATCAACCAAAAAGACTGAAGGGATAGGCAACCCAATTTGGTGGGAGAGTTCCAGCTTCATGGGCCTTGACCATCCAATCCGCGACTTGATTTGTATCTTTGGGCTCAAATAACGGTCGGACTCTTTTGAGCTGGGCCAATAAAATTTGACAATCTTGTATAATGAACCTGGAAACCCAAGGACTTTCCGATTGGCCCAAGATGCACTTAACAATAGGCTGTCGAAGTCAACTCCACATGCAGCTCAGCTTTAAGTACTTTAATTGAACTGATTCACACTTCTTCTTCAACCACGACAAAGCTTCCCTAATAGCTACACGGGTTATTCATTTTGCATTTTTTCTTCACATCTTGATAGAGATCAAAGGTCTTGAGAAATTGATATCATGAGTAAACTAACAAACATTTTGCCTACATATTCCCCACCCGAAGTTGAACTTTTTTGAGTAATTTCCCTCTTATGAGATAATCAAAATCTTTCAAGAAGTGGAAAACTATAGAATAGTTGCAAACTAACTTCACTACAACGTATGAACTATTGCGCCACTTGGAATGGAAGGCCAAAGCCCTATAAAGGCAATTCATCTAAGGCAAGTCTTTTAAATCAACTTGTGTAAAATCATTCTTCTTATGAAGCCATAGAGCACAATGACTAACTATATGCTTGAAAGAAAAAAAAAAAGAGGGTTATGAGTAGTTAAGGAAGAAAAATAAGGCCAAGGCTAGTGCATGAGGAAAAGCGAGTTGATTATGTGAGTTTTTCTTAATTCATTTGTAAATGGGTTTGTAGAAAAGGTGGAACAACTAATTTTTGCAATAGAGGCTTCTTTTTGGGTGGTGATTGAGTTTCTCCTACCTCCATGGATCACCTATCCATATCTATCCTAGCATTCAATCATATCTAGGCATGCCATGCCTTTAATAGAGAGATTTAATTAATCGAAATGGCAAGAGAGACACCAAATCAAGGTACTAGACTAGGTTGGTTGTGAGGCTAACAAGCAAAGAATCACCTAGATGGGGTAAATAGGTGATAAAATCTTGTCAAATTAAAGAGGAATAAAACGAGTCAAGATTAAAGTCTAAACAAGAAATAAATTCTATAACAAAGTTCAAAATTTGTTATGCGGTAGAACGGACTTTAGAAGCACCTATCAAGTGTGCAATAAATTATAACAATAAGCTATAAGATATTAGGGATAAAAAAAATTGCATACGAAATTTATAGTGGTTCAACTTAGATTAAGCCTATGGCCACTCTCCCATACTAATAGCCTATTGGCTATATTTCACCATATGATCAAAAAGATATTACAACTTTGAGTGCAAACACTTAATGGTAAATCACACTATTTCACTAAGTCACTCTTATGTACTTCTTTCACAATCACAAACTTTTAAGCTCACGAAAAATAAATGTATATGGTTGAAGTTCTCCAAACTTTGGAATTATAGATTCTACGCTTTATCTATTACTTGTTTCTCAATCCCTTGATCTCCTTAAATATTCCCCATTTTCAAACTAGCTGTTGGACAGTATTCAGAGGATCATCTTCAAGCTACCCATTATATAAAATTGTATCAAGAAGATTCGATAGTCGTTGAGTGACAAATATAAAATCTCCACTTTGATTTTGGTCACCCATACAATCAGAATTTAAGTTTTCATAAGTAGAGCTTTTCCATTAGAAAAGTTCTTGTTTTTGAGATTGATTTGCCAATCAAATAAGATTGAATTAATCAAATCTATTCAAGGAAGTGAAATCCAAACTAGATTACAAGCTATTATATGTTTTGGGCCATGTCACATTTTGTCAAGTTGTCTAGTTCTAAACTTGCTTCATTTTGAATATTACATTTTGAATTTGACTCGTTCTGAACTTTTGTTTTGTTCTACACTTGTGTTATTTTGAACTTATCACATTTTAGACTTGTTTTGTATGTAAAGTCTGGACTTGTTCTATCTGAAGTAGACTTCATGATTTGGATTTAAGTCTAAACATATTCATCATCAAAGTCTACAACTAAACAAATTTATCCTTAAGTCTAGACACAGTTTGAATAAGTTCATCTTCTAGTTCTTTCAAGTATAGTCATTGATAATATCACTTACATATTATATTATCTACATAGTGGCTTGTACATCTTTTACCTAGTTACTAAATCACTAAACACATTAATAACCTTTTACTTAATTTGTTATCTTCAAAACATCGTAAAGGATTTCCCTAATAGGTTGAAATCCCCACAATTCGCATATTTGAAAAATCGGATTATATACAATAGGAAAATCCCTGCTTTCAAATTATATGAGCTAGTTCAATGGATTTTAATCTTTGTAAATTCTATGCATCCTAAAAAGAAGTCATGTTAACAATCAAAGCAACCTAGAACAAGTACATGCAAGAAAGGATGAGATACCCTACCCGATAGTATGGCATGTTTATGCATAAATCTTACAATCATATGAAATACAATAGTAGTACCCAATGATGTGTTCTAATCATTTGCTTGCTAAACGAAAATAAATTTCGGTTTTCATAAAAGAACTGCTATCCTTATGTTCTTATCTATAGAAGGAAAACAAGGCCCCAATCTTCTTCTGATTAAAATTGACATTAGTTTTTTAATAATCAAAATTAGCTTAATCAAATGAATTATAATGTCATCGTGTTGTTTTGGCAAAAGGTTGAAAGTATAGTTTCTTCCACAAATGTCATCAAGAAATAAATGCGTTGCCTTCTCTTGGGGAGGTTGATAGTTATTTTAACCGCATTAAAGGGGCATGCCTAATAAAATCAAACATGTAGTCAATAAAATAAGGACAAAAGGAAATCGGATTCACAGAGCAAGTCTCCAATCCAATCGGTTTCTTTTCGTTTGCCCAAAGGAGCGAAGTTATCTCGTCACCCCCTACGTGCTCACCAAGCCATAAACGTGGAGCCGCAGGTCAGAACGCGTCGACATCCACGTCTCCGGTCAATCTCCCAAATCAGGGCCACCGACCTCCATTGATTCATTTTCGCGCGAACTTGCTCCCCAAGACAAACACTCGAGACTCGACGCATTTGCCGTGGTTCACACGGATTGCTTAAGTACTTGTTAGTTAAGCTATGAAATTTGTCAGAGAAGAGGCGTGTGAAAAGATCGCCGGACTTGATAGGCTGCTGCAGTTGAACCACCGCCTCGTGAACCTCTATAAATAAAGGCCTCTCCCCATCTCATCTCTCATCATCCAGGCAGCTATTCTTCTGTCGAGACTGAAACAGAGTTGAGGGATATACGAAACAGAGGATGAAGATGAGAATGGGTCACGAGGGAATGCATCATCACGGTCAACATCGTCATCATCATCATGAGATGGGTAACGGAGGCGGACACGGGCATCACGGCGGGCATGGTCCCGGAGGACATGGGTGTCATGGACATGGACATGGGCATCGTGTGAGGGTTCTTTCAGTACATGGGCATGGACTTTTCAAACATCATCATGGTCATTGCAAGGGTCACGGTCATGGTCACGAAGGGATGGGCCATGGGCATGGCCGGTGGGGGAAGGGTCATAGCTATATGGAGCAATCGGAATTGGAACAGGAACAAGAGCAGCAACAAGAACAGGAAGTCATGGCTGCGACGCCAACTCCTATAACTGAGCAACTCGGTACTCTCGAACACGGGCATCATGTGAGGGTTCTTTTAGTCCATGGGCATGGACTTTTCAAACTTGGTCATCATGGTCATTGCAAAGGTCACGGTCATGGTCACAAAGGGAGGGGCTGCCATGCGCATGGCCAGTTCGAGATGCGTCAAAACTGTACGGAGCAATCGGAACCGAAACCGGAACAAGAACAAGAGGTGGAACATGAACACAAAGTCGTGGCTGCCACACCAACTCCGATAACCGAGCAACACGGCACTCTCGGACAGGGGCATCATGTGAGGGTTCTTTTTGGCCATGGGCATGGGCTTTTCAAACATGGCCATCATGGTCACTGCAAAGGTCACGGTCATGGTCACAAAGGGAGGAGGTGCCATGCACATGGCCGGTTTGGGAGGCGTCATACTTGGACGGAACAACTGGAACCAGAAGAGGAACGGGAGCAGCAACACGAACACGAAGTAGTGGCTGCGACACCGACTCCAATAACCGAGCAACTCGGCACTCTTGCTCTGACAGCCGACTAGAGAGGACACTTGGAGTTGGGTCTTGGAGAATAATGACATCATGTCAGCAATAAATGTGCCTTGGGGATTTCGTGTTTTGGCTCCTACCAGTAACTGATACTAGTTTTATCTTTTTGAGTAGTTTAGCTGGATGATCATATTCAGCTGTTTGAAGTGCTGTGGAGGTTGATGGAAATTTCTCAATACTGTTTGTGTACCAATATTATGCAATGATACACTGAAGATTAGTATGATGATATCGGTTGTTTGAGGCTTCGGATCAAATGATTTCATGTATTTTATGTGGAAAATTGGAAGGTTCTGAACTAGAACTGATATGTTACTGAGCTCTTCGAGAGCACCATTGGCATGCATGAACAAATTGACCAGAATTAATTGAGAGATGAGGGCTTTAGCAGCAAACATCGCGGACAATGGCATATGCTTTCCATCTTTGTCATTCGAGTAACTCCAGCAAATGATTTGGGAATTCCGGCAAACCCAAGTTGGCAATCAAGAAATCAAACATCTTCTACTAGTTAAGCCCAAAAATTTATTATTATGAAATATTTTGCTAGTGTACCAATTTGATTAGCCCATAAGAGAAAGGAACAAAATTTACAGATGAAGTATTAGCTAAATTGTTCATAGTAATTACACAGTAAGGTGCGGCTTGACCTTGGGTCCTCTCCCGAGTGAGTTGGAGGCGAAGACCAGCAATGTTCTTCATTTACCAATTTTCACAGAAAAAATGCCTCACTAATGAATGGCCGATTTTAATTTGATCAGATTAATTAGATGCCTTTGCTCTAGTGGCCATACATCCGCAGATCACCTATTCATATTTGTCCTTGCATTCAATCACATTTGGCGTGCCATGCCTCTAATAAATCGATTTAATTAATTGAAACAGCTAGAGGGGTACCATATCAAGGTACTGGATCGAGTTGGTTGATATTCCCACAAATCATGTACTCGAAGGACTGGATTGGAAACAATAAGGATTTCTCTGCTTTCAAGTAGTATGAGCTAGTTCAATCTATTGCTATCCTTAAAAAAGCATAGTCTAAAAATCATGATAAAGAGTCATGTTAACAACTGTCAAAGTAGCCTCAAACAAGTTCATGCAAGAAAGGATGAGAGATCCTGCCCAACGATATGGCATGTTTACACACAAATCTTACAATCCTATGAAATACAATTTGTAGCACACTACAATATGTTCTAGTCATCCCTTCGCCAAACGATATCTTTTCAGTTTTCATAAAAATGACGTGTTATCTTTAAGTTTTTATTACAGGAGGAAAACATGGTCCCAATCCTCTTCTTAATAAAATTATCATTGGTTTTGTAATGATCAAAATTAGCTTAATTAAATCAATTATAATGTCATCATGTTCCTTTGGCAAAAAGTTAAACTAATAGTTTCTTCCTCAAATGTTATCAATAAACAAATGCGTTGCTTTTTTTTTATAAAAAAAATCTGCATAGGAGGGTATGCCAAATTAAATCAAACGTGCACACCAAGCCAGAAACGCGTAGCCGCGCACATCAAAACGTGTCGACATTCGCACCTCTGGCCAATGTCCCAAAGCAGAGCAGCCGACCTCCATTAATTCATTCCCGCGCGAACTTGCTCCTCAGGACAAATACTTGACGGCATTTGCCGTCGTTTGTATTTTCACAAGTTTTCATAGATGCTAGGCCCCAATTTGATTTGATTCAAATTGGAAAAGATCTAAGTCTTCTAATCCAAGGTTGTGGAAGAATGCAACATATTTTCTACTCTGTCAAGAGCTACTTTTGTGCACGATTCTTCCGGTATTTTTAGGCTTCATGGTAAATCGACTGTTCAACTTCTTCATTCTGGTCCTTCCAAGCGTAATGACATCTTTTAATTCTACATAACAGTTCACCTTCTCCACAGTTTTATGTATAGATAAATTATGCAAGAAAGTAAATTAAAATAAAAGGATAAGTACACAAGAAGTCTCAAAACTTGTTGCAAAAGTATAATTAAGTACTAAAATTTTCATAAAACATAATCAAATCCTAAAACGTGTCGAATTGATGCAATTGAATCCTTTTGATAACACTGTCAATTTGTTTAATGGAAATTGTTAACGTGGCATTTTAAATTAATTTCTCTTTTCTACCTGGCATTTTTTTATTCTTTTTTTTTCTTCAAATCTTATTTAAATTAAATTAAAAAAATAAAAATGCTAAAATTATATTTACAAAACAACAATGAAAAAGAAAGAAAAGGAAGGGGAGGCCTTGCTAATAGGGCCCTACCACCATGACCCATTGTTGGAGGGGCCAATGACCCTCGCTAGGGTCGAGCGAGACTTCTCTAGATTTGGGCGATTTTGACCATCATCGGGCCTAGTAAGGGTTGCCAACCCTCACCTAGGGCTGGTGAGGCTCACTAGGCCCTGATGAGGGTCGATGTCACCCAAATATGCCACATTAACCTAGGTAAGGTCCAAAAAGGCCTCGCCTAGGCCTAGTGAGGGTTGTCGGCCCTAACCTAGGGTTGGCGTTGCCCAAATCTAGGCACCCTCAACTCAAATTAGGGTGACCCTCGTTGGCCCTCCGATGTTGGGTGGTGGCAATAGCACCCTACTAGCGAGGCCTCCCCTCTTTTTTCTTTTTTTGTTTATTTTCATTGTTGTTTTTAAAATAAAACTTAATTTTTTATTTTAATCTAATCCAAATAAGATCGTAGAAAAAACAATAAAAAATGCCATGTAAAAGCGAGAGATTAACTTTAAAATGGTTATGTCAGTATTATATGTTAGACAAATTAACATTGTTAATGAAAAGGCTCATCTATATCAATTTGACAAGTATTATGACTTAATTGAATTTTTTAAAAATTTTAGAACTCAATTACACTTTTGCAACACTTTTTAAGACTTTTAGTGTATTTATCCACAAAATAAGATATTGATTTCTTCAAACTCTGTAATCTTGTATTTACTTGTCCTCCCCTTCTCGGTCCTAAGTGAAGCGAGCAAGTTCATCAATTGGCAGTAGACGTTTCCATATGAAATTATGACAAGCTAAGTAAATATTCATGATTCATGTAAACTTTAAAAAGTTGAAGGCACTAAATCCGACTCGTGACCTCATTTTTTTATGATGCAAAAGTCCATCTTCTATAGTCATAACATATTATTAATTGGGCAGCAGAAGGTATGCGTTCGTGGAAAAATTCATAAAATTTAAAAAAATGAAAAAATATCCACATCAATGCTGATTGTTATTGTGACCTCTTGCATTTCATGAAAGTCGATTTACAGTTAGATACTAAGCGATCATCAAGTAATCTACCTTTGGGCAAGATGCATTGACATATTGAAAGAAACTTAGTACTTAGGCTCCCTCGAAAGATCATAACAAAAGTCAAACCGTTGAAATTTACTGAGAACTAATTTTATTTTCACAACCGAAGTTTGTAGAAAAATTTTACAATCCTATGAGATACAATTAGTAATATAGTCTTGTACTAATAATTCTAGTTTCAGCATTCGAAGGAGATGAGATTGTGAAGTTTACTCCAATGAAATCATAAGATTTTAATGCATTGAATAAAGAGACATTTAGGGAGTGTGATACCCATTCTATTTCTCTATTTTTTTGTTCTAAAGAATAAGTTTGGAATAGAAATTTATTTGATAACGAGATTTTATTTTTCTATTTCTAAAACAATTTTTTAATCTATAAATAGGATTTTGATAGAAATGAGAAGTAAAATTTTCTACTTCTCTATTTTAAGAACATAAATGAGAAATAAAAATTTATTCTCATCACTCGTCATCGCTATCAATTGGCCACCCACCCTCCAACACCTGCCGCTCACCGTCCTCCACCATTTGCCATCCCCCGTTGATTGCCTGGAATGGAAAATTTTTGTGTCGTTACCAAACGTGTAATTTCACTCAAAAACTTGTCCAAAAATAAAGATAGAAAAATCAATTTATAGCCAAAAAATTAATTCTTGAAATAGATTGATTATCATCAATGCTCTTAGCTCAACAATAAAAAGTATTAACACTTTTTAGCTCTAACTTCTAATCATTTGACAGTTATTTTAACTGCATTGAAGGGTATGCCTAATAAAATCAAAAAAATTAATAATAAAATAAGTACAAAAAGAAAGGGACTTATTAGCATAATAATCTTTAAGATACTCTATCAATAATATATTATAAGCCGTAAATTCTTTAACGAATGGATCCAAAAATAATTTTTAATTATTTTTTATTTTTTATCTCAAAAGAGGGTGTTATCCTTATAGTCACCGGAGAACATCCACGTAAGCCTTTCTTATGAGAAAGCATATCCACAAGAGCAAGTCTCCATCTCAATCGCTTTTTCTTTTTGTGGCCCCAAGGAGATAATCTTATCTACTCATCCAACCAAGCCAGAACCGTCCAGCTGCAAACGAGGAAGGTGTCGACATCCCCCGTCCCCATCTCTGGTCCCATATCTCGACGCAGAGAGAGAGCGACCTCCATTAAATCACGCGTGCGTGAACTTGCTCCCCAAGGCAACACATGACGACGTCTTCCGTCATTCTGAATTTGACAAGTTTCCATAAAGTTCGCATGGATTGCTTCAATGCTTAATAGCTAAGCTAAGAACTTTGGCAGAGAAGAGGCGTGTGAAAAGATCGCCATATCTGACTTTCACAGCTGAACCACCGCCTCACGAACCTCTCTATAAATAAGGGCCCCTCTTCCTCCCGTCTCGCATCATCCAGGCAGCTATCCCAGTGTCAAGACTGAAGCAGGAGTCGGGGGGATTTACGAAACAGAGGATGAAGATGAGAATGGGTTACGAGGGAAGGCATCATCACGGGATGGGTAACGGATGTGGAGATGGGCATCATGGCGGGCATGGTCCCCAGGTAGTAGGAATTTTTATTGCGCATGGTGTCGGTGGACATCGGCATCATCTGAGGGGTTTTTTGAGGCATGGGGGTCATGGACATGGACATGGACATGGACATAGGCATCATCTGAGGGGTCTTTTCGTCCATGGGCATGGACCTTTCAAACATGGTCATAGCCATGGTCACGGTCACGGTCACGAAGGGAGGCACCATGCGCATGGCTGGTGCGGGAGGCGTCCTAACTGTACGGTGCAACAGGAACCGGTACAGGAACAGGAGCCGGAAGTCGCAGCTGCGAGGCCGACTCCAATAACAGAGCAACTCGGGACTCTTGCTCTGACTGCTGAGTAGAGAGAGGAAGCTTGGAGTTGGGCCTTGGACAGCAACGACGCCGTGTTAGCAATAAACGTGTCATGGGGATTTCATGTTTTGGCTCCTATCAGTAACGAATGCCGGTTTATCTTTTTGCGTAGCTTCGCTGGATGATCAAATTCAGCTGTTTGTTTGAAGTATTGTGAAGGTTGATGGAGGTTTCATACTGTTTGTGTACCCATATTATGGGATGGTACACTAAAAATTAATATAATGGCATATGTCGTTTGAGGCGTTGGATCGAATGATTCCATATGTTTTATGCAGAAGATTTGAAGGTTCTGAACAAGAGATGATAAGCTACTGAGCTCATTGAGAGCACATTGGCATGCATGAACAATTTGACCAAAATTAATTCAAAGATGAGGGCTTTAACAGCAAGCATCGCCAAGAAGGGCATATGCTTTCCATCTTTGTCATTCAAGTAACTTCGGCAAATGATTTGGGAACTCTGGCAACCCAAGTTAGCGATTAAGAAATCGAACATCTTCTATTAGTTGAGCCCAGAAACTTTATTATTTTGAAATCTTTGCTAATGTACCAATTGATCAGTCCGTAAGAAGAAGGAACAAGATTTACAGATGAAGTATAAGCTAAATTGTTCGCGGTAATTTCACGGTAAAGTGCGGCGTGACCTTGAGTCCTCTCCTGATTCGGTTGGAGGCGAAGACCGGCAAATGAATGGCAGATTTTAATTTGATCGGATCAGTAAGCAACCAATCAAACTTAGGTAGACCAACTGACGAAGAGCTTATTAGAAAGCTTACTCATCAAGGGGCACGAAAGCATTTCACGCTTTTGTGTTGGTTCTCGACAGAGATTAAAAAAAACAGAAAATATTTTAACTACATAATCACCTCCCGAAATCGAACTTTCTTTGGTTATTTCCTCTTATTAGATCATCATAACCATTTCAAGAAGTGAAGAAGTACATAGTATCCGCAAACTAACTTCACTACCGGGTGATGAATTATTGCACCACTTGAAATGGAAGCCCAAAGCCGGATGAAGGTAGTTTTTCTAAGGCAAGCCGTTTAAAAGAGCTCGTGTAAAAGCATTCTCCTTATGAAGTCGTATACCATTATGACTAACTATATGCTTAGAAGAAAAAAAGAGAGTAGAGGGTTAGGGATGGTTAAGGAAGCAAAAATAAGGCCAAGGCCCGTGCGTAGCGAAAAGCAAGTTGATCATGTGTCAAAGGTCCACTCAAGTTTAATTAGATGCCTTCGCTGATGCGGCCATACCTTTGCAGATCACCTATTCATATTTGCCCTAGCATTCAATCACATATGGTGTGCCATGCCTTCAATGGAAAGATTTAATTAATTGAAATGGCAAGAGCAACACCATATCAAGGTACAAGGCTAAGTTGGTTGAGACTTATATAAATCACGTATTCGAAGGACCGGATTGGAAACGAAAGTTCTCCACTTTCAAATTGTATGAGCTAGATCAATCGATTTTAATCTTGAGTAAAGCAAAGTCTTACACATTGTGAGCACATTAACAACCAGCAAACTAGCCTAGAACAAATTCATCCAAGAATGGATCCTAGAAAGCTTGAGCGACCCTGCCTGACGGTATGGCATGAATCTTACAATCCTATCAAATACAATTAGTAGTACAATAGGATATGTTCTAGACATCCGTTCATCAAACGAAATTTTTTGGTTTTCATAAAAGATGTTTTTATCTTTAAGTTTTTATTATAGAAGGAAAGCATGGCCCGAATCCTCTTCTGATTAAAATTTGTCATTAGTTTTTTAATAATCAAAATTGGCTAATCAAATAAATTATAATGCCATTGTGTTGTTTTGGCAAAAACTTAAAAGTATAATTTCTTCCTCATATGTCATCAAGAAACAAATGCGTTGCCTTCTCTTGGGGAGGTTGATAGTTATTTTAACCGCATTGAGGGGTATGCCTAATAAAATCAAACATGTAGTTAATAAAAGGAAAAAGCCACAAAAATCCCAACTTTATCAATTGTGATATATTTACTCTAAACTTTTTTTCTGTAACATCAAAAATACCAAACTTATACTTATGTAACACCAAAAATAAGAAACTTTTTTTGTGACATAAAAAAAATGAACTTGTATTCGTATGAAAGATTTACCCCAAAAATTTGGTATTGCAAAAAAAGATATGGTTTCTGGTATCACAAAAAGAGTTTGGGATTTTTGTTGTAAAAAAATGGGATAAGAGTGTGAATGGTAACCATTTTGTTCCCGAAAATAATTTATTCTCAAAAATAATTATTTTTTATTCTATTCTTGAAAACAATTTTGAACATTTAAAGGCATTTGGTAATTGCCTAAAATTTATATTCCAGGATAGAAATGCATTTAGTAGGAACTTTAAATTCTTTTTTTGACTTATAATTTTTTCAAAATTTTTAATACATTTATTATTTTTTTCTATTTTCATCGTCTCCTTCAAGCTTCAACCGATTGTCGGTCTTGGGGTGGTCGGTGACTAGCCAAACCAGGGCTAATAACCTCGAAGGAGGTTGCCGGCCCTCGGTGAGGTCGAGCCTCATTGGCCAAGCCTTGCCGACAACCGGGTGAGGCTTGGCCTAAAATCTCGAGCTCGCCCAAATCTAGCAAGATTGAGCTCACCCAGCTACCAATGAGCTCAACCCTCTAATGAGGTTGTTCCTGAAAACAAGAAACAACTTTTATTATTATTATTAATTCTATTCCAAATCTATTTTCAGGAATAAATTTGTTACCATGAACAAAAAATTTATTAAACGGATTTCTGTTCCAAATTTATTTCCGAGAACAAAAAATAGAATGAGTTATTTCCAGGCAAGTTAACAAAAAGGCCCTAAATGTATCACACTATATAAGTTTAGGATAAATATGTCACATATGTACAAGATTGGGATTAAGGTGTTATTGTGAGCATAATTTAAGATTTGTTGTGACTTTTATCCTCAATAAAATAAGGACAAGAGGAAATCCGATTCACAGAGCAAGTCTCCAATTCAATCGATTTCTTTTCTGTTGCCCAAAGGAGCAAAGTTATCTCCTCACTCCCCTACGTGCACACCAAGATCAGAACGCGTCGACATCCCCATCTCTGGTCAATGTCCCAAAGCAGGGCCACCGACCTGCATTGATTCATTCACGCGCGAACTTGCTCCCCAAGACAAACGCTCGAGTCTCGACGGCATTTGCCGTGGTTCACACGGATTGCTTAAGTACTTGTTAGCTAAGCTATGAAATTTGGCAGAGAAGAGGCGCGTGAAAAGATCGCCATACTTGATAGACTGCTGCAGTTGAACCACCGCCTCACGAACCTCTATAAATAAGGGCCTCTCTCCTTCTCATCTCTCATCATCCAGACAGCTATTCTTGTGTCAAGACTGAAACAGAGTCGAGGGTATAGACGAAACAGAGGATGAAAATGAGAATGGGCCACGAGGGAGGGCATCATCAGGATCGACATCGTCATCATGGGATGGGTAACGAAGGCGGAGACGTAGGAGGACTTCTCTCTGGACATGGTATCAGAGGACATGGGGGTCATGGGGGTCATGGGTGTCATGGACATGGACATGGGCATCATGTGAGTGTTCTTTTAGTCCAAGGACATGGACTTTCCAAACATGGCCATCACGGTCATTGCAAAGGTCACGACCATGGTCACAAAGGGAGGAAGGGCCATGCGCATGGCCGGTGTGGGAGGCATCATACCTGTATGGAGCAACCAGAACCGAAGCAGCAACAGGAGCAGCAACAGGAACAAGAAGTCGTGGCTGCGACGTCAACTCCGATAACCGAGCAACTCGATACTCTCGAACATGGTCGTCGTGTGAATGTTCTAGTCCATGGGCATGGGCTTTTCAAACATGGTCATCATGGTCATTGCAAAGGTCACGGTCATGGTCACAAAGGGAGGAAGGGCCATGCGCATGGCCGGTGTGGGAGGCATCATACCTGTATGGAGCAACCAGAACTGAAGCAGGAACAGGAGCAGCAACAGGAACAAGAAGTCGTGGCTGCGACGCCAACTCCAATAACCGAGCCACTCGATACTCTAGAACATGGTCGTCGTGTTAATGTTCTAGTCCATGGGCATGGGCTTTTCAAACATGGTCATCATGGTCATTGCAAAGGTCACGGCCATGGTCACAAAGGGAGGAGGTGCCATGCGCATGGCCAGCTCGGGAGGCATCATACCTGGATGGAGCAATCAGAATCGGAACAAGAGCAGGAGCAGCAACGGGAACAAGAAGTCGTGGCTGCGACGCCACCTCCGATAACCGGGCAACTCGGTACTGTCGGACATGGGCATCATGTGAGGGTTCTTTTAGTCCATGGGCATGGACTTTTCAAACATGGTCATCATGGTCATTGCAAAGGTCACGGTCATGGTCACAAAGGGAGGAGGGGCCATGCGCATGGTCGGTTCGGGAGGCGTCATACCCACACAGAGCAATTGGAATCGGAACACAAACAGGAGCAGCAACAAGAACAGGAAGTCGCGGCTGCGACGCCAACTCCAATAACAGAGCAACTTGGTACTCTCGCTCTGACTGTCGACTAGAGAGGATGCTTGGAGTTGGGTCTTGGATAATAATGACGCCGCGTCAGCAATAAATGTGTCTTGGGGATTTCGTGTTTGGGCTCCTACCAGTAACCAATACCAATTTTATCTTTTTGAGTGGTTTTGCTGGATGATCAGATTCAGCTGTTTGAAGTATTGTGGAGGTTGATGGAGATTTCTATGTACTGTTTGTGTGCCAATATTATGCAATGGTACACTGAAAATTAGTGTGATGGTATCAATTGTTTGAGACTTTGGATCAAATGATTCCATAAATTTTATGTAGAAGATGTGAAAGGTTCTGAACTAGAACTATGTTCCTGAGTTCTTCGATGGCATCATTGGCATGCCTGAACAAATTGACCAGAATTAATTGAGAGAGAGGGGCTTTAACAGCAAACATTGCGGACAATGGCCTATGCTCTCCATGTTTGTCATTCAAGTAACTTCAGCAACCCAAATTGACGATCAAGAAATCAAACATCTTCTACTAGTCAAGCCCAGAAACTTAATATTATGAAATCTTTTGCTAATGTATCAATTTGATCAGATTTTAAAAAGGAACAAGATTCACAGATGGAAATCTTTTTTTTTTTTTTTTTAAGTAGGGCGATAGCTATAATAAAATAGACTTTTTTCATCTCGGGCGAAATACGATTGTGGGGGCCTAATTCAAATCTCTCGGGCAAAGGAAGAAAGTTTCGCCTGCCATAACCCAAAGTCAAGACTTTCTCTGATTTTTCCTTTGATTAGATTTTCATAGCCATTTCAAGAAGTGGAGATTTGATTTACAAAACAACAATGAAAAGAAAAAGGGAGGCCTTGCCAGTAGGGCACCGCTGCCACCCATAGCCAGAGGGGTTAACAAAGTCGCAGCCTTGGGGAGGGTGGCCGGCATTCTCCGGCCTTGAGTGAGGCTTCGCCCAGATTTAGGTAATTTCGACCCTCACCTGGGGCCAATGAGGCCTCACCCAAGGCTGGTAAGGGCCAGCATCACCCAAATCCAGCTGAGTTGCACTGGCCTAAGGTGAGGACGAGTGAGGGTCACCACCTCTCGCTTGGGGCCATGGTTGCCCAAATTCAAGCACCCTCAACTCATATCTCGATTAACCTTGCCGACCCCTTCAATGTTGGGCGGTGGTGGCATTAACAAGTTTTTAGCATTTGATTGTACTTTTTGAAAGTTTTAAAACTCAATTAATTTTCATAATAAGTTTTGAAATTTCTAATATACTTATCCTTAAAATGAGCTATTAATTCCATCAAAATGTGTAATCTTGTATTTAGTTGTCCTTCTTTTTTTGGTCCCATGTCAAGCGAGCAAGGTCACCAATGGGCGGTTATTGTGGCCTTTTGCATTTCATAAAAGTTGATTTACGGTAGCTTTGTAATATGCTTATGGGCAAGATGCCCCGACATAGTTAAGAAACTTAGTACCAAGGCTCCCTCAAAAGCCTAGAACAAAAGCCAAACCGTTGAAATTCACCGACAACTATTTTTTCTTTTTGCACAACCGGAGTCCACACACAAATCTTACAATCCTATGAGATACAATTAGTAGTACAATAGCATCGGAAGGAGATGAGATTGTGAAGTCTACTCCAATGAAATTACAAGGTGTTAATGCATTGAATGGAGAGACATCTAGCTCCACAATCATTTTAACTTCATTGAAGGGTATGCTTAATAAAATCAAACAAATGGTTAATAAGATAAGCACAAAACGAAATCAGATCCACAAGAGCAAGTCTCACCCCTTTTTTTTTGGTCGGTAGTTTCCACCCCTTCAATCGCTGTTCTTTTTGCGGCCCCAAGGAGCACCACTTATCTGCTCATCTAACCAAGCCAGAACCGTCCAGCCGCAAATGAGAAGGTGTCGACATCTCCCTTCCCCATCTCTGGTCCCCTATCTGAACGCAGAAAGCAACCGCCATTATTTCATTCCCGCGTGAACTTGCTCCCCAAGGCAGCACATGACCACATTTTCTGTCGTTCGTAGTTGAAAAGGATTCAGCCACAGCGTTCACACGGATTGCTCAAGTACTTCATAGTTAAGCTATGAAATTTGGCAGAGAAGAGGCGTGTGAAAAGGTTTGCCAAATCATAGAGGTGCTACAGTCAAATAGCTAAGCACTTATATAAGTAAGGCCCTCTCTTCCTGTAATCTCTCATCATCCAGAGAACTATTCCTCTGTCAAGACTCAAGACTGAAACAGAGTTGGGGGATAGACTCAGCAGAGGATGAAATTGAGCATGGTTCACGAGGGAAGGCATCATGACGGTCGACATTGTCGTCATGGGATGGGTAACGGAGGCCCACATGGACATCATGGCGGGCATGGTCACCAAGTAGGAGAACTTCTCTGCAGGAATGGTCTCGGAGGACATGGGTATCATGGACATGGGCATCATATGAGGGGTGTGTTAGGACATGGGGGTCATGGTCATGGTAATGGACATGGACATGGACATGGGCATCGTCTGAGGGGTCTTTTAGTCCATGGGGGTCATGGTCATGGACATGGCCGTGGACGTGGACGTGGGCATCATCCGAGGGGTCTTTTAGGACGTGGGCATGGACCTTCCATACATGATCATCATGGTCATCACCATGGCCGCTGTCACGATCACAAAGGGAAGCGCCATGCACATGGCCGATGCGGGAGGCGTCATCCCTGTATGGGGCAATCGGAACCGGAACAGGGAGTTGTGGCTGCATCCCCAACTCCAATAACTGAGCAACTCGGCACCCTCGCTCTGATTGCAGACTAGAGAGGACACTATACTTGAAGTTGGGGCTTGGACAATAACGACGCCGTGTCAGCAATGTCTTGGGGATTTCTGTGTATTGGTTCCTACCAGTTTTATCTTTTTGGGAAAATTCGTTGGATGATCAGATTCAACCGTTGAAGTGTTGTGGAGGTTAAAGAAGGTTTCTTAGTACTTTGCGTGTACGGATATACTATGGTACACTATGTGATGGTATCGCGGATTAGACAGATGATTCCCATATATTTTATGCATATCTGAGCTCATCTTGAGCACCATTGGCATGCATGAACAATTTGAACTGATCCAATTGAGAGATCAAGGGCTTTAACAGCACCCATTGCCGACAATGGTATATGATTTCTTTCTCATTCAAGTAACTGCGGCAATCCAAAATTGTGATCAAGATTATGAAACTTCTCCCACCGATTAAGCCTTTTGTTATAATGTTAGATTTTACGGGTTAAGCCCAGAAAATTAATTAATGAGGAATCTTGCGCAAATATATCAATTTGATCAGCTTGATAAGTAAAAGGAACAAAATTTCCAGATGAGGCATTGGCTAAAAAGTTTATAATAGTTGGACAATAAAGTTTGGTTGGACCAATCTGTCCTCTCCTGGTCAGGTCGGAGATGAATACAGGCAAAGTTCATTAAACTGTGGGTTCTTCATAGAAAAGGAGGCCTTGCCCAACCAATGGCAGGTTTTGGATGAAGTCTCACTCATATAAAGAGGAAAAGCATGCGCTAGAATGCTATCTTTGGCTTATGAAGTTGATCAATCAGTATGATAATCATCGAGTAATAAGTATGATAATCATCGAGTAATATTGCTTATTTGGCCCAAATCAAGGAATCCCTTAGATACGTTGGAAAATGGATCTTGTCTTATTGTTGATTGTTGTATAGTAAAGGTGTTTGGAGATTTTTGGCATCATCAATTAATGAGTACCACATCTTGGTCACTCAATCCATCCACTAATCCACCATTCTCTATCACGCGTGATGTTCACTTGTAGCAATAATCCCTTCTTGCTTGAAGGAAATCCTGCTGAAACGCCGATGCATAAACCCCCTTGCTCCTTGATGAGTTTCCATAGGCCAGCTCTTCGTTGGTAAGTCTGCCCCTAGTTTGGTTGGATTGCTTGAAGGGCTATCTAGATATAAAATAAAATAAAGTGAGCTATTGATTGCTTGGACCTGTCCCCCGGTCTTATGTTTTACTTCTCCTCCCCTTCCCCGGCCAGGGTCAAGCGAGTAAAGGTCATCAATCTGACAGTGGCTTTTCTGATCTTTTAAAAGTTGATTTACGATTAGATACTAAGCCATCATCAAGTAATCTATTGATGCATTACAATGAGCAGAAGAACTCATCCTGAAAAATTAGCTATCTAGGAGAGAAAACCCAACCCATTAATAGCCCCAAAATATCTCTTTAGTTGCCTGTTGTGGGACATAGACCACATCATCCTCCCCCTCTTCAAGGATTCCTTGACCTCGCAAAATGACTGCATGACACCTCGGGTCATCACCAAGGGAACTCAACTCAAGGTTAATGTCACACCCCAAAACTGCAAGAAAAGGGAATATGACACGGCCGTCCTTCCATACGAAGGACGCAGCCTCAATATAACCAACAACCTGATATCAACATATATATAACTCAAACCCATATATATATATATATATATATATATATATATATATATATATATCAAATAGATCAACACGTTGGCTATACATCAGAGTTTCTATAATCCTCCAAAATAATATTAACAATCAGAACTTAGCCAACCCAAAATATAACAAACACTAAACAAGTTTCTTCCTCAAGTCATACCCAAAAGAGAATCAAAAGTTTCCCCCAACAGCGCGCTCGCTCTACTCGCCGCTAACCGAGGAACCCGAAAACATAAATGATGAGTGGAATGAGCAACCACCGCCCAAAGCCAAGAGTGGTATATCTTCTAAGCGGATCGAGTAAGACTATGCATGGATTCAAAGCAATCCTTAACTTTTTAACTCCAACCAATATATAATATACATAATAAATCATATAAGAGTTACTTTTATACTTATATGAAAAACTCATTTAAACCACAATCACAATACGTAATCAATGGTCAAGTCCATTGAATAATCTCCATTCAAAATCACACGCCAATGGTCCATCCATTGACTAATCTATTGCTCAATCTCTTACCATGGTCACGACACAACGCCATGACAAGCACAAAGATCCCCTTGGCAAGGTCTCCACCTATAACGCCGGTGGCTCGCCCGGAAGGATATCCTACCCTAGATGCATATCAACATGCCCCTCAATGGGCTCACAAAGAATAATGAAAGAAAATAACCATATTCCAATACCATAAAACCAATCCAAGAATCAATATAATAAATCAAACAAATACCTTTTTGTAACATCGCCATCCACCATTTCTCAAGTCATCCACATGCTTTTCCATAAACCATTTGCAAAGCATTTATAAATATATTTTGCCTTATTATGCAATTCCAACCTTTGTAAACAATCAAAAGGTAGTCCATGCTCGATCCGATTTTTATGCAATAATAATGTCATCTCATAATCTCATACTTTATATAATCCATATAATTTTCTCAACATGAATTTTACAAATTTGAAGAAGATATAGTACCACTCACCTCGTCTCCTACGACCCAATAAAACGGTATTTGAATCGTCAAACTCGCGGTCCTAACAAATAATTGAGGAATGAGTTAAAATCCGATAAAACTCTACCTCAATTATTGAGACAACTAAATCACGCCTTAACACTAATAAAATGACCCCAAAGAGCTAACAAAACGCCTATCAAAAGCAATTTATTCAAAGCCGTTCATGAAACTAAACTAAGGTGCAAAACTTGATTATGCCATAACTTTCTCATCCGAACTCCAATCCAAGCAATCTTATAGTCAAAATGAAGATAATTCCGAGCACTAGAAGACCCATTAGTAGGACAATCCAATTTCGAGCCGAAACCGACAAAATTAGACCTCACAGCAACCGCGCGCGTACTGTACATCCAGCGGGCAGAATTTCAAAATTCCATTTCTGACAAACCACAAGCTCAAATCCAATTCCGTAAAATCCCACGGCCCACGACGTCCTAAATTACAGCTCTTATAAATTTTCACAGCTCAATAGCTCAAAATCGGACTTCGCCGCTCAATATTCCCAATATTCCGAATTTGAGCCCTAAATCGGAAAAAATACTTGATTGGAGGAATAAGAGGCACGTGTACTCACCGGGTGTTGCATAAGATAATTGAGTCGGCTTTGCGAGATTCCTGCGGCGCGCACGTGCGAAACCCTCTCCTCCTTTCCCTTTCTTCTTCTCTCCCTCTCTTCTCTTTTCTCTCTGTTTTCTTCCTCCGTCGCGACTGCTTCTGGCTTCTGAAAGTGGGAGACAAAACCCCACTTATTCTCTCTCCTCTCCTTTGACTTTTCAACTCCCTTTCTTCTCTTTTTTTTTTCTTTTTTTTTTCCAAGTGGGTCCCACCAGTCAACAAAAGAGCCGAATATTACAGTTAAAGTGCCAAATGGTGGGGGCACAAAGACGGGCTCTAATACCAATTTGTGAGGGCAAGAGTGTGTTGAGTGATGTCAAAGGAAGTACAAATATATCAAAGTGTGTGAGGATGGATATCGATTGATAAATGTAATTTGAGATAGAACGTGGTCGCCACCAAAGCCTAAAGAACGCATCACCAATCAAGGGAGAAAATCCAAATTGATGAAGTTCACCACCAAGACTTAAAGAATGAACCACCTACCATGGATAAAGACTTTGGGATAAAGAAGTTCACCACTAGGGCCTAAAGAAAAATCACCAGCCAAAAATAAAAGGTTTCTGCACTCACCATCAAGGACTAATCCACTCTCCAAAGATAAAGAAATTAGGATATAAATAATCCTTTTTCCAAAGATATTTGCTCACATAGCATATATTCTCAATATTCAAGTATTCTATGTTTACAATGAGGTTACACCTCATTTTATAGAGATATGACTAAACAAAAGAGAAACTTCAAATTCCCAAAATTGAACATACTCTTGGGGAAATTAACCTAATTATGACTCTTAAAAGCAACATCACGATAAAGACTCACAAAAAGTTGTGAATGAATAGACTTAGACATGTCCATTCCATCAAGCGATATTTGCTCTTTTTCTTAAAGCTAAAAAAGCTCAAAAGTCTATACACATATTTATTATAATGCCCAAAAATTTACTGTCAACTTCTTTTATTGTGAGTTATAAATTAGTGGAATTCTTCGTTACCAATTCCAACCATCTGCCTTTGACTAGCTACTACGTTGAAATTTCTAAGACCATCTTAGAACATCTGAATCAGTTTCCTTACAGAAGTTTAGTTTTATCCAAACATGAATTGTTAACTCTTGACTAACATTTTTATAATTAAATGAAAAATAATGGGAATAGAAATTTGTAGGGTTGTATCAAATGCACTTTTATTTCTTATCTATTCCGAGAATAATAATCTTTGCAATAACCAAATGCATTCTTTTACTTAGAATCTTGTCCGAGGAGTATAAATAGAAAAAAAAACTATTTATGAATAAAATTTGTTCTTGAGAACACAAATATTACCATACACACCTTTTGATTCATTAGATGCATTGAAATTTGATAAAACTCTCTAAATGCATGTTCTAATCTTGGAAGCTGAAAATTCAACGTAGAAAATCTTCAAAAAGTGGTAGAAATTGACCATAACAATCTCCAGTCATTAGGTTGTCAATGGTGAGTCTCAAATCAACAACAAGTCTTGTAAATTGACAACTTCATCCTTGAACCCACATGATTAAACTACAACAAAAATTGGCTTTTGCTTGCATGAATAGTGAATGACTTGGTTCAATTGACGAAATATGAGTGGAACTTGAGGTTGATCGATAAAGCTCAATGCTTTTGCATTAGTAATGTATCATCTATCTATGAGGAAGATGCATTGACATCTAGCTTAAAGCAACTTAGTACCAAGGCTCCCTCAAAAGACTAGAACAAAATTTAAACCATTGAAATTTACTGACAGCAACAAATAATTTCATTTTCGCAACTGAAATTTCTAGAAAGATGTCACCATCTTGTGAAATAGAATAAGTAGTACAATTTGTTGTAGTAGTAATTGTCGTTTTGACATTCGAAGGAGATGAAATTGTGAAACTTAGTCCGATGAATTAGTATGGCGTTAGTGCAACAAATAGTGACATTTAGCTTGACAACATGAATAGTTATTTTAGAAACAAAATTGACATAATTCACGATTTTTAGACAAACAGAAAATTGTTTTCCATAAAAATTATCATCATCATCGTCATTATTATTACTATTTCGGGAAAGTATATAAGACTTGGAAGCTGTAAGTTCTAACCAGTTGATAAATTTATAACTGCATTGAAGGGTACACCTAATAAAATCAAACCTTGTCGTTTATAAATGAGCACAAAAAGAAGAAATCGGATTCAAAGATCGAGTCTCTAATTCATATTGCTTTTCTTTTTTGCGGCCTCATCTAATGTGCCCACCAAGCGCGAAACGTGTGACCGCAAATCAGAACGTGTCGGCATCCCAATCCATGTACCACATCCCAACGTAGACCTCCGACCTCCATTGATTCGTTCAGGCGCGAACTTGCTCCCCAAGACAAACACTCGAGACTCGACGGCATTTGCCGTGGTTCACACGGATTGCTTAAGTACTTGTTAGCTAAGCTATGAAATTTGGCAGAGAAGAGGCGTGTGAAAAGATCGCCATACTTGATAGACTGCTGCAGTTGAACCACCGCCTCATGAACCTCTATAAATAAGGGCCTCTCTCCTTCTCCTCTCTCATCATCCAGACAGCTATTCTTGTGTCAAGACTGAAACAGAGTCGAGGGTATAGACGAAACAGAGGATGAAGATGAGAATGGGCCACGAGGGAGGGCATCATCAGGGTCGACATCATCATCATGGGATGGGTAACGAAGGCGGAGACGTAGGAGGACTTCTCTCTGGACATGGTCTCAGAGAACATGGGGGTCGTGGGTGTCATGGACATGGACATGGGCATCATGTGAGGGTTCTTTTAGTCCAAGGGCATGAGCTTTCCAAACATGGCCAGCACGGTCATTGCAAAGGTCACGACCATGGTCACAAAGGGAGGAAGGGCCATGCGCATGGCCGGTGTGGGAGGCATCATACCTGTATGGAGCAACCAGAACCGAAGCAGGAACTGGAGCAGCAACAGGAACAAGAAGTCGTGGCTGCGACGCCAACTCCAATAACCGAGCCACTCAATACTCTAGAACATGGTCGTCGTGTGAATGTTCTAGTCCATGGGCATGGGCTTTTCAAACATGGTCATCATGGTCATTGCAAAGGTCACGGTCATGGTCACAAAGGGAGGAGGGGCCATGCGCATGGCCAGTTCGGGAGGCGTCATACCTGTATCGAGCAATCAGAACCGGAGCAGGAGCAGGAGCAGCAACAGGAACAGGAAGTCGTGGCTGTGATGCCAACTCCGATAACCGGGCAACTCGGTACTCTCGAACATGGGCATCATGTGAGGGTTCTTTTAGTCCATGGGCATGGACTTTTCAAACATGGTCATCATGGTCATTGCAAAGGTCCCGGTCATGGTCACAAAGGGAGGAGGGGCCATGCGCATGGTCGGTTCGGGAGGCGTCATACCCACACAGAGCAATTGGAATCGGAACACAAACAGGAGCAGCAACAAGAACAGGAAGTCGCGGCTGCGACGCCAACTCCAATAACAGAGCAACTTGGTACACTCGCTCTGACTGTCGACTAGAGAGGACGCTTGGAGTTGGGTCTTGGATAATAATGACGCCGCGTCAGCAATAAATGTGTCTTGGGGATTTCGTGTTTGGGCTCCTACCAGTAACCAATACCAATTTTATCTTTTTGAGTGGTTTCGCTGGATGATTAGATTCAGCTATTTGAAGTGTTGTGGAGGTTGATGGAAGTTTCTATGTACTGTTTGTGTGCCAATATTATGCAATGGTACACTGAAAATTAGTGTGATGATATCAATTATTTGAGACTTTGGATCAAATGATTCCATAAATTTTATGAGGAAGATGTGAAAGGTTCTGAACTAGAACTATGTTCCTGAGTTCTTCGAGGGCATCATTGGCATGCCTGAACAAATTGACCAGAATTAATTGAGAGAGAGGGACTTTAACAGCAAACATCGCGGACAATGGCCTATGCTCTCCATCTTTGTCATTCAAGTAACTTCAGCAACCCAAATTGACGATCAAGAAATCAAACATCTTCTACTAGTCAAGCCCAGAAACTTCTTATTATGAAATCTTTTGCTAATGTATCAATTTGATCAGTCCCTAATAAAAAGGAACAAGATTCACAGATGGAAATCTATTTTTTTTAAGTAGGGCGATAGCTATAATAGATTAGACTTTTTTCATCTCTGGCGAAATATGATTGCGGGGGCCTAATTCAAATCCCTCAGGCAAAGTAAGAAAGTTTCGCCTGCCATACTCGCCACCCAAAGTCAGACTTTCTCTGATTTTTCCCTTTGATTAGATCTTCAATAACCATTTCAAGAAGTGGAGATTTGATTTATAAAACAACAATGAAAAGAAAAAAGGAAGGCCTTGCCAGTAGGGCGCCACTGCCACCCATAGCCAAAGGGGTTAACAAAGTCGCAGCCTTGGGGGAGGGCGGCTGGCATTCTCCAGCCTTGAGTGAGGCTTGCCCAGATCTAGGTCATTTCGGCCATCACCTGGGGCCAACGAGACCTCACCCAAGGCTGGTAAAGGCTAGCATCGCCCAAATCTAGGCAAGTTGCATTGGCCTAGGGTGAGGGCAAGTGAGGGTCACCACCCCTCGCATGGGGCCAACATTGCCCAAATTTGGGCACCCTCAACTCATATCTCGGTTAACCTCGCCGGCCCTTCCAATGTTGGGCGGTGGTGGCATTAACAAGTCTTAGCATTTGATTATATTTTTTGAAAGTTTTAAAACTCAATTACACTTCGATAATAAGTTTTAAGACTTCTAGTGTACTTATCCCTAAAATGAGCTATCAATTCCATCAAAATGCACAATCTTGTATTTAGTTGTCCTTCCCTTTTCTGCCCTACGTCAAGCAGGCAAGGTCATCAATGGGCGGTTATTGTGGCCTTTTGCATTTCATAAAAGTCGATTTACGGTAGGATACTAAGCGATTGTCAAGTAATATGCTTATGGACAAGATGCCTCAACATAGTTAAGAAACTTAGTACCAAGGCTCCCTCAAAAGCCTAGAACAAAAGCCAAACCGTTGAAATTCACCGACAACCATTTTTTCTTTTTGCACAACCGAAGTTCACACACAAATCTTACAATCCTATGAGATACAATTAGTAGTACAATAGCATCTTAAGGAGATGAGATTGTGAGGTCTACTCCAATGAAATCACAAGGTGTTAACGCATTGAATAGAGAGACATCTAGCTCCAAAATCATTTTAACTTCGTTGAAGGGTATGCTTAATAAAATCAAATGAATGGTTAATAAAATAAGCACAAAACAAAATCAGATCCACAAGAGCAAGTCTCACCCCTTTTTTTTTGGTCGGTAGTTTCCACCCCTTCAATCGCTGTTCTTTTTGCGGCCCAAAGGAGCACCACTCATCTGCTCATCTAACTAAGCCAGAACCGTCCAGCCGCAAATGAGAAGGTGTCGACATCTCCCTTCCCCATCTCTGGTCCCATATCTGAACGCAGAGAGAGCGACCGCCATTATTTCATTCCAGCGTGAACTCGCTCCCCAAGGCAGCACATGACCACATTTTCCGTCGTTCGTAGTTGAAAAGTATTCATCCACAGCGTTCACACGGATTGCTCAAGTACTTAATAGCTAAGCTATGAAATTTGGCAGAGAAGAGGCGTGTGAAAAGGTTTGCCAAAATCATAGAGGTGCTACAGTCAAATCACCGCCTCTAAACCCCTATATAAGTAAGGCCCTCTCTTCCTGTCATCTCTCATCATCCAGAGAACTATTCCTCTGTCAAGACTCAAGACTGAAACAGAGTTGGGGGACAGACTCAGCAGAGGTTGAAATTGAGCATGGTTCACGAGGGAAGGCATCATGACGGTCGACATCGTCGTCATGGGATGGGTAACGGAGGCCCACATGGACATCATGGCGAGCATGGTCACCAAGTAGGAGAACTTCTCTGCAGGAATGGTCTCGGAGGACATGGGGGTCATGGACATGGGCACCAAATGAGGGGTGTGTTAGGACATGGGGGTCATGGTCATGGACATGGACATGGGCATCATGTGAGGAGTCTTATAGTCCATGGGGGTCATGGTCATGGACATGGCCGTGGACGTGGACGTGGGCATCATCTGAGGGGTCTTTTAGGACGTGGGCATGGACCTTCCATACGTGATCATCATGGGCATCGCCATGGTCACTGTCATGATCACAAAGGGAAGCACCATGCACATGGCCGATGCGGGAGGCGTCATCCCTGTATGGGGCAATCGGAACCGGAACAGGGAGT
Organism: Angophora floribunda; assembly: GCA_014182895.1. NCBI lineage: Eukaryota > Viridiplantae > Streptophyta > Magnoliopsida > Myrtales > Myrtaceae > Angophora > Angophora floribunda. The sequence continues at coordinate 23,226,571 of CM024712.1, forward strand.
TGTGGCTGCATCCCCAACTCCGATAACCGAGCAACTTGGCACCCTTGCTCTAATTGCAGACTAGAGAGGACACTACGCTTGAAGTTGGGGCTTGGACAATAACGAGCCGTGTCAGCAATATTGTGTCTTGGGGATTTCTGAGTATTGGTTCCCACCAGTTTTATCTTTTTGGGAAAATTCGTTGGATGATCAAATTCAACGGTTGAAGTGTTGTAGAGTTTAATGAAAGTTTCTTAGTACTTTGCTTGTATCTATATAACACGGTACACTATGTGATAGTATCACTGAGGCGTCGGATCAGACAGATGATTACCATATATTTTATGCAGTTCTGAAGGTTTTGAACCAGAAATGTTATGTTACTGAGCCCATCTCGAGCACCATTGGCATGCATGAACAATTTGACCTAATCCGATTGAGAGATCGAGGGCTTTAGCAGCACCCATTGCCGACTATGGCATATGATTTCTTTCTCATTCAAGTAACTACGGCAATCCAAATTGGCCATCAAGATTATGGAACTTCTCCCACCGATTAAGCCTTTTGTTATAATGTTAGAATTTACGGGTTAAGCCCAGAAAATTAATTATCAAGGAATCTTGCGCAAATATATCAATTTGATCAGCTTGATAAGTAAAAGGAACAAAATTTCCAGATGAAGCATCGGCTAAAAAATTTGTAATAGTCGGACAATAAAGTTTGGTTGGACCAATCTGTCCTAGTCAGGTCGGAGATGAATACAGGCAAAGTTCATTAAACTGTGGGTTCTTCATAGAAAAGGAGGCTCGCCCAACCAATGGCAGGACTTGGATGAAGTCTCACTCATATAAACAGGAAAAGCATGCGCTAGAATGCTATCTTTGGCTTATGAAGTTGATCAATCAGTATGACAATCATCGAGTAATATTGCTTATTCGGCCCAAATCAAGGAATCCCTTAGATACGATGAAAAATGGATCTTGTCTTATTGTTGCTCCTTGTATAGTAAAGGTGCTTGGAGGTTTTGGCATCATCAATTAATGAGTACCACATCTTGGTCACTCAATCGATCCACTAATCCACCATTCTCTATCATCCGTGATGTTCACTCGTAGCAATAACCCCTTCTTACTGAAGGAATTCCTGCTGAAACGCCGATGCATAAACCCCCGTTGCTCCTTGACGAGTTTCCATAGGCCAACTCTTCATTGGTAACTCTGCCCCGAGTTTGGTTGGATTCCTTGAAGGGCAATCTATATATAAAATCAAATAAAGTGAGCTATTGATTGCTTGGACCTGTCCCGCAGTCTTATATTTTACTTCTCCTCCCCTTCCCCGGCCAGAGTCAAGCGAGCAAAGGTCATCAATCTGACAGTGGCTTTTCTGATCTTATAAAAGTTGATTTACGATTAGATACTAAGCCATCATAAAGTAATCTATTGGTTGCGTTGCAATGAGTAGAAAAACTCATCCTGAAAAACTAGCTATCTAGGAGAGGGAACCTAACTCATCAATAGCCCCAAAATATCTCATTCGTCGCCTGTCGTGGGACATTGCCTACATTATCCTCCCCCTCTTCAAGGATTTTGTGACTTCGCAGAATGACTCCATGACACCTCGGGTCATCACTAAGGGACCACAACTTGAGGATGAAGTGCTAGATGGTGGGGGCACAAAGATTGGCTCTAATATCAATTTGCGAGGGCGAGCGAGTGTGTTGAGTGATGTCAAAGGAAGTGCAAATATATCAAAGTGTGTGAGGATGGATATCGATGGATAAATGTAATTGCGAGATAGAATGTAATTGCCACCAAAGCCTAAAGGACGCATCACTAGTCTGAATTGACGAAATTTACCACTAAGACTTAAAAGACGAACCACTTGCCAAGGATAAGGACTTTGAGATAGAGGCTCACCACTAGGGCCTAAAGAAAAATCACCAAAAATAAAAGGTTTATGCATTCACCATCCAGGACTAATCCACTCTCCAAGGATAAAGAAACCAAGATATAAATAATCCCTTTTTCCAAAGATATTTGCTCACATAGAAATAAAATCTCATATATTCTTAATATTCAAGTATTCTGCTTTTACAATGAGATTATACCTCTTTTATAAAGATATGACTAAACAAAAGAGAAACTTCAAATTCTCAAAATTGAATAGACTCTTGGGGATATTTACCTTATTATGACTCTTAAAAATAACGTCACGATAAAGACTCCGAAAAAGTTGTGAATGAGTAGACTTAGGCATGTCCATTCGATTAGGCAATATTTGCTCTTTTTCTTGTAGCTAAAAAAGCTCAAAAGTCTATGCACCTTTATTATAATGCCCAAAAATTTACTGCCAACTTCTTCATATTGTGAGTTATAAACTAGTGGAATTCTATATTGCCATTTCCAAGCATCCATCTTTGACTAACTACTAAGTTGAATTTTTTGAGGCAATCTTATAACATCTTGATCAATTAAATCCTTACAAAAGTTTAGTTTTATGTAAACATGGATTGTTAAGTCTCGACTGACATATTTATAATTATATGAAAAAAATGGGAATAGAAATTTTTAGAGTTGTACCAAATGTATTTCTATTTTTTTCTATTTTGAAATAATAATTTTTGCATTAATCAAATGCATTCTTTTACTCAGAATCTTGTCTAGGGAGTACAAATAGAAAAAAAAAACTATTTATGAATAAAATTTGTTCACCAGAATAGAAATGTTACCATAGGCACTTTTTGATTCACACTACTAATTATTAGATGCATTGAAATTTGTTAAGACTCTCTAAATGCGTGCATTAATCTTGGAAGCCAAATATTCAATGTAGAAAATCTTCAAACGGTGGTAGAAATCGACCATAACAATCTCCAGTCATTAGGATGTCCATGGTGAGTCTCAAAATCAACAAGTCTTGTAAATTAACAACTTCATCCTTGAACCCACATGATTAAATTATAGCAAAAATTGGCTTTTGCTTGCATGAATAGCAAATACTTGGTTCAATTGACGAAATATGAGTGGAACTTGAGGGTTGATCGATAAAGCTCAATGCTTCTGCATTAGTAATGCATCATCTACCTATGGGGAAGATGCATTTACATCTAGCTTAAAGTAATTCATTACCAAGGCTCCCACAATAGACTAGAACAAAATTTAAACCGTTAAAATTCACTAACAGTAACAAGTTATTTCATTTTCGCAATGAAGTTTCTACAATGATGTCACCATCTTGTGAAATACAATAAGTAGTACAATTTTGTTGTAGTAATTGTTGTTTTGACATTCGAAGGAGATGAAATTGTGAAACTTAGTCCAATGAATTAGTATGGCGTTAGTGCATCAAATAGTGACATTTAGCTTGACAATATGAATAGTTATTTCAGAAACAAAATTAACATTATTCACGATTTTGAAACAAACATAAAATTGTTTTTCATAAAAATTATTATCATCATCGTCATTATTATTACTAAGTTCTAACCAGTTGATAAATTTATAACTGCATTGAAGGGTACACCTAATAAAATCAAACCTTGTTGTTTATAAATGAGCACAAAAAGAAGAAATCGGATTCAAAGATCGAGTCTCTAATTTAAATTGCTCTTCTTTTATGAGGCCTCATCTAACGTGCCCACCAAGCGCGAAACGTGTGGCCGCAAATCAGAACGTGTCGGCATCCCAATCTATGTACCACATCCCAACGTAGACCACCGACCTCCATTGATCCATTCAGGCGCGAACTTGCTCCCCAAGACAACACTTGACACGAACATTTTCCATCATTCGTTGTGGAAAAGTATTCATCCACAGCGTTCACACGGATTGCTCAAGTACTTGGTAGCCAAGCCAAGAAATTTGGCAGTGAAGAGGCGTGTGAAAAGATTGCCAAAATCATGGAGCGCTACAGTCAAACCCACCGCCTCTCAACCACTATAAGTAAGGCCTTCTCTTCCTTTCATCTCTCATCATCCAGAGAACTATCCTCTGTCAAGACTGAAACAGAGTTGGGGCATAGAGCAGCAGAGGATGAAAATGAGCATGGCTCACGAGGGAAGGCATCATCACGGTGGACATCGTCATCGTGCGATGGGTAGCGGAGGCCGACATGGGCATCATGGCGGGCATGGTCGCCAAGTAGGAGAACTTATCTGCGGGAATGGTCTCGGAGGACATGGGGGTCGTGGACATGGGCATCATCTGAGGGGTGTGTTAGGACATGGGGGTCATGGGCATCATCTGAGAGGTCTTTTAGTCCATGGGGGTCATGGTCATGGTCATGGTCATGGTCATGGACATGACCGTGGACGTGGGCGAGGGCATCATCTGAGGGGTCTTTTAGGACATGAGCATGGACCTTTCATACATGATCATCATGGTCATCGCCATGGTCATGGTGATGGTCACAAAGGGAGGCGCCATGCGCATGGCGGATGCGGGATGCGTCATCCCCGTATGGGGCAACCAGAACAGGAAGAGGAAGTCGGGGCTGCTTCCCCGACTCCGATAACCGAGCAACTCGGCACTCTCGCTCAGACTGCAGCAGACTAGAGAGGACGCTTGGAGTTGGGGCTTGGACAATAACGATGCCATGTCAGTAATATTGTATCTTGGGGATTTCTGTGTATCGGTTCCTACCAGCTTTATCTTTTTGGGAAATTTCATTGGATGATCAGCAGTGGCTGAAGTGTTGCGGAGGTTAAAGAAAGTTTCTTTGTATTGTCTGTGTACCAATACTCTGATGATATCGCTGAGGCGTCAGATCAGAGAGATTATTTCCATGTGTGTTATTCAGATCTGAAGGTTTTAAACCAGAAATGATATACATTACTTAGCTCATCCAGAGCACCATTGGCATGCATGGACAATTTGACCTGATCCAGTTGAGAGATTAAGGGGTTTAACAGCATGGACAATGGCATATGCTTTCTTTCTCATTCAAGTAACTGCGGCAATCCAAATTGGCGATCAAGAACATGAAACATCTCCCACCGGTTAAGCCTTTTTTTATTATGTTAGAATTTACGGGTTAAGCCTAGAAACTAGTTATTAAGGAATCTTGCGCAAATAAATCAATTTGATGAGCCTGATAAGTAAAAGGAACAAGATTCTCAGAAGAAGCATCGGCTAAAAAGTTTGCAATAGTCGGACTATAAAGTTTGGTTGGACCAATCTGTCCTCTCCTGGTCAGATCGGAGATGAATACCGGCAAAGTTCATCGTTAGCCTGTGGGTTCTTCATAGAAAAGGAGGATGCCTCGCCCAACCAATGGCAGGTTTTGGATGAAGCCTCACTCATACAGAGAGGAAAAGCATGCGCTAGAACGTTATCTATGGCTTTTGAAGTTGATCTATCAGTATAACAATCATCTGAGCAATATTGCTTATTTGGCCCAAATCAAGGAATCCCTTTGATATAATGGGAAATGGATCTTGTCTTATTGTTGATCCTTTGGCATCATCAATTAATGAGTACCGTATCTCGGTCACTCAATCGGTCCACTAACCCATCATTTTCTATCATGCATGATGATCACTCACAACGACAATCCCTTGCTGATGGAAATCCTGCGTGACGCCGATGCATAAACCCCGGTTGCTCCTTGATGAGTTTACATAGGCCAGCTCTTCGTTGGTAAGTCTGCCCCTAGTTCGGTTTGATTGCTTGAAGGGCTATCTAAATAAAATAAAGTGAGCAATTGGACACTCCCAGCTAGTAGATATCGGCAATCTAGACTCGTCAATGAACATGTTTTAGTCCTCCTCCGCTTCCCTTGCCTACATCAAGCAAGCGAAAGTCATCAATCTGCTGATTACAGCTGCTTTTCGCATTTCACAAGAGTTGATTTACAGTTAAATACTAAGCCATCTATGGGGAAGATGCGTTGACATAGTTAAAAGTAATTTAATACCAAGGCTCCCTCAAAAAACTAGACAAAATTTAAACCATCCAAATTCACTGTCGGTGACAAGTAATCTGATTTTCACCACCGAAGTTCCTACAGAGATGTCACCATCCTGTGAAATACAATTAGTAGTACAACCCTGTAGTAGTAATTTTCGTTTTAGCATACAGAGGAGATGAAACTATGAAACTTAATCCAATGAACTAGAAAGGCGTTAATGCATCGAATAGCTACATAATTCATGATTTTGAAACAAACAAAGAATTGTTTTTCATAAAAAAAAATTATTATTAAATCAAATCAAACCTGTTTGTTTATGAAACGAGCACAAGAAGAAAAAATCAGATTCACAGATCAAGTCTCTAGTTCAGATTGCTTCTTTTTCGTGGCCTCATCCAACGCACACACCGAGCGAGAAACGTGTAGCCGCAAATTGGAACGCGTCGGCATCCCCCATCTCTGGTGCAACATCCCAACGTAGACCACCGACCTCCATCAATTCATTCAGGCGTGAACTTGCTCCCCAGGACAACACACAGGACGACACTTTCCATCGTTGCTAGTTTTTCATAAGCGTTCACACGGATTGCTTGAATACTTGGTAGCTAAGAGGCGTGTGAAAAGATCGCCATATGCTGCTGGACCACCGCCTCGTGAACCTCTGTAGATAAGGGCCTCTCTTGCCCTCGTCTCTCACCATCCAGACAGCTAATTCTCTGTCGAGACTGAAACAGTGTTGGGGGATTATACACTGAACAGAGGATGAAGATGAGAATGGCTCGCGAGGGAAGGCATCATCATCGGATGGGCAACGAACGTGGACATGGGCTTCATGTCGGGCATGGTCCCCACGGAGGACTTCTCTTTGAGCATGGTCTCGGAGGACATGGGTGTCATGGACATGGGCTTCATCTGAGGGGGTTTTTGTTGGACATGGGATCATTATGGTCATGGACATGGGCATCATCTGATGGGTCTTTTGGGTCATGGGCATGGGCATCGACTTTTCAAACATGGTCATCACCATGGTCACTGCTACGGTAACAAATGGAGGCGCCATCCGCATGGCGGATGCCAGAGGCGTCATTTCAGTATGGGGCAACCGGAGCAGGAGCAAGGAGTCGCAGTTGCGATGCCAATGCTGATAACCGAGCAACTCGGTACTCTCTCTCTGACTACAAAGTAGGGAGGATGCTAGAAGTTGGACTTTGGACAATAACCTCGCCGTGTTAGCAATAAATTGTCTCGGCGATGTCATGTTTTGATTTCTACCAGTTTCATCTTTTTGGGTAATTTCGTTGGATGATCAGATTTGGCGGCGAGTATTGTGAAGCTCGATGAAAGCTCCTTTGTACTGTGTGCGTACCTGGTATGCTATACGGTACGCCAAATCTTAGTTTGAGGCGCTGGATCACATATATGATTTCCATACGTGTTATGCAGAAGATCTGAAGGTTTTGACCCAGATACCATATATTTACTGAGCTCATCAAGAGCATCATCGGCAGTCATGAGCCTAATTGACCAGATCCAACTGCCAGTTTCAGGGTTTTAACAGCACGCACCCTCATCACCGGCAATGGCATATGCTTTCTTTCTTATTCAAGTAACTACGGCGATCAAAATAAGGGATCAAGATAATCAAACATCCCCCACTAATTTAGCTTTACTCCATTTCGTAAGGACTTACAGCTTAAGCCCAGATTTGATCACTGTGAAATCTTGCGCAAATGCCCCCGATTGGATCAGTCCGGTACGAGAAAGGAACAAGATTCAGAGATAAGAGTACTAGTTTAGCAAACTCGTAGCAGCCAAGAGATAGCAAAGTTCGACACATGCTTTCCTTCTTGGAATAGCGAATCCATTCCGAAGATGGAAAATTTGTGAGGATAGCTCTCACTTTCTCGAGAAATGATTAGATGATGAGTTTTAATCTATTGTGAGAATAATGATTAATTGTAGATCACAAAAAAATCAAATTAAAAATACTTATAAATTATTGTGTGATCTATTCATTCAAGAATTTGTGTCTCATAATAAACTGTTATTCTTACAATAGCTCACAAATTGTTATATTAATAAAGCCCCATTTTCCATACACAATGAGGCAACGCAATTTGAATTCACATGTTTTCCACAACATTCAAGCGGGTGCTAATAGCTTAACCCATGAAACAGCGCATGAGAAGGTCTTCCAATGTCGGCGTTTGAAATTTGGTCCGTTGACCCCACCGCCTCATTGAAATCCACTTAACATTTTATTTCATTGGACCAAAATACATATGTACTTCAAAAAAATTCACTCCCCAAATACAAAACTCATCTAACGCATTGACGTCTCTTGTTGATCTGTTTATCCATTTTCTAGAAAACGTCCTAGTATTGTCTCTAGTAGCAAGAAAAATGGTCTAAAAAATCATAATCTTATTACATTTTAATCAATTCAATCACAAACCTTTCAATTTTACCAATTAAGGTCATAAACCTTTTTATCTTTTGCCAATTGAGTCCATACGGCTAATTTTAGTCAAAAATTGCTCACATGGCAAAGTTAGTACTAATGTGGATATTTTCAAATAATATTCTAATACATTTTGAATTTTTTATGATTTTTTTTCTTTTTTCCCTTGTCTTTACTTGGTCCGCCATATAATTTTGCTCTTGAATTTTTAGTTTATTCAATATGGTATTTGAATTAAGTGTCCTCTCTTAATTTGTAATTTGCTCATTACGATCCCTTATTGTCCCTTGACTCAAATAAATAAAAAAATAATATTTGATATTTTCATATAATTTAAAAATTAGATATAATATTTATCAAAAGTTTAGAAATCATATTATACGATAGGGAACATAAAACGTCAAGCCAAAGTTTAGGCTCTTTTTTAATTATCTTTTTTGTCAAATGATTATTGAATAGTTGCTCTTTTATTTATTTTTATATCTTTAGTGAATTATTTTTTGGGGGGTTGGGTTTAGTGATCATAATTAGTGCTTCCCCATTCCATCAACCCGCTCAACGACATACACAATCTAAAACCCTCGCGTCCTTTCCCCCTCAAACCCTTCGAACGTCTTCCTCGACAGCAGAGCGGGGCCAATTCGATCGCCACCTCCGTTCCTCTCCTGCCTTCCGTCGCCTCTGCTCCGGCACGACGAGCATCATCCTCCGTCGAAGCGGAAGAATCGAAGCCATCGGCTTCGCCCCAGCTCGTTCAGGATGAGTGCCATGAAATTCTGCTGCGAATGGTCAGTTCCCCGTTTCTCTGCGACCCTCTTTCTCACGTTTTCTTGCGCCGTGCGCGGCGTGATCGCCCTTCTTGTTCCGTTCGCAGCAACAATATACTGTACCCCAAGGAGGATAAGGAGCAGAAGATCTTACTCTTCGCTTGCCGCAACTGCGAGCACCAGGTCAGGTGTTAGGGTTTTCCCCTTTTATGTTCCGTTTTGGCCGTGACCGATATGATGGGGGCGTGTGATCGCTGGGTTTGTTTGTTGGGGTGAGAATTTTGGTGTCCTTGGAGATGACCCACTTTTTTTTTCTTTTCGAATTGGAATCGTGTCATGCATTGCTAGTTTAAAGGTTCAATCTTGGAATGTTTTTTTCTTCTTCTTTTTTTCCAGGCAAAAGAGAATTTCTTGAGTGGGTTTTACTAGTGTGATGCGAACTGTGACTAATTATTCGCCACTTGATGCAAATGCTTGTGTGCTGGTAGTAAATAAACTATTTCAAGCCTTTGGGGAGCCAAGCTCGAACTTCGAGGTGGCCATGTATTTTCTTGGCTCTTTATTCACGGCAGAACATGTGAAAATGTAAACTTCTCCGGCAAACATCGAGCAGTGAATCATTGTTTATGGGAACAGTAACGATTCCTTTCAAAAGCTTAAATAGGCGATGTTTGTTTGCTTGCCTGTTTTCAGTCGCAAGAATCCTTTTCTTGCTTTTCCTGCTGAATCTTTGGAATTTGTGCATGTCCATGGAGTTTTGAAAATTCCAAACATCTCAGAGATAGATAGAGAGGTAGGAATTTATCAAACGAAATTTGACACTTAAAGAGTAAGACGTGTTGAGGTTGCTTTGGTGTACATGTCCGAACCAAAGTTATTGGGAAATTATTGGTTTGATCAAACTCAAACCGGACAAACATAATCATTAGTTTTGGTAAATTATTGGTTGGGGACAGTTTCAAATCTGTAAACCTGCATTTGCCTAGGAAAGCAATTGCAAGAGTAAGACCTTCAATTAATTGTTGGAATCCCTAGAGATAAGCTTCTTTGCTACATATGTATAAGATGATCACTTACAGCCAATTAGAGTCTCCTCCTGTCCAATTCCACGTATCCTCTGATCTTCAGTATAATTCTTCAACTACAGTCATCTTAGTAAATTAGTTGATAAGCAAGTATAGATGCAAGCGTCCATGCTTGCAGGCTGACGGAAGTTGGAGCTGGGATGCAGGTGATGTATATGCTCTATGATTGTACCAAACACTGGCATAAACAACTATTTAAAGAGCCTGCATGAATTGGGGTTGGCTAATTGTGCAGTTTGCTTGTCCTAACAGCTACGATAATTAAAGATTTAATGGATCAATATTGGCCTGGAGGTTCAGTTGTTTCAGTTTAGTATATCATGTAAATTTTGACTCTAGTTTAGTGTCACAAATGGGTTGGTACTCTGTTGTCTTCTTGTTAAAAAGAGACCATTTAGGGAAATGTAACCTTCAAACCCATGTTTGTAAGTTGAGAATTTCACCATGGTTTCCTAACCAGTTCTTGGAGAAAAGGGGGGATATATGTGTGCTGACTCTGAGCATCATATTCTATAATGTTCAGTATAGTTTGTATCTGACCTAACTGACCATGTCATTTCTTTTCCTCCATACTTCCTGGTCCATATAGAGTAAGCAATTGTTACTGAGGGGGGGTGGGGGGGATGATAGATTTGCTGGTTGTGGAAATTGCTGCTAATGATGGTGGAGACATGTCTCATGACTCTTAAAAGCTCGTGCACAGGCCCGTGTATATATATATGCATGCATCTATGTATCTATATGTGTGTGTGTTTATATGTATGTATGTATGTATGTATGTATGTACATAATGCTATTCCTTCGACCTTAATAATAAATGTCCAATAATGGAATGGGGATGTTACTCTTTTGTTGAAATGTCCCACTAATCCATTTGGACTTTCTATACAAGACTGCAGAGGGGGGCAGAGTTCCCCTATAGTGGACCTGTTGCTGAAATAGGCATTATTTGTTATTATTATTGCTGTTGTTCTTTTCTTGTTGGCATTGCCTAAGGATCATTTCTAATGGCAATATGCTTAAAGGAGCCAATATCTTCTTGCTTTCACTTCTGTAAAGATTGGTTATGGAGAAAAATATGACAATGGTTCTGCTAGTTTTGAGAACGAAAAAATCAGAGGTTGTCTTGCATGTTTGAATTTCATATATTGGGTCTTTGTTATGAAGTATTGCTACTCTCTATTTTTCTCATGAGGTCTGTAACATCCATTCAGGAGGTTGCCGATAACTACTGTGTCTACAGAAATGAGATACATCACTCCGTCGGGGAGCGCACTCAAGTGTTGCAGGATGTAGCAGCAGATCCAACTTTACCTCGTACAAAATCTGTACGTTGCGCTCAATGCAACCATGGAGAAGCTGTCTTCTTCCAGGTGAAATTGCTTATCCTGCACTTAGGAATGAAATTCTGTTAATTTAGTTCTTTATCTTGCGTCTTAGACTCTGCAGACTGATTCTTGAATTGCTGATCTAGATAGTAGATTCTCTTAAATTATGGAACTTGGAAAGGAAGGAATTGTAGTAGTTCTAAGTTGTGGCTCTCTGTCTTTTGGAGGCCTAGTGAAATAATGGCTTGTTGGATCTCATTTCCTTCCTTAATTAGTTGATTTCCCTTGAATAAATTCTATTTGAGCCAGTGGCATAACTTTTCTTTTGATATATGTATAGAGAATTTTTCATGTCGTTTTCTGAAAACTACAAATTCTTTGAAAAATCCAAGTAGCAGGACTTGGCAATACCTGAATCAACCTGTCTTGTATATTTTGCCGATTAATAAGCCATACATCAAAATAGATTAACTGCAGAAGAAGTGCCTTTTCACTGCACATATCCAAGGAACTCTTACTTTGTGATATATGACTTCTTTGAGACTAGAAAAATGTTTTTTGAGTCAGTCAATCGACCAAATCACAATCTTGACAAGCAGTGGTAATAATTCTCTGTCCTCTACATAAGAAAAGAGTGATCCCCCAAAGCAGAAGGGGGATATATTGATTGATATGGAAAGAATGAAGAGTTGCTTCTGAATTTGGCATATTAATGAGGAGATTATTTCCCAGAAAGCAGCTCTATGAAGTTTAATGGCAACCATCTCCTGATCAGGTTCACTGTTCATATATTGAAAATTGAGATGTGATCAATATGGAATGGAAATTAAACAGTACATAGTTGAGTGAGCAAATATAAGAAAATGCATGGTGATTATATTTGTATTTTAGACCCCCCCACCCTCTCTAAGGAAAGGAAGCAAAATGGACAATAGAAATGGAAAAATATTCAGGATCTTCCATAGTTTGGTCCTTCTGATGGTTACTGTAGTCATGGCTTATGCCTGTCTGTCTGGCTGTATTTGCTAACAATCTCATCTTTGTCATTATTCAGGCCACTGCTAGAGGGGAGGAAGGTATGACGCTGTTCTTCGTCTGCTGCAACCCAAATTGTGGATATCGTTGGAGAGATTGACATCCACATGGATACTTGAATCTAACTCTGATCACGTTTCTTGGTGTCTGCTGAAAGAAACTATCTGCTAACTCACTGAACTAGGGAGGACCTCATATTGTGGTCCTATTGTTTCCTGGAGCTGGTTCAGTTTGGCTGTAACTTATTGACCAAAATAATTGAATCTGTAACTAGCGGTATTTCAATTTGGGTCTTAAGCGTGAATTGCTGGATTTTTAAAATGTGTTCTTCCTATCTGTTGAGGACCTAAAGATGGCCATCCTTCTGATTCATGGCTTGACCTGGCAGCTTGAGGTATTCCAGGCCTTTATTAGCGCGTAGAAGAGCTAAGATACTGGATAAGTTGGAGGAGGTCAGTGATGACAAGATAAACGAAAACTGTGAGAGATGTAGTCAAATTGGGAAGGCCAAAGAGCCATGGCTACAGATCTTGAAAGAACATTTGCAACTCTTTGTGGAGATTGTAAAAAGTTTGTCGAGTGATGAAAATTTACCAGTATTGCTTCTCTTTATATATGAGTTTAAAAGACCCACTTTAGTTCCTCTGGTAAAAATGCAATTCAGGTTTGGGGAACCATCAGGGGCTGATGAACCAATCTGACCAAAGATTTCTCCATGATACTGTTTTCATAGGCCGTTCAAAGAACTGTGGAAAGAAAAATGGTTCCCAATTATCTTCACATGCTCCTTTCATCTGAGGAAAAATGGTTCCCAATAATCTTCACATGCTCCTTTCATCCGGGTAAATTAGTATATGCGATGGCGATGACGCCTCAGGTATCGTACCTATATAACATCATGTAAGTAGGGTTACGTCCGTGTCAACGTTAAGTATGTTGCTTTCTGTTCATTGCGGGCTTTGCTATTAGGAAAAAGCGGGCCGGGCCAAGACATACATTGTTTACGAGTGTTCTTACTGTATCGTTAATATAAATGTTTTGAAGGCCAACATTTGGTCTGACTAAACCTCCTTTGTTCCAAGGACCATAATGCCATACCGTCTGCTCCATGTTCGTTCCTTTTCAGGATTCACCACACGTGAAAATCGTTTAATTTGCTTAAACATCCAACAAATAATATTGAATACCGGTGTCTGCTAAAGAGGCTCCTAGCGTCCTTCTCTACATTGTTAAGAGCTGCAATCTATTTGAGGGAATGAGTAGCATTGCTCTGCGAGACAAATTCACCATGATCTCTTGTCCAAACTATCAGAAATGCTCATTCGTGCTTCTGTCTTTGCAGGACAGATGAACTAGTGGCATGAGTTGATCTTGTTTATTTGTGATTTTAGCTTCAGAATGGAAAAATAATTCTTCCCTTCTCCTGCCCTGTTTCGGGAGCCGCGTGGAAGGGTGCAAAATTTTCTCCTGACTGAAGATTGAAGTCCTCTGGGCTACGTCAAATGCGAAGGGAAAATACTAGAGCTTGCCTGGGATGCTTTAATGTTTTCATAAATACATGAATGGCTGTCTTAGACAGCCTGTCTATAGTTTGACGTGAATGATGGTAGAAGCAGAATAGCGTTTGCGGAAAGGCCTAGACTGCTATGTCCTAATGACTTGTATTGTAGAATTACGAGTGCAAATAGATGGAATAGTTATAGAAATCAAAGATTGAAATTCATCATATCTGAGAGCTCACAACAGGATTAGTTCTCTTGGTTGTTCTTCCATCCAGATGGAATGTCACTCACCCAAAAAACCAGACGAAAACAAAAGATTGATTCTATCAGATGAAAGAAAATGTGAAGAAGAACCTGCAATTTTTGCTTCTGGAGTGAAAAACATGTGAATTTTGTAAGACAAGAATTTAGTTCAGCTAATAGGTTTAACCTCTGAAGATAGATCATTCGAATTTGGCAAAAAGACTGGATCAATTTGTTTTGCTAAGATCGTGTGGAAAGATACTCGACTCTTGCCTCTCATTCAGAACGTTCAATAATAATTTGAGTACAATGATTAAATTTGAAAATGAAAAAGAGCCCTCTTGCAATGTACATCTTCAAAATGAATCTCTCGTTGAATTATATGGTTGCATATCTAAGTATAGTATACCCCACCCTTTTTGGCAAATGCAGAGCTACACTCGTTATTGACATACTCACAGGATCAACAAAACAAGTCCTCACAGGGGTTTGAGAGAAAGGCCTATAAAAATCGACCAATTCTGCTTCTGGCCGCGTATAGGATTTCCCTCGCTTAGTGCCTTCTTTCCTGTTTTTCTGGATCGGACCTGGGGAAGTAGAATTTATGATGGTTTTGTTCAGCGAAACCAATACTGGGATCACCACCGCTCGCAATCACTTTCCTTACTTTTCCTATCCTCTCTAGAACTCCATTAATGGCTGTATCAAATGCATCATCGAAGTTCTGTTCTTTAGACCTGGGATCTGCATAAACCATCCTCGGAATCAGCCGTATAACCTCCTCTCTCATGGCCAACACTTCATTCTCCGGAATGCTTTGGAGTATCGGTCCAATGCTTACCTTCTTGGCCTCATCCAATGGAATATACACGGAGTATTTAGTATAATTTCTTGGTAAATGCCATACATATTGCACATAAGCTGTGCCAGAATGGAAAAACACAGGAATGCACCCGGCCAAAATCGAGTCAAATGTCGACCGCCTAGTGTAAGAGTCTCCCCGCGGTTGTAAACAGAAAACTGAGCTTCGAAACACCTTCATCACATTAACTGGGTCATCGCAATTATTTGTGCTGGAACTGCAGTTAAGCAACCTGCATTTCCCATTCGACGCAAGACACTGGTTAATGATCTCTCCCCGAATAGTGAACTCAAGTTCAGGCCGCGGAGCGCCTGCGAAAGCAAACAAGTACTTTCTCTCCTGCTTTCTCATCCAATCTTGCCATTGTGCAACTTCAGCGCCCTTCGAAGGATGGAAATAAGTCGGGTAGGGGATCGCAAAATCGTTGTTCCAGACACTTGACTCCACCGATAACATCGTCATGTTCTGAGATTGCGGCAAGAACATTAATTTACTCCCCCAATAGGACGGATCATCAGCCTGTCTCCTGAAATCCCACGCTATCCTACCCGCCACGAGGAAATGGTCTCGACCCGACATCCGCCTCCACTCTGGTCTCCCGGACAACCACCCGACTAGATCAAAGGCTGTGGCGTCCCTCACGGATGTGTTGGAACTCCAGAGGTACTGGCTAATGTCCAGGCCAGCATAGTAGGGCACATAGATCGCCGAAGCGAGCGACGAATCATTAGTCAGGCACTTATACTGCTTCATCTTGTTATGGAAAATGACTTCCAATAGGAACTGGTTCGTCCTGAACCAGCTACTGTTCAACAATACCCCTCGGGAATCGGCCACAGCAGGACCCATGCCTAAGTTTTCGATGTACGGACACATGTTCGCATCCGTCCCTCTGGTCAGCGACTCGCACTTCCGAAGCAGGTCATGATTGAACCTGCTGGGGAGATCATGAATGTAAACGAATCTACCAGAGCATGAATCTCTTTCAAGACCCATGTCGAGACTCTGATGTCCACTACTCTGGTTAGTGGGTGAAACCGAATCATCATCAGATTTGTCCCCCACGATGACGCCTAGGGGACTAAGACCATCATCAGGGATTTCACGATTTCTTGCTGTACTGTTTGCTTTAAGGAGCGACCCTTGGCCAATGGGGGCTGAATCGATGGTCTTGTTGGGGCTCCCAGCGAAGGGAAGCAACTTGGGTTTGCGGGTGTTGATGGAATTCTCATAATTGTCGACGGAGAAAGCGACCCCACTGGTGCCGCCGGCCCCCAAGAACGAACGATCAAAGGAAAAAAGCAAAAGGAAACACAGCAGAGAAGAAATGAGGACGACGAACCAGAGATGGTGACCGTAATGACCCTTCTTCTCCAGCATCTCTTCCGGGTTTCACTCAGAGCCAGATGAGTGCGTTCCAAGACAAGACAGCTTCAACAGTGAGTGGTTTCCATGGATGCCAAAGAGACAGCAACTTTAGATGGTTCTGCCTGAAGAAGGTACTGTCACAGAGAGAGAGAGAGAGAGAAGGGGGGAGGGGGTTTTGTGCCGGAGGAGAAAGGAGAGTTTGGCCACGGGCGCCGAAGTCGAGATTGCACTAATGGCGGCAGGAGTAACGGCTGCTTTTGGAGAAAAGCTTAGTCTTAGCTGACTGGCCGGGTCAAATTGAGAAAGAAAGGTAGGAGCCTAATTATTACTAAAACTCTAACAGGGGCATAATTAGCCCAAGACATCTTGTTAAGATTGGTATTCAAACCCACTGTAGAGCCGCTAAAATTCCGTCATGCATTAAAGGAAGGGAAACAATATGCATGTAACCGAACGTCTCACTCCATTTGTTTTGTAAAATATAAATAATTTGAATTTTTTTTTTAAAATATCATTTCTTTCGGTTAAAATGATTAGTTAATAAAAAATATTTTTATTATAGAGAGAAGAGTAGGAGTTTGAGAAAATCGTCATGGCTTAATAGAAAAAAGAAAAAAAGAAGATCAACCAAATATCTCTAACCAATTATAATAAATATATCAAATTAGCAAACTAAAAACAAAAGTAAATCCTAGTTAATGACAAGAGATAAATCAAATATTTGAAAAACAAAATGCAAATATTTAGCAAGTCTTCCAAAATACTCCACCTCGAGTTAGCACATGGGGTCATGAATACCCAACTTGCTGATGAGAGTTGTAAGCCGATCTTGATCTAATGCCTTGGTAAAAATGCCTACCAATTGAATTCTTTTAGGTGCGTGCTTGGTTCTAATGGTGCCCAACTATACATATGTGCAAACAAAGTGGTAGTCAATCTGAATGTGATTTGTTTGTTCGTGAACTACCAGGTCTATTGCGATGTGTAAGGCAGCTTGATTGTCACAATAAAGACACCATTGGTTTATTACCAAATCAGTTCATTGGTGGCAATTGCCATAGTGCGACATTAGCTTCAATATAGGACCGAGAAAATTGTGGTATGCTTCTTGGATCTCCAAGACATGAGACAACCACTGAGCATAACAAAATAACCAGTAATTGATTGCCCAGTGATGAGGCAAGTCGCCCAACTAGAGTCACAAAAGGTAGTCAAGTGAAGCAAAGTCTGGACTAATAACAGAATCATTTATCTTGAGTTTTTTTCTTGAGGCATCAAAGAACTTGTCTAGTAGCTTCCCACTATTGCTCCTTTGGTTCCCGCATGAACCGGAAAGTATGTGGGCAGAATAACATAATTTAGGCCAAGTGATAGTAAGATAAAGTAAATGTCCTACTAATCGACAATAGCAATGTGGGTTTGTCATGGCAACTCCAATAGCGAAATCTAACCAGTGTTGTTGCTTCATCAAAGAAGCTGCTGACTTAGCTGTTAGTATGCCACATATTGATAAGATGTCAAGTACATATTTTCTTTGGCACATAAATAATCCTAAAGTCATTCTCGTCACTTTAATTCCCAAAAAGTACTTTAATTGGCCAAGGTCCTTGATATGAAAACACTCATCAAGATGTCATTGTATTATGCGCATGATTTTGAATTAGTGCCTACTAAGATGAGATCATGAACATATACTAACATGACTAGAAAAATACCATCATGGGAATATGTAAACAATGAATAATTTGTTAATAATTTATCAAAACCATTTTCCCTCAATACATTAAAGAATTTTGAAAATCAATTTTGAGATGCTTGTCGAAGACTATATATGGACTTTTGTAGTCGATATACACAATTTGAGCCTGTTATTGTGAAATCGGGAGGAAGAAAAGCATTGCTGACATCCATATGATGCAACTCCCAATTACAAGCAAATGCAATTATGAGAAGACAATGTACAATGATTAGTTTAGCCTTTGGTGCAAAGGTTTCATGACCATGCCCTCTATTTGTGTGATTTTCTTGATGACAAAATGAGCTTTATATCACTCCAGGTTGCTGTCACCTTGATGCTTGATTTTATGAACCCACTTGCACTCTATGGGTTTCTTACCCTCCAACAAAGTTGCCAAAAGTCCAAGTCTTATTATCTTCTATTAGGGAAATCCCTTATGATGTTTTGAAGATGACAAAATAAATCAAAAGCTACTAACATATTTCATGATTGAGTAACTAGGTGAAAGATGCACAAGCCGTTATGCAAATGGCGAAACATATAAATGATATTATCAAGGACCATACTTGAAAGAACCAGAAGATAGATTCATTGTTGAAGTTAAACAAGTCCAAACTGTACGGCTAAATCTATTCGGACTTTAATGATAAATTTGTTCAGATACAAACTTTAATAATGAATATGTTCATACTCAAATCTAGATTGAGAAGTCTACTTTAGATGGAATACACTCAGACTTTACATACAAATAGAACAAGTCTAGATCATGATAAGTCCAAAACATAACAACTCCAGAACTGATAGGTTTGCAAATACAAGTGCATAATGAAGCAAGTTCAGAATGTAACAACCTAATAGAACAAGATGCAAGCCCAAAATGAATAATGGCTAGTAATTTGGTTTGGATTTTTCACCATGATAGATTTGATTGACTCGATCTAATTGATTGGCAATTGGATCCCGATAACAAAAACTTTCCTAATGAAGAAACCCTACTTATGAAAACCTAAATTTTGATTGTATAGGCAATTAGAATCAAAATGGAAATTCTACTTCTGTCACTCAATAGTTACCAAATCTTCTTGATACAATTCTACTTAGCGGTAGATTGGAAGACGATCCTCTAAATATTGTCCAATGGCTTAGTTTGGAAGTGGGAGAGTATTTAAGGAGATCAAGGGACCGATGAGTAAGTAAGACACAAAGCATAGAATCTATAATTCCAAAGTTTGGGTGTACTTTGACCATATGCACCTGTCTTTTGTAAGCTTAAAAGTTTGTGATCTTGAGAGAAGTATACAAAAATGATTTAATGAAATAATGTGATCTATCACTGAATGTTTGCACTTAAAACTATAATATCTTGTCGATTATATAATGGAATCCAATCAGTAGGCTGTCAACATAGGAAAGTGGACATAAGTTTGATCTAAGTCCAACCATTATAATATTTGTGTGCAATTTCTCTTATCTCTTAATCTCTTATTGTTTATTATTATAATTTATTGCACACATGTTGGATGCTTTTAAAATTTAATTTCAGCATAGCAGACTCTAAATCTTGTTCTAGAATCTAATTATTGTTCAAACTTATGAATCGGACTTGAATACTTTTGAATACTATTTTTGTGTCCGCTAACATTCAAACTTCTATCTCGAATAGTTTTATTTCACAATAATTTTCCTATATTACCTATTCACCCTCTAAGTGATTCTTGCTAGCCACCCTCATCTTCGAGTGCCTTAATTTCTACCGCCATTGCTTCTCTCCACTAAGGATTTCCAAGAGCCTCAATGTAATTCCTAAGCTCAGTGTTAGAACCAGTAGCAGCTAAAAAGACGACATAAGGCTTAGTAAATTGTTCGTAAGAAATAAACTTCTCAATTGGATAAACCGTACCTGAAAATACCAACGGAGTGAGCTGAGGAGTTGGGATCTTTGTTTAAACTGTACAACACATATGATCTAGGAGGTAGATCAGTCATCTTTTCTATCAAGGTTAGTTAGAACTGAAATCTGGTCATCGAGCTGCTCGTTGGGTTGCTTTCAATTTGGACTAGATAATCACAATCCTGCATCACAATCTGTCCATTTTCTTCATGAACTTAGGTTAACAACCTTTCTTCCTCCCCCTGAGGATGATTGCATCCACCAGTAGAAGGCTCCAGCTCCAAGCAGGTGTCGAGAGGAAGAGGTTTGATCCTCATGTGCAAGTTGTTGAACAAAGGTAAAATTATCTTCACAGAAAATAGTATCGAGATATTAATAATTCTTCAGTTTCCAAATCAAAGGCCTTCCAACCTTTCACGCCATATGGATATCCCAAAAATACACACTTGCCCTTTCTTCAAATTTATCTTTGCCCTTTGACGACTTGTGAGCATAGCACAATGTACTGAAAACTCACAAATGACTATAATCTAGGGGTTTCCCAAACAGAAGCTCGAAAAGGAGTTTTTCCAGATAATTATAGAGTCAGAGTATAATTAATTAAATAAGCAGCAATTAGTATGCATTCTCTCCAAATCCAAATTGGTATATTCACTTAAAAACGAAATGCCTGTGCTACATTGAGTATGTGTCGATGTTTCATTTCAACCTACCCATTTTGTTGTGTTTAGTTGCATGAGACCTAATTCTTCCACTTTTTGAAGGGAAAAAATGCCTTCATTGAATTAGAAAGAAATTCATGCCCATTATCACTTTGGACGATTTTAATACTTGACCAAATTGGGTTTTATCATATGATGAAAATTCATGAAGACGTTGTATGTCTTTGATTTTTCCTTCATCAAATAGACTGAAACTGTTCTACTATATTTATAAACATTAGTTAAAAAATAATGTGCACTCAGTAGAGGCCTTGTTTGATGCGGCCCCGACACATCACAATGCACAAATAAAAAATTCCACCTACTTTATTACTACTTAAAGGAAATGAAGAACGGGTTTGTTTTGCTCAGCAAAATATACCATACAAATCAACCCCTTCTTTATTTATGTCAATACCGATGATTAAAATCAAAATTTGCTGTGATGGGTGCTCCAATTCTTGATGCCAGATGTCAATATTTTGTCACTTTGACTGCTAGAAAAGCCGAATGAATGCCCATACGTTCGACATAATAAATCCCTTCTCAAAGATTACCCACTCGAATTTGAGGCTAAGTCTTGTATGACAAAGAGAAGAACGTAATTGAGTATTGCAAATTCAAACTCAACTTTCCAACAGAAAAGGGATGCACTTACCGTTTGGGACATATAGTATATTGTGCAAATGAAAATCGGCACTTAAATACACATTGCCTCTTTTGATGACATGAATCACTTTCCCATCAGGAGTTTGTATACGATATACTCCCTTGATGTTCCTCAATTGATTTAGAAGCAAGATCTGCCCTGTTATATGTTTGGAGGCTCCACCATCGCTAATCCAATTTATGGAAATATCATTGGGCCTATAGAGCTTACCCTGGAGTTGTTCATTAGAAGTGTGCGGTTTCGTTGCCGTGAGCAAACTGACGAAATGCTGACATTGATCACTGCTTATAATTTTGCTGTCTCAGTCCCCTTTGGACCTCCATGATTGCTAGTTACAATAAAGCCGGAATAGTTTTTGCTAGTTTGTGCAGAGTGTAAGGCTGCCGCGAGAGTGTTCCCTTTGCATGCCTTTGCACCTTGCTTTAGCTCCTAATTTTGAGGATATCCAATCAACTCCCAACATTGGCACTTCTCGTGTTCAACATTCCTATAGTGGTCACATTTAGGTTTGTCGGACGTTACTTTCCTAGGGCCTCCTCTCCCAACCAAGAAAGCGGCACATCGATGTTCTCTTCCCTCCCTCAAACAATTGATTGTTGGCATTGCTCCTGCTTGACCATAGAATATACTTTACCGAGGGACGGAAGCAGTTCAAGGTTGGGAATTTAAGAACAAACATTCCGATAGGTTTTGGCATTGAAACTCATAAGGAATTGGTGGATCTTCTCCACCTTCTTCTTCTTCTCGTACTTTGTGGCTGCTACATAGGTACATTACGGGACATCATTATAGTGATTAAGTTCATTTCATTAGACTTCAATTTGGTGTAATATTCAACCACCAAAGTTTCCCTTGCTGTAGCAGCCCAATCTCAATTTTGATCTCATGGATGCGAGGTCAATTACCATGAGTGAATCTCTACTTCAGCTCGTCCCACATTACCTTTGCTTCTTCCTCTGCATCCGCTATGCTTCCATGTAAAAGAATCGTGGAATGGAGGTATGTTACTAAAAATAAGAGAAAAAGATTTACAATAAATTCCGGTCAATGATAATTACTTCCTATTTATGTCTAAATATTTTTATTAATGATGAAAATTATTTTTGTTCATTCATTTTTTGAATGAAATAAGTGATATTTTTAGGAAAATATTTTTTAAATGATTTATTTTCTGCAAAACAAACAAAGTGTTGCAAAATTATTTTGATATGCTAAGTATTGTACGAAATTCCACGAAAGACTCAGATCCATTTCCAAGGCATGCATCAAGGATTACTTGTAGTTCTATTCAGCACTTACAAAAAAGAAGTAATTTCAAAACCACGGTTCATGTCCTAACCTCGGTAACTATGGACCCCACGTTTCTTGTCCTGTGCACCCGGTTTCACGTGATGTCCCTGAGAGGTGAGCTTCTACAAACGTAAAATCCCCGACAATTAGGTCACGACCGGCCATTGAATCACATTTGTGCAAAGGCTAACTTTTTCCGGATCGAGTTTGCGTGTGTTTTTGGGATCATTGGTACAAATTTGGGGTATTGGTAGCACGAATAAAAAAGTTAGCACTATGAATGCCAAGCCGAATCAAGTAGACTTGTCGGTGGGATTTTTCCAAATTCACATCATCTCCATTTACCTGCCATTGTCCACCTAAATGACACATGAGAATTTCAACAGCCGTCCTAGGCGGAATTGTGCTGGAGAGTGCTTTTGGCTCTTCGGGATATTGATGTTATACTAAACATAATTTAGAGTCTTTGATAGCGCTTGTTCTAATTAAAGTTAGGGTTAATACCATGAAAAATCTCAAATTAATACGATTATCATAAATTTATCTTTAACTAATTTTTTGACCTCTAAAAACCTCAAACTGGTGTGTGAATAAATTTACCCCAAAAGACAATAAAAAACTATAAACTAATACATTTGTAACAAATTTACTCTTTGTTGTTTTCTATTAAATTAGATTAATATCATAAAAAATCACAACCATTACACCTATGACAAATGTAGAGTAAAAACTCAAATTAGTACATCCGTTAACTGCTATGTTTTATCAAATTCAACAATTTACCTATAAAATTTAATAGGAATTAATAGAGAATATGTGTCATACTTATACTAGTTTAAAGTTTTTTATAATAAAAAAACTAATTTAGAATAAATTTATTATAAATATATCAATTTTAGAATTTTGATAGTTCTAACCGTTTTCCGATACTCATGAGTATGATCATTTCTCAAAAGACGAGAGCATAAAATGGGGTCAAATTTTTTACCTTTAGTCCCTCTATCTCCACAGTTTCCATGTCTTGAGCCCAAGAAGACATGGCGGAAATCATGTCATCGAATCCACAAAAGCTGTCTCTTACATAAAGAACAAAGATGTATGGCGTGGGTCCAAGTCCAACATCATAGGACACCATCGAGCGGGAGCGTTCAAAAGTCGAGGCCCCGTATGGCTGCTTTCCACAGTACCGCTCTGCCGACACTCTCGTGATCACATCCCTAGGGTTCTACTATGTTTACACTCCAAAGCACCGTGAGAGTTTTAGGGTAGGAATTGTAATTTCAGTCACTTGCTCCATTGTTCTTCAGCTTTCCATGGGGTTCTGCGATTTGCATTCATCCATGTTGGGAGCAAGTAGTTTCATATTCAGTATAAATTCCATTTAGAATCAAGAATCTACCGTTAAAAACAAATATCTCATTTTTTTAAATCTAAAACCTACCATGTATTCTCTAAAATCCGAAACATACCATGTCATAAATTTTGGGTTTATCTGGTTTCACATGTATTATTAAGTAATTGCATTGAATCATCATCTTTCATGACTACCGCTTGCTGCAATAATCTACATATCACAACGTATTTTTAAACACGAGAATACTATGAAATATCAATAAAGTAAAAGTCTTTGTCATAAAATGAAGGTTCAAACTAATAGTTTCAAATTATACATTTATCATTGTATGCCATAAAATATCACAGATTGCATGAAGACATAGGCAAAAAAAAAAAAAAAATACAAAAAATTCGTTATAGGTTCCACCTACTTAGAACTTGGGATATGTTCTCCAATTTTTGAACATGCCCTGTATACCTTGAAAACTAGAATTAGACAGGTGTTTGAGGTTCCATTAGGGGTGAGCATCGGTCCAGGGTCAACCCTGGACCGGCCCAACCCTGCTGGTCCCGGTCCGGTTCTTAGGAGGACCAGGTTGGTCTTTGGTCTGAAATTCCGGGGCCAACATCACCGGGCGGCGGTTGGTCCCGGTGGGAGTTTAGGGTCGGTCCAACCCGGACCAACCCTAAATATATATAATATTATTTATAATTTTTTTAATCAAAAGAGAAAATAAAAATCAGATGGGTTTAATAGTGTTGACCACAAGAATCACAGCATTGGGCTGGCCACTTCCTCTCTTCCCTTTTCTTTTCCGCACAGGCCTGGCCCATTTTTCCTTTTTTCTTTCTTCTCGACCCGACCCGCTCCATTTTCTTCTTCCTCCCTTCTTTCTGCTCGCACAAAACATCACCTGCAGAAGAAGACTAAAAAACTAAGACTGAGGTGCAAGTCAGAGGCAGAGGTATCAAAGGCGGCAGAAAATTGAGGGGGTTAGGTCAGTAAAGCAAAGGAGAGAGGGGGAACAAAAGGGGAAAGAAAAACAGAAGAGAAAGAGGAGCTCGAGGGGGAGAGTTTTGCGGGGGTTTTCTCGGAAAAACGTAGAGAGGAAAAGTGAGACCTCTTCTAACTTGATGCAGGGAAAAAAATAGAGAAGAATGCAAAAAATGAAACAAAAAAAAAATTATTAGTTGGTCCCGGGTTGACTTTGGAACCGGACCGAACTCACGGGTCGGTCCTGGTCCCCCTTGGTCCCAGCCATAGGGTCGGTTCTCGGTCCCTAAATTTGAGACCAACACTGTGCGGGTTGGTCCTAGGTTAGGGGGTGGCCCGGCCCAACCCGGACCATGATCACCCCTAGGTTCCATCGTAAAATTATGCTCATCCTAGTGAAAGTACTCAAAATTGAAAGAATGATGCAATTTCTACTTCTCCTCATAATTATAAGGGATGTATGTACTACAAGTTATAAAACTTATCGCGAAAATACAATTGAGTCCTCAATCTTTTAAGAAGTGCAAACAATGTCCTAAAACTCGTTAAATTGATGCAATTGAGTCATTCTATTAACACTATCAATTTGTATAATAGAAAATGCTGATGTGGCATTTTTAAATTTATTTCTCTCTCACACATAGTAATTTTTTATTAATATTTCCTTCCAATCTTATTTAAATAATATTTAAAACTAAAAAAAACTAAAACAATTTCTTTAAAAAATGGAAATTATTTTTAAAAGAAGGGCAAGGACTCATTGCAGGCAATGCCTTGCCAACCCTCTCAACTTGCCTAAATCTAGGCGAGCCTCGCTCGAGCCTAGTAAGGGTCACCGGCCGTCACTTGGCAGAAAGACCATGATGACCCAGATTTCCCCCTTGTTCATATTAAAAAAAGAACGAAAACTACCCGCAATGTCGGTCTCTATTATTGAGAAATACGCAGAGGCTTGAGTAAAGTAGCCAAACTGGTAGAGAGACTAGGCTTGGCCCATCCATCATTCATGGCTTTGTAGCTACGCAGAACAGCGATGGTCTACCATTAATTATTATTTGGGCCCCATGTCTCATATGATAATTGATTCCTGATTAGTGATGTTGCAAGCACTTGCAATGATTTAGCAATCGTCGCAGTGCCAATTTACAAAGGACGGTCCGGCGGGACTTTGAGAAACCGAGCCTCGGCTCGTGACCGATCGCAACTCCTTACTAATTTTCATCATTTCTATACAAAATGACGTAACATAAGGCTCTGATAGTTCCACAAAAAAATTACTTCCAGAAAAAAAAAAATTCGGATTTTTTGGAGTTCGCTCTACAGAAAATAAACTAATAAAGAAAAACATTTTCTGCAAATGGAAAAAAAAAAACCATCAAAAATGGGGAAAATATTTTCAGTTTTTCACTACACTTTATTTCACTAGTGAGTTTATTTATATTTATATTTATTTTCTTTTTTAAATTCGAATTTTTAATTTTTCTTTTTTTCCTTTTTTTTCTTTTTTCTTCTTCTTCGACCTGGTCGCTAGCTACTAGTGTAGTTAGAGGACGATGAGGCTTAGGACTCGTTAGATCAGCAACGCTTGAGCATTACTAGAGGGCAATGAGGCCCAAGCCCTACCCTATGGCAATGCTTGTCGATCATTGCCGTGGCTAGTGATCGATTGAGAAAAAGAAAAGAAAAGAAAAGGAAAGGAAAGGAAAGAAAATTTAAGAACAAAAAAAAAAAAAAAGAAAAGGAACGAAAGAGAGGGAAAGAAGAAAAGAAAAGAAAAAAAAAAATGATTTAAAATTCGAATTTTTAAAAATAAAATAAAAAATAAAAAAGAACAGAAAGATTATAATAAAAATAAAAATGATCCAAATGCATGGAGGAAAATCAAATTAAATATCGAATGACAAAAAAAATTTCTGATTCAATTTTAGACTTCAATCAAACACTAGAAAATATTGTTATTTTTCTAGAAACGTTACATTTTCCCGAGAGCCTATAAAATACAAAGATTTTACAGCTAATGGACGAGATTTCCTCTTTTTCTTTTATCCAACGCTCATTGAGGGATTGGCAATCGGTTCCCCCAAGAAACTTTAGAAGCATTAAAAAGACATTACTAAGACTGAGTTGGAAAGAGGAAGATTCTTAATCGGTCCGAGTACATGTAAGCCCAAATGCAAGGCTGTTGTAGAACGAGACAGGCTCAAAATTCTTTATTGGAATTGGGTTAGCCCACTTAGAAGCCCAATAATAAAGGAAGACGAGCTTCATACGAGGTAAAGGCCCAGAAGCAAGCTCTAAGGTCTTTCAAAGACATAAGAAACACTATGAAGCTCTATGAAATCGAATCAATTGGATTCGATTGATCTCTTGCAGATACACAGGGATCGCTTGTCTGTGTGCGTCCTGTAAGGAATCGTCCGTAGGGTGGCGGACAGCCCCTTTACATTGTTCTTTGTACTAAACGTGATTTGGATCGTTATGGTTGCAATCCCTTTCGATTTCCTTGCCAATTTCTTGCCACTTGAAGATGAAATTCTCAGTACCGAGAAGTCAAATTTTACATAACTTGGCATAGGATCCTCTACAATCGTTTGAACGTCGGATTGCTTCCTGGAGTTTGAAATCGCATCTTACAAGAGTACAATAAGACTGAAATTCCTTTCTTTGCTTTCGAGATGCTTTTGGCTCTTTCACACGACAGTGGCTAGTGTTAAAGTATGGGCATTGCTTTCTGTCAGGGATTCCTTATTTTCCCTAAATTAAATTTGTACGTAAGGCAAAGGTGCGTTTAGATATGTGAGAGATGATCATCAAGCCACCGACAAAATTACATTTAAAGAGTTCATTAGATTGGTGCATGTTAAAGGTGCACTGGAAAACACTTTTCCATTAACTCCCTGATTCTAAAGAATCCTAGGCAAACGCATGTACCGTTTGATAAATTTTTTTGAAGGGTTTTGAGAAAATACCAAGGCAAATCCATAACTACTTTGAGTTTTCAGCATTTTCGAAATACAAATATAATTTTTTTCTTCCAACTTTACCTTCACTAAAGTTTCATAATTCCGAAAATTTCCCCACCTCCACCTCATGTGACTTCACCGACAAGGGTTCAAGCCATTGATGAGGTTAGATCTAGCTATCAATAAGCTAGCCTGGTATCGACCAACCTTGTTGGAGGTCATGCAACCTCAAGTGACCCTAAGCGACCATCACTTAGTGTCACGAGAATCCAGGTGATCTTAAGAGAGGCTAGGCAATGGTTGATTGGACTTGCTAACAAATGAGTTTTGCCAATAAAGGTTTAAAATTTAGAAAAATAAATAACGAAAGTCATTTACAAAGTGTGATTTTTTTCAAATGATATTTAAGTCAAGTTGCTTTCCAATATGTTTTCAATTACACTATACCAACACACTATTTGCATTTGAAAATACCTTTCACTAAAAGTCATTTTCCCTCAAATATTTGCAACCACACCCAAAGTCTGATTAGCTTTCAACAACATAGCCATGAAAAGAGATTATTGAATAATTTTTCAGTATAGCTAGAAATCTTTAATTTATTGTACAATTGTCAATTTAGTTAGTTTAGTCTTAAATATTTTAACAATGCGACAATGTAGCTCTTCTAGTTATTTGGCTGAAAATTGTTGACATGACAGTCAATTAATGTTGGCTATCTTATGTGACATAGCTAGTGTTAACATAAACGGTTTTTGCAAAAAAATTTGTGAAATTTCCTAAACTTTTTCATTTTTTTGCCCCTAATTCCCTCTACGATCACCTAGCCTTAGCGATGGCAAGTGGAGGTCATTTGCCTTAGGTGAAGGGTCACCTCCATTGAATGCCGGCCTCCAACATGGGCTATGGCCAACAAGGATGACCCTCACTTGTGGCTGGCCATCGTCAAGGCAACCAAAAAAGCGAATAAGAGAAAAAAAAAAAGGAAAAGGAAAGAAAACGAAAAGAAAAAAATTGTAGCATGTTAGCACTAATCGTGTTAATAAAATACCTAGTGTTTACGTCAGCAATTTCTAACCAAATTAGCTAGAAGGATTACATTGATAAATTTTCAAAAAATTTAGAATTAAAATACCTAAATTAAAATATTTAGAATTAAATTGATTCATATAGAATAGGATTAATATTTTTTTTGATAATCATCTCCTGAATACTTGACAAAGAACTTTTCAATTCAAGAATTTGAGGTCATTTATTTAAATTCCATAAATTGCGTGTAAACTGTTTAGGGTTAGGAGTAAGGCCATGGATAAATTGTATGTAGGTTCTTGACACGTGCCTCTTGATATTAGGTATGCTTAATACGTTCCAAATAGTCAATAATTTGAGATAAATTAGGACACCAAAATAAGATAAAAGATCTCCCTGCTTCCCAATCAAAATAATTCACGAGTAAATATGCTGCAATTCTCTCTCTTCTTCCATCTTCCAACCCCCGCCCCCTCATCCACCAAGTACTAAGATATTTATGAGTTCTTTATAAGAAAAACAAAAAAAGAATAATTTATGCGGCTAAGAGAACCTCGAATATGAAAACATTATCTTGTTTTGCAACATCAAGACTCATGATGGGGACTGGCGCCTGTCGGCAGGGTCATGTCCACGGTCCCCCCCGTCTTCTGAATATCAATCACGTTTTAACCTTCAAGATATAAAAGAGCATCAAAGGTTAAAAAATAGCTGGTGGCATGAATTATTTAAGGCTAAAATAGAAAAAGCTGAAAGTAAGCGTGCGTATTATGAAAGTGGAGCACGAAAGTGGAGTGCGAATGTAAAGGAGAAAAGATGAATGAATGTGAAGAAATTGCGAAAATCGCAAATGTGTTTTTGGTTGCCACCGTTTAGATTTGGTCCTTATATTTTAATTTGTGACAATTTTGGACTCTAACGCAATATTTGAAGCAAGATTTTGCCGCAAATTTCAAATTTCATATCTAAAGTTAGATAAAAATTACCGATCGAGCACTAGATGTCGACATTGACTCTGACGCAAAAAAATAAAATAAATTTGAGGGAGGGCTACAAAAAAAAATGGTTCCTATGTACTATTGCTCATATTCAATTTGGGAACAAAAGAAATGTTCCCTATGTACTCTGTTAATATTCAATTTGGGTTGATGTACTTTATTTATAATAGATATGATCTACTTTGATTTTTATAATGGATATGATCTTCGAGCTAATCTATGATAGTAATTTTCATGACAAATTTTGCGCTTCTTTATCCAAGTGAAAATGAAAAATAGATGCTAAGTGGTAAGATTAATAAATAGCGTTGAAGGTTTTCTTAACATTTAGTATCCAGGGAAATCCTCAACTATTGAAACTTAATCTCCGTTTCTCTCAAAATGAACGAGCCTTTTGGAACTTCCTCCATGTCTTCCTTTTTTTCTTTATAATTTAGACCTTAATGGCCATTTTTAGTCATTTTTGGTTTTCTTCTATCCGCAATTAGAGTTATTGCATTGTATCATTATTTCCTTTTCTTTCTTTTTTTACTTGAGTAGATTCTTAAAAAGCTTAAAAAAGAATAAATAAACGAGAGATTAAGGGATTCACATTGAGGTGAAAAACCTCATAATGTCATTTCTTGTGTTCCCTCCTCCTCGAGAAAAAAAGGATTAAAGAGGAAATTAGGAGATTCGTCGGTGATGAAGGCTAACATCACGTAGGCACTTCTTTTTAGTCATTTTCGATTTTCTTCTCTCCGCAATTAGAGTTATTGCATTGTATCATTATTTCTTTTGGTTTTCAAGTACTTTTATGTCTTTGGTAACTTCATACTCTTTTTTTCATCTTTTCTCTTTTCTATCTCGACCTTTTCCTTGTTTCTCTTTATTTCTTAAAACTTACCAGCCTCTTTTTTCATCTTATTTTGGTCCTTTCAATTTCCTCATATATTCAGGGTTACACGATCAACTTCATATCCGATAAATTTTGACATGATCACATTAAGGTTATTAATGATATATTATGGATTAACACGGAATTGACTTAAAAATGATTAACCTTGATCCAAACCTGTTTCATGTCACTTTGAATCGTGTTATTACAGCTCGTCAAGAATTATCACCTTACTAGATTGAAGAGAAATGAAAAAAAATCGAGAAAAAGATTCTTTCCTATTTTATAAATAAAATGGGTGGGAGAAACCATCCGCATCGTTACCCTTGATAGGAAAACATAGTGTACCTTAGGGTTGATGATTAGAATTTTTATTTTTCCGTTTGACTAATGACTTGAGCAAATTTGGGCCATTGGATACTTATACCATTTTAAGATTCAAATTCGAATAATCTGAAAAAAATTTAAAAAGTTTCATGCTGATAATTTCCTAAACGAGGAACATTTTCACAAAAATAGTGAGTGAGTGAGAGAGAGATAGAGAGGGGAAGTGAATAAAGGAAGAAGAGTGGCACGTGTTATTTTTATGAAGGAGCAAACCCTTCTTTGTCCGTAGACAAGAGATTCGATGTGTGGGATATGGCCAGATAAAGAAGGAACATAATCCGGATTAAGAAAATCCAGAGTATAATAAAGGTGGATGGAATTTCACGTGTTCATGATATAAAAGCTATAAAATAGCTGGTCGTCACGTGAGTGCCACCACAACAAACCGATCATTGTCGCCTTTGACCAATGTGCGGTTGTAGTCACCTCCGACCACCGCCGATTGTCATCGTTAGCCAACCGATCATTATCCCCAACCAGAGCTTCTCAATTGGCGTCTCCAAATCTAATGCGATGGTTGAGCTTTCATTCATCGTCCCTTTTCATTCACAATTCGCCTGTATTTTTGTTACGTATATACTTTACCTGGGAAGAGAAGTTTCGAACATTTTCCATAGCTTCTCACTCGGTTGCGCATTGTCCTCACGAGAATCGAAGAAATCTGAGCAACGCCTTCCGCCTTTTGCTTCGATTCATCGATGGAAGGACAACACGTCCGTGAGCTTTAGAGATGATGACATATGGAAGACCTTTGCGGTCAAACTCTTCCATGACTTAGAGAATCTACTATTCCCCGGACAATGACAAAGTGGAGGCCAAGATTTTCATCGAGTCCCAAGTTGCTCGACGCGATTCGCTACTCTATGGTTTCCCCCGGCGTGTTCCCCACCAATAACGCCGACCTGCGGTGATGCTTGAACGAATTACAACAAGAGTTTTAAGGAGCATCCACAATGTCGAGGATCGAGACAGGACAAAGATGCTAGTTGAGCGTGCGATGATAGGGGACACAACGAAAAAGTCCAGACCACGAAATGAAGCATTAACGTGTTTCCTCACATAGGCCGAGTTGTTTTTCTTTTCCTGGCCAAACCATCTATGGGGTCCGGTTTTGGTACATTATCCTTGGAATCATTGAGATTGTCCATCCACAAAATTGTAGCATATATGCATTATTAGGAAGAAGAAATCACATTCGGTTAAAAATAATTACATATTGAATACATGATATATGTCGTGTTGAATTAAAAAATCAATTAAGATGTCACGTGTGAA
This sequence comes from Angophora floribunda, assembly GCA_014182895.1. Taxonomy (NCBI): domain Eukaryota; kingdom Viridiplantae; phylum Streptophyta; class Magnoliopsida; order Myrtales; family Myrtaceae; genus Angophora; species Angophora floribunda. The sequence continues at coordinate 23,259,256 of CM024712.1, forward strand.
TATCATGCGTTAAATACCCAATTCATGAAGGAGTAATTATATGAGGATAAAAGGTCATTAACTTGGTCAATTCTTTTCGTGGACCCACTTACGATATTGTCTGAACCATCATGGCATCACTGGAATTTTTAAATACCAACTTGATCATGCTTTGGGTTGACATTTTGACTAGCCATTGTATATTACAACACCACGGAACATTTTGGGATCTCAAATGTTGTCCTATGCGAAAGAAAAGGACTGTTTTTCGTTTTTTACCATGTTCGCACGAATGCCCTATCACTCTATGCAAATGTATATTTCCTTAATGCATATACTTTTTCATCACTAGTCTCTTTATTCTACATTAGAAAAAAAAATTCTAGCCTACTACGAACTTACTAAAACATAGATTATAACTGAATTAATTTTTTAGAAATGCCAATGCCACCCGAAACGATTTTTATGTCAATTTGAAGGAATCCCTTTCCACGTTTTCCCGCAAAGTCACATACCCAATGTACGACCTATTTAAGAAGACAACGTATAACAATCATCTATTAACCAGCAAATTTTACAGAAAAAGGCATCACTCCATGCGACTCCTGGTTTTATTTATAAAATTATCACATAAATTCGGATCCTACCTACTGCTCCTTCAATGCAAGTTAGGTACCCTCGGAGTGGCAATAGCAATGAGTGGAGTGGCCTTCTCGAGAACTATCCCAAACTTCTCTTCGCCATCCAACTCTATACCAGGTGGCAATCTCCACTCGAACAAATGCAAAAACGTAGCCAATACATACATTAGCATCCTCTCCCCTAGTTGGAGCCCTGCGCAAACTCGTCGACCCGACCCAAATGGTATGTAGTGCAAGTTCTGTCCTGAGTATTCCAATTCGGAGGCCTCTCCCCCCTTGAAAAACCTCTCCGGCCGGAACTCGGACGGGTTGGACCAGAACTGCGGGTCACCTCTCCGGCCGGAACTCGGACGGGTTGGACCAGAACTGCGGGTCTCGATGCACGGCCCACACATTCAAGAAGACTTTAGTGCCTTTGGGCATGGTGTATCCGCACTACCATACAGGTTTGGCTCGGGCTGCGGGGCAACAGCAGAGGTGCTGCAGGGTGCAATCTTAGAGTTTCCGGTATATCGGAAGAATAGGAACCATCCTCTTTTTCTTGAGGCCACACATTCAAGAAGACTTTAGTGCCTTTGGGCATGGTGTATCCGCACTACCATACAGGTTTGGCTCGGGCTGCGGGGCAACAGCAGAGGTGCTGCAGGGTGCAATCTTAGAGTTTCCTTCACCGCGGCATGCAAGTATGGTGCCTGGTAGACGTGGGATTCCTCGACCATGTTGTGCAGCCCGACAACTTCGTCGAGCTCTTCTTGGACTTTGAGAAGGACTTGTGGGTGTAGTAGCAGCTCGGTCATTGTCCATCCGACCATGGCCGATGTGGTATCGGCACCTCCTATGACGATGTCCTAGCAAAAACGTCATGGCAAAGGAAATTAGCACGGGAGCTATTTCTTGGGGTCTCAGAATACATGGATGGAGAGGACGTTTCGTAAGGTAAATTTAACACGTACATCATCCCTTTTCTCTTGATACGATACTTAACCTAATACCATTAGGCTCTCCTCGTACATGGACAACTCTAGTACAATGATTAGTATTATAACTCTGTTTTTTTTTTCCTCAAGGCAATCATAAGTTTGTACTTCCAAGGAAACTAAAGGCTTAAATTTTAACAATTTCCCTCCGAACGAAACCAAGACACCAAACTAAACTTTGCCTCCATGACTTTGAATATTTTACGTCCATATATCGTGCCGATAGTAAAGATGCTTTTCGTATTCACATGTATTTTACCAAAGAAAGAATGTGGAAACTGAGGAAATGGAGAGAATATTACCATAAGCAAAGCCTTGATTTGCTCCGGGGAAATTGATCTCCCAGTTTCTTCATCTTTATACTCTAGAAGAAACTGCAAGAAGTCACTCCTCTCACCTCCTTTGCCTCCTCCTACTTCTTCTGTACTCATGCGTCGACTGATGACAAAATCAAAGATTCTCCCAATCCAAGCCACCACCTCCTTCACATCTCTCTCCACTCCTTGCACATCAAACATAGCAATCACCGGAAAGAAATCCGACACGTTAGGCTTCCCCAAGAGAGTGGTGAGCCGTGCTACCGCCTCCATGAACTCCGCCCCAACGCGCGGCCTCCTCCTCCCTGAGTGTCCCATCCCAAATCATGGATGTTATCATGTTGATCACCGTTCGGAACACCACCTCCCCGACTTTAATTTGCAGTCCCGCCCTACGCACAAATCTCTCACGCCGATCATGACTTCTCTCCGTCTGTGAGAGGGAAAGGCATCGAGATTCGTTGTGCTTTGCATCTCACGCACGAACAACCGCCGCATCATCCGCCACTGGGTTCCGTGAGGTGCGAAGGCGATGTCCTTCCCTCCATAGGAGAAGGCCAATGAGGCCTAGCTAGGATTGCGGTTGGCAAACACAACATCATGGTCGCGCACTATCTCTTTCACTAAGATTGGAGAGCTTACAATAACATAGAGTTTGTTGCCTATCGAGAGCTTATATATCGGGCCATACTCTTTAGCGAGTTTCATGAAGAACTCATGAAGGTTGTGCCCCAGAAATGGGAGGTAACCGACCACTGAAAGACCTCTCGGACCGGGCAGCAGGCAGGACTTGCCCTTCCGGACAATTGTGAGTAATTTTTGGAGCCAAAATAGGCATGCTAGGGTTAGTATAGAATAGAGGAAAATTGATGGTAAATGTTCCTCTTGAGGGTTTGGCAATAGCCTAGACACATGGTAAACCAAAGGCATGATGAATCGCGTTCGGCCTGTGTTAGATTAACAAGCTCAGACTTGGAGAGGACACTGATTATGTGTGTATAATATGTAGAAGCCTCAAAACACTAAAGCATGTTCATGAACAGAGGGCTAGTTGTCTTACATAGTACCTAAACTAAATTACGCATAAATTATTTATAATAAGTTCATGACTTTTTAATAATTAACTCCTGGAGACTTGACAAAGGAAGTTTTAGTTCACAAATTTGAGATCATTTGTTTAAATCTCACAAATTACATGCAAATTATTTAGGGGTTGGGATTAAGGCCACATGTGCCGAGTAAATTGACGAATTACGGATTGTTAATATGTCTTAATTTGTGCGCAGGTTCTTGACACGTGCATCTTTTATGCTGGATTTGCTTAATACATTCTAAAAATAGTCAATAATTTGAGATAAATTAGGACACCAAAATAAGGGGGAAATTCCAAAAAAGAGCTTCAAGTGCTCTTAATTTCTCAAATAAAGGCTCGAAGTTGACATTGTTTCGAATAAGGGCATGAAATGGCCATAATTGTTTCAAATGAGGGCCTGACCTTGCCGGCCATCGATTAGCTAAATTTTCCAACCGATCATGGGTATTTTTGTCATTTGCCACTTTTCCTTTTTTTTTTCTTTCCTTTTTTCTTCTGTTTCATCTTCATCATCATTGCCGATGGCCACCCACAGAGGGCTAGGCGAGGGTCGCCCTCGGCCAATCCGGCAATGGCCAGGCGAGGGACGGTCGACCCATCCCTCGTCTTGAGGAGGTCATCTTGGTCCTCGTCAACCCCAAGCGAGGGACGAGCAAGGCCGTCTCTCACCTTGAGGGAGGCCACCCTAGCGGCCGTCTACGAGTTCGGCCCTCGTTGGTCATGAGCAAGGGCAAGGCGGCCCTCGTCGGCCGCAAGCGAGGCCGACCTTGAGGACGAGCACAAGGGGAGGCCTCCCCTAGGGCAAGGGTTGCCTCGCCAGATCAGGCGAGGGCGACCCTCGCCCAACCCTATGTGTGCTTCACTAGTGGCCAGCCGACCACCAGTGATGGAGAAGAAGATGACCAGAAAAAGAAAAAAGAAAAAATAGTAAATGACGAAAATACCATTGATCACCAGAAAGTCATACCCTTATTTGAAACAGATATAATCACTTATTTGAAAAAGTGATAACACTATGTACCATAATTTGAAATAAAGTTAACTTCGGACTTTATTTGGAAAATTAAGGACACTTGAGGCATTTTTTTGGAATTTTCCCTAAAATAAGATAAAAGATCTCCCGGCTCCCCAATTAACATAAATTCACGAGTAAATTTGCTACAATTCTCTCTCTTCCCAATCCCCACCCCTTTCATCCACCAAGTACTAAGATATTTATGTGTTCTTTATAAGAAAAGCAAAAATAATAATAATTTATGCGGCTTAGAGAACGCCGAATTATGAAAACATTATCTTGTTTTGCAATATCAAGACTCGTGATGGGGACTGGCGCCTGTCGGCAGAGTCATGTGTACGGTTCCCCTTGTCTTCTGCAAATCAATCACGTTATAACCTTTAAAATATAAAAGAGCATCAAAGGTTAAAAAATAGCTGGTGGCATGAATTAATTAAGGCTAAAATAGAAAAAGCTGAAAGAAAGCGTGCGTATTATGAAAGTGGACTGCGAATGTCAAGGGGAAAAGATGAATGACTGAAGAAATTGCGAAAATCGCAAATGTTTTATTGGTTGCCACCGTTAAAATTTGGTCCTTATACTTTAATTTGTGACAATTTTGGACTCTAAAGTAATATTTGAAACAAGATTTCATGACGAATTTCAAATTTCATATCTAAAGTTGGATAAAAATTACCGATCAAGCATTGGGTGTCAACATTAACTTTGACATGAAAAAATAAAATAAAGTTAAGGGAGGGCTAAAAAAAAAATGATCCCTATATACTATTACTTATATTCAATTTGGGAACAAAAGAAATGGTCCCTATCTATTACTGTTCATATTCAATTTGGGTTGATGTACTTTATTTATAATTGATATGATCTACTTTAATTTTTATAACGGATATGATCTTCGAACTAATCTTTTATAGTAATTTCATGACAAATTCTGTGCTTTCTTATCCAAGTGAAGATGAAAAGTAGATGCTAAGTGGTAAAGATTAATACATAGTGTTGAAGGTTTTCTTAACATGTAGTAACCAGGGAAATCCTCGACTATTGAAACTTAATCTCCATTTTCTCAAAATTTAGCGAGCCTCTCCATGTCATCCTTATTTCCTTATAATTTAGAACTTAATGGCCATTTTTAGTCATTTTTTATTTTCTTCTATTCGCAATTAGAGTTATTGTATTGCATCATTTTCTTTTATTCTGGTATATCCTTAAAAGGTTTTAGAGAGAAAAAAACAAACGGGAAATCAGAAGATCTATCCTAAGGAAGGAAATATTGTAATGTCATATCCTGTATTTTCTCCTCTTTGAAAAAAAAAAAAAATTAGAAGGGAAATTAGGACACCTTTCGACGATAAAGGTGGACATTACGTAATGACTTCTTGTTTTAGTTATTTTTGATTTTTTTTCTATTCGCAATTAGAGTTATTGAACTGTATCATTATTTCTTTTGATTTTCAAGTATTTTATGTCTTTGGGAACTGCATACTCTTTTCTAATCTTTTCTCTTTTGTATTTCAACCTTTCTTTTTTCTCTTTATTTCTTGAAATTTATCAGCTTTTTTAGTCATCTTATTTTTGTCCTTTGAATTTCATCATATCTTTAGAGTTGCACAATCAACTAAGTATCTGATAAATTTTGATATGATCATGATAGGATTATTAATGATATATTACAGATTGGCATCGAATTGACTTGAATATGATTAACCTCGATCCAAACATGTTAATTTCATGTCGGGTTCAAATCATATCACAGTTTGTCAAAAATTGTCGCCTTATTACTAGATGAAAAAGAAATCAAAATTTCAACAAAAATGTTCTTTCCTATTTTATAAGTAAAATAGGTGTGAGATGGGTAAAATAGGGCCTATGTGGGGTTGGTGATTAGATTTTTTTCCTTTCTCTCTTTGACTAATGACTCAAGCAAATTGGAGGCATTGGATCCTTTAACCACTTTGGATATTCAAATTCGAATAATCTGAAAAACAATTCGAGCAGTATAATTTCCTAAATGAGGAGCATTTTCTCAAAATGTAAAAAAGAAAAGAGAGAGTGGATAAAGGAAGACGAACGGCACGTGTCATTTTTATGAAGCAGGGGACCCTTCTCCGTCTGTCGGCAAGGGAGTCGATTTCCGATGTATTAAATGAACTTGAGTTTTTTCAAGCGATCACATCCACATGTTTTCGCCAAAAAATCAACCATGATCTCGTACGTGTCTCTATCCTTTTGGAAAGTCGATTGCCTCTCAACTTTTGGAAAGTTGAGCGGACATGATCCCAATAGTGAAAGAAAAGGGAAAAATAGATTGAACGAACCGATTGATTTGTCCCCTAATAGTAATTTGATTGGCCGACCCTCGCAACGACTACTTGGCGAGTCATGTCTCATGGCCATGGCCATTGGAGGGCCCATCAAGACTCGACTGCTGGAGCATTAACATAGAGAGGGAGGGGCCGACACGATGGCTTGCGTGGTTCGGCCTGGACGATGAGGCAAGGCTTCACCTGAGTGGCGGCGACTTAGGATAAGGAGGCGGAGGGTGGTGGCGCCGGGCTGCAGCTGAGGTATGAGGAGAGTAGGAGAGCAAGGAGGATCAGTTGTTACGGTTTTTTTGGTGGGAGATATAGAATGGGTTTTTCTGGGGACTAGAGTTAGACACATAACGCGATCCTTTGGCACGGAGTATACACATGAACCGAACAGTCAACCATAGGACACAATGAATTGAAAGACTTGATTGAAAACTAAGCTAATGAAGATTGGACAGAACCTTAAAATTGGTTGAGCATGTCTTCTTCCTCTCATTATTGTGTCTATGGACAACATAGGTCGGCTGGAGTGGCTATTTCTCCTCTTTACTTGGCTCCACGAGCCTCTCCAAGTTCTTGCATAACTACTCCTTTACATCTCATATACATTCTTAGACACCTGTAACTTCCTTAGTATACTAAAAATCCTAAATTATTTCGAAAGTATAATTGAATTAAAATTTATTAAAAATACAAATTTGTTATTTTGGTACAATCGAAACATTCTATTAATTTTACATAGCTTTTTATTTTTTTATTTTTTCTCTCTCATGTGACGCAAGCATGGCTAAAACATAAAGGACAAGACTAAAACAATGTCATTTTTGTCCAATTTTTTTTTTCTGATACTATTAAATTAGACTAAGAAAATGAACTAAAATTTAAGGAAAAAAAAGGAAGGAAGAAGCAGAACAATGAACCCTCATAGTTGCCCCACCATCGTCGGAAAAGGCCGACGTTAGTGGAGATGGCCAGCCAATAATGACGAGTCGCCAGGCCTTGGTTAGTGGTCGACTACCCTTGCCCATATTTGGCCGACGGCTGCCTATGGCTATTGGCCCCTCCATAGGTGACCTTGGGCTAGCTATGGGGGAGGGCCAATGACCCTTACTCAAATCTAAGGGAGACTCACACAAGGTCGCTAGCCATTGGCTAGGGCCTGGCGACCCTAAATGACCACTAGCCAGCCATACATATATAATTGGGGTGGCAACAACAAGAGCCCTTCCAGGGTCTCGCTGTTTTGGTTCTTCATTCTTCTTCTTTTATTTTATTTATTTTAGTTTGTTAGTCTAGTTTAAACCATATTTAAATAAAAAAAATTATATTTACATCGAAATGACTTCATTATAGCCTCATTCTTGATGTTTTAGCCACAAGCAGGAGGGATAAAATAATAAAAAGAAGTCGCATTAGTATTTTCTATCAATCAAATTAGACGGAATTAATAGAAATATTTAATTGTACAAATTTAATAAGTTTTGAGACTTTCAATGCACGTATCCCTAAAATCATTTACTATCTTCTGAGAAAATCACACCTCTCAGGAGCCGCTACCAAATTGCTTGTTCAGTGAACTTCTTAATCTATGTTTATACCTCAAACGGGCCTTGAATTCCAAGGCATGATTTTCACCTCCGGACGGTATTGAACTAAACTCGAGCCGTAAAAAAATAAATTGATGGCGTCCATGTCAATCCCACTTGCTATAGTATAGTGGTCCAAATTCAGTTTAATGCACGTGGAATGTCCTCTGGAATAATTGCAAGTTTCACAAGCAACAAGAAAACGAAAAATGGCCGACGCGGATGGGGATAATGGATAGAGGCTGAATGCGGGGAAAATTAACTCCTTCGGAGAACACCAATCAGTCGCCGCGTGGCAGTACACTCCGAGCCACTGGTCCTCCTCCACGTGACTCCTTGGTCCCCAGCATTCAGATGTTTTCCTATATAAACCCCCATATCTTCCACCTTCAATCACAACACACAATCTCAGCTAGCACAACCCCTTTGGAGAAAAAGGATTTCCTTGAGAAAGAGTCACCAAAATGTCTGATCACGGTCACGGCGGAGGCGGGCCTGGCGGAGGCCATGGTGGTCCTGGCGGAGGGGGCCATGGAGGCCCTGGCGGAGGCGGGCCTGGTGGGGGCCACGGTGGTACTGGTGGAGGCCACGGTGGTCCTGGCGGCGGACATGGACATGACCAGGGTGGAGGCCCCGGCGGCAAGCCCGGAGGAGATCACGGTGGTCCTGGCGGCGGACATGGACATGACCAGGGTGGAGGCCCCGGCGGCAAGCCCGGAGGAGATCACGGCCATGGCGGACCAGGCGGGCATGGTCCTGGGGGCGGCCACCGGAACTGCTGATGCTAGTTCGCCTCCGCTCGGTGGGTGTTGTGGACTGGTGTCCCATGGTTGATAAGTGATGTAAAGTATCTCCGGTGCCTTTTTAGCTCTCTTTTATTTGAGGGAACAAAAAAAAGGACAAAAAACTAATAAGCACCATGTGGAGTCTGTATTTAAGCTTGCAAGTATCCTAATGAATTTCCAGGTTCCTAATATGATCTATGGCTTTGCGCATGAGATGGTCTTGAATCTCATTCCATAAACAGGTTAAAAATGAAAGAAACAGAATTTCAAATGAAGAGTCAAGGAAGAAGCATGTTTCTTCACGAGCATCATTCATCAGCAGACCAATCACGACAACAGACGATATAAACATGAACACATGCTCCCCATAACTTCTGATAATCAACAAGAAAATGGAAGCAAACTAGGCTAGTCTCAATTAGACACAATCCACGGCCATTATATGAACGGAAGTTTATTTTATGCCCCCTCATTCATCTCCTTTTATCAGTGAAGTTCGTAGTCTATGATCTTCCTTGTGATTTCTCCATCTCCACACAATGTCCAAAGACGACAAAAATTCACATTCTGTTTTGAGTTCTCTTCATCTGATGTTGTTGCAGAAATTAGAGATGTTCATAAAGATTAATGAAATCACCATCTTGCATCAAGGCACTGTACGAAATGGTCAGAGGATGGGGCCACATGTTGCAAAAGGATTAGCAACAGTTTAGGATGTCTTGAGGACTACATAGCAAGGCCATGGCTCCTACAAGGAGTATATGGAGGAAAATCAAATCAACTTTTCCATACCAAACATTCGAAAATATTTTTTAGTTTATTTTTAAGTTTTTACTGAACATTGAAAAAAATTATTATCTTCCTGGAAAATGACTTTTTAGAAAAATATCTTTCAAAAATAATTTATTTTTCGCGAAATAAATGGAAATTTGATGGTGATTTTCTGGTTTCATGCACATTTTGTCTCCCTTATTCCCACGTTAAAATCCTGTTTGCTCGTACTATAATTCAGGAAAGTGATATTAGTAGAAAAGGTTTCAAAGGAAACGATTTACAGAATTAAAAACACTTGATTCTCTCTTTCCCATTTTAAGCCCCTAAACATGCGCAAATTTATGTGGCTTTTGCATAATCGAGCTCAAAAACAAAATCCGATTACTTCAACAATCAAATAAACAAAATAACACCTCAAGTAAGGCGTGAAAATATCAAAGCAATTAAAATGCAGCAAATTAAAACTCAATGCATGTCGGGTAAAAAATATACATTGCCTTATTATCAAACACCGGGACAAGCTCCCATGAGCTATGCTTAAAGTTAAACACGTTAGTGCCTTGAGTTGAGGAACGCAAATTTTTTAACGCTAAATAACGACAATGACATATCAAGAAAATTGACTACGACTAAGCCTAAAGATGCAAACACGATTTTTTTCGTTTGTAATTTTCATTTTCGTTTATGATAAACTAGGCATGCAGCTAGGAATTAAGTTACGATACGATGCTAACACACGAATTTGTCATAGAGATGATGTACTCGTATTGCTCGAGACCCTTGATAATGTCATATCAAAGCTAGTACTTAAGTTATCATTTTTTTAAATAACACTTTAAGTGATCCGAAAAAAAACTTTTGATACTGAAGTGAGTGATGCATATAATTTTTGGCACAAGGGATGATGTAATTATGTAAAGGGCCGCTCTGGGACTGCTCGAGACCCTGGGTAAGGCCATCTCCAGGCATGCTGTCCAGTCCTTTAGAGGTGCTGGATAGCAAGATTAAAGCGTTCATTCGCCCATCAAACAATCCCGAACGAACAGTGGATCCCCGCGATGCGTCCACGGGTCATGGGACCGCTATTTTTCTTACGGTTCAATTCTTGGATTCACATCTAAGTCGGACTTGGCAGACCGTTACCTACTAAGGGCCACAATACCATCAATGGGACATTTTCCTACATTAACACAAAATGGTAAGCACACTATCTCTGTAACCAAGGATACTGAGCTAACAAGTCAATTTTATAGACACCGTGCGAAAACACAAGTTGACTCAGTAGGAGGGATTATACCTTCACCTCCTCATGTCAGGTGTGGTAGGTTACTATATATTATCTATCTAATGATAGTTAGGACCGAAGTCCGACGTGAGGTCTAACTTTACCATCGAAGGCACCCTTAATTCGTACCCAATATTTTTCTTCCTAGGTAGGTAGGAAAATGCACCCCATGACAGATTTCTTACCTATTTATTTCTCTTGAACCTTTTAAAAATATGCTCATATCCATAATTCTATGAATTTTTCAATTGTCCTAAACTAATCAAGTCTATCATAATTGTTTTGGGATTTGTATAAAAGATTATAGCAGAAGTTTCATGATAAATATTGGAAGATCGATTAGTGTGTTGAGCCGTCTTTTCAAATTAATTCCACGAACCCCATAGATCCGTAGAAGTTGAATGCACGGGGCTAAATGTGATGATTAGGAAGGGGGGAAGTTCACAATTAAAATATTTGGGCTAATACGCTTAAAAATTAATCACCGTATAAAAAAATCCTCAAATGAGATGCATATGTCATATTTAAGTCAAAGTAATATTTATATCATAAAAAAAAATCTTAAATTGGTGCACGTATGCCATACTTACCCCCAAAGTAGTAAACATGTGCCACATTTAACCTAATCTTTGAACATTTTGTAACATGAAATTTAACTTAGAATAAATGCGATACAAATATAATAATTTGAGATTTTTTAACACAAAATTTAGTTTGCATAAATGTCGCACAAATTTATTAATTTGAATTTTTTTATATGAAAATCAGCTTGACAGTAAATATGATATGAATATACTAATTTGAGATTTTTTTTATATTGATCTTATAAAAAAAATAACAATTTATCCACTATGAATCGTTATACCTGATACGTGCGTGGGTGAGTGATTTCGAATGGAGAAAATTTTTTTGGTTAAGTGTACCAAAATTGATATGTATGGGAATGGATGTCGAAGAACGAAATGCAGAATAAAAGATACAAATGATTGCCACTAAGGTATAAAGGCAATGCCACCACTTTGAATATTCAAATTCGAATAATCTGAAAAACAATTCGAGCAGTATAATTTCCTAAATGAGGAGCATTTTCACAAAATGTAAAAAAGAAAAGAGAGAGAGAGAGTGGATAAAGGAAGACGAACGGCACGTGTCATTTTTATGAAGCAGGGGACCCTTCTCCGTCTGTCGGCAAGGGACTCGATATCCGATGTATTAAATGAACTTCAGTTTTTTCAAGCGATCACATCCACATGTTTTCGCCAAAAATCAACCATGATCTCGTACGTGTCTCTATCCTTTTGGAAAGTCGATTGCCTCTCAACTTTTGGAAAGTTGAGCCGACATGATCCCAATAGTGAAAGAAAAGGGAAAAAAAGATTGAACGAACCGATTGATTTGTCCCCTAAGAGCAATTTGATTGGCCGACCCTCGCAACGGCTACTTGGCGAGTCATCTCTCATGGCCATGGCCATGGCCATTGGAGGGGCCGTCAAGACTCGACTGCTGGAGCATTAACATAGAGAGGGAGGGGCCGACACGATGGCTTGGGTGGTTCGGCCTGGACGATGAGGCAAGGCTTCACCTGGAGTGGCGGCGACTTAGGATACGGAGGCGGAGGGTGGCGGCGCAGGGATGTGGCTGAGGTATGAGGAGAGTAGGAGAGCGAGGAGGATCGGTTGTTATGGTTTTTCGGTGGGAGATGTAGAATGGGTTTTTCCTGGGACTAGAGTTAAGACACATAGTGCTATCCTTCGGCGCGGAATATACACATGAACCAATCAATTAATCATAAGACACATAATGAACTGAAAGACTTGATTGAAAGCTAGGTGCAGAAGTTAGACTCGTCAAATGAGTGGGTCGGGTCGGGTTTGGGTCGGGTCGAAAATGGTCTGACCCATTTTGACTCATTTAACCTGTTTTGACTCAAATTCATGTAATGTAAATCTAATGACCCACATCCGATCCATACCCGACTCGACCCGTATTGCTAAAAACCATTATTATTGTAGAGAAACCCAAACTCACTCGAAACTCTATGTTAAATGACTCACCCAACCCATATTTGACCCATATTCAACTTTCACTTGACCCATATTTGACCCATTTAACTAAAAATGAGTCATAATATGGGTTTATGATCCATTTTGACACCTCTAGCAGAAGTTAATGAAGATTGGACAGAACCTTGACTTTGGTTGAGCATGTCTCCTTCTCTCATTATTGTATCTATGGACAAAATAGGTTGGCAAGAGCGGCTATTTCTCCTATTTAGTTGGCTCCACGAGCCTCTCCATGTTCTTGCATAGCTACTCCTTTACATCTCATATACATTCTTAAACACCTTTGATCTCATGTGTAACTTTCTTAGTATATTAAAAGTTCTAGACTTGTTACATAAGTACAATTGAATTCTAAAATTTATCAAAAGTAAAAACGTGTAAAATTAGTGTAATTGAATCATTCAGTTAATTCTAAATTATTATTTTTTTCTCTCTCATGTGACGTGGGCATGGCTAAAATATAAAGGATAAGGTTAAAACAATGCTATTTTCATCCAATTTTTTTTCTAATACTATTAAATTAGACTAAGAAAATTAACTAAAATTTAAGGAAAAAAAGAAGAAGGAAGAAGCATAACGATGAACCCTCACAGCTGCCCAATCGTCAGAAAAGGCTCGTGTTGGTAGAGATGTTGCCCAATGGTGGCAATAGTCACTAGGCCTTGATTAGTGGTCAACTACCCTTGCCCAGATTTGGCCGAGGGCCACTTATGGCTATCAACCCCTCCATAGGTGACTCTAGGCTAGCTATGGGTGAGGGCCAATGACCCTTGCTCAAATCTAAGGGAGGCTCACACAAGGTCGCTAGCCATTGGTTAGAGCTTGGCGACCCTAAATGGCCACTAGCTAGCCATACATATCATCGGGGTGGCATTGGCAAGGGCCCTTGTAGGGCCTCGCTGTTTTGCTTCTTCCCTCCTCTTCTTCTTCTTTTTTTTTTTTTTTTTAAAGTTTTTTAGTCTAGTTTAAATCATATTTAAATAAAAAAATTTATATTTGCATCAAAATGACTTCATTATAGCCTCATTCTTGATGTTTTAGCCACAAGTAGGAGGGATAAAATAATAATAAAAGAAAGTCGTGTTAATATTTTCTATCAATCAAATTAGACGGAATTAAATGGAAAGATTTGATTGTACAAATTTAATAAGTTTTGAGACTTTCGTTGCACATATCCCTAAAATCATTTACTATCTTACGAGAAAATCACACCTCTCAGGAGCCACTCCCAAATTGCTTGTTCAGTGAACTTCTTAATCTATTTTTTATTCCTCAAACGGGCCTCGAATTCCAAGGCATGATTTTCACCTCCGGACGGTATTGAACTGAACTGGAGCCGTAAAAAAATAAATTGATTGCGGCATCCCACTTGCTATAGTGGTCCAAATTCAGTTTAATGCACGTGGAATGTCCTCTGGAATAATTGCCAGTTTCACAAGCGACAAGAAAGCGAAAAATGGCCGACGCGGATGGGATAATGGATAAAGGCTGAATGCGGGGAACATTAACTCCTTAGGAGGACACCAATCAGTCGCCGCATGGCAGTACACTCCGAGCCACTGGTCCTCCTCCACGTGACTCCTTGGTCCCAGCATTCAGATGTTTTTCTATATAAATCCCCTTATCTTCCCCAATCAATCACAACACACCATTTGAGCTAGCACAACCCCTTTGGAGAAACAGATTTCCTTAAGAGAGTCACCAAAATGTCTGATCACGGTCACGGCGGAGGCGGTCACGGCGGAGGCGGGCACGGCCCTGGCGGAGGCCACGGTGGTCCTGGCGGAGGGGGCCATGGAGGCCCTGGCGGAGGCGGGCCTGGCGGAGGCCACGGTGGTCCTGGTGGAGGCCACGGTGGTCCTGGTGGAGGCCACGGTGGTCCTGGCGGAGGCCATGGTGGTCCTGGCGGAGGCCATGGTGGTCCTGGCGGAGGGGGCCATGGAGGCCCTGGCGGAGGCCATGGTGGTCCTGGTGGAGGCCACGGTGGTCCGGGCGGCGGACATGGACATGACCATGGTGGAGGCCCCGGCGGCAAGCCCGGAGGAGATCACGGCCATGGCGGACCAGGCGGGCATGGTCCTGGGGGCGGCCACCGCAACTGCTGATGCTAGTTCGCCTCCGCTTGGTGGGTGTTGTGGACTGGTGTCCCATGGTTGATAAGTGATGTAAAGTATCTCCGGTGCCTTTTTAGCTCTCTTTTATTTGAGGGAACAAAAAAAAGGACAAAAAACTAATAAGCACCATGTGGAGTCAGCATGTACTTGAGCTTGCAAGTATCCTAATGAATTTCCAGGTTCCTAATATGATCTATGGCTTTGCGCATGAGATGTTCTTGAATCTCATTCCATAAACAGGTTAAAAATGAAAGAAACAGAATTCCAAATAAAGAGTCGAGGAAGAAGCATGTTTCTTCACGAGCATCATTCATCAGCAGCAGACCAATCAAGAAAACAGACGATGCAAACATGAACACAGTGCTTCCCATTACTTCTGATGGTCTCAATTAGACACAATCCACGGCCATTATATGAACGGAAGTTTATTTTATGCCCCCTCATTCAACTCCTTTTATCAGTGAAGTTCATGGTCTGTGATCTTCCTCGTGGTTTCTCCATCTCCACACGATGTCCGAAGTAGACAAAAATTCACATTCTGTTTTGAGTTCTCTTCATCTAATGTTGTTGAAGATATTAGAGATGTTCATAAAGATCAATGAAATCACCATCTTGCATCAAGGGGCTGTACGAAACGGTCAGAGGGTGGGGTCATGTGTTGCAAAAGGATTAGCAACGGTTTAGGGTGTTCTGAGGACTACATAGCAAGGTCATGGCTTCTACAATCCGGCGCAGAAATTACAGTTTAGCTGCTCATGATTTGTGGTTCGTGTATGCAATAGACAAACTTAGAAGGGATTTTAAAGCATTCCGGAAAATAAAAAGTGAAACTGAAGCAAAGATGAACATAAATAACA
Source organism: Angophora floribunda (assembly GCA_014182895.1). Classification (NCBI taxonomy): domain Eukaryota; kingdom Viridiplantae; phylum Streptophyta; class Magnoliopsida; order Myrtales; family Myrtaceae; genus Angophora; species Angophora floribunda. Next base: position 23,275,051 of record CM024712.1, read on the forward strand.
TCACCAAGGGAAAATTTGGCGTCAAAAATGAGATTTGATGATCTGAATCCCACTTTGGTGAGAATCCTAGAGCAATATTCCTTTTAGAGGATAATGGTGGCCCTAAAACTGAGGACAAGGATGTAACATCAATTGGCTACTTGATGAACTCCCACATCAAAAATAAGAAAGGGGTGCAAGTACAAAATCATTACGTTAAGTTGACTGAGATCATATCCGAAATTATGTCTGTCAGTTACCTCCTCTTCGATCTTTTGCAACAAAAGGTAGTGTTTGCAAGAAATTTGAGAGGCGAGGTAAATGAAAAGAATGAAAATGGTGGGAAGGATTTCTTTTTGTAGCAGGAGTGGCAATAGAACCAACTTGTGCGTTTTTCCATTGAAACTCTAATTTATCACATGGGAAAAAAAAGGCAAGGTGAAATTGCTAACATCAAGTTTCAGAACTGCAGTTCCCCTTTTAACTTTCCTTACATCCATCCCATAGTAAACAAAGGTTTGGTCTAGGTGCTATTAAATCTCCGTCTAGTTGATACTATTCTGCCGCAGTCCAAGAAAAATTCTAGTTTCAATGCTATTTACTGTGGTATACAAGGAGAAGCACCAAAATTTGCTGTGTGGTCAGCCCCAGAACAAAATCAGAGAACCAGAAAGCAGAGGGGTTCAGCAGGTGACTACCTAAAACACTTCACAGAAAACTAGAAGACAATGTAGCGAGCATGACATACCCAAAAGCCTGTTGTATGCTCCATATATGACTGACGTGCCATCAATAATGAGGGACTACTTTTAGAAGTGATCACCAGATTTCTATAAGAAGTTCGGTGGTAAATCCAGGTAGAGTTGAAAATGAAGATTTTGCCAGTGCTTTGAGCTCTGGTCCGTTTAACCTTTCATTCTGACTCATGAGGGACTCGTCTTTGATGTACTGTGACATCGTCAGCATATGGTATTTCAAATAAATCCTTGGATCCCCAATACACAACTCAGCCTGGCAAAGTGAGAGAAATCTTCCATCACAAGGGTTACAGAGTCCTGCATTAACTGTAGCCATTCTTCTATCTTGGAAATCCACTAATTGTTTTCTTCTTCCTTTTGAGCCACAATTGCTTCAATTAAGGAGTTGAGTTCAATCACCATGGGCGAGCCATAGACCTGCTTCCATTCTCTTGTCCTTGGAAAACATGTTCTTTGCTTTTCACATATTAGGAAAACAGAAGGCCTGTTCTCGTAGGTCATAATTGCTTTTGGCCTCTTTAAACTTCAACCATCTGATAAAATAATAGGAGGGAAGGAAGAGCAAAAGTTAGACTCCATATAACATGCTAAGCCTATTATTTAGGAAAATATTGCCACTATTAAGAAGTAATAGCTTCTTTCTGTTATATTTTTCTGGAAAAAACAATCTTAAAGCAGCTGAAAATTTCATCTGAATTTTCCTACCCCTTATGTTTTTATGCTGGGGTTTCCCAAAGCTGCTAATTCAGACAAAAAGGTATGCAGCAGCTCCTGAATGAGGATGATCTGACTAGCGTATAGGATAATCTCATTCCTTCTACTGTCGTGAAAAAGCTTCAGACCTTTCAAAATTTAGATGTAAGTCGATTTCAGATCATAGATGTCTCCATGATACTTGCAAGTCTACACCCTGCAAAATCTTGCTTACGTTGCCCTGGTATAATTTCATTAGGTGCTAAACCTGCTAATGCTTCTCATTGCCTTGGTCACTCCTCCCTGCTTGAACACTTGCCGTTTTATCTTGTTGAGCTTTGCTTAGGGGGAATACAAGGGTTGAGAGCGGAAGCCTTCACCGCTATCTGCAATAGCTTTACATGTTGGTAGTTTTACACTAGAGATGTCTCCAGGTTGAACTCCACTGCTCCTCGTCAGAAATGTGCGCTACTAAGGATCCCAAATCAGGCATAGATTTTTCGAGTCGGTATTGACAAGCTCAGTATTGGCAAGGTTTACCATTGGTTTGGAGACTTAAACTCACATTCTCTGTGTTTATTTTCATATTATGAGGTACTTTCCTCCTGTCGCCTGACGATCTGAATTTCTGCATTTCTCCATCTAAGGCTGGCTTTTGTGCCGCTGCTAATGCCGCCACTAACGCCACCACTAACGAGCTTCGATCGTGTCCTTAGGGGGCCTTTGGGTTGTCCGTGGATTTGAATCCAGAAATATGTATAACACGCTGAGCATTTCGACCACAGCAACATTTGATGGTAATGGTGGAAGCAGAGTAGATAGATATCGGACGATGCATTGATCTTCGGGTTAAAGTCTTATTGAAGATTGATATTGCGTTTGATCCTTTCGCAACACCTTTCAATCTACCTACAAAGATGGAGAAAGAATTGATGTTCTTATATGGCCTAATCAAAATTGTGAAATTGATGTTGCCTTGCATTCTGACTCTGCTGGCCTTCTTTATTCCGATCTGTGGTCCATATTCTTGCTGCAGCTAAAGAGCGGAAGATATTTGACGTTGAAAATGCATTTATTTCATAATGAATGAATGATTTGAAAAATATTTTCCTTAAAATGATGGATTGTATTGCTTATAAAAATAACAACCGAAAAATATTTTCGTTATCTACAAAAATACTTGGACATAAATAGTTATCAATAATGAAAACATTTTCCATTAGCTCATTATTTCAAGTGACATACATGATTATTTTCACAAAAATATTTTTCAAATTATTTATTTTTCACGAACTAAGTGCAACCTAAATGTCAAATGAATATACCACTTTCCTTTCATAGCTTAAAATTAAGGCTTCGTCAGCGAAAAATGAACTGATCTAGGAAAATATTTTCAATCAATGAGAAAAAAGTCTTCTAAAATAGGGAGAAATGTTTTCTACTTTTCAAGTAGGGGAAAACATTTATCTCATTTACTCTTTCTTGTCTCACACCCTTATTAACCCCCATTTCTTTCTTTTTATCTTCTTTAAAAAATTTGAATTTTTTCTTTTTCTTTCTTTCTTTCTTTTTCTTTCCTTCTTTCTCGACTGGTCGCCGACCACAAACAAGCCTTGAGCTCATCGGCCTTAGGCAAGCTCACCGGCAAGCTTGAGGCCTCGAGCTCACTAATCGTTGACAATCGATCAAAGAAGAAGAAGGGGGAAAAGAAAAAAAAAAAAAAGTAGAAAGAATATAAAAATAAAAAACTAAAAATATGATTTTTAAAATAAAGAATATAAAATTTTTATTAAAAGGAGTATATGCAGGAAAATCAAATCAACTTTTCAAGACCAAACGGCCGAAAATATTTTTTTAATTTATTTTTAAGTTTCTACCAAACACCGAAAAAAAAAATTGTTATTTTCTTGAAAAATATTTTTTTTAAATATTTTATTTTTCGCGAAATAAATAGAGCCAAATAAGACAGTGATTTGCTGGTTTCATGCACATTTTGTCTCCCTGACTCCCACGTTAAAATCCTGTTTGCTCGTACTATAATTCAGGAAAGTGATATTAGTAGAAAAGGTTTCAAAGGAAACGATTTACAGAATTAAAAACGCTCGATTCTCTCTTTCAAAGTGATATTTAGTTTGCATAAATGTCGCACAAATTTATTAATTTGAATTTTTTTATACGAAAATCAGCTTGACAGTAAATATGATATGGGTATACTAATTTGAGATTTTTTTAAATAGTGATCTTATAAAAAAAAACAATTTATCCACTATGAATCATTATACCTGAAGCGTGCGTGGGCGAGTGATTCTGGAACGGAGATTTTTTTTTTTTTGGTTAAGTTTATCCGAATTGATGTGTATGGGGATGGATGTCGAAGAACAAAATGCAGAATAAGAGATACAAATGATTGCCACTAAGGTATAAAGGCAATGCCGCCAACCGAGGATGAAGATCGGGATCGATGAAGTTCACCACCAAGGCTTAAAGACGAATCACCTGCCAAGGATAAAGGACTTTAGGATAGGAGAAGCTCACCACCAAGCTTTAAAGGAAAATCCACCAGCCGATATTAAAAGGGCTTCTTGGCTCACTACCGAGGAGTAATATACTCTCCAAAGATAAAGAGATTGATGAAGGAATTATCTGCTCTCCACAAATATTCACTCACGTAGAGGAAATCTCACAAATTTTCATCCATCAAGATTGTCTGCTTACTATTGAAAGGCTTCCTCTATTTATAGGAGGATTACGTCTTAGGAAATAGAAAAATAATAAATAAACATGGGAACTAGCCTAATATTAAAGACCTAGAAACTCAAAACTTTGACTCTTGAAACTTACAAAATATTAAAGATTCCTAGGAAAATAGAGATGCAATTAATGAATTGGGAACTTGCATTCTTGGTCTTGCAAAATTCATGCTTTCACTTTGACCAAAAAATAAACACTTCAAAATAACTTCAAATAATCGAAGAAGTTGTCCAAAATAGCCCCCATTGGTAGGTGGTTGATAAACTTTGAAATCATCTATAATTGTGATGTCTCGATAATTTCGACAACTTGGTATTGATAACTTCGACAGGGAATAGTTTAGTACCACTTTATTCGAAAACTCCAGTCTTGATTCATTGAAGCACGTTATGCCCAAAGTTTATCTTGGCTTAGGTTACCATCAATAGTGCCTATGTCGAATTCATCGATAGAGCTAAGTCGGATGCTCCCACATTATCCTTCCTGGATTGTTTGAAATTTGTCCTCAAATCTGAGAAATCTTCATCCTCCAAATAAAAGAAAGGTCTCCCACATTAAAAGTTGTTGAAACTTCAAACTCTCCATGAAGATAAATTTTATAAGCATTATCTTTGATTGACTCTATAACTTTAAGTGGGCCATCAGCTCTCGGCATGAGCTTGTTCTTTCAACAAGATGGAAATCTCTCTTTCCTCAAATGAAGCCATACAAGATCACCTACTTGAAATTAAGGATTCTTTTGATGCCAATTAGCTTTCTTCTTATAAGACTCGTTCGCTTTCTTGATCTTGGATCGAATCTATCATGAAGCTTCTTCATTGATTTAGCTCTATTTTTTTCCATTGAAGCTTACTTGTGAGTTGGATGGAATTGGAATCAAATCAATTGATGTAAGGGGATTAATTCCATACACAATTTCAAAAAGTGATCGACTAGTCGTATAGCTTGGTGATTGATTGTAAGTAAATTCAGCATGTGTAAGCTTCAAATCCCAATCTTTTAAAGACTTACTCACCACACTTCGAAGTAGAGTAGTAAGAGTGCAATTGTTTACCTTCGTTTGCCCATCGGTTTGGGGATGACAAGTGGTGCTGAATAAGAGCCGCATAGGGTCTTTCAAAAGTAATTCAAGAACTTAGAATCACAATTTGATACAATGGTCCTCGGTACTTTAGGAAGGCGAATAATCTCCTTGAAATAAAATTTAGCAACATGAGATGCATCATCGGTTTTGTGGCATGGCACGAAATGAGTCATTTTAGAGAAACAATCGACGACCACCATGATGGCATTTTTTCCTATTTGAGTTATTAGAAGAGTCACAATAAAATCCATACTAATATCTTCACAAGGTTGCATTGGAATCGGAAGTGAAGTATACAATCTTTGGTGAAAATGACTCTTTTGCTCTTTGACAAGTTGCACATCTCGAAATGATAGCATTCACATCACCATTCATCTTTGGCCAATAAAAATTCTCTTGTAAAATCTCAAGAGTTTTGTTAATGCTGAAATGTCCAGCCAATCCACCACCATGTGCTTCTCGAATCAACAACTCTCATAAAGAACTCTTTGGCACACATAATCGATTTCCTTTCAAAAGAAATCCATTTTGTAGAGAATAAGTACCTTGAACTCCTCGCTTACAATTGCTAATGATCAATAAGAAATTCATGTCTTCAGAATATAATTCTTTCATCAATTGAAAGCTAAGGATCCGAGAATCTAGAATGGCAAGCATGGAATATCTTCTCAATAATGCATTTGCAACAACATTGGTGTGACTAGATTTGTACTTTGAGACAAATGAATAAAATTGAAGAAATTCTACCCATTTTGCATGTCTCGAGTTGAGCTTGCGTTGACCGTTAATGAACTTGAGAGCTTCATGATTTGAATGAAGGACAAATTGATTTAGCCTCAAATAATGACTCCAATGATCAAAAACTTGAACAATGGTGTAGAAGTGCAGTTAAGTGTATCAGAAATGGTGTGTATGGGGATGGATGTCGAAGGATGAAATACATAATAAAAGATAGAAATGATTGCCACCAACAGGGAATGAGGATTAGGGATCGATGAAGTTCACCACAAAGGTTTAAAGGATGAACCACCCTCTAAGTATAAAGGACTTTGGAATAAAAGAAGCTCATCATGAGGGCCTAAAGGAAAATCCACCAACTGAGGATGAAGAGCTTCTTGGCTCATCACCGAGGAGTAATCCAACTCTCCATGGATAAAAAACCAATAAATGAGTTATCTACTCTCCAAAAATATTCACTCATGCAGAAGAAGTCTCACAAATTTTCTTTCACAAATTAAGAGGCTTCCTCTATTTATAGGAGGATTACGTCTTAGGAAATAAAATAAAAAACAATAAATAAACATGGGAACTAGCCTAACATTAATGACCTAGAAATTCAGAACTTTGGCTCTTGAAACTTACAAAACATTTAAGATTCCTAGGAAATTAGAGATGCAATTAATGAATTGGGAACTTGCATTCTTGGTCTTGCAAAATTCGTGCTCCCACTTTGATTGGAAAATAAACACATCAAAACAACTTCAAATAATTGAGGAAGTTGTCAGAATAGCCTCCTATTGGTAGGTACAACCGTGGCATCCCGATAATTTCGGTAACTCGGTATCGATAACTTCGACGGGGAATGATTTGGTACCACTTTATTAGGAAATTCCAGTCTTGATCAATTGAAGCACATTATGTCCAAAGTTTATATTAACTTGAATCACCATTGATAATGCCAATGTCGAATTCATTAATAGAGCTAAGTCGAATGCTTTCGCATCATATATCCCTTTTCACATTCAAATTCAAATACTGAAAAAGCATTTGAAATGTCTCAATCCTTGATGAGGAGCTTTTTCTAAAGTAAGAGGGTGGATAAAGAAGAAGAATGGCATGGGCGCGGTGCTAGTCCAGATCCTCAATAATTGGACCAAGTATACAGGAAAAATTTATGAAGCAACGAACCTTTCTCTGTCTGTCGGCAAGGAAATTCAATATGTAATGTATTAAATGAACTTCAACTTTCTCAAAGCAATAACATCCATATGTTTTCCCCACAAATCAACGATGATCTTAAATGTGTCTCTATCCTTTTGAAAAGTCGATTGCCTCTTATCCTTCTCAAAAGCTGATCTGACATAATCTAAATTGTGAAAAGGAAAAAAATTGAACTGCTTTATCTGTCCTCCATAAGTAATTTGAATGGCCTAGCCTCGCAACAACGACGTGTCGAGTTCAGTCTCGCAGCCATGGAGGAGCGGTCAAGAGACTCGATTGCTGGAGCACGAAGGGGTGACAAAACGGGTAAATAACCCTTATTTTAATCCATATTTAATTGACTAGATAGAAAATAGATTAATTGATACTTTAATATGGATCATAATTTATAATAAAACTCGATTGAAAAATGAATTATAAATGGGTCTATCCCAAACTCAATAATAATTGAACTTATACCCACTACTTTTCGATTTCCTATTCTTTTTCTTTTTTTCTTCTTCATTCACTAGTCACCAGCCTTGAGCCTGGCCAAAGGTCAACGAGGCTCGAGCTTGCTAGATTCTGATAAGGTCAAGCCTTGCCGACCTATGGCGAGGTCGAGCTCGCCTAACGTGGCAAGCTTGGGCCTTGCCATAGGCTGGTGAGGCTCGAGCTTGCCTATGGCTAGTCACCGATAGCCGCCGTGGCCAGCGAATGGCCAATGAAGAAGAAGAAAAAAAAAAGGAAAAAAATTTTAAAAAATGATTGAAAGTGGTGAATGAGTTAGCAATATTTTCCTTATTGATTAACAGAAAATATCTTTTAGTTTATTTTTAGGTTTTAGCCGAACACGAAAAAGTATGATTATTTTTTTAGAAAATGATTTTCTTAGAATATTAATTTGTTTTGATAATATGGGTTGAGTTGGATATGGGTTGGGTCGCGTATAAGTCATTAAATTTATATTGCATGAAAATGAGTCAAAACAGATTAAAATGAGTCAATATGGATCGAATCATTTTCGAACCAACCCAAATCCGATCCGACACAAGCAAGGGACCAATGCAATGGTTTGGTTAGCTTAGCCGAGACAATGGCGGAGGTAGTGCGGCAGGAGCCACGGCTGAGGTAAGAGGAGAGGAAGAGAAGCGAACAGCTTTGCGTGTTACGGTCTTTTGTGACAAGATTTGGAACAGGTTTTCTTGAGGACTAGATTTAGATCTCCAGATCTCACGCAGGTGAATTTAACATTTAGAGTATGTTTCTTTCACTGAAAGTTTTATAATATATGAAAATATCTTCCATGAAAATTGATTTGAATTTATTTGGTGCTTTAGGAAAAGAAATTTTCTTCTTTTCCAATTTATTCAAAACGCTTTATGTAAGATCATCAGCTTTCCGGTATTTAAATAGTGACAATTCCTTGAAATGATTGCCAATTCCGCAAGAAACAAGAAAAAGAGACATGGCTGAGGCAGATGCGATAATGAACAAAGCCTAAAATGCGGGGAACATGAACTTTCATCTACAGATAAAGGACCCCCAATCAGTCGCTGCGTGGGAGTGCGCTTCGATCCACCGGTCTTCCTCCACATGATTCCCCCGGCCACCAGTCGGACATCTGTCCCCAACTTTCATTTCCTATATATAAATCCCATTATCTCCCACCTCTAACCATCGCAAATCTTAGCCAACATAACTTTGGCGAACAGGTTTCCTCGAGTTAGGCAGAGTAGCCAAAATGTCTGATCACGGCCACCCCGGTGGCGGCGGGCACGGTCCTGGCTGTGAAGGTGGACATGGCCCTGGTGGAGGCCATGGTGGTCCAGGCGGTGGTCCTGGGGAAGGCCATGGTGGTGGCCACGGCGGTCATGGCCTGGGTGGAGGCCATGGAGGCCCGGGCGGCACTCATGGTGGAGGCGATGGTGGTCTAGCCGGCGGACATGGACATGACCATGGTGGTGGCCATGGTGATCATGGCCCAGGTGGAGGTCACGGAGGCCCAGGTGGTGGACTTGGACATGACCATGGTGGTGGACACGGTGGTCATGGCCCTGGAGGCCATGGAGGCCCGGGTGGTGGCCATGGTGAAGGCCATGGAGGTCCAGGTGGTGGACACGGCGATCATGGCCCTGGTGGAGGCCACAAAGGCCCGGGTGGTGGCCATGGCGAAGGCCATGGAGGTCCAGGTGGTGGACACCTGATCATGGCCCTGGTGGAGGCCACGGTGGAGGCCACGGTGGTCCTGGTGAGGGCCATGGCGGTCCTGGCATCGAACACCGTGGCGGCCACGGTGGCAAGCCCTAGGGAGATCATAGCCATGGAGGACCAGGCGGGCATGGCCCCAGTGAACATGGCCCTAGCAGCCATGGTCCTAGATGGGCTGCCACTACGGTTGATGCCAGCTCGCCATCGCTTGTCAGTTGTTGCGGATTAGTCTCACATGGCCCATATGTGATGTAAAGTATCTTCGGTGCATTTTAACCATCTTATGTTTGGGGACAAAAAAAAAAATAAGCACCATATTGAGTCATGTACTTGAGCTAGCAAGTATCCTAATGAATCTCAAGTTCCTAATTTGATCCATATCTTTGTGCATGAGATGTTGGTGCGTGCATCCTTGGTGCACCAAAATTCTCGGATCTCCGGCAAATCTCGTGTGCAACCTATCAATAGTCGAATTTATGGACTTATATTAGCCTGAGATGCACGAAAATGCACATGCAAACAGGGCATCTCAACAATTATACTTGTGCTAGTAAATCCTTGGGATCAGGTGCTTGGAAGACATGAAAGACCAAAAAAGTGATTTCTTAAGTCGATGTGCTTCAAAATTCGCCTTCCAATAAACAAGTTATAAATGAAGGGAACAGAACTCCAATTTGAGTAGAAGCATGTTTCCTCGCAAATATCATTCAACTGATTTGTCACGGTCGGAGACAATAGAAACATAAATGCAGTATTTCGGAACACAAAAACCAAAGAGAACTAGGCCAGTCTCAATCAGAGACGATCCCTGGAACTATATGAAGAGAAGAAGCCTGTTCTATGGCCGTTGTTCAACTTCTTTCATCAGTAGAAGTTTGTAGTTTGCGATCTTCCTCGTGATTTATTGCCTCCATACAATGACGAAGTCGAGAAAATTCACATTCTATTTCGAGTTCCTTTTCATCTCGTATCTTGGCAGAAATTAGAGATGTTGAATAAAGATGAATGTTCTTACACCATTTGGTATCAAAGGGCTGCACAAAACAGTCAGAAGAGCAAGCACAAGCGGTGAGGGACAAGCCATTGAGTTCAGTGATCGTCCAAACCCAATTGATAGCTTCACACTAGAAACAAAAACAGTCTTGCCCCGCTTATTTTCGCATCGAAAATGAGAATTGATAATCTAAATCGACTTTGGCGAGAATCCTAGAGCAGTAGTGCTTTTAGAGGATAATAGTGGCCCCAAAACCGAGAACAAGGATGGGACATCAATTGGCTACTTGACGATGAACTCCAACATAAAAAATGAGATCATATCCGAAGTCATGTTTGTCGTTACCCCCTCTTCGATCTTTTTCGACAAAAGATAGTGCTTGGAAGAAATTTAGCAAATGGAGAGAGAGAGAGAGAGAGAGAGAGAGAGAGAAAAAATTACCACAAAGGGGAAAAAAGGCATGGTGAAGTTGCTATTTCAAAATTCACTTTTAGTTGAGAAAATTTGTCCATGCCGTACACCAAAATCTAGTTTCAGGAACTGCAATTCCCTTTTTTAACTTTCCTTACATCCATCTCACTCATAGTAAACGAAGGTCTGGTTAAGGTGCCATTGAATCTCATAGTTTGAAGTAAACATGGCCCGTGTATACCGGTTTATAACATGAAAATTAATGTGTTGAATATTATATGGGTATTCTAGTTTTGGGATTTTTTATAATATTAATCTTACCTATAAAAAATAACAATTTATTCACTAAATGAGGATCCATATACCACTTTTAACATTCAAATACAAATACTGGAAAAACCACTTGAACGGTCTCAATAGTTGACGAGAAGCATATTCAAAGATAACAAAAAAAAAGACAATTGGACCCTGTATTCAGGAAGATTTTATATTGCAACGAGCCCTTCTCTGTCTGTCGGCAAAGAATTTTACCATATGATGTGTCCAATGAACTTCAATCTCTTCAGGCAAACGCATCCATCAACAAATCAACGATGCCCTTAAATGTGTCCCTGTCCTTTTGAAAAATTGATCTGACATAATCCAAGTGGTAATAAGGAAAAAAATCAAACTGCATTATCTGTCCTCCAAAAGTAATTTGATCGGCCGGCCGGGCCTTGCAGCACCGACGCCATCAAATCAATTTTATCGCGGCACGGAGGATCCGTCAAGACTCAATTGCCAAAGAGAGAGGGGAGCGGCCGACACGATGGCTGGGTAGCTCGGCCTAGACAACACGGCACGGCACGGCACGGCTTCGTCAGCCAGGGCGGTGACTTAGGATATGATATTCAAATTCAATTTAATGCGTGTATTAAGTCCGTGGAATGATTTGCCAGTTCCGCAAGTAACAAGAAAACAACACATGGCTAAGGCGAATATGCTAATGGATAAAGCCTAAAAATGTGGGGCAACATAAACTATCATCATCTTCAGATAAGGGACACCAACCAGTCGCCGTCGGGCGGTATACACTTCAACCCGCCGGTCTTCCTGCCCACGACTCATTGGGCACCGGCCAGATAATTCTCCCCCGCCCTCATTTCCTATATAAATCCCCGTCTCTCCCACGTTTAATCACCACATAATCTCAGCTAACATACCTTTGGAGAGCCAGATTTCCGACAGAGTAACCAAGATGTCTGATCACGGCCATCACGGTGGCGGCGGGCACGGCCCTGGCAGTGGAGGTGGACATGGTGGAGGCCATGGTGGCCCGGGTGGTGGTCATGGTGGAGATCATGGCGGTCCGGGTGGTGGACACGGACATGACCATGGTGGTGGTCATGGCCATGGTGGAGGCCCAGGTGGTGGTCATGGTGGAGGCCATGGTGGTCCAGGACATGGACATGACCATGGAGGAGGTCACGGCGGCAAGCCCGGAGGGGATCACAGCGGCAAGCCTGGAGGGGATCATGGCCATGGTGGACACGGCGGGCATGGCCCCGGAGGCCACCACCGTGGCTGAAGCTAGTTCGCCACCACTTGGCGGCTGTTGTGGACTAGTGTCACATGATTTATAGATGCCGTATAGTATCCCTGGTGCATTTTAACCATCTTTTATTTGAGAAATGGACAAAAATAATAATAATACGCATCATGTTGTGTCACGCAGTTGAACTTGCAAATATCCTAATGAATTTCAAGTTCCTAACTTGATCTATACGTTTGCGCATGAGATGTTGACGCGTGTTCATTTAGTGCACCAAATTCTTTAATCGGCTGCCAATCTCGTGTTGGACCCGTCAATGGTCGTATTTAAGGACGTATATTAGCCTAAGGTGTACAAATATGTACATGCAAACAGTGCATCTCAACAATTTTACTTGTGCGAGATGTCATGTGGTGCACCGTGATCATAAATCCTTATAAGATAAGGTGACAGGAAGACATGAGACCAAACAAAGTGATTTCTTGAGTTGATGCTGCAAATTTCTCCTCCAGTAAAACAGGTTATAAAAGAAAGGAACAGAACTCCAATTTGAGAGTCAAAGAAGAAGTATGTTTCCTCACATGTATCGTTCATCAATCGACCGGTCACGATCGGAGACAACAGAAACATGAACACAGTTTTTGCAACACGAAAGCTGAGAGTGAGCAAGGCCAGTCTCAATCAGAGACGATCCAAAAACACTAAATGAAGAGAAGTCTCTTTTATGGTCCTCATTCAACTTCTTTCATTAGTAAAGTTTTAGTCTGCAATCTTCCTCATGGTTTCCTGTCTACAAACAATGTCAAAGTTGAGAAAACTTACATTCTGTTTTGAGTAATCTGTCTCATGTTTTGCAAAAACTAGCAATGTTCAATAAACATTAATGTTCTTACACCATTTTGTATCAAAGGGCTGCACAAAACAGTCAAAGGGCAAGCACAAGCGGTGAGCGACAGCCATTGAGTACAATGATCGTCCAAAACCAATTGATAGCTTCACACTAGAACAAAAATATCTTGCAGTCTTATTTTTCCAAGGGTGGGATCATGCATTGCAAAAGGAGCAGAAAGTCTATGGTGTCTGAAGGAATCCCTACAATATAGCAATATAATCGTTTCCACAGCCTGGTGCAGAAATCAAAGCATAGCTACTCATAACTTCCAATTAAACCACGACAAGTGTATGCCTAAACTAACTTACCAGGATTTCAAAGCATTCTCTTGAAAAAAAAAAAAAAAGGCGAAACTGAAGCAAATATGAACATGAATGGAATCATGAAGAACAATTTGGGATCAAAAATGTGATTTGATGTTCTGAATCTGACTGGCAAGAATCCTAGAGCAATATTGCTTTTAGAGGATAATAGTGGCCCATAAACTGAGATGGAAGAGCTCATATCAAATAGCCACTTGATGAACTTCAATACCATGTGATATGATTGAGATCATATCCGAAATCATGTTCATTGTTACCTCCTCTTCAATCTTTTTCAACAAAAGGTAGGTGAGGGAAATGAAAAGAATGAAAATGGAGAGAGAGAGAGAGAGAGAGAGAGAGAGAGAGAGAGAGAGAGCTACTTTCTTCTTGTTGTCCAGGAGAGTGATAAATAAAGGATAAGAAAATGGGAGGAAAGACGATAGGTTATATTTGCCATTCCCATCTTAACCTCACAGTACTTCATTGGCAAAGAAAAACGTAGACCTTTCTTATGTTACTTTCTTCTTGTTGTCCAGGCAAAAGATAGAGAAAGGATAAGAGAATGAGAGGAAGCCAATAGTTATACTTGCCATTCCTACCTTAACCTCACAGTACTTTATTGGCAAAGAAAAACGTCAACCTTTCTTATATCACTTTTTCTTGTTGTCCAGGAGAATGATAAATAAAGGAGAAGAAAATGAGAGGAAAGTCGATGGTTATATGTGCCATTCCTATCTTAACTCACAGTACTTCATTGGGAAAGAAAAACGAAGACCTTTCTTATGTTAACAATACGATATTCAGGGAGAAGGTAAATGGAGATCCTAAAATGAAGATGTTGTATGATAAATAATCATTTTTGCTGGGAGACATAACAGAGTCAAAACACATTCTTTTAGGATGGAGGTGCAGACATGACACGTAGGACCAAAACTTAAAATATATTAAAAAGACAAAGTTCAGGTAATTTTTGTTCTTCAATTAGCAAAACAATTTGCTTTCTTTCTCATGTTATAAAGTTAGTTTAAGTGGGCTGCCCAGGAAGTTTTTCAGCTCAACACCTCCTCTTTCATCGTCTTCCAAACAAACCGAGGAATCAGATTTTCTCTTTAAGTTTTCCCTCTCTCTTAGTTCAATCCACTCAAAGTCTATATTCCAGACAAAAGTGAATGTTTCACAGCCAAAAAAGCTCATGTGGTTGAGCTATTTCCTCAGTATGATCTTTAAATAATTTTTAGAACACAATTCTTCTGCAAAAACAAGCCATCACAAACTGCAGAAAAGTTATGCAAGAGCAATTACTTCAAAAACTGAGACAAAGCTCTCAAGAACCACCAAAAAACCTATATTAACTTAATACTGGAAATTAGTCTGCAGTCAAAAGCATTTCAGAATATTCTTCCAGAACACCAGTAAAAGGCTGCACTAACCCGCACAGAAGCAAGTCCTGTTGTAATACAAGCCAAGCAACCATTTTGAATCTCAGTTATTCCATGTGATGGATAATGGTTACTTGTCAGCTCCTTCCTTCCTATGTCAAGATGGTTCCCCACTGATTTGGGCTTCCCTGTATCAATGCATTTGTGTCTCATCTGGTAAATTGCTTCCAGCATATTTTGCAGTCATCCATCTGCAAATGCAATATTTTGGTAAGAATCTGCTTATCCTCTTAAAAAATCCCTAATAAAAAACATAACCACACCCAGAAACTAGTCTAATTTATTATTCCAAAATGGTTGATTCAAGTTACTCATGCTGAGAAACTTCTTTTATATTGAATGGGGAGGGAAAAAACAGTTCCTTATTGAATTTGATATCTTCATTCTCTTCCCATGTCTTTAGAGAAGAACTTTTCATCCAGCCATGGGTTATCTCAAAGAACTTAATATCCTACCACATTGCCTGCTTTTAAAGTCAGTAAGGAAATTCATATCCTAACAAGACCTGGTACTATTGCAACAATTTCTCCAGATGCAGAAACTTCATTTAAACAATCATAACCATAGGAGAAAATCAAAAATCAAATAGAGTAGTAAAAACCAAATATCTTCCCAATACTCCTGATAATAACTGTTTACTTAGCCGTTGGCTCTACATATAGATTGAATGAGCAATCAAGCCTACTCAACCATGGTATGTCAACAGCAGAAGCAGCTGTTTGAGTTGATGATTCCAATTGACTTGTTACCACACGTCAAAGATTGTTCTAGTTCTTTCTTAAATTTATTCTTTTGTCCATGGTGCATCCTAGTTATTTCTAATTTTATGGCTCTCATTTACTAGTCCTAATCCCAGCATGGGCACACAATTAGAAGAATGAGCATGGAATCTTTCCACAAGATGCTTCATAGTCATACATTGGATTTTGAGTACATACTACTCTGAGTTATAATAGATTTTCCCTGTGCAAGGACTGCAATAAATAGCTATATCATTCTTTTTTGCCTTTTCTTGAGAACATTGAATTGAAAGAAATCCATACATTACTTTTTAGATGGATTTACAGTCTGAGCATTTGATGAGACATATTGTGTGCTACAGGAATATAGTCTTAACAATTTGTTCTGATGTTCGCATTGTGAATCTCTAGCCTCGTTGTTGTCTCTTGGCTCTCAATTATTATTTAGCTGTAGTGATAATTTGATTTCATCATGCAAGATAGTGCAACCATAAAAACATACTTTCTTCTCCTGACTCTATCTCGTTAGATTTTGTAGATTGTTGCCAAATGGAGAACTCTTCCAATCTAGGGAGAGAGTTGCAGTGTGATTGACTTGGTTCTGTGTTGACATGGTGATGATCACCAGCCCCATCAAAGCACCATCAAAGAGACTTCTTAGATTTTGAAGATTGCTGTTAGATTGAAAGGAGAGAGGTACAGAACAGTGGATTCGGCTTTATGTTCACATGTAGATGATTGCTAACACTGCCAGGTCTTGTTACGAATAGCAGAAGTTTGGCAAAGATATGAAATCTAGGTCTGTATCATGTGCAGCTGTGTGTGAGTATTAGGCGAAAAGAAGTCCTACATTGGGAATGTAGTGTAATGTGGAGTGGAGCAATTAATATACCTTACTTCAATGATAACTCGTAGGTCTAAGCTTTTCAAGTAACATAAATTCAACTGGATATATTGATGAACTCAGCCTTGGGCTCTCCCCTAATGAGAAAAAACCAAAAGAGACCAACTTCTGCACTCCAAGGAAAAGAGCCTTAGATATATTTACATTTAATCATTAGAGAGTTTTCAGAGAAGAGATATAATCTGTGTAAAGAGGCAATGACCAACTGAAGAAGAAACCACAAGCCACACAGAAGGAAGCAAGTTTTCTACTTTGATGAACTGTGGAATTTTGCATATTTCACATCTAAAGACAGGAGGGGCAGTACAAATTGTACACAAAAACAACCTATCCATGTTTAGAAATGGGATAAGTCTAGCTGCTTTAAATTGCCTTAATGTGGTAGAGACCTAATTTTATTCAAACTTAAAGTGGTTTGGAGAACTCTAATTGCTGTGGATCACCTTAATGTGATTTAGACCTAATTTTATGTAAAGTCAAAATGGTCTGATAATACTATCGAGGGAGAATAAGTCATCATGGGATAGTAATGCCAAAAATTTAGTGATAGAAAGTTTGGGGGTTACAGGTTCAACACTGACCAGAAAGCATAGTAAACTTAACATGATCAATGGGCAATTTCAGCACTGAAAAAAGATGATCCCTCATAAACACAATTTATTTTGTACTGTAGCATAAGACATTATTCTATCTTGAAAGATTCCTCAATGAAGCAAAAACTGGGACTAAGATGCTACTTTATGCAATCTGGAATATTCATCCAGCTTGAGCATCAGTTTGAGCGGAAGAAACAGGAAATTTGGCTTAGCAAACAAGCAATCAGCTGAAAATATAGAGAAACTGTAGTATGAGCATCCCATTTCCACCTACCTAATGTAGTTTCTAAACCAGCATAAAATGGTAAAGACAGCAAAGGAGAACTAATGAACACCAGGAGAAACTTGGTTACAGCTCATAAAATTACGAGGACATATCAGAAGCCCATTTCATTCTGCAGGCAATGGAAAAACTGTCTTGTATCAAGCAACCTCATGAAAACCAAATTCACCTCAGCTTTCTTTCTCTTCCACGGAAAGCAAGAGAACTTTGGGGAAATTAACTACCCATCCTTAACCAGCTTTGGATATAAGCATGTGTTCTCCAACCTTTTGAAGCACAATAAGGGCCTTTTGGTTTGCAAAAAGGTTTCAATTGAAAATGAACACAAAAACAGTTTTCTGTTTTCAATTTCTGTTTATCAGAGATTGTGTGTTGCAAAATGAAAAAACAATTGAATTAAATTGTGAAAACATGTTCAGTATGACTATAAAATTGATCCTTAACTCATTTCTTTTAATTTTTTCGGCCATTATCATCTAATTTTCTTTAAATATTAATATTTGTTGCTTACTTGATAAGGGTACCTTTAGAATTTTTTTAGAAAATGAAGAACTTCTTTGAAGCTTTGTGCTTCAAACAACTCTGCCCAGAGTCTACCAGTGCAGAAAGCCCTGGTATCCTTATCCTCTTGTCTAGCTTGACCTCCATTCTCCATCAAACGTGTTCCTTACCTTATTGAAGCGTCAGATAAAAACACACAGAGTTTGGGTGAACAAGTCAGCAAATATTTGAAGAGTGAGATTTTAAGAAGCAGAGATGATTTTTGGGCTTTAGATTTGAAGATGACCTCCGATCAGTAAAGGCAGAGGTCCAGTGAAAAGTGAGTGATTTCTTTAAAGGCAAAGACTTTTTGCCCCTTTTGCTCAATACTGTGTTTCACCAAGGTGAAAACTCTCAAAATGACAATTTGTGGTCTTCAAAAGCAAAAAGTTTCATCTTTAAATTTGGAAAACTGGTTTATGTGCTTTCAAACAAATATTGTCACAAAACTCTACCAAATAAGTTTCCCATGTTCTCAAAAGAGAAATAAAACAGAAAAGTGGTGAATTTTCTTAAAACAAGGAATACCAAAGTATTCAACAGGCTTCAGGAAGGATGATCACTAGTTTTTTATGAACTCACAATTAAGTGTCTAAAGTATGATTGTTGTCCAAGCATGCCAAGAAGACTTCTACGTTTGCACCATCTCATGCAGTTTTCTGTTAGATTGATGATAGAACCATACGGAAATTCCTCAGCTAACTTTAACAAAACTAAAGTAGGAATTCATGATGGATGGTATATTACCATCAAAAGCACCATCCACTGGGATTCACATACTTCATTCTGACACAAACACACCTAAAGCAGCACATCATTGCTGTAGGTGTGATACAATCAGTCTATCTCTGCCTTCTTTCTTTTTATTTTGCTTTTGGCCAAATAGGCTATATATGTCATCCAGTCTTATAAGGTTTGGGGTGGGAAAATCCATGCTTAGGCCCCCAACCCATTTCAAAAGCCACTGCCAAGTGCCAAATATTCAACAGGATAACTATTATCCTATACAGTCTTATATACAATCTACCACATGCAACCTTTGCTACAGTTGAAGCCATGAAAATTAATCCAGCGAATTTTTGTTCAGTGGCAAAGCACCCATTAGACAAAAGTGCACTAACCAATCCAATAAGTCAAAGTCATTTGTCTTCCTCCAAGACTTTATCACATTAAATACAATGGACTACCAATGTAGAAGTAAATTCAATTCAAAAGTGTCATGTGAACTAACAGAAAGATTATCACCAAACCAAAACTGAAGAAAACAGAATGCAATGAAAACTATCAGCATGAGAGCTCCAAGCTTTGAACTGAACCATCCAATTTTCTAAATTCCAGGAGACAAAATACAGATCCTGCTAAGCCTTTCTAAATGGAATCAACAAGTGCATGATGGAGGTAAGCAAGCATTGGATAAGAGTAAGCCAGTCACCTTCCATAGTCTGATTGCCTTGTATTTTCTATTCGAATCTGAACAAGTGCTAGTCAGATCCTCAGAAAGAAGAAAGCCCCCATAAAGAATGCTTTGTCTGTTACGTTAAGGTTTGTTCCTTTCTTATCTGCATGACATGTACCATGTCTTGATTAGGACACACTCTTCATCATATCAAGGGGAATACTGACTGATCAAGCAGAGGCATTGTCAATGGTTAACCATATAAAGAACGCATGCAACCATACTCTTTATAGTAGGATCAAAACCAGCTACCTGTACTGGAAGACGAATGCCAGGTCCTGACTTGCACTTAATAAGGTAAATTCAGGGCTGCACCATCAACCCATGAAGGTTTCTTTGCATTATAGTAGAAATGTGCAATCATATGAACCAATTCATCAGCTGTTCGAAACTCTGCATGGACAAAAAAAAGATTCTATTTCAAAAACTTAATCATGATATAATTATCAAAAGCAACTAGGAATTTTCATCCTCATGAATAAAGATAAGGTTTTAGATCTTACCTTTCTCCCTGTACAAAATCCTGTTTCCACGTAAGAATAGTATTTGAGGGCACTCTTTAACTTTAAGAGCATATGCCAAATCTCTTTCAATGTTCATATCTACTTTAACAGCCTACAATGAGAAGAATGACAATCAGAGATGGAAGAAACACCATGCTTCACAACATCTATACTGGATTATCGGTAATGATCTGTTCCAAGATATTAAACTTTAAGTTTCAGGGTAAAAAAGACTGAGGACAAAAGTTTAAGACTTGAGAACCAGCAATGCTCCAAGACCAAAGAATATACAACCATTATAATTAAGAAGTTTGACTATGGCATACTCGAGGTGGTAATCGGTCTTTTGTTCCCCAGTAAACTTTGATGGCATTTTCTAACTCTTTCAAAACCTTCCAGTTATCAGATGCCCTGCAATACAATATAGCATTCACAGATTACAATTTCTTCCTTGATTGATTGCAAGATCAGAAACAACAAAGAAAGAGCACTCAATTTTCTCAATAGCCCAAAGATTACATATATGAAGAAGATATCATATGCTAAGTGAAAATCTGGACCAGATTATGGACTGCAGCTGAGAACAGGTAGCCCAAGATATAGATACCACGGATAAGACATTATCACATTAACAAGTGAATCAGAACTTTCATCTTGACAGAATGCGGCACTAATCCCACATGATAAGCATAAAATGGGCTATGCAAATCCAAGCTCTTAAAAATTTCAGTAATCAGCCACCCCAGTGTATCCAAAGACTATATTACTCTTAATTCATAATCTTAAATTATCTCTTTCTTTTTTCATTTGAATTGCTCAAAGCTCTTTGCCATCTCCTAATATTGTTATAAATATACAATGTATAATTTTCATGCATACAACATCATAACCTACTCATACTAATGCCACAGGAAACCAGCAACTTGTCCAGAATGAGCGGATTTCCATGTTCCAACCTGTTGTATCTTTCAAAAACGAGAACAACCAACGGGCTTGGATGGAAAGCAATGCTTTCCCACTCCAAACAATTGATCTCCTTGACCCAACTGTCCTCCACCTCCCCTTCCCAGTCAATCTCAGAACCATCTTCCCCAACCACATTCTTGATCGGGTGCTGCTCGAAATACTCCGACGCCCTAATTCCCCAACCCACGTCCGCATCCAACGGCCAACTCGAGCTCTCCTCCTCAACCACAAACCCCTTCTCCACCTCCGCAGCCTCCTCCCCCTCCTCCTCCTCCTCCTCCTCCTCCTCATCCTCAATCTTCTCCTTCCTCATCACACCCTCCGCGACTCCATCGAACGCCTCGGGATTCTGCTCCCTGATGGACACGAACGTCCGGTCGAGCGAGCCCCTGATGAAGTCCTCGACCGCCTCGGCCTCGCTCCGCCGGCCCCTCCTCCTGGACTTCCGCGGCTTCGTGGCCGGGAGAGGCGGCGGCGGCGTCGTCTCCGGGCCCGCCGCCACCGCGGGGCTCAGGACTCGGACCGGGCGTGTCCCGGGAGGCGGCGGCCGTGAGACGGAGAGGTCCCGGACGGCGGCGGCTGCGATCGGAGCGGAGAGAAGATGGCGCGAGAGAGTGTGGATGGAGGCGTGGCCGGAGCGCCGGAGCAAGGGAAGCGGAGAGAGCTTGGGGCGTGCAGATGCTGTGCACAAGCACCATTTTTTCTTCAGAGCGAGCAAGAGAGAAGATGGAGCAAGACTGTGGACTGGGGAAGAGAGACAGCGGGAAGGGTAAAAGAGGGAATGAGACTTTTCGGTTGATGAGCTACTAGATTTATCGTAATTCATAATATTTTAAAATATTGAAACATGGGTTTATACACCGACCAAAAAAAAAGAAACATAGGTTTATATATGATTATTTCTTTTATTTCTTTTCAAATTGAAATAGTATTTTTAAATTTTGGAAGGAAAAGTTTTATACAATGCGCTAGATGCGCTAGACAATAGGGGTAATCGATTCGGTTCCAAACCGAATCAACCAATTCTAAGTGATTCTCGATTTTAGGTGTAAGTTGAAACCAATATTTTTATTATTATTACAATCCCCAAAAGATGATTGGGGGCAAAAGCTTCAAAACCGAGACAAAAGCCACGTTCATTTGGATATGGATGGTTTATAGGAAACAAACTCAAGAACCTGCTATGCTTACACAACTAATTGCTTTTTTAAGGCATATTTTAGGTCATATGTTATGTTTTAACAATCATGTTGCGAAGGTTTACTAACCAAACAAGTGTGAAACATGATAATTGCATAATTAGGATAACTACTTAAGGATGACAACTTGCATAGAGATAAACACACTGTGATGTCTCAGTCCATCACTTAAAAAATTCTGTCTTTTATTTACTTCACGTTGTCACACAAATGAAGTCTTTTCTAAGGTTAGCATTTATGACATGAATAATACACACATTGAGACGCCCTAGTTATGGCACCACTATAAGTACTCCTTTATTTCTTTTAACCTTAGTTATGCAATCAAAAGACAAGAATCCCTTTTAGATTAATACTTCCAATGAGAAAACACGTACACAATTTAACACAAGGGTAGACATCATAAACACTTGCTTCCATTTCATATTCAGTAATATTCTTACATACACGGCGATTTACGCCATTTCACTACTCATATATTCATGGAATCAATTCCAAAAGGGTATATACACGCCTGGGAAGGATTCTCCTCTACCCAGTGATCCCCATTCTATACCAAAAATTTCCATCACGATGCTTCTTCTACTTAGGTGCCAATAGCCCCAGTAGTTGGTCCGTTGTCCCCAAAACCGAGCGGTCTGAAGATCTCACCCTCATGGTAGAGACCACCAAATGAGGTGCATGGGAATCCATGCCAGTTGCCCATCATCTATCTAGAGAACAGCCTCATAACAAGTGAAAGTCTAGCCTATGTCCGGCTCTTGCACATCTTGGAACGAGCCCTCAATGTAGGCAATCGCTCCATAGCATGCAATTGGGGTACATTCATGCTGTCGATTTGAAAAATAATAAGGAATGAGCAATGCCCAGTAAAGGAAATACGTAGGTCTTAAATTATATAATCCACCCACCACTCGAGAATAAGCTTAGCCCAAGCAACAAGACAATTTACACAGCATCCATTCGGCACTGGGCAGCATGCATTCACCCAAATTTCATAAAGGCAAGGCACACACTATCGTTTTAATGAAGGCAGAATGCACTCACACATTTACCGTACCGCGCACATGAGCTCATGAGCTCAAGCACACAATTGCAACACAAGAGCACACCCTCACACACGAATTTGCATGCATTGTAAATTAAATTCTCATATGATCAATTTCCACCCTTGAGTCACAGATTTATACTAGGTTGCTGGCTGGTCTGCTCAAATCACTTCCGAGATGCTGGCCGAACTTCCATAGGACACTACCTATGGGCATCTCACTATGAGGTATCCCAGTTCACCATTTGAGATATCCAAGGGTCGCTGGCCTTAGGCAACCCGACTCCTTTGGGGCATCATTAGATCGCTCGTCGATGGATATCTTGTAAGTCTATTTCATTTCACGCAATTCAAACTTCAACTCTTTAATTTACATCACACCATCTTTATCATCTGAACACATATAATCCGCCACACACAATTGCCACCCTCACATCACACTAGTTTGCATGATGCATGCATTGTGGACATCCATGCCTCCGATCAATCTTGGCACATACCAACCTGAACACATCCAGCACTCATAGAATTCACAATTAAACACTGAGCTAATTCTCATGGCTTCCAGATGCATGACAAATCACTAATTAGCACTCACACCACATAAAACTCAAAGTTCCATAACATATGCTTATACTTTCGCCCATATTTCCACAGGTAATTGGCATCATATTAAACTCGAACATATATCATGAGATAGCATAATGAATATAGTTACTATCATCAATGGACCACAAATTAACATTTGATCCTCTTCCAATAGAAATTCATAAACTTCAGGTTGTAGGCAGAACCAAACAGATTCGAGCAATTTTGGAAATTGAATTCGAAACCATGGTAAATGAACTAAAAAAATTCTAAGGGCGCGAATGATAACATTTCTGTTCCAGAAATAGATTTTTCTATTTCTACTTCTGGATGAGTTTCTGGACAAAAAAACGCGTTTGATAACTGAAAAAAATTTCTATTTCTTGAAAGAGATTTTTTTCTTTTGGATTAAGTGAGTTGTTCATTCTTAAAAATTTCAAATGCTTATGAAATTAAATACAAAGTGAAAGTTGTTATATTATATTTTCTAAATTTTCACCAAAAATTTTCAACATCCACTTGGATAGACAATTACAGCCAAACAAAATACTTATCAATGGTCTCCATACAATAGAAAAGAGAGATCAATATGCATTACTTTGGAGCGCAATAGCCAAAGGTCCCCAAAAATTTGGTAGAATGAAGGTGGACAACCGTGTAAAGTGCCTAAATTTTGACTTTGAATTCTTTAAAAAGAATTTTACCCATCTCTCTGAAGGCGGACAACCATGTCAAGTGCCTAAATTTTGGCTTTGAATTCTGCAAAAAGAATTTTACCCATCTCTCTCTCTCTCTCTCTCTCTCTCTCTCTCTCTCTCTCAGACAATAAGAGAAGTTGGTGACCGGTATGGATTGCGAATCAGTGATGTTTGTCAGGTTTCTTTTCTTGTGTTTTTTGTTTTGTTTGCTTTTTCTTTTTTTTCTTGCTTGTTTTGCAGTGTGAAGAAACAAGAAATATCAAAACCTTCGAGAAAAGAAAGGTAAAGAATTGCTTTGTAACTTCAGACAACGGGTATTAGGTAATTTGCGGCAAATTTTGCAAAATTGGTAATTTTTATGAAGTATGATGAAGCTTGTCATAAAAGACCACTACAAATAAAGGAAATCCTCAAATAGAATATCACATTACAAGAGTTAAGATAGGAAATCCTCAAATACAATATCATATAACTAGAGTTAATATAGGATGTCCTCCAAAATAACATCACATTACGAGAGCTACCATAGGAAATCTTTAAATACAAAATAATTAAAATACATTACAATAGTTGAAAACACAATTTCATGGAATCTCCGGCATATTATGATCCCTTGCCATTTTATTGGCAATACTTTTCCTAAGCATATTCATCTCGGTTCCCTCCTCGGTTGATGTATCCCCCCCGTAGCCTCATCTTGTGTAGGACCAAACGAGTACTGGATCTCCATATAGGGAAAAGTTCTTATCCCTCCTATCTTGATCACGGATGTAATTATGAATAGCACAACATGCAATTACAATATATGCTTGCTTTCGAATTGCAAATGAAGGCATGTGTCTCAAAATAAAGAAGCGATTCTTTAATGTCCCAAATGACCTCTCAATGACATTCCTCAGTGAAGAATGCCTATAATTAAATAACTCCCTTGATGTTCTTGGCCGTCTCGCTCTACCCCTGTAATCATTTAGATGATACCGTTCACCTTTAAAAGGAATTAAGAATCTCGGAGCTGATGCATAACCAGAGTCTGCCGCGTAGTATTTTCCTATAACAAGGTATTCATATATTGCTCATGATTTGCAAAAGGGATACAATCATAAAGAAAGTACTCCTTATAGAACAAGTAAATACCTGGTGGTGGTCGAGGAAATTCCAAGTGAGGAGTCTCGAGTGCTGCTGATAGAACCCGACAATTGTTGGCAGATCCTTCCCAACCAGAGTACACAAAAGTAAATTTCATATCAAATGAACATGCACATAAAACATTTTGAGTGGTAATTCCTTTTCTGCCTCTAAATGGGATTTGCTTCGACACAGGTACAGAAGCATGAATATGGGTACCATCAATAGCGCCTATGCAACCCTGTCATTTTATCAAAGACTAGTATTATACAATATTATTAATAAAATAAAACTAATGGTGTAAAGAAATGTATGAAAATCTTACCTTGAAGTAAAGATTATGGTTGGGATCCATAAGAATTTCATTTGGGACAACATCAAAGTAAGGTGGTCGATAATCTCTTTTGCTAGTTCGAGAATTGCTTTCAACACTATAGTGAAATACTTGCTGATCGTTTGTCCCGAATGTTGAAATCTCTCACATAAATTTCTATTTGAGTTTTTGTGACAAATCATAGATAAAAAGATTCCAATTTGTTCATCTACTCTTATATATCGACTATCTGCTAACCAACCTCTTGCCTTCATCAAATCACAAAGGTTAAGAAAGACATGTCTCTCCATTCTAAAAGCTTCATATACTCTATCTGAATGCCCATGAAGAACCTCTCTCATCCATTCGGGTCCTGACAATATGCTATCCCTGATAGGTTCTCTCGTGTGTATGGACATATCCACCGCAACTACAAATAACCTTGCTATAAGTATATCAATATCGAAATCATCAAAGTCGAGTTCAATCGATTCAACTGCGATACTTGATCACTATGGAGACTACTTTCACCACCTTCCATATTACCTATAACATCACACGAAATAAGAACATAAACACAACAAATAAGTAAGGAATCCAATAACAATCAACAATAGCCACAAAGTTTTCATAGTTGCATCCGAAAAAAAAAAAAGATTCTTAAATACATAAGTCATAAAGCGAAATCAAGCTAAAAATATTTCCAAATATCTCTTTAAAGAGATTCCAGAAGTCCACGTCTCCTTTCAGGTTGAATTTATGAAAGCTTCTCTCCAAGTGGCATTAAGACATGATTGGTTCACAGCTTTGTTATAAAGATCCTATTCCAAGTTAGGCATGCCATTTAGGACAGCAACCACAGCTCCTATGGAGTAGGGGTCTACCGGTGATGGGACATATGAGGTCACAGAGCCACTTGTTGATTGACTAGTCTTGAATTTCATCATTTTGTGAATGGCTTTACAGGCACTGGAAACATCATATGTGCTACTCTTCCTCCTCCTTTTGGAATTTGGAGTCCTATCTAACTCGTGCTTCTGACGGTCTAAAGTACTAGTCACGTTAGGCATGAAGTTTCCATCATCAACAGGGTGTTCATCCAATTCCTCCGGATCACCTATCACATCACCACCAACATCACCACCACCATCAACACCATTGTCGTCTCCCTCCGAGGACAACACCACTTTTTCTACATTTCCTGATGCATACTCTCCAGTAGCATATGCATCGCCGAATACAATACACAAATCGGGATACCGAGGAAACCCATCATTCTTAAATTTAGCCCATTCACTATTATCCTGTAATTTCACAATAATAACATATGTCAGGCAATACAATCAAAACTTGCATTCACAATAAAAATGAAATGACCCAAATAAAGTGATACCTTAATGTGAGTCTCCCATACACTTTGATCCGCCACGTCAACTGTATTGTTTACATTATCCCATCCAAATCCAGATTGTGACAAAAGTTTCTTGAAACTACCATACTGCCTCTTCAGTTTATTGACCCTGTTCTTCAACTGAACTATACTAAAGTGAAGTCCAGTCCATTTATTGAATTCGACATGTATGTTATTCCATCCTATTTTGTTGTAGGTACATGTAGTGCGATTTCCCTTTTTTTACCTCTGCTACTAACAAACTTACAAGTTCATTAGTCAAAGGCTCAGTCCACTTTGCCATAAAAGCCTCTTTTTGGGATGCCATTTAACTTTAACTAGTTAAGCATCAAATGAGCCATATCAATTGTTGTACCCGTTCAAGCAAAAAAGCTTTCATGTCAAGATCACATCAATGAAATATTCTGTGATTATCAATAGAAAAGAATGCATGAAGAAAATTAAAAGGAAACATCGTCATGTAATTGAACAATTCTTAGAACTGAATTGGGAGGGTTCCAACTTTGATTGTATATTCTTTATGGGTAGCTTTGCAGCATTATAAGGCCAGAGTTCTTTCTTGGTTCCTTGTTCATTTGAGTGTAGGTTTTGGTTCTAGTTCCTAATTAGAATTGTAAAAACAGCAATATGAAATACTTTGGTTTTTACTCAAAATTGCTATTAGTACTCTGCTTTGTGCATTTACTTGTGACTGCCATTGGGAATCCGTTGGCAGCAGAATCTTGACTCTAGGCCTTTAACCTAGTACAAACAAGAGGAGAATAATCCACAATCACATCTACATTAAGTTACTCTCTTTTGCCATATTTTTTGTTTGGGCTTATTTTTAACATTTCTATTTTCAATACCAAGCGCATTAAATGAAAAACCGATGCTTGGACAAAATCTTTTCTGCCATGTTTCCATTCAATTCCCTCTGCTTTTGTTTTTTGCAATGGCAAGTTGCAATCTAGTTCTACAGTTTTTACTTTTTGTTGGTCATCTTGATTTTTTAGAAATATATTTACAAGTCAAGAGTTCATCATAACTGATAGTGTTGCTTAGATTTAGGGCCAAACTAACTGCAAATTTGTGATCTGAATACCATTTGCTCCCATGGTTAAGGTTGAGTTAAATTATTTCATGCTTATCTATTTAGGTGCTCCTGGGGGACATGGGAACTGGGAAAACAAGTTTGGTGCTAAGATTCATAAAAGGCCAATTCTTTGATAACTAGGTTAGGTTCCTTTCATTTCTTTACCTAAAATTTGGTCTCACTTGTCTTATCAAATGTTACGGCTCATCAAAACCCTGTTGCAGGAACCAACAATTGGAGCTGCATTTTTCACGCAAATATTGTCATTAGCCGAAGCAACAGTTAAGTTCGACATATGAGACATAGCCGGATAGGAACAATATCACAACTTGGCCCCTATGTACTATCGAGGAGCAACATATGCAGTTGTTGTATATGACATATCAAGCGTGGTATAAATTAGTTATATTCTAGTTATTGGACAGAGTATCTAGATGTTCTTAGCACTACTAATTTCATGCAACTAAAAGCAAGTCATAAACCTGCCATCATCTAACTATATATTGCCCCATGATGTTCATTTGAAAGAGTGCACCATCATTGACTCACAAACTACACCCGAAGAACCAAAACAAGACAAGCTTTGGATTGAGCATGGAGCGAGTACGTGGAACTAAAAAAACAAAATCGATTGGGGAAAACAAATGAGCTACACATTATGTATCATGTAACAATCCTTATGTGATTTCTTATCTAAAACTTGATGGGCATCATTGCAAAATGGAATGAGTAATCAATTGAACTCTATTCAAGTACTTGTTTTTCATGTACTCCTATGTGTTTTGACGTATGTTCTTCTTATAATTAGTATATGCCTATAGTTTCATTCAACATTAGTGAGTGGCTGGCTTTTTAGACCCTTCATATGGTACTCATTTTCATGTGTTCACAGAGGGAACGGGCAGAGAATTTTCCTCCTCCTAAGCCCAAGGCAAGCACAGCTAGACCAACTCATGATGTCTAGCTCGACCAACCACGTCCCTTTGCCACCGTTGTTGTATCAATGGTAAGGGATTGACATGCCAGCAACACGAATGGTCCACCATAGAAACTGAGTTCTATCTCCTACTCCCATCAATAGCCATCGTCCCTTGGCCTAGCCCCACCGTCTTTGTCTCCAATCGACAATGGTCTAGACTGAGGCCAAGCGACCAGATTTGGACTAAATCAATAGACTGAGTTTTGGGTGATTTCAAGTTGATGTAGGCACAAAATCATGATCATGACTAGGAGCAGTGTGCAAATAATCCCAAAGAAAGCAATGCAACGCCTCTCTCAATGCAAAACTAATAGTCATCATAGAAACTTGACATCATAAAATTTTATCTTACAGTAATGAACTGGAGGACCACCTAATCCCCAAAGATTTGTGTTACTCATAAGTTATCAAGAAAACTCTTTCAAAAATCTATTGTCACAACAATGTAACTCTTCCTTCTAATAGAGCAGTCAATTTTTTCTGAAATTCTAAGGACAAATCAATTCACATGAAACAGGGTCAGGCGATTGGAAGAAGAAGAAGAAAATATTGACGCGTATTCAACACAGATGAGGACATAGAGATAGAGAGAGAGAGAGAGTTAACGGAGATAGAAAGAGCATAGGAATTGACCGGAGCAACGAGATTAGCCACAACAATCGGCGAAGACGACGAAGAAGAAGGAGCGAAGGATTGAGCGGCGTCTTGGATCGGCAATCGGCGGCCACAAAAGCTGCTGCTGCTCCGCAAATCTCCCCCTTTCTGCCGAGGAAATACGCGCTGCCTACAAGAAGCTCACCCTCCAGCGCCACCCGGACAAGCTCGTCCAATCCCACTTGTCCCCAAAGGAAGCCACCACCTAGTTCTAGGAGCTCACGCACACCTACGAGGTCCTCTCTGACCCCAAGGAGCGTGCCTGGTATGATTCTCACCGCTCGCAGATCTGGTTCTCCGATCGCAACAACTCGGTGTCGAGCTTGCCGGTCCCAAATCTGTTCTCGAGGTACTCCGATTCAGGGAAGGGGTTTTACAAGGTGTACGCGGATGTGTTCGATAAGATTTACGCGAATGAGATTAGTTTTGCGAGGAAGATGGGGTTGGGGCTCGAGGTGAGTGAAGGAGGCGTTGAACAAGAAAAAGGAGAAGGAGGCAGAAATTAGGGTTTGGTAGAACCAAAAGAGACGTGAAGGATAGCCTTAAGTTGAGAAGAGAGAGAAAAATAATTTCTTATTTCTGTTCCAGAAATAGAAAAGTAAAAAAAATTTGTTTCTGATTTCTGTTCCAAACCTATTTCTGGAATAGAAATCTATTCCAGAAATAGAAAACTGAAATTGTTTTACCAAATGGATTTCTGTTCCAGAAATAGGTCTGGAATAGAAATCTATTTCAGAAATAGAAACAGAATGGTTACCATGCGCAGCCTAAAAATTTAGTGCATCACAGAAAATACCTTATCTAACATTTTTTACAAAGGAAGTCAAGTCTAATTATTTTTGTATAAAGAGTAGCAATTCACGTAAAATGACATTAAAATTGTCCCACCACACAAAATCACTAACCTTAGAAGAAAATCAAGTTCGACATCCAAAACCTTGCCAATCACACTGAAATTTTAGTAAGTTCTACATATGGATATGCTAAACAACTTCTGTGAGGAAGTATGTCAAGATTCAAATTAGAAAATTTAAAAAAAATTTAGGAAATCTTTGAGGTCATAGGATTCACGGTTCTGGGCAATTTAATCCCAGTGGAAAACTAGCCCTGAGTTGAACATCCTAATCTAGAAAAATCTAAAATAAATATATGTCAGCTCCTTTCTACTTTTCAGGTGAGCTTCCCCCTATCCCTTCTGATGATAGCCAACTTGTAAACCCTAAACCCCCAAAATTTGCCATGGCAAACCTCTCATAGCTACAGCCGTGACAGGAGTGCCCCCCTCCCTCTCCCCAAACCCTACTCGTCTTCTCCTCCTCCCTCTCTCTTTGCCGCATTCCATGGAAATCCAAATGCATCACCCACCGGATTGACCTTCGATCCCTCACCTCCGCGAAACCCTCTTTCCCTGCAAGAGATCACAATGCATTAGTTCTTCTTCCCACATGGAATCAACCTTAGAGCTCCCTCCATCCCAACCCCAGAATACCAAAATCCAACATCCCCAATACTGATCTTGCCCCATTTTCAAGCTTTGACCCTTACCTGTAAGAAATGAAAGATGAACGTCTAAATCAGAAGCGCATGAACTCCCTGTGCAGAAGAATGTGAGATTTATGGACACCAGAAGACATCATTGAGCTATCAGCAACTATCCCTGACTCGGTAACACAAGAAAGTAAGTTTCTCCTCTACGGCAAATTGCTCTCTAAACCGAACGTGAACTTTCAAGCGTTCTTGAATACCATGAAGAGAGCATGGAAAATAGAATCAGTGAAATGCGAGATGATAGAACATGGATTCTTTCTTTTTACCTTTAGCTCTATAGAAGAGAAGGAAAGGGTCTTAGAATTAAGGCCATGGTCCTTTGCAAGCAACTTGCTAGTTCTGAAGGAAGGGGATCCCACCATCCCTGAACATCGCTTTGATTTCTCTCACTATCCATTATGGGTTCATTTAGTGGGGCTACCCAGAGCTGCGATCACAGAAGATGCAGTTAAAAAAATTGTAGGGAAACTTGGCAGTGTGGAAAAAGTGAAGATAGAAGCCAAAAATAACAGTTCTAGTAGGATGAGCAGAGCTAAAGTATGTCTAAACCTGAACAAACCCCTCAAAACTGGATCAATCATTGATTTAGGAGGTATGAAATGGTGGATCGACTTTAAATATGAAAGGTTACCGCACTATTGCTACTCATGTGGCTATATGGGCCATTATGCGACTTATTGCCCAATAATCCCTTATGAAAATTTGGGACTACCTCAAGACAAACCTGGGCGATATGGGTCGGGGCTCAAAGCGAAGGAAAGGGAGTTGAGCCCCAACTGAAAAACCTTTTATGGGGACTTAGAACCTGCCGATGAAGAAGAAGAAATGGTGCCTGAAACCCCAACTTACCCAGTTGCAGAAAACACAAACAAAAATGAGTCACCATCCATTACCAATGCTTTAGTACTTTAGAACCCAACAATGCACGAAAACTACTCCGATGGCATACTCTCTACCCAATCTCCCCAATCCAAAGGGAAGAGACCCCAACTTCACCAGCCCCCACCTCCGTGTGAATATGGCCAGCAACATTGCTTAGGTTCTAGCAAGAAAAACAAAGCTGCAATGAAATCCCAAACTGCAAAAAAAACAAAAGCACTTCACTCCTTATGAACCTAGAGGGCACCAAGAACTTCTGATTGATGAGGAACATCTCCTAGAAACCCCCATCTTGACATGGGAAAAGAAGCAAACCCAGGCTTTGGTGGCTAGCCTTAATAAGCCACCATGGGAGACATGAAAATCATTAGCTGGAACTGTCAAGGGCTGGGTAATCCCTTGACAGTCCAGAACCTCAGAGCCCTAGTGGCTCGAGAAAGGCCCAAGCTAGTTTTCCTTATGGAAACCAAGAATAAAGAGGAGGTAATCCTCCGTTTAGCAAGACTCATCCAATTTAAACATACAAGGTGTATGGACCTTGTTGGCATTGTGGGTGGGTTGGCTCTCTATGGAGTGAAGAAGTAGAAGTTGAAGTGGAGGTCAGCTTTAAGGAATGGATGGGGGTACTTTGTAAAGACTACAGCAGCGGTAAAAGCATGAGGATTTCTTTCCTTCATGCACCCACTGACTTCCAGGAAAGAATAACATTATGGCAATCCTTACGCAACTATAACAAGCCCCTCTGTTTCCCATGGCTATGTATCGGGGATTTCAATGAAATTCTGTATCATTAGGAGAAATGTGACATTCGGGAGCCTGACCGATATCGTATTGTGGCCTTTAGAGAATTTGTGGATTCGTGTGCCCTAATTGACATGGAGAGCAAAGGCTGTAGGTACACATGGAAAAACAAAAGAACAGGGGACCAGCTGGTAAAAAAAAGGTTAGCCAGGGCCTTTTGCAATCTGGAATGGAGAACTACATTTCCAAATGCTAAGGCATACGCCCTCCCACCGATAGGGTTAGATCACAGCCCTGTTCTTCTTTCATTACACCCACCCATCCCTAGAACGAAGAAACCGTTTAAATTCGAAGCCTTTTGGTTAGAAAAACCATAACTCTTAGAAATTGTTCGACAAGCTTGGAATGTAACAGGTGGGACAACAGGAGACATTATGGGGAAAACAAAAAATGTTGCTTAGGTGTTGAGATCCTAGAGTAGGGAAAACTTCAAGAATGCCAGCCATCAAATAGATTCTCTCCAAAAGAAACTAATGAAGTTAATGAATATCGATGACAAGGCTTCAATGGGAGAGGAGTATAGGCGGACAGTGGAACAAATAGAACAATTATGGAGACAAGAGGAAATGTACTGGAGCATGAGATCTAGAGTAAACTGGCTGAGATGGGGGGATAGAAATTCCAAAATTTTCCATGCTACCACTCTTCAACATAGGCAACAAAATATAATTTCTATTCTAAGAATTCATGACCAGACTTAGAGTCAAGACCCAACTGTTATAAAGAACCACATTTTTGACTTTTATCAAACTTTGTATTATCGGTTGGAAGAAGAAATTATTCTCCAATTCTGGAATAGTGCCCCAAGATTGTCACTAGTGATATGAATACAGCCTTAATGAGGCCAATTACTAAGGAAGAAATGCGCAATGCAACCTTTCAAATGGGACCAACCAAGGCACCAAGGCTGGACGGATTAAACGGGCTATTTTACCACAGTAACTGGCCTATCATGCAGGACGATATTTTTAATATGGTGGTTTCATTTTTTGAAACAGGCACTTTCAACCATGAACTAAATAGGACCCAGCTGACCCTCATCCCAAAAGTCCTAAATCCTGAACATATTTCTCAATTCAGACCCATTAGCCTATGCACTTTCAACTACAAAATCATTGCTAAAGTTATAGCGAATAGGTTGAAACCATGGCTCCCAAATATTATTCTCCCCAAACAAAGTGCCTTCATTAGTGGAAGGCAAATTCAAGACAACATCATGATTATGCAAGAGGTCTTACACCAACTGCGAATTAGGAAAAGAAAGAGGAAATTTCAGGCGGTGCTGAAACTAGACATGCAAAAAGCCTATGACAGGGTCGAATGGGATTTCTTATGTGACTACATGTTGAAAATGGGTTTTTGTGACAAATGGGTCCCCCTAATCAAGTGGTGTGTAACCTCAGCCTCTCTTAGCATAAAGGTCAATGGCGAACTCACAGAACAATTTCAGCCATTCCACGGCATCAGACAAGGTGACCCCTTATCCCCTTACCTATTTATAATTATGGCTAATGCATTATCATCCCTAATGGAAAATGCAGTGCTAAATGGAACTATTAAAGGGATAAGGATGAACCCATACTGCCCAACTCTATCACACCTCCTATTTGCGGACGACGCTATTTTTTTCATAGAAGGAAATATTCAGGAAGCACAAAATCTATCCAATGTCCTTAATCAATATTGCTATGCATCAGGCCAAACCATCAACCTAAATAAGTCGGGGATTTTTGTCGGGAATGGCTGCCCCCATAGTCTAAAAGAAAATCTAGCTGATAAATTAAGAGTGCCAGTATTGGAAAAAAACAGGGAAATATTTGGGGATACCATCGGATTGGGGCAACACAAAGAAAGAGATGTTCTCCTGGATACTTGCTAAGGTGGACAGAAAATTAGAGGGTTGGAAAGAAAATTTGATCTCCAAAGCGGGAAAAGAAGTCCTGCTCAAATCAATCATTCACGCTTTACCACAATATGCTATGTCTATGTTTAAAATCCATGTTTCCATCTATAGAGCAGTAGAAAAGAAAATTTCAGCCTTTTGGTGGAAGCAGAATATGTATTGTAGGGGTATCCATTGGAAGAATTGGGACCTGCTGAAGGAAAGGAAAGACCCAGGGGGACTCGGCTTCCGAGACTTTATTGACTTCAACAAAGCCCTGTTGGGAAAACAAGCTTGGCGACTAAGTCAAACAAGTGAAGCACTTTGGTCCAAGATATTTAAATCTACTTTCCTAATGGAAACTTATGGACCGTGACGAGAGGACCTAGACCATCTTGGGGATGGCATAGCATCTTACTAGGGAAAGACTCCATAGAATCGAAGATTAAATGGGAGATGGGTGATGGCAAAAATATACTGATTAGAGATGATCGATGGCTAGTTTTGGGGAGGATAGGGGGCCTGGCCAACAAAAATGAACCAAAAAATATGTAGCGGATCTCATAAATCAAGAAACAAGGGAATGGAAGAAAGAGTTATTGAGGGAGATGTATGGAGAAAATTTTGTCCAGGAAATTCTCACCATACCCCTAAGTACGAATCAAGGACCAGATCAACTGATATGGATGGTGAACAAGTCAGGAAATTACCAAGTTAAAAGAAGCTACAACTACCTCATAACACAAAACCACACACAACCTATCCCCATAGCATCCTCATCCCATCAAAACCCTAAACGGCTATGGATTGAAATATGGAATTTGCATACACTCCCCAAAATCAAATTTTTTGTATGGAGCATTTGCCATGACGCCCTTCCTACAAAAGAAAACCTTTACCAAAGGAAATTGGTACCGGAGCCATTATGTCCTGTATGTAGACAAGCCCCGAATCACCCAAACACTTGTTCATTTTTGCCCTTGGTCTACACAAGTCTGGACAATTTCAGGGTTAAAGTTAGATACATCCCCGACGAATGTTACATGAATGGACAAGATAATAAGCGACTGGCTCACCTCGGACAGCTCATCGTCGACAAAAGCTCCATTCACGACCTTGCTTTGGCTCATCTGGAAATCCAAAAATAGAGCAGCTTTTGAATCTCTCAAACCGGATCCACATCGAACAGCAAATGAAGCCATACTACAACACGATCTACATGCAAAATGGCTTCTGTGGAGCTTGAATAAAACCATACCTCAATAGGAAAACTAGACTCCGCTTGGCTCGGGCGGTCTGAAGTTGAACATTGACGCCGCATGGAAGAGCTCCTCCATGGATGGATCCGTCGCCGGCGTGTGCAAAAACAAAGCTAGCGTCCTCGTTGGTGGCTTCAATCGCTCGATTCGAGCTCCTTCCCCCCTTGTTGCAGAAGCCCTAGCTTTGTGAACGGCTTTGAACTAGGTAACTGAACTTAGATCTACTTCTGCAGTTCAGAGTCGAAGCCAAAGTCAAACCCCCACTCAACACATGCAAATTTCCTCAAACTGCTTAACTTTGATCCTCTCTGTCACGGGCTAAGAAACTCTGCCATGGGCCGTTAGGTCCATCATCTTGGACTGCCAACAGATGCTCACCCAACTCATAGCAATCCAGTTGATGCACAGGCCTAGGAACACGAACAAAGCTGCCGACTGGGTCGCCAAGGCACATTTAGATGGCACCCTCCCGCCGAATTGGGCGTCCCACCCCCCGCATGCTCTATTTTCAATTTTATGTCTTGAGTTCGAACCAATATGTAATCAAGCTGCAAGTTAGCATTATACTTATCTTTCTGACCAAAAAAAAAAGACCAAGATATTTAGCATGATTTTCGTGAGGGAGGTTCTTACAAAATCGAAACCACAGAATACATCACAAAATTGACAAACCTATAGGGTCTAGTACAACTAATTATGGAAAAACAGCTATAGCATCACAAAATCTTGCACCATACAAGTCCATGGGTCAAGAACACAACAAAATATTCACTTGCATGAACCATTAACAAAACTAACTTGCATGCATGGAGGATTGCTACTCAAAGCATCCGCCTGTGGTCTAAAACACCCTATGCCGAACCAGTCGCATCATCGAACAGTAAAGGAATGAAATAACCTAGCACCTAGCCATTTCCCTTACCTACTGGTGAATCTAGGTAGTTCCTCTCTTCACCTTCTTCTTGGTTTTGGAATTTTAGAGCTCCTAGAGTGGCGTTTTTGAGAGCATTAGAGAGAGATGAAGAGGGGGTGCTGCAGCCAAGTAGGTAGAATGAGGAAGCAGATGGGTTTTTCAGGCTCTTGCTTTGCATGGAATTAGACAAGGGGAATAACACTTAAGCTATTTGGCAATCTTATTTGCTTGAACCTAGGGGCCGGAGAGACCAAGAAGAGATTTCCTCTTCTTGCATGCATTTTAATCGAGTTTAGGGCTTAATCTTACCATTAGCCTTGAAATGAAGGTTCTAATGAAGTAATTTGGATGTTTCATTAACATTCTCCTCCATGCACCATCATTAGCCCCTACTGACATTATCCTAATGCCCATTGCGCCCCTATGAAATTTGGCTACATGAAGAGACATAGGGTGTCCAATTAACTAGGCTTAGTCTAGTGGCCATGGTAGTGTGACCTTTAAGAACTTATTAGTCATATGGTGTTCCCTGATTTTCTAAAGTCATGGGATCAATAATAGTAACACTAAACATTAAAATTAAATGTATCAAATGCTAAATGGAAGATCGCAGAATTTGTTTTGATCCTACTACATAACTATGACATTATTAACTAATGTCATGTCCTATCGGTTGTGATTATTCCGACCTTGGTCATGAACTCATTTTGCAATTATTTGTAACTTGAAAATAGATGGTTCTATTTGAATCCTTCACTCAACAATAGAAATAGGGATTTTCATAACCTATTTACAATTCTAGAATTGAGAAAACTCAGGGTGTCAAACACATTTGCACCTATGTAGGGAATAAAAGGGAAAACAAAAATTATCTATCGATTCTAGGACTATGTGAATTGATTCTCGATTTCATGAAGTTAGAATTGACCCTCTCAATTCAATTTTAGGTTTTATGATGGAAATTGACTCACCCTAAAATCATTTATCCATGTTAGACAAATGCAATTATGTTTATAAAAAGAAAAGGTAAAATTAAGAAAAAAATGTGAATTTTCATTTTCACCTCATTGGACAATCTTCAATTTAAGACAAATGTCAATTGAAAACCCACTTTTACTTATATAAAAATATCAAATTTGGCGAGATTCATAGCATCTTCTCCAAGATTGGGTTATGTGCTTCTTCTTTTTTCTTCTTCTTTTTTTTTAATTAGGAATTATGTCTCATTTTCTACTATAGCAACTAATGTACTAACATGTACTTCTTTTGTAGTCCAAGGCATTGGCGCAGAGGTCCAACTACCTGGGATATTAATTTTGAGTGAATACAAGAAAAATAATCGCAGTCAAAGATCTGCTACAAGTTTATGTTATCTCACAATTCTAAATCTATGGACATATCAAATGGAAGTACTTGCATTTTGAATATTACGGCCATCTGACGAATATTGATAAAGAAAAGGAACACACGAAATCATGGCATGACTTTGGACCTCCTATAGGCTGTGAAGACTGCAGTATTAACTACTACTTTTTAAAAATAGTATATGTGAATTTGTGAATAGATATTCACTCTCGAAAATTT
The DNA here is from genome assembly GCA_014182895.1 of Angophora floribunda. Taxonomy (NCBI): domain Eukaryota; kingdom Viridiplantae; phylum Streptophyta; class Magnoliopsida; order Myrtales; family Myrtaceae; genus Angophora; species Angophora floribunda. Next base: position 23,313,963 of record CM024712.1, read on the forward strand.
GAAATTTGTGGTTATTGCTTTGAAAGTTAGATTATATATGTAAATCTTTCCTTTTCTTTCATAAAGAATGAGTGATTTGAAAATATTTTTCTAACAATGATTGCTTCTATCGTTTAAGATAGTTAGTAAATAAAAAATATTTTCATTATCGACAACGATTTATGTCTAAATATTCTTATAAATGACGAAAAAGATTTTATTCATCATTTTTATTAGAGATACAAATAATTATTTTAAAAAAATTCAAAACATTTATATTTCACGAAACAAACACACTTTTAAATATTACTTTTTTTTTTTCAAAAAGGTAAATTCTTTTTGTGCACACTTAGATGGTGTAGAGGTTCTGGAACTGTTGGGGGGGGTAATCATAGAAAGAAGGGTAGCCGAAAATGACTTTTCACTTTAAGAAAAAGATATTATATTACAAAAGTAGAAATTTGTACTTTTTTTTATCCATTTTACCATAACTCTCAACTTTATTTTAAATTTTTGCTACATTTTTACAAGATATGAGAGTCAAAATTCATACTTAAGAATGTAAGAATTCGAATTTCATATCTCGCCCTTCTCATATAAAAAGAGTAATTACTCAGTGGTTGATATTTGTAATTGAGCTACTTATTTTTTGTGCTGCAAACATAGGAAAAGTTTTAGAAACATTTTGATATGTGAGGCAGGCAAAAACTTTGAAATTCCAGTGAAGACAAACAATTCAAGAGCTCCACTCAAATCTAGTCAATCGACGGGGCCCATCTCACATAGGTATCCGAGATGGAGCTTCTAGAAGTCGAAGACCGAAGGTTAATTCAACTGGGCTAATGCTAGAGGGTTGTTTCACAGCTTGACTAGATTTCTAGTTCAAGTAGGCTTGCTTTGATTGATTTTCTTATCTAATGTTTCCTAGTCTTAGGCCGTCTTAGTACATCTATAAATAAGATGTGCATTCTCAATTGCAAAGACGCTGATTTTGAGTTGATGATATATGAGAATTTCTCTTAAGTTAGTGATTCATTTGATTTTTTTTATCTAATTTCTTGATGGTGAATATCATCTTTTATTATTATTTTATTGATTTTCTTATCTAATGTTTCCTAGTCTTATCTGTCTTAGAATATTAAATAAGATGTGCATTTTCATTCTTTTTGAGCCGATGAACTCTTCTATCCCAAAATTAATTTTTCTTTTATTCTTTAGCTGTGAAAAAAATTAATTTTTTGAAAACACATCAAAGACTTTCTTTAAAAAAAAGAAAACCGTTAGACATTCTCACCTAATCATCATGCATCAGGTTTTAGGGTATTTCCTTGAAAAAACGCAAGGCCTGAATTTGACAGAGTGTAATGCAATGCGTAGTGATTTTTTAACTGAAAACGACCTAAAAATAGCTCAATATATTAAAATTATCAAGCATTCTTAAATTATTCGAATCCTATCACTTTTTAGCACTCAATTTAAAAACATTATGTCACGACTCCGAATAACCGGACTCCCCATCCGACCGTAACTAAACAAGGTTTATGTTATTAAACATCTAAGATGCTTGTTAGGTTTTATTTATTTTTTTATTCTTTCGCTTTTATAAGAATCTCCAAAAGAAAAGTAATGTTATTTTTAATTATAGACCCTCTACAATATTCTCACCCTCATCCTAGGCAGTGGAAATCCACTGTATTAAAATTACATTTTCTTACAAGATATGTTAATTTATTTATTGCCTTATTTTATAATAAAAAATAATATATTGAAAATAAAGATTATTGCTTGGTCATTTATTACCGAAACAATGACACATATGATTTCTAAATCTTAGCCCAATATACAATGCAATTCCCAATTTTTTAATTTGTTTAATGTGGTCTTTAAACTTTAACCTAATATGAAATATTACCCCAAACTTTTAATATGTTTAATATGATCCCTAAATTTTTAGTACATATTCAATTTGTTTTATAAGTTACCCAAAAATGTTCGATGCTATCATTCTATTAATTCAAATTTTGGGATCTAATGACATAATTGAACATGTATAAGAAGTCCGTGAATTATATTAAACAGTTCAAGAGTCATATCATATAAATTAAAAATTTAGGGATCGGATTCACACATTTTAAAATAAAAGTTCAAGAACTGCTTGTGTCTTTTTCCTCTTAATTACCAAATGGCAAATGACAAATTAGGATATGACATATGAGTGAGTCCTTAAACCATTCTAGGACGTAAAACATAGAAGTATTCTCATCTTCTTAGGAAAGGAAAATATATAATTTGGAACAAGAGGTACAAGATATGTTATGTTATGCGTGTGAGTACCGGAATTAAACATGTACCAAAAGTCCATAAATTATATTAAATGGTTCAAAAGTTTAGGAATGGCATTACGCATCATATGTAAATTCAATAATTATATTAAATAAATAAAAAATTTAGAGATCGGATTTCATTTTCCCTCGTTATTACCAAATGGCAAATGACAGGTAGGCCGAAACTTCTTCGGTCGGTTCCTTTTCTGGTCTGAACTGCCAGGTTTTTACAGTCCAATCTCCGTCCGAAAAGTCAATACAAGGTGGCTCCCCCCGAAAAACCCCTGACCTGGTCAAACCCGCGACTCCTCTCCTTCCCCCACGAAATTGGTGGATTCTCGCCCTCTCCCTCCCTCTCCGGCTCCGCCCTCGATCCCGAAGAACCTCTCCGAATCGACTCCGCAGCCATCGCAATGGACGCAGCGCCGCCGGGGGCAGGCGGCGGCGGAGGAGGAGGAGGAGCCGGCGCCGTTCCTCCTGAAGACGTACGAGATGGTGGACGACGCGGGACGGACGAGATCGTGTCGTGGAACTCCAGCAAGACGAGCTTCGTCGTGTGGAACCCGCCCGAGTTCGCCCGCGTCCTGCTCCCCACCTATTTCAAGCACAACAACTTCTCCAGCTTCATCCGGCAGCTCAACACCTATGTGAGTCGACGGCATCTTTCGCTGCTCTTTGTTTCGAGTGGTCGTGCTCCCGTTTCGCGGGGTTGAGGCGTGCGTCGGACGCTATGTCGTGATTGATGGTGAATTTTTTGCTCTGATTGCTGGGGCGGTGATTGTTGTCCTCTAGTCTTCTGGGTTTATGCTGTGGCGCTTTGCTTTGCTGTGTGTGATATGAGGGCATTGAATCTCTTATCGGATTAAAGACTTGGTGTTTGATATGAGCTAGAAGTTTCTGTGGTTCGCCCTCTTCATTTTCTTTTCTTTGCTTTTGTCTTCCTTTCATGCGTTCTGCTCTTTCTGATCAGTGGTTCTTCTCGCATTGTGATTGAAAGGAATGTGAATTCTGCATCTTAAGCTCATATGCCGCTATTAAGGGTCCGTGATGACTGATCCTTTGCTACATGAGTGCATTATGCCTACTATGGATAAGATAATATCTGAAAGTCTGAGCACATGTCAGTGTTTTATTTCTCTTGAAGTCATTTCTTAACTATATCTAATGATTGACCTATGTAACTGGTGGACCAGTTTCCCATTCCTTTGCAATTCCTTTTGTTTTACATTAATTCGGGGCTTTCTGGGAGCATGTGTTGCTCCTGTTCCACTGATGATCACTTCATTTATGTATTAATAATGGCGTCTCTCGAGCTGAGGCTTTCGTCACTGCCAATGTTACCTCGCTTCCTAGTTTCGCCATACTCAAAATGGTTGAGGCAAATAAGGAAAGGCAACTCTGAGAAGAAATTATCATTTGAAGGATTATTTTGAGGTTTGGTTTGGGTTTCCCTAGTTTAAGAACTACGATCTTGCATGGTGTCACACATCTATATGGGTACAATGCCAAAGCTAGGTATCTGGAATTCAGCGGTCAGTTTGGCATTAAGAGCAAGAATTCCTACATCAACCTGGTGTTGGAGTATTCTTTCTTGCATCATTCATTCTTGGAGCTAGAGCTTTCTAAAAGCAGGATATACATCTGGTGAGCCCTAGCCGTTAGGCTAGCTGTTTGCCCTTTTGTGAAGATCCGCTTAGTCAATTCCATGATAATTGCATATGCCTGCTGCCTATGCATGGTGGTTATTGGTCTTCTTTAGTTTCGAGACTGGAAGTTTAGTGAGCTTGAAGAAAATACTTGGCTTGAAAAAATGTGACTTGCTTGCTGGGTGGGTTTGTTTGATTGATGGAGCTTTCATCTCTGGGAGCGGTTGCATATGCCAGTGAGATTAAAATGACAGTGATATCCTGGAGGCAGTGTTCTTCTCTCTTCTTGTAACATGTTGATGGAGGCTTGTTAGGTCTACGAGAATTGGTCAAGACTAGAATTTGAATTAATCACTTCTCTCATGGCCAATTTTATTCAGTTAAACCTCCTAGGTGGAAGGGAATATATTTTGGGAGGCCTTAGGAAAACTAGAGATTTGCAAGGAAACCTACTAAGCCTGAATGGTTTGTTAGGAATTGGAGGGGGTATTGGAGAGTAGAAACTTAGTTTCAAGATACAAAACTTGAGAAATTGGAAAAAAAAAAAGAAAAGAAAAAAAGATAGGTTTTAGGCAATGGGGTCTTGCCTGACCTCTTCTGAAATATGATTTTAGATAATCTATGATATCGAATGGTCATCTTTGTTCAAAACATATGGGAGCATCTATCTTGGGGGTTATGAAGCCAGAAAGGTTGGATTTGGAGGATAGGCATTGCTATAAGCTTGGTTATTCAGGATCAAAGCATTATCTTATAGTACTTTTATCTGTCTCTGATCTTCATATTTTATGAATCAATTAGGCTTTATAATTTATGTTTTAACTATCTTAGACTGATAACAGGGATTATCTTATATGATCTTTATTTTTTATTTGTATATCAATACTGGAAAATTTGATAAAAAAAAAAAGTATAGGGTATCCTAAATTCTATGTGGTGGACATGCCAGGATAATTCTAGAAGGGAACAAGGTCAAGGTTGGTTTTGGGCAGTCATTGATGCAGGATTTGTTTTTTATTTTTTTTGCTGCTAATGTTTTTTCCTCTTTTTCTTTTTGTGGGGGGTGGGGCAGGGCGAACATTAAAAAATTTCTTCAGTGATCAGACTAAAAAATAGCAGAGGTTTGGGAAGGGGGGAATGGGTGCCCTCAGAAATTTTTTTGCCGACACCGACTCAGTCTTTGTCTATTTTGTGTCCTATGCACCCTAAGTGAAAACTGAGTTTTCCAGGGTATATCTTATGATGAAGTGCTATGAGATGATCAACGAAATTATAAGAAATTGGAATTTGACTTTAAGTAATTCAATGTCACAGTGGAAATAAGAGTTTTATATATTCAGTAACATGAAATGAGATTATGAGTGGGGGGGTTTTCCTGCCTCAGTTTCCTGTATGGCCAAAAAGAGGCGAGCTTCATTCATTCTGTGGAGCAGCGTGGAGAGTAGTTCAGTGTTCTAAAAGTGGTGGATTGTCTTGTCTGAGCCCGTGTTAGGGTTCTGTGGTTTTAATATTGCAGCAGTTATGTTAGGCTTTCTGTGAGGGTGAGGATGAATTGATTGGAAATTGCAGCCAGAGGATCTCCATGTTAAATTGTGACATTTTCCATAGATGAGATGATGGCAGAATGGAAGAGAACTTGCAAGGTTGAAGCGCCTTTGATGGCAAAATTGGCAACATTTTTGGTTTAATATAGACTCCAACATTCGTCAACTGCCTTTGCCTCATAAGATAACTTGCAAGTTTTTTATATGCTTCCTCTGCTGGATGTCCTTCAGGGTTAGTTCTTTCACTAGGAAAATTAGCTTCTGACAGTCTGGCCAGCTCTAGATGGAGGCAGTTACAGATGCTATAATCAATTTTTTATGAAATCAGGAGCCAACTGACCTTTTGGATCTGGAACTAATAATGTGCTTCATGTTGAATTTGGTACAGATACTGGATATTCATTGAGCTTTATAGGATTTAGTCTCTTAATTAAACTCACTGCATGATCATAGGGCCCTTTACTGATTCAGCTGCTTCTTTTTATTTGCTTTCTTTTGCTGTGGTGTTTTCTGGTCTTCTTCAACTTTAGTGCGTTTGTACTTTGAGTTCCTTTCCGGGTACATAAATTTATGCCCTTCAATGGGGCCTTTTTCAATCTGAGGAATTAAATAAACAGAGAAGGTTCTTATTAAAATATAGTTTTGGACTGGCCATCATTTGCATGGCCTTGCTTGCACAATCATATCACAGCCTGGGTGTGGTCTTATTGCGGTTAGATCAACATTTGCTGAAAATTCACGCCTCTCTTATACTGAAATCCATATTCAGGGATTCCGAAAAATTGATCCTGAGCGATGGGAATTTGCTAATGAAGATTTTGTGAAGGACAAAAAGCATCTTCTCAAAAACATCCACCGTAGAAAGCCCATCCATAGCCATAGTCAACCTCAAGGTTCAATGGTGGACCCTGAAAGAGCAACATATGAAGAAAAACTAGAGAAGCTCAACCGTGATAAAAGTGCCCTTGAAGCAAAGCTTGCGAGGCTCAGGCAGCAGCAGTCTATTGGGAAGCTTCATATGGAAGAACTTATCCAGCGAGTGGGAGGGATGGAACAGAGACAGGAGGATTTGCTTGCATTCCTGAATAAAAATCTCCAGAATCCTAATTTTGTTGAACATCTGACTTGGAAAATCAAGTCTCTGGATCTATCAGCATATAATAAAAAGAGAAGGCTTCCCCACACTGATCATGGAAGGCCAGGGGCGGAGAACAGTCTGGATATTCATGGTAGCTCAAGACTGGAGCTTGGAAATTTTTCCAGCAAGATTTCTCAAATAAGCTCAGGCTCGAGTTGTCACCTGCAGTTTCGGATATTAATTTGGTTTCCAACAGCACACAGAGTTCATACGAAGATGGGGGAAGCCCACGGAGAATTACATCAGAAAATGAGCCTAAAGATGCTCCAATGGGAACTGAGAGTCTTTTAGGTGCACCTGAAGCAGTAGAGCTTTCAGATACGGGGACTTCCTTCACATTCAAGATGGATTCATCTGTGCAAAGGAAGCCACCAGTAGCTGAAAGCCCAAGGATGCATTCATTGCCCATGAATCTAACTCCTGAAGAGGGAGATAACAATGTTTCGTGCCAACTAAATCTAACTCTTGCATCTTCTCTGTTGCAAGTTGACCACAGTCAGCAATTCAATCGTTTGAATGTGTTAGGTTCAGAAATTAGCAAGTCTCCAGATGTGATATCAAATGCCAGCATCACAGAATCTGGTCTTGGGGTTCTCCAGAAGAATAGGAATTCGGATGAAGAGCGCACAAATTCCTCCTCATTGCCTGAGGCTCAAAACAACAATCAAATTACTGCTCCTGCTTCCGGTAGAGTAAATGATGTGTTTTGGGAACAGTTTTTGACAGAAAGACCAGGATCTTTTGAGAATGAGGAGGCTAGTTCTAGTTACAGGGAAAACACATATGGCGTTCTTGGTGATCGAAGACCTGACCCTGGAATGTCCAGAGATTCTAAAAGCATGGAGCGGCTCACGCTGTGACAGGAAAGCCGGAGCTGAAGATCGTTGACAGCTTTCTTTGGGTTTCTTATTGACCATCTTTGTACATTGTACAACATGCTCATAATATGATTGTATCTCTGGATTTTGACAAAATCACTCATTTAATAAGGCCATAGAAAATGAATTTACATACTCTGGTTCATTTAGGGGCATGTAGCTATAGACAAGCACACGCATTTTATTGCGATCATGAGGTGCTTTGGAGACTTTTTTTCAACTGGACTCGATGGTTTAACGAGGCGCCAAATATAATTAGATAATTTACAGTTAATTCTTGCTGACTGTTTGATGTCATATGTATTTTGCGAACTTATGTCAATTTCATGTCATGATATACACTCAATCCAGATGTACTTGTGGAGGAGATGATACTTGGACCGTCTCCTGCTTGTGAATTTCTTGAATGAGAAGGAACTCCCCAGCTGATGATACTCCCGCATGGATGGTGCAGGATGGTCTAGTTTTTGCCTGCCTCGGATCAAAGATCATGAAGGAACAAGCAGTTGCTATTGACGGGTGGTTGGAGTCGCCATTCGCCAGTCGGTCCAGGGCAAAAAAGAAGTGGGCAAAGAAAGTGACTTCCGCTTTGGGACAAATCCAACATTAAAGTAGACTCAAAAGAGAAGCCTGTCAAAACATTTTCTCATGTTACTGTCGGCAAATGTTAGGCCCCATTTGTTAGAAAGAAAAATGTTTCGGGTAAATTGTTTTCCAACTTTTTGGTATTTGACTGACGAAGTACTAATCAATTTATGGAGTTTTTCATTGACTGAAAATAACAAAACTCAGATGAGAGGAAAACAACTATGTTCCTATATTAATAGAATATTGATTCTGCAGTAACTGAAAAAACAAGTAATATTACTATTAATAAATTGCAATAGTCTTCAATTATGATTTTAATAATATGGTAATAAAAGAAAATACACTTTGATGATATCTTGTTAAAGGGTATGATTGATAGTTTTTATTATTCCTAATTTATTCTCTATGCAATTCTAGTAAACCTAGTAAAGATAGTAGGCTTTGTTTGTTTTGCAGAAAATGAATATTTTGAAAAATATTTTCAAAATATGATTGCTTGTACCATATACAAGAATAGATAAAGGTAATTGTTTTTATTATCCACAAAAATATTTAGACATAAATTGTTGTTAGTAATAAAAAATATTTTTCATTAATTGATTATTTTAAGCAATATAAGTGATTAATTTTGAGAAAACATTTTTTTAAAAATTCTATTTTTTGTGAAAGAAACGAATCCATAATCTTACTAATTTTTATTCAAGAAATATCTATTTCATTCATGTGCCTTATTTCACTCCGTGAACCAATAGTCACGTACGTGTCTTAAAGAATATTGAAGAGTCAATCTTTTAAAAATTTTACTGTAAGGCTATATTTATTTTATTGAAAACTTCATAATACAGGAAAATATTTTCTATGAAAACCCCTTGAACTAAGTTTGTTGTTTTTGGTCAATGGAAAACGTTTTTTTTGTAGATCAATTAGTTTTCCATTATTCAAATATTGAGAAGGTGAAAAATAATTTCTCAAAAATAACAAACGGAGCTTAAGTTTGAACATAAATATAAGGGTTGATATCACAAAAAACTTTACTCTAATATATCTATGATAATTATTTCCCAATCTAATTTTTTAATAAAAAACTCAAAATCAATACACCTTGTGACAAAGTTATATTTCATTAATTTCTTTTAAATTTTATCGTGAAATTATTAAGTTGGATGACAAGTGACAATTGATGAGTATATCGATTTAAGTGTTTGCCATAATTTGTAACATGTGTATCACTTTGTATTTTTTTCGTGATATTAATTTAATTTAACGTCGCAATTCAATATGTGTTGTTTTTTCATATTTACCCTAAATATAGTTGCGTCCTCACTACTTATCATGGAGGTTGGCTGGGGAACCCCACGTGAAAGTGCGAGGTCTTATTTCTCGTGTGTTTTTTCAGCTTTCGTTTTTTCCAAGTGGGGGCAGAGGGAGGAGAAAAGATCATTTGCGCTCGAAGCACACCATGGCGGGTAAACAGTAGTGCAATTATCAGTAACGAAAAGGACGAGGTGAGATCCCACTGTTACTGTCCTGCATTGATGATCCCTCCCCTTCCCCCTCCAACTACCATTGCCAAAACAACTCCCCCCTTCTCTCTCTCTCTCTCTCTCTCTCTCTCTCTCTCTCTCTCTCTGTCGGCCCTTCACAAGAACACCAAGAAAAGCAGCTCAAGAAAAACCTCAAGAAACCATGCCCAGAATGCTGCTCCAGATCAGCTTCAACCCCAACAACCCAAGAACCGCCACCTTGCCCCTGGCCCTCCTGCTCCTCCTCTTCCTCCTCCAAACCCACCTCGCCATTTGCAATGCCATTCCAGTTCTGGGTACTCACGGCGAGATCGATGTGGCGTTGAAGCGGGCGTGTGGGCAGAGCGTCGGGGAATGCTTGTCGGAGGCGGAGGCCGAGGCGGTGGAATTGGAGGCCGAGGCCAGCCGGAGAGTGCTGCTGGTGCGGCAGAAGAAGTACATCAGCTACGAGACGCTGAGGCGGGACATGGTCCCCTGCACGACGGCCGGGGCTTCGTACTACAACTGCCACTCCGGGACGGCGAACCCCTACAACAGGGGCTGCGCGGTCATAACCTGGTGCGCCAGGAACATTAGGGACATCAAGACTTGAGAGGAGGGGCTGGACTGGCTGCATGGTGGGTCTCGTCTCGGTGGGTAAACAAATTTTTACTTAGTTTCTGTGTAACTGTTGTTGCTCTTTTTGGGAGTGGTGGTTGTGTGGCTGCGATGTGGCGCTGTTCATGTATATGGTGTGATCCCAATAGCGACTCGATCCGTGACACGAAGAAGAAGTGGCGCTTTGGAAATCGAGCCCTTTTTATTAAAATATGATGCTCGACAAAGGTTCATTGACCACTTGTTTAACATGACCCTGTCTAGTATGTACACTACCAGTATTCAATAATGCTGATTCTTTGCTGGAGATAATGAGATGCAGCCTCCCTTATAAAGGGCTTTTGACATCAATATTTGGTGAATGATGGAATGGGTTTTTCATTTGAGTTCTTATGAGAATAGCTGGAGGTGTTTTGCCACTGTAATTGTTTCCTATTTCAGTTGCAATGTGAAAATTTGTCTGCTTGGTGAAGCACTTCTCACTGTGATTATTGACTTGCTCGCCATAAAACTTAAGCCGAATTGGGGTTTAAGTTTCTGGAGGTTTGATGCTAAACTTCTCTACTCCTTCAGAATCAGAATCGACAATGTGGTCATCCAAAAGAATGCTTGATGGAAGTAATACTATTTACCCTGAAATTTAGCATGTATGGAGTCCGAATTTGTCGTTTTGACCGGCTGATATCCTTATCCTCTTACAAATTGGGTGACCAAGAATCAACAAGCTGTATATTAGAGAGTCAAGAACATGACTATCAAAGTACCCAGCATCTCTAATTGCTCTTACTCCTGAAGTAACAGAGTCCTAAAATTGGCAATCATCAAGCATTTGCTTGGCTTAGTGATCTCATTGTACACGTATCAAATCTAAAGGTGGTTCAGTTTTTACTGCCTAGTGCTTACAATCTCCTTGTTCATTAGCTTGACGATTGAGAAACTTTTGTGTCACCATGATATAGTATGACCTTATCTATCATAATATTGTTCATTCCTCTACACACTAAATGCATGGCCACATGACCTCTGATGGTTTCTTATATCATTGATTCTGAAGCTGGTCTTAGGGAAGACCGAATTAGTATTGAACAGTCTTTTGTTGACATCTATTTGCTCATTTTGTGGATAGCTTTCCATGGAGATCCAATTCATCAAGTATCACACTTTATCCACTTCATAGTTGACAATAAGAGGAGGATAAGGGCAACAAATATCGAGTGGCCATTACACTGAGGGCTAAAAGGGTTAGAGTCTCAAATACAAGTAACATGAGTTCAACAAGTTCTTGGAACACAAGAAGTTCAACGTCAATCACAAGCCATATATGCTCATGAGGAAATCAATAGTCAAAATGAATGAAATGGTGATTATGTTGGAAGGAATGCAATGCCCATACTAAGTGAAAGGACTTCTGACAACATCTTGTGCTGTAAGTTTCTATGTTGTCGTGTACAAACTATGTGGGTTCATCAACAGGTGGTCCATTGCACTTGCCATGTCCATGTTCCCCTTAAAAGATGCAAAAGAGAAAAATAACGGAATACTATCAATATAAGTAACCCATCAAATTCTCAAGTCTTCTTTAAGAAAAGAAAGTTAAATGCTTTAAGTCAATCATACATGCAACTTCATTGCTCTGACACTAGAAAGCCATGAAACTAGGCTTGATAGTGGTGGGAATAAAATCCCTTCCTGAAACAGCATTCAGTGATGGCTGTAGCAGATGTTCTTATATTGTAATAGCCCGCTAGATCCCATTTTAGTACTGGACACTGAAAAATGGAGAGAGAAATGGAGACATGGAAGAGAAGACATGGAAGACATAGAAGAAAATCTGGTGGTGTGATCTGCTGGAAAAAAGGGGGGGTTAGAGAGAGCACATTCTGAGCTCCCCATTGCCTCAGAACAGGCTAGTGAGTCTGGCGAAATCCGCACGATTCTCGTGGTCAGAAAATAGCAAGTAAAATTTCTTTCTTTGGATAAGTGAGTCTATAGTGCCCAATGCTTCTTTTTTGGAATGCATGTGGATTGGCATTATGTGTATATTTATTGAGATTAGTCAAGTTGAAATGACTCAATACCCATGTTATTATTAAAGAAGGATATAGGACCAATATATGACCTGGGAGTACTTGAGGGCTTCCAAAGAAGCAAGAGACAATGATTCAGTCTTTCCCAGAAGTTCAATAAATTGTGGCAGCCAGTATGCAGATCAAGCATGAAGCTTAGAAAAATCATAGAAGAGGAGAGAACCAGTGATCTTTGAAAGTAACCATTAGTAAAATTTGAGGAAGGACCAAAATCATATTTGGGAAGTTCACAACTTAAAGAGAACTAGTTCCATGTTGGGAAGGCGTTTTCATGAACTTAATTTGAGTGGCTACACATATTCAGGGTATCAAACAGATGAATGGAGCAATAAAATGTGATCAAAGTAAGAAATTCCTGATATTTTCAGAGTTCTTGCAAACTCTTGATCAGTCTTGAAGCTTGATGACTTGAGAGGGTGAACTCAAGTGGAACCATGGGGTAAGGTTTCTGATCATAGTGCAACTTTAGGTCCTTGTTTCTACATATTGGCTGCCTAAGTGAATTGTCTACTCGAAAAAGCTTAAGTTCCTTCAATAATATGGTCGAAGGAGCTTCAGTGTGCTAGTTACACGTGACCTTGAAAAGCTTACTTGTGTAATTGCCGATTTGCCTTAGGTAGGCACGTAGTTGTAGAACAATTCAGCCATTGATATGACTATATATTTGGTCCAATATTCCCTAGTATCTCTACCACAAATGCTGGTTGTTTTGTGTGTCCTTAAATGTCAACTCAGACAAGCAACTTCTTATTAAAGCAGGGAAAATTTGATCTGCTGATATATAAAGCAAATAGTTGAAAAATCTATGTGAAGGTTAGATGCTCCATTTGAACTTGTTTTCCCATAGTAGTGCATATAAGCTTGTTGTTAACTCATACTATTTGGAGACGAGGAAAACCTATTTCTTTTTGTCAGTCAAGGAAAACCTTGCATGCCATCTTGTGTTTGTTGGGCATCTTCTCTGTTTCCTCATTGCCTGGTCCCAATGCTTTTTGAGCCAGAAGATGGAAATTGGCCCTGAAGATGATGCATTCTTGGTAGTCACTTTGTATAGTGTCATGCATTTGGTCTGTCTTGCTTGCCTACCTGTATATGGAAGTATCTTAAGTAGCAATTGTATTAGGAGTGAATTAAGTCTTCTTGTTCATTGCAATTAGTATGAATGTCTTGAAAGGAGAACAACTGATCGTTCCATTTGGTCTGTCTTGCTTGCATTTCTGAGTGAAGGAAGCCGCTCAGTTATAACAGGATGACTGCTACAATTTCAGCTTCCTCAGAAACATTAACAAGCCAGTCTTTCAGTATCAGCCAATGAACTGTCTCATAGTGCACTTACTCTGGAAGAACTCAAGTTCTAATCATGTCTAATATTTTCTTTTTTTCTTCTGCTTTTTTCATATTTGAAATTCTGGCAATAAACATGAGTGTCTCAATGTGAAAGTAATGTATTACTCAAAATTTCTTATCTGGCCATAAATGCCTTACAAGTGGTGACATCCTTCAGCCTCCACTTGCATGCTTGTTCATCCTATAGTATCCCTGGGATCCATTTTTCCCTTTTTTCTGTTGGTGCTTCTTGGGGACATTGCACCAATGCTAAATTCATCAGTCACCTTGTTTTGACACACAATTTGACATAAAATATTCCCTACATTGTCTTACCGAATGAACTCTGAGATGATGAAACCTTTCTGTTCATGGAAGAGAAGTTATGATGAACCATGACGACTAAACTTGTATTTTTTTACAGGACAGTTATTTCGTGGGAAGCACATAAGTTGATTTGCAGGTGGTATCGTGTATTTGAAGCTGATAAATAGAAGAAAAGCAGAGGGTGATGAGGTGTAGCTAGTGATTAACAATGTGATGTTGCAGTTGCTGTCACTGGTGAGTTAACAAATTGCGTCACAAGTTATTGCTGACCTGAACACAATAGCAAATCTAAATTTCCGAAGGTGGCATTTGATGTCAGATTAATATGTAAAAGCACATGTGCCACACCAATAATAGGCACGCATATTTGATATCCTCCTCTTTTGCTGGAAGAGAAAATTGCAAGTTTGGTTAAAGTTTTTGGTAGGTGAAAATCCATAACACGGAGAGCACCCATTTTCAAGATGTGTGATTTTTGTGGCATCAACTTGTGCATCAAGAACCTCATATATCTTATTCTCAATACCAACATGAAGAGGACAGCAACCACTATGGCCTTTGGTGTGATATAATCAAACGATTGACTGTTGCTTATGGTCAACACAGAAGTGATTTTGTTCGCTTAAAAAGATCATCTTACGATAAAAGTTGAGTTGGTGGATAGCATGGCTAAAATAGGTATTGGCCATTTTGAGGGAGAAATTGGCTTTGGGAAGCATTGATTAAGTAAGATACTTTATAAATGTAAGATGCAAGGAAATTATGCCAACTATGTTGTGATCATCATAAGTTTAGCCTGTAGAATTTGTGACGAGTGACGATATCAACATGGAAAAAGAGAAGGAGATGCAGAGGCTTGACGCTAGAATCTTGAGATGTGGATGGAATGGCTAAACATGATGCATAGGCAGCTCGCACAGACGTGGCAAAAGTGACTGGCATGATCCCAACCCGGTTAAAAGTCCGAGAAAAGTGCGAGAACGGTTATTTTCTGATTAAACGCCATCTTTATAATGTAGGAGTTAGGAAGATTATGGCTACACACAACATGGTAGGAGTAACATGTGGCATAATGCTAAACCAGTTAAAAGTCCGAGAAAGTTGCAGAAACGCTTATTTTTTTGGGGGGGTTAAATGTCATATCCAAAGTAGAAGAGTGATGGAAATGATGGCCAAACGTATGGCAGAAGCGGATTGGCATTGGTATAGAAATGGTTAGCATGAATTTCAAATCTGATATTTGATATTAATTTTAGCCCGTGGGGACATGTACAAAACTTTGGGGAACACATCCAAAACGTAGAAATTAAGTCTTAAAATGTGGGAAGTGAGATTTTGGAGGCTCTTGACTATGAGAGGATATCTTAGGAAATCATCTGATCAATAACAAAGGACTATGTGTGTTTATGGCAATTCTCAGCTTGGTCTTCATCGAGGGGTGTTCCTTGAAGGGGCTGGCATCCCATATAGCGAATTTTAGGGGCACGCCCAGCGGAACTTAGATTGGGAGCCAGTAAAAGGCTCGTCCTTTGCTTTTGATACGAATCTTTGGAGTAGGAACATGCCTGGGAGTAATGCAAGAAGGCAAGAAGGACCACGCAAGCTGGGGTTGGGGATACCACCCAGCAAAATGTTGAGGAAAACGTTCAAATGTGAATGCTGGAATAACTAATGTGGATAATGAGCATGTTTTAGCAAGAAATGGATCATAGCCTAATCTGATATACAAGGTGTTGTTCTTAAAAACATGGATGAAGCGTTTAAAACCCATTATTGCCGACTCATCCAATGATCTAAATAGTTGATCAAAGCTCCTTTACTAAGTTCAGGCAAGGCGAAAGGCTCCTTAAATAATCAATTTAGCTTAGAGGAGCCGGTAGGTATGCTAAAAACAATTATCAACCTCTAGTGTGGAAATGTTCAATTATTGTGAAAGCCAAAACTTGACCTAAGTTCTTTACTTGGAGAGTCAAGTCATAACCAGAACTTTGGCCAAGGGGTGAATGCCAGGGAGCAAGGTTTGGCATCGATTACATACCTTAGTTTGGCTGGTTTGATGAACACACTGATTGTCGACTGGGGTATGTTTAATGTTTAACCTCTAATTATATCTTTGCTAGCAGATGCCAATGTCGGGCAGGTTGCCTGATTGGGCGTAGATATCGGCCATAACCTCATCATATCTCAATCCCTGTACCACAACCCTGACTTAGTCAACACCGATCCCGTTTTTGTTCCAAAATTTTTCACATGTGCTACAATGCTGGCACCGATCCCTGGTGTGGCTGGTTCAGAGGCCAGTTATGGTGCCAACCCACTTTAAACCTAGCCAACCATGGTGATACCGAGCTTGCTACTAATCCACCCTGGGGTAAGTATATTAGAAGTGCCAAAACTTGTGTACGGTACTCACTTTGGTGCTAAAATTTTATTTTGGATTAATTGAGTGTCACAAGTTTAAAAAATTGATCACTTTAGCTTTTCGAGCAGCCACGTCAGCTTTTCCGACGTCCACGTCAGAAGTGACACTCAAGTGAATAGTTTTTCAAATTTATGGGACTTAACTGATTCAAAATAAACTTTTAGCATCAAAGTGAGCGCCGTACACAAGTTTTGACACTTTTAGTGTACTTACCCAATCCACCTCAAACGTTTCCTCACACAGGTGCTACTCAAGTCCAAAATACCAATGATCTCAATCCACAAGAGTGCGACTCAATGGGAAATCCCTTATTTCAGCTTGGGGTTGGTAATGTAGAAAATTAGGCCAATCCCAATATACTGAGTGTACAATCGTTAGGGGCAAATCAAAATGCCAATTTATGCCCCAAAACGGCTAGCGGGCAGTTGGAAATAGAAATCAAGTTGGTGGGGGCACAATGCTTTACTAAACGTGGGGCAAAATCAACATCCACCTAATGTTAAAAGGCCATGTGGAGATATCGCAGGGATAGAGCAAATAGCTGAATTGGTTGGGGCAAATAGCACAATTCTTCACTACTTTTACTAGTGAAGGTGATCAATTTGCCAAAGAACACATAGGAAGGTGAATTGGTGGAGAGGCTCTGGAGCCGTAATGAGTCAGCGGGACAATTTCTTCCTAGGTTCAAACGAGCAGCGAAACGTTATTATGCCACCTTGTCTGAGGCCAACTATGCTAAGATAGCATGTAATGACTTGCAGAAAACTTGAAGGACAAAAGCTTTATGGGTTTTGTATTAGTTTGCGACTGGTGTTGCCAAATATGAGCGTTTAATTAAAGAAAAAGAAAAATGAAACAACGCTTTCCCACTATGGTCGATTTAGAATAGGAAGAAGAATGTCTGGTAGTAATGGTGAAGAATAGCTACTACTTTACTTATGATATTCTCTAAAGGCAATCAATTTTTTGACCTGTTTAAGCAAGTGCAATTGCCTGAGATTCATAAAATACCAAGGGCTGTAGAAAGGAAGAATAAAGTGATATTTGTGGATCACATTGTTGGAGCCATGACACTAACAATTGTATTGCATTAAGAAAGGTTACATATGAGTAATTCCACGTAAATATCATGGTCAGACATGTGGCACGGGCAACTGTCATACAATGGTTGGCACAAACGTGGCAGCAGTGGTTGCTATGATGCCAAATCGGTTAGAAGTTTGAGAAAAATGCAGCAATGATTATTTTCCGTTCAAATAGTGTCTGAAAAATATAGGAGTTGTAAAGATGGCCCAACCTTTGGCAGAAGTGGATTGGCACATATGGTGAAACGGTTGGTATGTTATTAAACAGGTTAAAGGCACGAGAAAAATGTGGAAATGTTATTTATAGCGAACAAGACACGACATATTATATCGTTTTGCTATCTTCAATACTAAGCCTGAGTAGGGTGATTTTTATTTTTGAACACGACTTTTGTTGATCTCGCGGTTCTAGTATCTTGACTTCTTATTCAACGCAAAATACTACGGAACCTTTCAAATTATTTGTATATTACATATATAATTTTCTCATATTTTTGAAAATCTAAAAATAAGTTTTTTATTTTCAAATTTTGGAGTAATGACCAACTTTACCATTTGGGAAAGTGGATGGGGATATGCAAGAGACTTTAGCTTAAAGGAATTTTTTCGAAATGTAAATAGTATTTGGTAAAGTGTAATTTAAGAATACTTTGGAAAGCAATTTTGGTTAAATGTTGCTTGGAAAAGATTATACTCGTAAGCACCTTTGTTATTTAAAAAAAAAAAAACCTCTAACCTATCACGAGACACCAACAAAGGGCTTAGGCCACCAATTCATGCCAACATTGAGCCAAATCTGAACCAACGTCGAGTCGAATTTGGCACTAGCAGCTCTTGCCTAAGGTTGTTGGGATCACATGACCTCGGTGGCCCTTGCTAAGGTAGCATGACCCAAGCAACCCCAAAGTTGTGGTCATGCGACCTTGGCAAGGGCTATCTCGTGCAACCTTGGTGAGGTTCACCTAGGGTTGCGCAATCACAGGTGAGGCTTGTTCGCACCAAATCTATCTCGCCTATGGTTAGATTTGGGCTCATTAGTGACATACCACGAGGTAAAAAAAAGGTGAGGGTAAATATGGAATTTCATTTTTTTGTCGGTTCTACTTTACTTCTTATAGGGTGTGAGAGTTAAAACTCACGCCTGAAACAAAATTGTCCCCACTCTAATCTCTCCGAAAATAAGGGAATTCAAACTCCTCACTTCCCCCTTCCCATGTGAAAATGGTAGTCACTGGGGTGACTTTCAAATGTTTAGCAATGACAAGGTTGGAAGAAAAAAATAAATCAGCATTCTGCAAATGCTCAAAGCCTAAAGTGGAGTGAGGTTGCATTGGATTAATGGCCTTCGGAAGACTGGAAATGCAGTCGCATAACCCTAAAGCTCTCCAAAAGAATTACCAGATGCCACTTGCAATTGCCCAGGACTTTTAGAGCCCAAAAACCTATTTGCAGAGTCCAACCAACCACAGAGGAACCATAAAAGCACCCTTCCAGAACAAGAAGTCCGGCCCAAGGCCACAACTAGAGGTCTCGCTCCATTGGTGCCTCCGCTAAATCGTACATGTGTCGCTAGCCAAACAGTAGAACATGAAAGTTGTCTTCTCAACTACCGATTTGCTCAATTAATGTTCATGATGGAGATCATAGCCAAACAGGTGGCCGAAGCAAATTGGCGTACGTGGAGAAACGGCTAGCATGAATACCAAATCTGATACTTGACATTGACTCCAGCCCATGGGGCTCGTTCCAAAACGTGAGGGACATGTCCAAAACCTTAGGAAACACATCCAAAACGTGGAGAACGACCCTTAAAACTTTAATGAGGAGAATATGTCTAAAAACGTTGATAGTGAAATTTCACAAGCTCAGGACTATGAAAAGATATCTTAGGAAAGGACATATACACTTCATCAAATCGGAAGATTTTACTTATTCTATACAAGTGTTTTGTTAATGTTCTCTTTTCATTGTACCGAACTGTCACTCTTGTGAGTTTGTTTGGAGCTTGTGTTGTCATTCTTTAGCTCTAATGACACATAAGCTCAGTCCTGTTATTTTCTAAGCTGTAAATCATCTGATCGATAGTACAAGGACTGCATGTGTTTCATACATGCCAGTGCTCAGCTTGGTCTTTAATGAGGAGTCTTCCTTGAAGGGGCTGGCATTTATTTGGCGAATTTTGGGGGAAGCACATTTTGGCACGCCCGGTGGAACTTAGAGTGGAGGCAGCAAAGACTCGTTCTTCGCTTTTGATACGAATCTTAGGAGTAGGAATATGCCCGAGGTAATGCAAGAAGGACCACGCAAGCTGGGGTTGGGGATATCACCAGCAAAATGTTGAGGAAAACGTTCAAATGTGAATGCTAGAATGACTAATGTGGATATGAGCACTTTCAACCTAATCTGATGTGCAAGGTGTTGTTCTTAAAAACATGGATGAAGTGTTCAGAACCCATTGTTCCCGATGCATCAAATGATCTAAAATTAGTTAATCAAAGCTTCTTTACTAAGTTCAGGTGAGGGAGAAGGCTCCGTAAATAATCAGTTTAGACTCGAGTTTGGCATGAGCCAGGTAGTGCCGGTACGTATGCTAAAAACAAGTCCCGACCAAAGCAGCCTTCTCTTGTGGAAATGTTCAATTAGTGTGAAAGCCAAAACTTAGATTGAAGGTTTGTGGAACGGTGTGGGGAGGCTGGTGGTAATGATTTCCTGAAATTAAGGTTGCTTCCGTTGTCGTTGACCAAAGCAACCTTCCTCTTGGTAAGCGAACTTGCCGTCGAATTCTATCCATACATGGCAAGGGATGGAGAAAACAGTTCCACTTTCAATTTGATAGGACTGAACTCAAAATTTTAACGGTCAAACTGGTGAAGACGCACCAAAGTCGTCACGAGGGGGCGGGATAATTTCTTTCTAGGTTCAAACGAGCGATGAAGCATTATTATACTACCTTATCTTAGGTCTAGTACTTTTCTTTTGATATTTTCTAAAGCCGATCAAATTTTTGACCTTTCTTTAAAAGTAGGCAAGTACAATTGTCTCAGGGTCATAAAATGCCCAGAGCTGAGTAAATGAAGAACACAAAAATATTGCGGATCACATCATTTTTGGAGCCATGACACTAACAATTGTATGGCATTAAGAAAGGTGACATATGAGTAATTCCATGTAAGGATCATGATCAAACATGTGGAACCGACGACCACCATCCAGCAGCAAGCACGCATGTGGTAGGAATGGCTGCATGATGCCAAATCGATTAGAAGTTCGAAAAAAGTACATGAATTGTTATTTTCCTTTTAAATGTTATCCCTAAATATAGGAGTCATAAAGATAGTGGCCCAATCATTAATAGAAACGGATTGACATATATGGAGAAACATCGGTATGTTATACTAGTTAAAAGCATGGGAAAATTGAGTGAATGTGACAGATTGTATCGTTTTGCTATCTTCGATGTCTAGCCCATGTAGTGTGATTTTTACTTTTGAACTTTTGACTTTTTTTTTATCTTGCGGTTCTAGGATCTTGACTATGCAAAATACTTGAAACCTTTTAAGATATTTAAATATTACATATATAATTTTCACATATTTTTGAAACAATAAGTTTTTTATTTTCAAATTTTGGAGTAATGTCCAACTTTGCCTTTTGGGGGAAGTCATTGCAGGAATGCTAAGGATTTTAGGATAACGGGCTTTTTTTTAAAAAAAAAAATGTAAATAGTATTTTGTAAAGTGTAATTTAAGAGCGTGTTGAGAAATAATTTTGGTTAAATGTTGTTTTGAAAAACTATACTTGTAAATTAATTTTACTGTTTTTATATAATAAAAAAAACCCTTAAACCCTTCAACGCACACCAACGAAGGGCTTAGATCTAGATTTGGCATTGGTGGCTTTTGGCTAATGTCCTAGGGTTGCATGACCCCAATGACTCCAAAGTCATGGTTGTGTGACCCATGTGTGGGCTGCCTCAAGCAACCTCGGCAAGCTTGGGGTTGCGCAACCTCAGGTGAAACTCGTTGGTGCTAGATCTAGCTTGCTAGTGGTCAAATTTGAGCTCGCCGGTGACATCGCGCAAGTTAAAAATGGTGAGGGAAAATGTGGAATTTCAAAAATTTTAATGAGGGCAAAGTTTAAAGAAAAAAAATGAATTGACATTCTGAAAATGCTCAAAGCCCAAAGTTGAATAGGAGTTCCGTTGGGTTAATAGCCTTTGGAGGACTTTGAAAATGCAATTGCATAAACCCGAAGCTCCCCAAAAAAATTACCAAACACCATTTGTATTTGCTCAAGAACCTTAGAGCCCAAAAACCTATTTGTAAAGTCCAACCAAACACAGCCAAGACTTACAAAAGCATTCTTCTAGAATAAGCAGAAGTCCGGCCCAAGGCCTCATCTAGAGTTCTCACTCCATTGGTGCCGTGCCTCCCCTAAATCGTACATGTGCAGCTAACCAAACAGTAGAACATGAAAGTTTTCTTCTCAACTGCCGATTTACTGAATTCATGTTCATTAAATTGTAACCTCAGATAGATTAGGTTTTTGGGTGCCCTTCAAGTAGAGGGAGGCAAAAAGTAACTTGAAAGAGGCACCTATAATATACGGCCTCCAAAATCCCAATTAAACATTGAATATCAATCCTATAAAGAGTCATCCTAGAGGGAAAAACAACCTCCCTTATTCATAGTTGGAAGATTCACACAATCTAGTCTTTGGTCCATTTCCTAGGCTTTGACAAAAACCCATGTTGTTCTAGAAATCAGTACAGCATTTTTTCTTGATTAAATCTTGAATGAGTATTTTGATGAGGATGAGGAATTGGGTTAGAGTCATAGACAGCTTCGTCAAGTAGCTAAACTAGAGATAACTACCACAAGATTTGGGGGCTTCAAAACCTAGACTTCCAAATCCTAAGTCCTCACTTACCAAAACCCAAAACACCTTTTGAGCTTTCGATCCTATAGGATCTGATTTTATCGCTATCTTTCTTTCTTATTTTCATGCAAAGGCTCACACAATTACCACATGGTTGGCCGAGGTATTTAAGATTTGTCTATAGATTTGCTTCTTGAGTCTATCCTCGATCTCAGAAAATCCTGTTAAGTTGTAAAGGATGGGCTTTAGCTTGGTTGTATCTCCGGTTGAGCTTCTCACTCACATTGTGTTGTGTCAAAGGTGACACTTTTTTAAGTGATCGAAAAATAAAAGGAACATGCAATGTGTGTACGGAAAAAATGTACAACAATTAATTAAGGAAAGAATAATGAGATTTGAATTATTCTAGAATGTAAAATTATATTTTAGTTAAATGACCAAGATTTAATCTAAGTACAGGGTTGGACAAAAGAAGACTTAAGGGATAACATGATAGTCTCTGTCGCCTTTGTCTTGTCCATCTAATCTATGACATATGTCATTGTTCTTATATCAGCGGAGTTTCTTGTGAAACTTTTGGATAACAGTTGGAGCTTTAAAATTGTCTTTGAATTAGCTCTATTAGATTGGATTGGGATTATTTCACATCAGAGGGGATAATCTAAGTTAGCTACCCATGAAAAATGAATAGGATTGCATTGACATGTAGGGTGTGTTTGTTTAAGTAAATTTGTTTTTTCATGAATTAGTTTTCTAAGCTTTTATGCTTTTGGTTTATTGAAAATAATTAGTCAACAGATAATCATTTATTGTTAAAGCAAATATGCATGCTTAAACTTAGGAAAATGAATTCCCTAATTTGAAAATGAGTTTTTTTGAAAAATGATTATTTAGAGAACTTTTCTTGATCATGAAGTTTTTCTCGAAATAAACGTAACTGGTAGTATCAACGTAAATACGCTGCATTATTTCGAGATAACGTAGTGCATTCAATTATGCGTTCTTGCGATAATCAAAATAAGCAATGAAAATGCCAGTGGCAATGCAGGCCTGATAATTACTAAAGCCCATGGTTGCGAGCGCCGAAGAGTAGCACCGAGCGAAAGTACAAAGAGTCGTTATTCAAATTCAGATCTTGAACATAAAAAAAAAAAAAAAATGCAATTGGAACAATCCATTGAAGGGGAAGTCATGCGATGATTCGTTGATTTCATGGACTCAAGTTCTCTAACCAGTAATCATCTTATGGTTGCACCTAGGGGTGTGCATTAGTCCGGTCCAATTTTCAGATAGGACCGATCCAACCAATTATGGGTGATTTTCGGAGGAATCGATTTGCTTCCTGATTTCAAAAATATAGAATCAGGAATAATTAGTTCGATTCCATATCTTGTTCCACTTATGGAACCATACCTGGTGGACCAACTCCATATATTGGTTCTAGGTTTCAAGGTGGGAATTAACCAACCTAGAAACCGATCACCGCTAGTTACACCTAAACTACTTAAGTAATATTATTAGGTGAAGTTAAATACTATGTCCAATAATAACAATTATGCAAACACTTTGGATTTTGCGAAGTTAGAAGTAAGTAAGAATAACAAGGTGACAATAGGGGTACACTTTTTTGATGTTGTCAAAATTGACTTTTGGGCATGGCATTTCAATTGATATATCCTTGATAATAGTTAAGGATAATAACATAAATTATCTTTGAATTTTGGCTTAATATACTATGTGATCCCTTAACTTTAAAATGTATAATGTATCCCTTAACTTTTAATTTGTTAAATAATGTTTAATTTAGTCCTTGAATTGTATGAAAATATTTGATATTATTCTTCAATTAATTCAAATCTAATGACAATATTGAACATTTTCTTACTGGCTAATTAGAACATATATTAAAAGTCTAGGGATCACATTGACCAAATTAAAAATTCAGGGACGACATTATACATTAGACTAAAGTTTAGGGACTACATTACACATTAGGCCAAAGTTCAAAAATCATTTGTCTTATTTATCCAAAAGTTAAAAAAGTAAAACAACGGTTGTGATGAGTTTCCTTTCATTCTGATTAGTATTCTACCTAACATGCTCTTTGGTTAAGAGGCTCACTTGGTGAATATGAGGAAGGGGTCAAATAAATTGGCAATATTTAGGATATTTTCACAATTTGAAAGCAAAAAATTACGATTCTCAAAATTGAGATTGCTAAGATCTGTTGCATTTGAATATAACAATAAAAGACTGAAGGATATTGTGTTCAGTGGGACTATAGCTTGGCCCTTTTCTATGGTTCCTCCTAGGCACCACGCCCTCACAGATTTTCACTGTCGGATCGAAAAGCAAAAAATCACTCGTTTAGGTTGAGATAAGTTACATTTCAATTCACTAATGAAGATTATAAAAGCGTCATGTCCCGTGAAAATTATAGCCTGGCCCCTCTTCTATTATAATTGATTGGGAAAACGAAAGTGGAGAACAGTACTAGGAACACATGATGCACGCATGAAGAACTTTATTCCTGTTTATTACGTTTCGCCTTTGAATGATAAAACAAAATAAGAAGTGGGTCCAAAAGAGGACTCTTGTCGGCACTTCCGTTCTTTACTTGTTATCTTACCAACTCATTTTCCGAAATAAAGAAAACTTTCACCTCTTACATCGTCGTCAGTGCTCAAGCTGAGGCGTTTTCCTTTCTGGCTCCGAGAACAGTGTTTGCAAGAGAACTAGCATAATTCTTCATTGCAGTTCTATCGTATGCCTTATCATTCGTCAAAGAGGCGTGCTCATTTGGGGAATGCATAATGGATTTGACAAATACCAAGTTCAAAATCCTTCTGATTCTGAACTAATTTTACTTTGAAGTTTAGCTGAATATTGTTCAACTTTCATTTCCTCTGCATTTCAATCTATTGGAGGGCACGATGAACAAACAACTCCATGGGTTCCATGTTCACTTTTTCATGAATGAAACCTGCAACTATACCAAAAGTGATTGGAAACTTGAGCCTTCACGATTCCACAATATCTAACCAGCCGAGTAAAACTATGGCGTTTCAATTACCTTCACAAGCCGAGCTCAAAATCAAATCGATGTCAAGCCAATTTAGTGTCTTGGCTCTACTCGCTCACACCCCTTTAATTGCCAGAAGAAACCAAAAACAAAGAAGAGAAAATGCGAGGTTTGCAGCTTGTGAATGGAGAAGAAACTTGAATGCAGAATTGCATGGAAACAAAGCAAGGATAGATCGGATTGGATCATAAATTCTTTCATCTTGTCCACAGACACCCCAGGAAAATGAAAGAAAGAAAAAGAAGAAGAAGTCAGCCTTTCAGCTGGTAAAACACGTGCAGAAAGTTAAATTGCAGCACTTACAACATTATATTCTACAGGCCTTGCAAACTTTATTCTTGGCCCACCCTTAGACCTTCTCATGGTCTTCATCGATTTATCAGCTCACCTTCCTCCCCCCGAAAAACATCCAATCATCCTTCCCAAATAACAAAAATCCTACCATTCTACTGAGAAATCGACTTGAGAAAGAAATGGGGAAGCCGTCTGTAAATTCTTCGTGTGAACCTGCTTAGTACCTGTAGTGAGCAGGCTTGTAGGGACCCTCAACAGGGACGCTAATATAGTCGGCTTGGTCCTTGCTAAGCTTGGTGAGCTTAGCACCGAGCTTGCTGAGGTGAAGAGCAGCCACCTTCTCATCCAGGTGCTTGGGCAAGACATAGACCTCCTTCTTATACTTGCCAGATGACTTCTCATTCCACAGCTCGAGCTGGGCAATCACCTGGTTTGTGAAGGAGCAGGACATCACAAAGCTAGGGTGGCCGGTGGCACAACCCAAGTTCATGAGGCGTCCCTCCGCCAAGACAATGATGCCTGACTTGGTGTCGGGGAAGACCCACCTGTCCGTTTGGGGCTTGATGGTGATGCGCTTCACACCAGGGAAGGTCTCCAGGCCGTGCATGTCAATCTCGTTATCAAAGTGACCGATGTTGCAGACGATGGCATTGTTCTTCATCTTCCTCATGTGGTGGACCATGATGATGTCCTTGTTGCCGGTGGTGGTGACAAAGATGTCGGCCTCGGCAACAACATCCTCAAGGGGTAGGACCTGGAGGCCTTCCATGAGAGCTTGGAGAGCACAGATGGGATCGATCTCAGTCACAATGACACGAGCACCAGCCTGCTTGAGGGCAGCAGCGCAGCCCTTGCCCACATCTCCGTATCCACAGACCACACCAACTTTCCCGGCGATCATGACGTCGGTGGCCCTCATCAGACCGTCAGGGAGAGAGTGGCGGCAGCCATACAAGTTATCAAACTGTTTCAAGCAAGAACATTAGCTCAATGATTAGTTTTTGACAAACAAGAAGTAGTTAAAATAGAGCTACTCATCACTCTCCTCAGACATCACTGGAATGACTAGATTCTTTACAGCAAGTATAACGAAGTTTACATATTGCCAAAATGAATAATTATAGATGGATTCATCCTTCTACTATCTTCCTAATTACTTAGAACAGATTACAAGAATATCTAAACAGGCATTCATGCCAATAAACTGCGACAACAAGACAAGTCTCAGATCTTATTCAGCAACCAGGACAAGAAAGAAGATCGTGGGTCTCTCTAAGCATGATCTACAACTTCTAATGCGGTGACAACTAAAAATTCACTATCGTGAGTGACTTTACGTGTGTCTAGTCCACTAATAGATTGAAGATGCTTCCTCTTTTGTCACACAGACATTTTATCAAACGGGTTCTACGTTACTTTTTGTCAAGCGAAACGTACAGATCCAACGCAAACAGAACATCCAAGGAAATCGAACGGATCTATCTCACGAAGTACTACTCAGAAGAGTATAGATCTACTAGATCTGAACCCCCATGACCGAAAAGTACAAACAGAAACGGCAGAAGAAAGAAAAACTGCACCTTGCTCTTGGTGACAGAGTCGTTGACATTGATGGCGGGGAACAACAGGGTGCCGTTGGCCTGCATCTGGTACAACCTCTTGACACCGGTGGTGGTCTCCTCCGAGACGCCGACGAGCCTGCCCTTCATCTTGTGATACCTCTTGGGATCGGTCTTCAACCCGTCCCTGATGATGGTGAGCACGATCTGGAACTCGGCGTTGTCGGTGGAGGTCGGGTCGGGGAGCGTCCCGGTCTTCTCGTAGACCTCCTCGGCCTTGACCCCCTCGTGGATGAGGAGGGTGGCGTCCCCGCCGTCGTCGACGATGAGGTCGGGGCCGCCGCCGGGGCCCCAGTCGAGGGCCCGCTCGGTGCACCACCAGTACTCCTGGAGCGTCTCGCCCTTCCAGGCGAAGACGGCGGCGGAGTCACGGGCGATGGCGGCGGCGGCGTGGTCCTGGGTGGAGAAGATGTTGCAGGAGCACCAGCGGACCTCGGCGCCGAGGGCGGCGAGGGTCTCGATGAGGACGGCGGTCTGGATGGTCATGTGGAGGGAGCCGGTGATGCGGGCGCCCTTGAAGGGCTGGGAAGGGCCGAACTCGGCGCGGCAGGCCATGAGGCCGGGCATCTCGACCTCGGCGAGCTCGATCTCGAGGCGGCCGAAGTCGGCCTGGGACATGTCCTTGACCTTGTACTCCCGGCCACCGGTGGTCTTCTCCACGGACAACGCCATTTCTTTCACTGCTCTGCTTCTTCTCCGGACAGAGATCTGAAACGCAGGACAGCGGCTACACAGAGAGGGAGAGTTACAGGGGAAGAGAGAAGAATGGCCAGGGGGTGAGCGAAGGTAAAGGATGAGGATGAGGGGTTATAAATAGTTTGCAGGGGAGGGATGGACGGTCAGGATTGGGAGTTGGGACTTAGGACTTGGGAGTAGGTGAAAATAGAGGGCGATCGTCGGCTGCCGCGGGCCCCACCATTACTTTTCTCGGGTTGTACCCGAATAGAGTGCCCGATTGGCCCGCCCAGAAAGTCAGAATAATAAAAACTAGGGAAAATGACGTTAATGATCTTTGAATATCGGTTTGGTGTTGTTCCGGACCTTTTAATTATTCAATGTGATCTTTATATTTTGGTTCAATGTGTAATGTTGTTACTAAAGTTTTAATGTGTTTGATGTAGTTATTGAACTTTAATCCAATGTTTCATGTGATTCTTGAATTTTTAAATATAGTGTGGGAATTACGTTAAATATTTACTAATAGTTCCAATTCTATATTGAACAAATTAAATGTTAATAAAATCAATTGGATCCTCCTATGTAAGGAAGAAAAGATTATAGGATATTCTCCTGATTTGGTGTTCTTTCCTTGTTCAATTGTTACCTTGTATATTCCTTGTAATTTGGCAAACAAATTATGAACCTCTATCAATAAAAAGACAGTCTCTCTCCCAAAGAAATCATAACAAAACTTTAAGAGAGGATTCACGAGAACGTAGGCTTACTTAATTGAACCTTCTTAAATTGTGTTTGCATTCTTTGTCTCTAGATTTATCATGGTATTAGAGCCGGTCCAAGCTAACATGTTATTGTTTGTTTCTACTAATTTTCTAATTACCTTGTTGCTATGTTGTCACCATGGAAGAACAAGATGTCGGCAAGAAATTACTGATTGCAACTCCTTCAACCAAAGGTCTTTTGCAAGAATCTTATAGCCAACATGTGATATTCTCAATTCGACCCCTATTTGAGGAGCAAGATTAAGATTTGAGTTTTTGGAATTAAGGGCAATTATGAGAGGACTATTTTGGATTGACGCTCAAGTTAACATCGATGGACCACGAATTTTCGAAAAAATGGAAATGGGCCGCAAATGAAGAATCACGAGGACTTGAGCCCATGAGCAGGTCCAATGGGCCTCACGCCCATGAAGGGTGCCCAATGAGGCCAATTCAAGCCATCAAGACTAATTGAGAGCAAAGTTGATTTTTGCAAGCTTGTACATTAATTTTGCCATGTACATGTATAGTATTTTATACTATAATTTGCTTAAATCCCTAAATGGCCCATTCTAGTAGAATTGTTGGTTGAATGGGACAAATTGGAGTTTAATTTGGGGGGTTGGGTGCCACTTGCAAGGGAAGGAAGATGAAGCCATTTGGTTGATTGATCTAATTCATTTCCAAGGAGAATCATGTGCTTGAAAGTATGCATTAAATGAAGATGAAATGAGAAGATTTGATAAGTAATAAAACAAGCTAAAATGCATGGACAAGAGGGTTTTGAGGAGAGTGGTTCATGTGCATTAATGCATTCTCATCATGATGGAAAATATTGTAAGAGGAAAACACTAATTGTCTCTCATTTCTCTCAACTCTCTCAAGCTTTCTCTCTCCCTCACTCACCTCTCCATTCGGCCACCACCTTCACCACCATCCCTTTCCCTCTCATTTCCTCTCTTTTGCTCTTTCGCTGCCATGCTAAGCCGTTACCGTTGTTATCTTATTGTTTAACCATCGTGCCATTGCTATCTTATTGTCATCACTACCGTGCTGTGATACCACCGTTTGCCTCATCGCATCACCGTCACTGCCACCATCACCACCAAATCGAGCCACCACCACCGTCCTCTTCAGCCTCACCAAACCACCACCGTCTGCTTTTCTGCTCGTCACTGCACACCTTCATCGTCTCACTGTCACCATTAAGTTAATCGCTAGAATAGTGTAAGCAATCTTCCCAATCCTTAATTAGGGTGATAATTATGCTTAGGATTAGGATTAAATTAATTTTAATGTTGGTTATGCTAATTAATGATTAGTTTATGTGATAACTTATTGTTAAAATCAATAAATGCATGTGATAGGTTATTGCGATAGTTAATAAATGCAGGTAATAGGTTATTGCTATAGTTGATAAGTGCACACAATAGGCTATCGTAGAAGTTGATAAGTACTAGCGTAGGTTATCGAAAATGGTGATAAGTGATCGCAATAAGCTATCGTTAAAAGTGATAAGTGATCACCATACGTTATTGTTCGAAGGTGATAAGCTATCATCATATATGATAAGTGCTTGTGATAAGTGCCTTTTTCTTATATGTGATAAGTGGTGAACTTATGCTTGAATTATGTGACTTAAGCATGAATTACCTTGAGGTGGGATTATAAGTTAAGACCCTCGAATTATTGCTTTAAAGAAAGTGTTTAAGGGCATATTAATGGGGTAATTCATGAGGTGTCGAGGTTGGATGCCATGTTTTATGTGTTTATGTTGATAAGGGAGGATTGAAATTGAAGTGTGTACAATTTGGTGGGTTAACCATGTGTGAATATTTTATTACATTTTTGTGTGCGACGTTTGCAATGGTTTATTGTGTGAGCACTAAACACTCTTGCATTGGCTAAATGAGAAATATAAAAATTGGCTTGAGTGATTGGCATGCTTGTGTGATGACCTAAATGATTCTACACCTGCATGACTACAAGGGATGATGCCTTATTTTTATCATATGCTTGGCAGGGGTTCGGATGCCGAGTCGCGATTGAGGTTGGGCCGATACTCCTAATGAAATACCATCTTTGGGGGAGGCTAAAATATGTCATGCCCAATGTGGTGGGACGATGCTCGATCACGTTGGAAGATCGCCAATGCAAGTGTTAACCATGATCCTAAACAGTTGTAATAATGTAGACACATATAAATGCATTGTGCATGAAATTAATAATTATTGTGTTCTGGATTATTAATAGCATTTGTCGCATGATTGTTGCAAGTAGGCCTCACGTGTGATTTAATTATGTGAATTTCATGTGCCAATGCAATGTGAGAATGCTTGTATGATTATTAGTGGTATTTTCGGCCTATTGGGAGGTTGAGGTGCCTTGTCGAGTTTATAGGTATACTGAGGCAAAGCCTGGCTATCGATCTGCCATCAACAATGAGTTGCACATTTAAGATTATTCGAGGCGAAGTATCCTTCTAAGCAAAGCTTCGAGAGTTTACTTAGTGAGTTATCTCATTCATTATTTAAATATTTTTAGGCCCTTAGATGGAAAACCACCACGTGAGATTCAAGATGCCTATAAATCAGGACCTGGAAATGACCCCATATTCGGTCGAGAGGACCAATCATGTTTATGAGCACTACGTGGTGATAGTTTGGGTGGATGAGAGGCTGATGCACCTAGTGCCCTACTGCTTTAAGACATGGTTTGTACTAGTCGGCGAAGATCTTTTTGGACCAGTTTGAGGC
This sequence comes from Angophora floribunda, assembly GCA_014182895.1. NCBI lineage: Eukaryota > Viridiplantae > Streptophyta > Magnoliopsida > Myrtales > Myrtaceae > Angophora > Angophora floribunda. The sequence continues at coordinate 23,345,495 of CM024712.1, forward strand.
TTTGATGGGCCACCTAGTAGAGGTCCTAGGGAAGCTATTTAGGACCCCATAGACATAAACACCTTTGATGTTGCCATCACTAACCTGGAGAAGGATCCTGACATAGAGTCTAATCTTGAGCCCAACCTAGAGTACTACATGCTATGCTAGGCGTTGAGTGCGTCACTTTTTGTAGTTGCCTTCATAGCATGGAGGAGCTAGGCTAACCCTTAATCATTTTGTATTGTGAATCGGAAAAGGTTTGTGTAGCGGATTTGTAAATATTAACTTTCGATGTATGTTAATAATGTTAATGAAATGTGTTGTTGATATGCTTTTGCTGCTATCCTTGTTGTTGTTGTTGTTGTTGGAATAGAGATGATATACTTCTGCTTACATTTAATTGAAAAATTAAATGAATGGATCGATAATGTGTCCTAGGACGTTGCAACTAAATGATCTAAGGAAAGGGATTGTTCCATGCTTGAGAGTCGTGGCATGACATAACGTCTCACCACTATACTTCTGAATCAATATGTTATGTTGTTGGTAAAGTTTTAATGTGTTTGATATAGTTATTGAACTTTAATTCAATGTTCCATGTGATTCTTGAATTTTTAAATATAGTGTAGGAACTACATTAAATATTTACTAATAGTTCTAGGTTTATATTGAACAAATTAAATGTTAATAAAATCAATCGGATCCTCCTATTTAAAGAAGAGAAGATTATATGATATTCTCTTAATTTGGTGTTCTTTCCTTGTTCAATTGTTACCTTGTATATTCCCTGTAATTTGGCAAACAATCATGAACCTCTATCAATAAAAAGGTAGTCTCTCTCCCAAAGAAATCATAACAAAACTTTAAGAGAGAATTCATGAGGACATAGGCTTATTTAGGCGAATCTTGTTAAATTGCATTTGCATTCTTTGTTTCTAAATTAATCATGATATTAGAGCCGGCCCAAGCCTAACATGTTATTGTTTGTTTCTGCTAATTTTCTAATTACTTTGTTGTTATGTTGTCACAAGGGAAGAATAGGATGCCGACAAGAAATTACCGACTACAACTCCTTTAACCAAAGATCTTTTGCAAGAATCTCATAGCCAACATGTGATATCCTCAATTTGACCTCTATTTGAGGAGCAAGATTAAGATTCAAGTTTTTGGAATTAAGGGCAATTATGAGGGGACTATTTTGGATCAATGCTCAAGTTAACATCTATGGACTATGAATTTTTGGAAAAATGAAAATAGGCCGCAAATGAAGAATTGTGAGGATCTCAGCCCACGGGCGGGTCCAATGGGCCTCACGCCCATGAAGGGTGCCCAATGAGGCCAATTCAAGCCCATCAAGACTAATTGAGACCAAAGTTCATTTTTATAAGTTTGTACATTAATTTGGTCATGTGCATGTATAGTATATTATACTATAATTTGCTTAAATCCTAAATTGCCCAATCTAGTGGAATTGTTAGTTGAATGGGACAAATTGGAGCCCAATTGGGGGGGGGGGGTGTTGGGCGCCACTTGCAAGGGAATGAAAAGGAAGCCATTTGGTTGACTAATCTAATTCATTTCCAAGGAGAATCATGTGCTTGAAAGTATGCATTAAATGAAGATGAGATGGGAAGATTTGATAAGAAAGAAGACAAGATAAAATTCATGGACAAGAGGGTTTTGAGGAGAGTGGTTCATGTGCCTCAATGCATTTTCATCATGATGGAACATCTTGTAAGACGAAAGCACTAATTGTCTCTCATTTCTCTCAACTCTCAAGCTTTCTCTCTCCCTCACTCACCTCTCCATTTGGCCACCACATTCACCACCACCCATTTCCCTCTCATTTCCTCTCTTTTGCTCTCTCGCTACCATGCTAAGCCACCACTATTTCTGTCTTATTGTTTCACTGCCGTGCCATCACTGTTGTCATTGCCGCTGTGCCGTGATGCCACCAACCACCTCACCGCACCACCACCATCGTCACCATAACCATCGAACCGAGCCACCACCACCATCCTCCTCACCCTCACCAAACCACCGCCGTCTGCTTTGTTGCTCATTGTTGCATGCCTTCATCATCTCAGCATCTCCATTAAGTTAATTACTAGAATAATGTAAGTAATCTTCCTAATCATTGATTAGGGAGATAATTATGCTTAGGGTTAGGATTATATTAAGGTTAATGTTGGTTATGTTAATTAATGAGTGGTTTATGTGATAAGTTATTGTTAAAATTGATAAGTGCACGTGATAGGTTATCGCAATAGTTAATAAGTGCACGCAATAGGTTATCACAATAGTTGATAAGTGCACACAATAGGCTAAGTTGATAACCACTCGCGATAGGTTATCAAAAATGGTGATAAGTGATTGCCATAAGTTATTGTTCGAAGGTGATAAGCTATTATCATATATGATAAATGCTTGTGATAAGTGCCTTTTATGTGATAAGTGCCTTTTTATATGTGATAAGTGGTGAACTTATGCTTGAATTATTGCTTTAAAAGAAGGTGTTTAAGGGCATATTAATGGTAATTCATGAGATGTCGGGGTTGGATGCCACGTTTTATGTGTTTACGTTGATAAGGGAGGATTGCAATTGAAGTGTGTACGATTTGGTGGGTTCACCAATTGTAAGTGATCACGTGTGAATATTTTAATACATTTTTGTATGCGAAATTTGCAATAGTTTGTTGTGTGAGCACTAAACACTCTTACATTGGCTACATGATAAAGATAAAAATTGACTTGAGTGTTGGCGTGCTCATGTGATCACCTAAATGATTCCATACATGCACAACTATAGAGGACAATGCCCGATTTTTATTGAATGCTCAGTGGGGGTCCGGATGCCAAGTCGCAATTGAGGTTGGGTCAATACTCCTAATGGAATACCGTCTTTGGGAGGGGCTAAGAATATGTCCTGCCCGATGGGGCAAGACGATGCTCAATCACGCCGGAAGATTGCCAATGTGAGTGTTGACCGTGATCCCGAGCGGTTGTAATAATCTGGACACATATAAATGCATTGTGCGTGAAATTGGTAATTATTGTGTTTTGGATTATCGAAAGCATTTGTCACATGATTATTGCAATTATGGCCTCATGTGTGATTTAATTATGTGAATTTCATGTGCCAATGCAAGGTGAGATTACCTATGTGATTATTAGTTGTATTTTCGGTCTATTGGGAGGTTGAGGTGCCCTGTCGAGTTTATCGGTATAGCGACGCAAAGGCTTGACTATCAATCTACCATCAACAATGAGTTGCACACTTAAAGCTATCCGAGGCGAAGTATCCTTCTAAACAAAGCTTTGGGAGTGTACTTACTGAGTTATCTCACTCCTTATTGTTTAAATATTTTCAGGCCCTTAGATGGAGAACGACCACGTGAAATTCGAGATGCCTATAAATCAGGATCTAAAGGTGATCTCGAGGGGATCAATCATGTTTATGAGCACTATGTGATGATAGTCTGGGTGGATGAGGGGTTGATGCACCTATTGCCCTACCACTTTAAAACATGGTTTGTACGGGTTGGCAAAGATCTTTTTGGACCACTTTGGGGCTTGATGGGCTGCTTGGTAGAGGTCCTAGGGAAGCTGTTTGGGACTCCATAGGCATAGACACCCTTGATGTTGCCATTACTAACCTAGAGGAGGATCCCGACATAGAGTTTGATCTTGAGCCCGACCTAGAGTACTACATGCTATGGTAGGCATTGAGTACATCACTTTTTGTAGTTGCCCTCTTAGCGAGGAGGACCTAGGCTAACTCGTCAATCATTTTGTATTGTGAATTGGAAAATGTTTGTGGTATGGATTTGTAAATATTAAATTCCAATGTATGCTGCTAATGTTTGAAATGTGTTGTTGATATGTTTTTTGTTGCTATCCCTACTATTGTTGTTGGAATAGAGATGATATGCTTTTGCTTGCGTTTAATTGAAGGATAAAATGAATGGATTGGCAATGTATCTTAGGACATCACAACCAAATGACCTAAGGAAAGGGATTGTTGCATGCTCGAGGGTTGGGACGTGACATAATGTCTCACTAATATGCTTTTGAGCGAAAGGAATTTCTTTGGTCACAAGCTGTAACCATAGCTCTCAGTGGCCGTTCAAAACTTGGCTACATCAATGGTAAAATCAAAGCTCCTCTAAAAGATGATTCCGGATATGAAGAGTGGCTTGCCAATGACAACTTCATCACGTCCTGGATCTTCAACTCCATGGAGCCCTAAATCTATGAGATTTTTGCATATTCTAATTCAGCTCAAGCACTATGGGATGCATTGGTAGGAATGTATAGGCAACTTAGAAATAACTCTCAGATTTATGAATCCACCAAGAATTTGCGAATTCAAGGTAAGAAGAGAATCAATCATTTACCTTGCACCTTGGAAATTTCAAGTGGAGGTGGGACGAGCTCCAATAGTATCGCCTCACCACTCAATCCATTGCTAATTATGTTCACAGAGAGAATGATGATCGGATTTTTCAACTTTTGGCTTGCCTTCGACCCGAATACGATGATCTCAGATGATAGATCCTAATGAACCCAGTCTTACCGTCTCTCATTAAAGTTTGTGCCACGATTCAAGGACAAGAGACCAAGTGTTGAGTCATGAATCAACACCGATAACTAAGAAAGGAATTGCCAATATTTCGGCCCACAACATTGTGACCAATAGACCGGCGGATATTATTTCCAGATTTGCCAAGGGAAAGACAAAGAAAACTAATCGCTTCCACTGTGAATACTATGACCATGATGGTCACATCGGGGATTAATGTTGGGTCCTTCATCTTCACTTGTGGTCTAGCAGAGAAAAGGAGCCATAAGCAAAACTAGCTACTCAAAATGACCTAATTAACTTGGCTAAGGCCAAACTTGAAAGTCTTACAAATCAATTTCAACAACTTCTGCAAGGCTAAGGCTCTAACAATAAGGCAATTGGATTAATTGGCTCATCTGCTGAATCAAGTCACATGGTACAAACTTCTGGTAAGGTATTCTTGCCTCAGTTTAAAAATCAATTTGATATAGACTCAGGTGCGATTAACCATAGGTCTTAAGATCAAATGATGGTTAAAATTGCCTCCAATGATTATCCTCCTATTACTGTTACTAATGGAGCGCAAGTCTTGACACAAGGATCAAGAAAATTTAAAATGTTGTCTAAGAGTTCTAATGCTTTGATTGTACTTAATTTATCTTCAAATATGTTGTTTGTTAGTAAGTGTACAAAAGAATGAAACTATAATGTCATTTTTTCTACTTCTAAGGTGTTACTTCAAGATTGCATCACCAAGAGGATGATTGGTGAAGGGAGGCTATAGAATGGAATCTATGTCATAGATCAATACCCCAAGGCATTGAGTGCAATCTAGGATGCTAAAAAGACATCAAAACTATGGCATAGGTGCATGGGTCACCCATTTGATCAGATTTTACATACCCTTGATAAATCTTTATCACATGATTCTAGTTCATGTGATTGTTATCATTTTGCTAAACAACATAGGCTTCTTTTTCCTAAGAGTACACATTTTTCTTCATAATTATTTGCTTTAATTCATTCTGATGCATGGAGTGCTCCCATTGAGTCTCAAGATGGCTATATATATTTTGTCTCTTTAATTGATGATAAGTCTCGCGCTACATGGTTGTATCTACTCAAAACCCAAAAATGAGGTTTTTATTGTTTTTCAAGAATTTGTGCAATGATATAGAACCAATTTAATACCAACATGAAAATGTTGCGCACGAATAATGGGACGGAATACACTAGTAAATCATTTCAAGCTTATTGTGCGACTTGGGTATTATTTATTAGAATTTCTTGTGTTGGGACACCCCACCATAATGGCATAGCAGAAAGGAAAAATTATAATCTTTTGGAAGTTACCGGGGCTTACTTTTTTGGGGCAATATATCCAAAACATATTGGAGTGACGCTATTCTCATCAATTGCTATATTATCTATCAGCTCCCTAGTCGAGTGCTTGTATACAAGATTCCAATAGAAACTTTATATGGGAAGAAATTCAATGTCTCACATTTGAGGGTTTTTTGCAATGTACGCTATGTTCACTTGAACAATGGTAAACTCAATCCTCATGCTCGGAAGTGTGTGTTGTTGGCTACTTTTCTAATAGAAAAGGATACAAGTGTTACTAGCCCACCATAAAACGCCTCTATATATCTCGTGATATTCACTTTGATGAGACTAATATGTATTACTTTGATGGGAAATAACTTCAAGGGGAGTACATCAAATTTTCAACAGATTATGGAGAAGTTGCCCTTGTTTCCATTGCTACTTCACCTGTGGTACCCACAAATGTATCCACTTCAGAAACAAGGGATGGAGGATGATTAGAACACGACACCAAGATAAAGCAAAATCCAGAGCCAATGGCTGAAACTTACTCTGGGGAAGAAACCATGACAAAAGAATTTCCTAGAGCATCTTCACTACCGGCTCGCTATGAGGATTTCTAGGCCCTTATTAGACTCTGGCATTTTACCACACATCACATGGTATAGTATCCTATCCAAGGCTGTGTCAATTATGAAAAAAATTCTCATCAATTTTGGAGTTTCTTGTCTGCTCTTGAAAGTTCAAAAGAACCTAGCAGTTATGAAGAAGCCAAACATCAATCAGTGTGGATTACAACTATGAAGGAGGAACTCAGGGCACTTATTAAAAATCAAACTTCGGATGTGGTGGGATTACTTGATGGAAAGCATCTTGTTGGTTATTGTTGGGTTTACAAGATTAAATATAATAGTGATGGCTTAGTCGAAAGGTATAAAGCTCGCTTTGTAGCTAAAGGCTACACCCAAACCTACGGCATTGATTACAAGGAGACATTTGCTCCAGTTATAAAGATGAATATGGTTCATGTTCTTATGTTTGTAGAGTAAATTGTGGATGGTCTCTTTGTCAAATGGATGTGAAAAACACATTTCTTCATGGAAACGTTGAAGAAGAAGTATACATGGATCTTCCCCAGGGGCATGCCTTATAAAATGAAGAAATGATGGTTTGCAAATTAAGGAAGTCCATCTACGGACTCTAGCAATCTCCTTGAACATGGTATGGCAAGCTCAGTGGTGCACTTACAAAGTTTGGGTTTGTACGAAGTATATCCAACTCATCATTGTTTACCAAGTTTGATGAGGGTGGTATTGTAAAACTACTCATCTACGTTGATGATATTATTATCACCAGAAGCAATGGATCTAGGATTGAGGCTCTCGAGCAATATCTTCACTGAGAATTTGATATCAAAGATCTCGGGAAACTGAGGTACTTTTTAGGGATGGGTGGTATTGTAAAACTACTCATCTACGTTGATGATATTATTATCACCAGAAGCAATGGATCTAGGATTGAGGCTCTCGAGCAATATCTTCACTGAGAATTTGATATCAAAGATCTCGGGAAACTGAGGTACTTTTTAGGGATTGAATGGCCAACTCTCACAAGTGTTTGTTTCTATCACAAAGAAAATACATTATGAACTTGTTAAAAGAAATAGGGAAAATGGGGGCCAAACTAGCAAATGTTCCAATGGATTACAATAGTAAGTTTATAGTTGACAATACTTCCTTACAAGACATTGGAGCGTTTCAATGTCTCGTAGGCAAGTTGATTTACTTGACTATTACTCAAACACATATTACTTGGGTAGTTAGCTATGTAAGTCGATCCATGCAAAATCCAACTCAATGGCACATGGATTTGGTTGATCAACTGTTGAGGTATTTGCAAGCTACACTAGGAAGGGCATTTTAATGAAGAACAACGAGCATACGGATATTGTCTGGTATGCATACACAGATTGGGTAGGAAGCCCTAGTGACAAGAAGTCTACTACAGGCTTTCACACCTTTATAGGAGGTAATATTGCTACTTGGAAAATTAGAAGCAAAATATCGTTGCTTGTTCAAGTGTTGAAGCAGAATATCGAGCAATGGCTACTATTACTAGTGAGATAGTTTGTTTGCAACTTCTCCTCCAAGAATTAGGGTGCAAACAAAGAATGTCACCTATGCATCTGTTTTGTGATAATCAAGCTACTGCTCATATCACCTCAAATCCCGTGTTCCATAAAAGAACAAAACACATTGAGGTGGATTGCATTTTGTATGGGAAAAGGTTATGGACAACACCATTTGAAACTCTCTATATTCGAAGTGAAGATCAGTTGGCCAATATTTTCACCAAAGCCCTTGCTAAAGGACCATTCCAAGACATGGTGAACAAGTTGACCTCTGATAATATCTTCAATCCAACTTGAGGGGGAGTGTTGACAGAATCAATAGGATCCTCCTATCTTGGAAGGAAAATATTATAGGATATTCTCCCAATTTGGTGTTCTTTCCTTGTTCAATTGTTACCTTGTATATTCCTTGTAATATAGGAAACAATTATGAACCTCTATCAATAAAAAGGCAGTCCCTCTTTTAAAGAAATCATAACAAAAATTTGAGAGAGGATTCCCGAGGACATGAATCTTACTTAGCCAAACCTCATTTTAAATTGCATTTGCATTTTTCGTCTATAAATTTATCATTAAAAGTCTAAGTACAACACTGAATATTAGGCCAAAGTCTAGGAACCACATTATATAAATTAAAAATTGAGGGACAACATTGCACATTGAAACAAATATGCATTACATAAAAATTTGGGGACTATATATGCTATTATCCTTAAAATTATTGTCCTTTGCACCAGCTGATGACTAGTGCAAACTTGCTTCAATTTTGTTTGGTTGATAAGCATATTAATAAGAATAAGGGTGCATTTGGTTTAGCTTTGTAAATGAGCTTTAAATATAATGCAAATACTGAAAGCTCATAACTATTGAGGAAATGCAAATTGTGTTTGTTAAAATTTCATTGCAAATGGACTTTGAGTTGAATGTATATTTGGTAAAAATTTCTTTTGCAATGGGCTTTGGGTATATATATTTGAAAACTGAACCAAACTCTTCGCTGAATCAGAAAAAGGTTGTCTCCTTTTTTTAATATATTTTTTAATTAGGGACAAAATTGGAAATATGAAGTATTGATGATGGTAGTTTTGGAAAGAAAAAATTAATTTTAGCATTTGGCCATATGCTAAAAGCCCAAAGTTAATCCCTACTAGTATTGGGCTTTCAACATTCCCAATGCTTAGCTTTCAATTGAAAGCTCATTCCATATTGTTGTCAAATGGTCTAACATTTCTCCAAGGGGCTTTAGAGGCCGAAAGCCTCTTGGGAATGTTGATCCAAATGCACTCTAAGCCCCATTGACACACCACTGGAGGTTAGGCAAATGATATAAATGAAAATCTCTTATCGTGTGTCACAAGAATTAGGTTTTTAACTTTTAATGTGGGGTCAATGATGTAACGATATGTTTGATATGAATTGTGAAGAATGGAGGTTTAATGCATCATAGCCAAAAGCAACAAGCCTGCATTATGAATTGTCAATTGTGAAGAAGCCACCACTATGTATGTTACTAAAAACAACATCAGGGATACCATGAACAAAATTAGGGTGCAGTTGGCAGGCATTTCTTACTTCAATGCCTTTGACAAAATATTTAAAACAAAAATGGGTATATAAATTGTGCAATGCAATGAAAATTGAGGTTTATTTTGTGTGAAAGAGATTGCAAGTGAAAAACTTGACAATAGTTTGATGGCTAGACTAAAACGAGATTAGTGGTGAATCTTCGGTGGTCAACTAAATTAGTCTCAAAATATAAACGTACTTTTCTTGGAATATGAGCTGACTAGCACTACTTAATTCAATGGCATTTGACAAAATATTTGAAATAAAATGCGTATATAAACTGTGCAATGCAATGAAAATTGAGGTTTATTTTGTGTGAAAGAGATCGCTAGTGAAAAACTTGATGATAGATTGATGGTTGGACCAGAACGAGATTAATAGTGGATCTTGGGTGGCCAACTAGATTAGTTTCAAAATATAAACATACTTTCAAGGAATACAAGCCGACCATCACTACTTACTCGAATGGCCTTTGACAAAACCTTTAAAACAAAAGTGGGTATATAAACTGTGCAAGCAATGAAAATTGAGGTTTATTTTGTGTGAAAGTGATTGCTAGTGAAAAACTCGACAATAGATTGATGGCTAGACTAGAACGAGATTAATAATGAATTTTGGGTGGCCAACTATATTACTCTTAAAATATAAACATACTTTTCATGAAATACAAGATATTTAAAACAAAAGTGGGTATATAAATCGCGCAATGTAATTAAAATTGAAGTTTTTTTTTGTGTGATAGAGATTACTAGCAAAAAGCTTGACGATAGATTGATAGCTGGACCATAATGAGATTAGTAGTGGATCTTGGGTGGCCAACTAGATTAGTCTCAAAATGTAAACGTACTTTTCATGAAATACAAACTGATCAACACTACTTACTTCAATGGCCTTTGATAAAATATTTAAAACAAAAGTGGCTATATAAATTATGTGACACAATGAAAATTGAGGTTTATTTTGTGTGAAAGACATCGCTAGTGAAAAACTCAATAAATTGATGGCTGGACTAGAATGAGATCAATAGTGGATCTTGGGTAGCCAACTAGATTAGTCTCAAAATATAAACATACTTTTCGTGGAATACAAACCGACTGGCATTGCTTACTTCAATGGCCTTTGATAAAATACAGAATATTTAAAACAAAAGTGGGTATATAAATTGGGCAAGACAACGAAAATTGAAGTTTATTTTGTGTTAAAGAGATTGCTAGTGAAACACTCGATGATAGATTGATAGCTAAACCATAATAAGATCGATAGTGAATCTTGGGTGGCCAACTAGATTAGTCTCAAAATGTAAACATACTTTTCGTGGAGTACGAGCTAGCTAGCATTGCTTACTTCAATGGTCTTTGACAAAATATTTAAAATAAAAGTAGGTATATAAATTGTGCAATGCAATGAAAATTGAAGTTTATTTTTGTGAAAGAGATTGCTAGTGAAAAACTCGACTATAGATTGATAGCTTGACCAAAACAAGATTTGTAGTGGATCTTCAGTGGCCAACTAGATTAATCTCAAAATATGAACATACTTTTTGTGGAATACAAGTGAATATTTTCAGTTTGAGCAACATGAGATTGATGATCTTGTTAGCCATAGTAGGGTAAGTGACTGTGATATTATAAATGTTACGATCATAAATTGATTATTTAAGTGCCAAGTCCGATTAAAAGTGTTGGAATTCCAACGTGGCTTATTTTTTTAATATAAGTTGTTTATGTAGCTCATCGAAAAGCTTAGTCATCCAAAAAAAAGTCAAAACGATGTCGCTTTGATGCTGATGTGGCTTTTAATATAAATATTAATTATATTATATTAAAAACTAAACTTATTTGAAAAAAGGGGAAGGGGAAAAGGTTCAACAAGGGTCGCTATAGCCAACGACCAATAGCTCTTGGCCCCTCTGGGCGAGGGCCACGACCCTCGCCTTATATCTAGGCAAGGGCCTGCAGGCCCTTATTGGCGGTTGCCTAGGGACGCCGACCACTAACTAGGGCTAGGTGATCTTGGCCGACCCTTGCCCCATCATCGTCGGCCCTTCTTGGTGATGGTGAGGTGACGGCGGCTAGGGCTATGTAGCTTAAGGGTGATCGTTTCCTAGTCCAGTTTGGTTCCAAGGTGGAACTGGGAACCGGATTGGTTCCCAAATTCTGGGATCGTGGACCAGACCGGCTAATCTTGGAACTGGGAATCGGATCGACCGACCGGTCTGGTCCAGTCTGATGGGACTGATAACTTCGCAAATAACCCTAGTTACAATTTAGGAAGCATTAATTTCCAAATGATACTGAGTAATGTTCAATGTAATTGATGCATGATGGCTAGTGGTAAGACATTTTTCATATTTCCTACAACAATATACAAGTAAGAGTGAGCTAAATAGAGTTATGACTCTTATTCTATATAGGAAGTTTACTAGTTAATCTTCCACTCATTAAGGAAGAATCTAAAATCATGATACGAGAGGTGGCACTCGATGATACAAAACTTGACCAAAATGATATTAACTTGACCATTGTTTCCATCTAAGGTAAAGTGGTTCTTGCGTACCATAGACCACCAGTAGGCTTCCCATTATATGAAAATTTACAATGTTGGAAGGACTTGTTTCCTATGGACCCATACAACCTGAACTTTCACACTCTTCAACGTAATACCTGGCAAAACAACAACACTAGCCCTGATGAAATGGAAAGTATTCCAATCAAAGAGTAAGCTTCTGGAATGAATTTATTTCAAATCAGCAAGTAGATAGCCGACTTAAAAGAACAACTCTATAGCCATTCTAAAAAACAAAGAAAAACCTTTCAGGGAAAGGACTTTTTTTTCATGCTTCCTATCTACTTTGAATCCAAAAAAGAAACCAAAAAAAAAGCAAAAGCAACCCAAAGGTTCATACGGCTCTTCCCAGAATAACTGCGTTCAGCAAAATAGGACCTTTATTCTCCTAATGGTTGGAAATAAAAGAAAAGAAAGCAAACTAAAGGGGAACCAAGTACCAAGAGAATGAAGATGTATCCTGCTTCATTTGACATTTTAACTACGTCCTTAGACTCCTTACCTTTGCGCATCAGTCAATGTACTCATGTGATTTGTTTCTGGATTCAACTCAAGGATCGGGGACATCAATTTTGAGGGTATCCTTGGATTCCAATGATCAGAGCTTGAGCTTCATGACCTAATCATGCTGCAAGACAAAGTGAGAAGAGCAGAGAAGCAAAAGAGAAAAGATGCAATAGTCAAAAAGGCATGGGGAGGAAAAATAAGAGCGCATGCACACATTCAATGCGATTGCATAATAATCCGAATTTGGCCTTGTGAGAGAGCTTGAGCAACGGCCAAGACAAGATCCCCTAAAGATGGTATCCATTTTAAGAAATGACTTGAACCAATTAGCCTTCTAAACTCTGAAATTGCCAAATCTTTTACGAGATATAAACTTTCAAAAGGGAAAATCTAATAAAAGATGTATTGATAGGCCACATAAAAGTTTCCTATGATAACGAAGTTGAGATTTCCTTTTGCTCCATGCTACTACATCATGACAAGATTATTCAGAATCATCCATATAATAGTAGAGCAAACAACTCTAACACGATAAGATTATCTTGAACAAAGACTATCCTATAAAATATAACCATTACCTTAAGAAGTATAAGCAAAAGCATATGAAGAAATTTGGTCAAAAACCTTCATATACTGCTTTAACACCTCAACCCCATGGTCGCAACTCCATACCCCATATACATAAAAAAGATATGAGGTAAAAAAATAAAAAAATAAGTCCAACTTAATGCATTTGCTTCCTTCTAACATTTAACAAAAGTCTAGCTCAAAGACATGTTACATATTGAGAAGCCAACAAAAGAAGAGAAGTCCAAGTTGGTGAAAATAGAGCAAAATATAACTTGGATACTCCTGCAAAATGTATATGATCTTGAACATTAGTTTTAAACCAAAATTACTAGAAATCGAACTCAAATAATTAAGGGAAAATCTTACCACATATATTTCTTCCACTTTAACTTGTAAACTCTATTTACTAGCAAGCTCGAGTCAACATCATCCATATCTAACAAAAAATAAAAATAAAACATTCACTTATTAATTATTACATATAAGAAATAATTACAAGATAAAAAGATATATCCATGACATACCTCATTCAAATTTTTCCGTATTTTCAATGCACTCTTCAACATTAATTGGCATGGTAGTTAATCTCAACCAATCTTGAGTGCAAATCAATGCTTCTACCACTCTAGGAGTCAAAGAACTTCAGAAGCCATCAAACACATGATTGGATGTACTAAAAGTCGACTCCAAAGCAATGGTTGTTACAAGAATGGCCTAAATATCCCGAGCCATCAATGAGAGGACTTTAAACTTTTGGCTAGCAGTTTTCCACCACATCAAAAAGTTAAGATGATGACTTTCTTCACGTTCATCTTCGAGATACTTGTCAAATTCAGATAAGTTGCTTACACACATCTTTTTCTCCTCATGTAGAAATGATTCAAATGCCTTTTTTGAAGTGAAATCCTCTACCAAAGCAAGGTCATCCTTGTTATGCTCCTCTTGACCATCAAAATCCCAACTACTACCACTATTACTAAAAAATTGACCACCCAAATTTCTATCACAAGAACCAATATAAGATTTCTCATAAAAACGAAACAAACGTTCCAAGGCAATCCTCACTTTATCGGACATTTCATCAGCTTTTGCATGATCATTATAGATTAGTCTATAACAATACCGCACATAATTCATCTTTTTCCTTGGATCCAATATCACTGCAATCAATACCATCGTATTTATTTATTCGAAAATCCCATAATATTTGTCAAACTTATCTTTCATCTTTGAACCCATAGCTTTCACCCTAGGATCCAATGCATTCTCCGTTTGTTTCAAAGCTTTATATAAAATAGAAATCTCATTAAAATAATCATTGGAAGTGACATACAGAGTCTCGAATATTTTTTGGTGGCATCATAAAACTTCTTCATAAATATTGCAAGATTTTTGGCATTTTCCCAATCTTCATGTTTAGGAGTTTCATAATCAAGCTCAGTTGAGAAAGAAAGATCATCTTCTTCCATTCTTTCAAAAGCTTTTCTAAACTTTAAGGCAGTCTCTAACATGAGGTATGTGGAGTTCCACCTAGTTGCAACATCAAGACACATTGAACCCTTTTGAGTAATCCTTGCACTCTTAATGCAATCTTGGAATGTTTTAGATCTCATGGGAGAACTCCTCACATACCTAACTATGTTTCAAATATGTGCAATAGAATCACATAACTCGTCAGTCCATCCCTCATGATCAAGTTCAATATATGAGTCGTGCACCTCATGTGTAAAACATCTCCATCTAAGATCAATAGCCTATCTCTTGATAATTTTTCTTTCAAAAAACCAATGACAACATCATTTGAACTAACATTATCAACGGTGATTGTGGACACTTTTTCTCTATTCCCCACTCGTAGATGAATTTATCAATTATTTTTTACAATATCCTTACCCTTGTGACTAGGCATCACTACAAAATTGATTATTCTTTTGTGCAATTTCCAATCATTATCAATAAAGTGTGCAGTGAGATATATGTAGTTCAAGTTTAAATGGAACTCCATGTATCGACCGTGACCGCGACCCTAGACTTAAGCTTGTGAAAATAAGTCTTTAAAATTTTCTTTTCACAAAGATACAACTTCATGCAATCCCTAGCCACAATAAACCATGAGATGTGATGGAAGAGAGGCTATAACTAATGAACAAAATCGTGAAATCCAACACGCTCAACCATTGAAAAGGGTTGTTCATCCATTATGATCATTCAAACAATCATTTGTCTACAACAATCCTGATCAAATTTCCAAGTCGTTAAGACATTTCCACTACCACTACCAGTACTAGTATGCCTCGGTGTCATTTGAGACTCATCTACTCGACGTGTGGCAAACAACTTTTGCTTCTTCTCTAAATTGCGGTGATACTTGTTACACCTTCTCAAGTGCTTCAATATAGCAGAAGTTCCATTATCAACAGAGTAACAATACTTGGCCCCACAATATATGCAAAATATATCAGTTTTCCCATTCGTGATTTTCCCTTTACGAAAATGGAGCCATACTGCAGATTTTTGTTTACTAGAAGGACAAGCGTTAGGTACCTTGTTCATGCCGGATTCCTCTTCAAGGTCTTCTTCACCTTCATATCCTAGTGAGTCCTATATAGGATTCATAGCTAGACTTGTCCATGTCCACTTCCATTGACATTTGAATTTGGAATAGATCACCTGAATCAAGCAAAATAAAGATTGGAAAGGGTTTTTTACATATTGATAACAAATAAGTAAACTATATTGCAACAACTATATGTTAGTGCATGTTACAACTACAAATAAGTAATATGATGTTACTCATCAATAGGCAAAGTAGTGATTAAATCCAGAGAATCTAGCTTACATTGTTCAACAAAAAATTATCTGTACAATATCTAGAGGTCTCAGCTTACAAGCATCAAGCATAACTCATGAACAATCTACAATCACTAAGTGAAGAAATGTTAACCTATCTAGTGGCCTCACTTTGCATCCCATGACATACAATAACTACTTCAACTGGTAGTGTTTGAATGTGTGTTTCAAAAGCTACTAGCAATTTTATTAACTCAATACAGATATGCCATGTGATAAACTAACAATGAATTGCTTGGGGTCCACCTTTTCCCCTCTCTGTCGTCCAAAGTTTTTGCTCACTCTATCATTCACCATTGACTTCCCCTACCCATCCCCCCACCCCCACCCCCACCAATCACAATTCTCCATAGTCATAAACCTTCAACACCCAAGTCGATCACTAGTGACAACATAAAATCAAAGAACTGGCTCTCTCATAGTCTCACTCTATTCAACCAAGAATAGCAACACAAAAATTCAACAATCAAAGAAATAAAGGGTGATGCCTTGTCATCAACAAACCAACAGATGGTAAACATACCTTGTTGTCGACACTTGAGGGTAATGCATGACGTGAGAAATAGAGAGCGTCGTTGAGGGCGATGTGTGCATGTCTACATCAAGTAAGTGTGCATAAGGTGAGTCTGAGAGGGAGAGAGTGTTTGTGTCGAGCATGAGCGAGGTGAGCGGAACAAGGATCTGGATCGAGTGATTAGTGAAGAGAGTTCGTGTAAGGCAAGTCCTTGTGAGGCGAATATGAGAGGGAGCGTTTGTGTCAAGCACGAGTGAGGCGAGCGGAATGAGAGTTTGGATTGAGCGATCAACAAAGAGAGTCCACATTTAGCAAATCTAAGAGGGAGAGAGCATCAAATGAGCGAGGCGAGGGGAATAAAGGTATGGATCGAGTGATTGGCAGAGAGAGAATTTGGATGTGCGTTAGGGCTTGTAGGAATGGGAAGTTGGGAATTTTAGATGGAAATTGAAGGGGCTGTGGCATGCACTATAGAGGGGGGTGTATTTGGAATTTGAAATTGAAAAGAAGAATTTTTTTTTTCTTAAGAATTTTTAAAAATATATATATTTTTAAAAACTACCGGTCTGGTTTGGTCAGTTTGATTCCTACCTTGGAATCGGGATTGGACCGACTGACCATCTGTTTCAAGAATGGGAACTAGGAACCGGACCACCAGCTATGGGAATTGCCCAAAACTGACCGGTTTGGTCTGGGCTGGGCAGTTCTTGGGTTGGGCGGTTCTCGTTGCACACCCCTAATGTAGCCCTCACTAAACCCTCTCCCCTTCCCCTTCCCCTTTATTTTTATTTTTTTAATCAATTTTGTTTTTTAATCAATTTTGGGGGTTTATTGTTGATGTGGTAATTTTTTTTAAAAAAAATGCCATGTAGACCATTTAAAAAAAAAATTATTGAATGGATAATTTTTTTTAAAGAATTGCCATGTCAGTTAAAAAAAGTCATCAGAAAATGCCACATAGGCAATTTAACTGGAATTTTTTACACTTAAGTGACCCATTTTCTCTGATTTCTAGCAATCTTGTTGCTTTCATGAATAGAGTTGCCATATTAGGAAATAATCTTTGTCACTAAATGATTGATAATGATTGGATTATTCCTTGAATAATCTTCTAGATTTTTAAACTTATGACTAGCTGCTAAAAATATTCAGATAAAGATCATCAAGGGATATTTTTATCCAGATCTTCATAAGCTTGTGATATACATGTGTGCGTAGGTATTATAAGCGCCTCCACTTATATCAGAAGTTCTTAGTTATATCCGGCTTCTCAGTGATATTAGACTTCTGCTTAAATCAAGTTCCCGTTTCTATCAAGCTCTTGCTTGCTGATATCATACCCCTTTTAAGCAGACCACCCAATTATGTCAAGCTTCTTGGTTATATCATGTTTCTTGGTAATATTAAGTGCTTCCTACGAACTGCCATCGGCCTACCTTAGTATGTCAGTGATCCAAGGCTATATAAGTTGTTCACCTTATATGGTACCTCCAAGTCATCACAAACTTCCCATTCTTCATGATTTGTTCACGTCCATGAAGGTCCATATAGTTTTCATCAGTCTTTCACTTCATACTTCGAACACCTTTGATATCAGCAAAATATATTAACTTCAATCTAGCTTCTATCTTCTAGTTATTTCAAGTATACTGGCAATTGTGGCTCTACCTCATTCACCTATTCATGGTACTTCCATGCTTTACTGAACTCTTTGTTCTAGGCTTGTTCACTTTCTGCTCAAATTCCTCTAGCTTTTAGACACCTCTATGCCCAATGCCTTGTTCACCATCAATAGAGAACTCATGACCTTTATGCATATATTTAGGACACCATATGCATAACAACCTATGCATCTTTCATCTCGTTACTCAATCATTAAAAACATATTTGTTATCTTCAAAACATAACAAGGAATTTTTCCAAAAATCTCTCCATTTTTTATAATAACAAAACAATATCTAAATATGCATATGAGTAATCACGCTTTCAAAGGTATTGAACTTTGTGAAAAGTAAAAGTAATCTGCTTATCTTGCCAAAGAGAGGAATTCAAATCTAGGCATAATGAGCATGTAGTGCAATTTTCAAATTTTAAGATATTTAAAGAATATAATTAGGATTAGCACATAAATAAACTGAACATAACAATATATGGAAATATAATTGCAGCTCAATATTATGCACCAAACAAATATGGAAATAAAAAATGAAAATATAATCAACCAATCAATACATATGCATATTTATATTAATAAAAAACGATAATAATGTGAAGGGTATCATATAGAGAATATGCAATTCAACTCATGTTCACATAATATCTTCAGAAAAATATGATGTATGAAATACAATCTTTAGATACAAAATCTTCTACTTACTTAGGCGAACATGGTTTCCTTGACTTTGTTAGTTCTTTCAAAAGTGACCTGTAGTTTCTTCCAAATTTCTTTGGCTAAACTACGTGAAAAAATAAAGGTCAAACTCAACAGGTAACAAAGCACGATAAAGGGAATACATGATACTTATAAATTGAATTTTACAAAACAAACCTGGTTCTTAAGTAGAATCGCGAAGGCTAGTTCAATCCCAGGCTGGTTCCAATTGTAACCGGTCTGGAATAGATTTCAGAAAATGAATAAAGAGGAATCACGTCCATATTTTTCATGTAGCCTAATTCAAAATATATCAAAAACATTCTTCAAATGAATAAAGAGGATAGTTTCTTATTTATTTTTCTCCGAATGAAAAATTTATTATTTGGCAAAATTTATCTAACTAAGAGTAAAGTAACTAAATTACTGATAAATTCAATTATGAATTAAATAAATCATTTAGTTCAATAATATATTGCACTAAATAAAGAAAACCCCTCAATTTTTTAAAATGACGAGTCACAAAAAGTAAAATAATATGGGTGTAGCAAATTATAATATAGCTTACATATTTGCTATTACTTTGATAACCATATTAAGTTAAGGCTCTCTTTGTTTTGTGCATAATAAATGATTTGGAAAATATTTTTCAAAAAATGATCATTTGTGTCTTTTGAAATAATTAGCTAATAGAAAATATTTAAATTATTAACATGTCTAAACATTAATCATTCATTTTTTGCAAATTAAATGTAGCTTAAGAGTGCATTTGTTTCATGAAAAATATTTTCTTCATTTTCTGGCGTATGGTTTACTTAGGAAAATAAGTCAACATAAAATATTTTCTTCCCAAATCTTAAATTCAAGAAAACGATTTCTCCTTTGAAAGAATAGAAAAACGTTTTTCAAAATGTCTTCCTTGTCTTAAGGTATTTTGTTAATGATAATTTTATTCTTATAAAGTAATTTAAAAAATCGAATTTTAAATTATTTAAGAAAATTGATTGATTTATTATTATTTCTTTTCTTTTCTTTTTGTTATTCTTTTCTCTTTTCTTTCTTTTCCTCTCTCCTTCCTCCCCCTTCTTCCTCCACCGACTGCGTGCCTTAGTGACTATCGACAACCGGCAAGTTGCCAAGATGTGAGCCGGCAAGCTTGGGGCTTAGCCCATCCTAGCAAGCTCGAGCTCCGTCGAGGCCGACGAGCTCACGGCTTGCCAAATCTAGGTGAGCCCAAGCTCGGCCAAGGTTGTTGAGCTTGGGGTTCACTAGGTCCAAGTGAGCTTGGGCTACGTTGAAGCCTACAAGCTTAAGTTACATTGAGACTAGCTTGCCCAATCTCGGCGAGGTAGTGCTTGCTTATTGCCATCGTCGGTTGGTAGTGGCAAAGGAAGGGAAAAAAAGAAGAGGAAAGAAAAGAAAATGAGAAAAAAATTAAAAAAATTAAAAATTCGATTTAAAAAAATAATTAAAAATTCAAATTTTAAAATTTTAAAAATAAAATGATAAAATTCAATATTTTTTATAAAATAAATTCATGAGATTGAAATCATTTTCTAATAATATCCAAATATCATAAAATATTTTTGATCATATATTACCAAATAAAATAAAATAAACCATATTTTTGGAAAATGTTTTATTGGAAAGCATTTTCCTATATCATTCATTTTTTACAAAACAAATGTCTCCTAAGATATATTTAATTTATATGATAGTTGATGTACTTACTTTAATTTCATATATCTAAAACTTGCAATTCAGGTTAAAATAACGGGACAAAAAGTGATATATATGATCTTAACTTAGCCATTGAAACAATTATACGAAAATTACATTTGAAGAATATTGCACTAGACAAGGGCGACGATATACTTTTGATAATGCAAAATGATATAAAAGCGCTGTCGACACCCCCAAGATCGTCATATATTATTCACAAAGGAGAGATCCGGCACATTAGAGAGATTAAATGGAGAGAACGAGATGAAAGAGATTGTCATGGTTTGGAAGGCCAATAGATAACCCTACTAACCTTTACCACTACCTATAGGGAAGAGGAATCCTACTATTTAGGTGACCGACGCTCAATTTTCTTTCTTAAGTCTCCTTAATATAATATTTTGATACGTATAATTCATGGACGAATATGTAAAATTTTTAGGACTCTTGATAATGTATCTACAATTAATTTTGTTGTTTCGATGTTCCTTTCATTTTCTCATATTAAATAGAAACTATTAAAAGGGAAAACCAAATAAATATATCTACTTGAGAAATGTTTAGAGGATGGTATCGTTGCTTTCTACAAAGGGACGGTACCCTCCCAACCACACATCTCTACATGCGTGGTTTGGCAATAGATTTTGTATTATATGACAATAGATTTTGTTAATTGTCAATTTAAAGATGTATAGTCAAGATGGTACCAACATTTTATGAAAAGTAACAATATCGTCCTTTAAGCATCGCTCCATCTACATTTATTTTGAATAAATTGATTACAACATCAAAAAAAAATCAAACTTTGTAATGTAAGAAAATTCCAACACCCATTGCTTGTCCAGACAAACTACTAGGGAAAGCAAGCGACAATGGACTTCGCCCTGCACAGCACAAGTCGCATTCTCCCTACTGAGGGCATCATGTGCCTCGAGTCGGTGATCCCTCAACTCGGGCGTCTAGCCTCGGTCTGAGGCTGTACATCACGTGCCGACAGGACGTGCCAACAACTAAATCCGGTCGACTTTTGATTTCATGCGCCCTTTTTTGGTCTGCTGCTCGATTCGCTTTACAGTGCGATTGGCACAGCTTCATCGAAGGATTTGGGGCCCACAAAAGCCTTTAACAAAATATTAAAGGTGTTTAGCGATTAAATTGCAATGGGCTTGAGGCAAAACTAGTATTTTCGAATAGCCTTAATTCAATGAAAGTCCCATGGCCTTTAGCGTTTTTAGGATGCTGCTTTTGGGTTAATGATTTCTTTTCTTTCAATTTTGTCATAAAAATATTTTCATATTCCAATTTTTCCCTCCAAACCACTATTCATCTTCTCCGTCACTAAACTAAAGATTTTAGATGTGAGTTCTAGATCCAATTTAGGGTTCTACATCTGAGTTCTAGATCTAGATTTGGTCACTAGTTTGCTACCTCACTGACAATCATGCTTGCTCGTTAACAATCGTCGATGGTGTTTGATGGCTTTGGCCCGCACATCTAGGTCAACAATGGGTGAGTCTGGGTTGTTGAGGTTGCACAACCCTCGATGTTGCCCCATTTCGACTCTTGAGATCGCATGACCTTAAGGTCACATCGCCTAACCTCTTTGTTGATTTGACTTTCGCTCGCAATGGATTTACTTCAACCAAGTGTGCTTATGCAATGCCTTCATTTCTCCATTGTTGAAGTATCATACCCTCTGTTTTTTCCTCTCTCATTTTTTTAACTTCAAAGTTATTTTGTAAAAAGTATACTAAAAGTCATCCAAATAATAATTGCTTTGAACAAACGAAATATGAGTCTAAGATTTTTGGGAAGTCAATTTCCCAAACCTCTCCCAAACACGGTTGTTTTATCAATTCACGTGAGTTATATGTCACTAGAATAGCTCCCACATAGCATGTATTTTTAACATTTCATTCGAATTTATTTAGTCAACTGTATAACGCCGACGGCATGTGGGGTGCCTTCAAATCACATCTGCACATTGGAAACATATTGTTCGCGGTTTTTAGTAGAGAGTCGGGACCGGTGGGCATTCAACGGCACTATGATTTTCTTTGAGGGCTTTTGGATAAATTAAATGCGCTTCCTCTTTTTGGCTGACATCATAACAAATAAACAAAAGAGGAAATTGGAGTTGGGACTCGGAATTGTAAAGATCCGTCGGTGCTTCAAGGCGAAACCATTATAAAAAGTATCCGTGGGATGGTGGGGACCTTTTGGTTTTGGTGCATAAAAATAATCATATTCCCAAGACGCGGCAAACCTTGCGTGGTCCTAACGGGGCAAATAATTGTCCTAGATCTGCATCATGGCCGTTGAAAATTTACATGTGGATTACACAAGATGAACGGTCAAGATTGGATCCAAGGACCCATGCCGTGCAAGAACTCCCCACACTTTCTTGTTCTAAGCATGCGTTATATGGATCCAGCCCGTAAGAATGAGAAGCCTTGCCCTCCATCCATTAGATGGATCTCGATTGGGGGGTGGAGACCAAGATTCTAGTTTACCTTTATATTTTGCTAAAGAGAGATTTTTAAAGCAATGAGTTCTGAAAATTAGACATCACCATGAATTCAACTCTACATCTATAGCCTAAGATGAGTAATCAAACAAATTATAGAGATGGTACAAGCAGTTCACAAGGATCTTCCAGGAAACCAATCCATCGTGGACTTTATCTACTTATGGTGATTCGAATCAAGATAAACCTAGTCGGGATCAAATCTAGGTTACATGGAGCATGGATCACTCTTGTATGTTGGACAAAATGAGAACTGAACATTGCATGTCAACAATGTAGAAGGATAGGTTTCGACATATGATCAAATAAAACATGATTTTCTTTTATCATAGTGAAGATGATAAATTGTGCAAACCTTGATTATAATCAAGATAATAGATTGTGTTGTACATAGGTCGTAATCGGCAACAAATAATGCCACATGTCAGATGTGCAAACATGATTTTCTTTGATTATTTTCACGGAACAAATTATAGCTATCCGAATCAAGGCATGGAAACTTATATGGAAGCAACTGATCTTAAGAATGGGAAGTCATCGAGAATGGTCTTGCTGTTCGAGAGAGAATGCCTGCACCAGCTGTTAGACTAAATTTAAAGAAAAGTTAACGATCTTGATTTATCATTCATGGAAAAATTTGTGTAAAATCAGGAATGATTTGTAGAAATGTAAAGAATTGGTACATACCTCTAATCATTGATGAAATTCTACGAAAGTGGAAGTCTCAAATCTTGAACGGATGTGTGAAGCGTATATTTGTCAAGTCTACGAATATGGAATCACCAGATCTAAACATCCCCTCAAAACTCGATAATGTATTTTTTGTAGTGATTTTTGGTCTACTATATATTCCGCCCAAAGACCCCCATTATGCAATTAACGTGGATAATAAATCAGGCAATATATCGGAATCAATTAGGAAATACTGAACATGGGATCATACTTAGATTAGTTCCATTAAATGAAATATATTCTTTATGCTGAAACAAAACATTCTAAGTCCTCTTAGAGCAAGTATTATTTTCAATATATCACAATGCATTTCATCAACCCATATGTGATAACAAATTTGATGAATAAATCTTATGTTCATTCTAAGTCAAACGTGATTCTTTTTCTCACAAAAAGTAGTGTCGGGTTGAATGCAAACATAACCCTTTGCATACATCAAGTCTTTTGAGCCAGTAATAGAATCCACAATTCTGCCCTTAGAAGACCTCAAAACAAAATATAGGCTTTATATAAGCATTATTCATTTGTTCATTTCTAGATTCTCACAACAAAAAGTTGTCTTGAATGGGCACATATAGAGCATTTTTCATTTGTTCGATCGTTTTTCGGGCACTGATTCAAATTGAACCTTTTACCTTTCACAATGGGTCCTATATTTGGTGAATAATCTTTCATTTGAAATCCCTCTAAAACTTTATTGATATAGGTTTCTTTAGATAGTTCTAATATCTCTCGAGTTCTATTCTTATGAATCTTAATGACAATGATATAAGATACATCACCCATATCCTTCACATCAAAACTCTAAGAAAGAAATTATTTCACCTCACATAACAATCTACTATCATTGATTGCAAGTAAAATGTCATTCACATATAGGACAAGAAAACAAATCATGCTCCAACTAACTTTCTAGTATATACATTGATCCATGACATTTTTCTACAAAACTAAATGAAAAGATGACTTCATGGAACTTTAAGTACCATTGGTGAGATGCTTGTTTTAAGTCATAGGTAGACTCCTTAAGTTTGCACACCAAATGCCCATTAGTACTAGAAAAGAATCTTTCTGATTATTTAATGTAAATCACTTTTCTGGTTTTTCATTGAAGAATGCCATTTTCAATATCCATTTGATATAACTCCATATCAAAATGAGCAACCAATGCCAAAATAATATAAAGAGAATATTTTTTAGATACAGGAAAAAATGTCTTCATGTAATCGATTCCCTCATTTTGAGTAAATCCCTTATAAAAAATTTTAGCTTTGTATCTCTCAATGTTGTCTAATTAATCATTCTTAATTTTGAAGACCCAATTACAACTAACGGTCTTTGCACTATTAAGCAACTCAACTTAATCATATACCTCATAATATATCATAGAACTCATCTCTTTCCTTCATAGCATTGTAACACAAATTTGATTTATCACAACTCATGGCTTGTGAAAACATTTTGGGATCATTTTCAGCTCTAACATTATAGTTAGATTCTTGTAGGTACATAATGTAGCCACTAGGGATTGCTAAATTCTTTATTTGGTAAACCTTCTTAATTTTATATCAGCACTCTTCTGAGGAGTCTCTTGTTCAATTGGATGTTCAATGGTTTCTAGTAATTGCTGAATAGCCAGATCCACCAAAACAATATCACTAGCTTTTGGATCTTCAATAATTATTTGTTTAATAGTTGGTTGAGCTGAATAGGTGTTTATAAACAACAATCAATCTAGTACATGAGGTGGAAGATTGAGTATCTGAATGATTTTCTTTAGGAACAAGGTCCCTGAATTGATCACTCCCACTGATCAGGGCATTCTCAAGAAACTTAGCATTTCTTGATTCTTTAGTAATGTGAGATGGACAATAAAACTTGTATCTCTTAGACCTTTTGGCATATCCAAATACCCACTTATAGTCATTAAATATAACTTTTTTTCTTGTGGATTATAGACTCTTACTTCATATGAGCATCCACAAATGTGTACATGTTGCAAACTTAATTTCCAACCTTTAAAAACTCAAAAGGCATCCTTGGGACGGCCTTGATTGAAACTCAGTTTAATATGTTTTTAAGAGCCTCATTCCACAAGGACTTAGGAAATTTGGAGCTACTAAGCATACTAAGCACCATGTCCAATAAAATTCAGTTTCTTCTTTCTACTACACTATTATGGTTTGGAGAATTAGGCATAATGCATTGGGCAATAATCCCATGCTCTTCAAGAAACTTCGCAAATGGACCAAGTGATTGTCTATCTTAAGTATATCTACCATAGTATTCTCCACCTCTATCTAATCCCACGATCTTAATTTGTTTATCGCATTATTTCTTTGATTCAGTTTTAAATACTTTAAAGACATCTAATGCTCTATGCTTATTATGAAGCAAGTAGAGATGCATGTAACGTAAATAATCATTAGTGAAAGAGATGAAGTATCTCTAACTATACGAGTTCATATTTGGACCGTAAATATCTATATGTATGATTTTTAATATATCCGTACTCCTTTTTGTACCCTTTTTTGTCTTGTTAGTTTGCTTTCCCTTTATATAGTTCACGCAAGTATCATAATCAATAAAATCAAAAGCACCAAATACTCCATCATTTACTAAGCGTTTAATTCTAACAATGGAGATATGTCCTTATTTCCAATATCACAATATAGATGAATCTTAATTCACAATACATTGTTTTATGCTAGTGTTATCATGAACATACATAGTATTATAGTAGGCATGTGTTTTGTAAATTAATTCGAAAAAGACCATCCAACAAAGTATCACTCTTAACAATTTCAAATTTAAATGATAAACTGAAGTTTGACTATAAAAAGTTGGAAAAGTAAATGTACAAGTCTTAAAACTGAAATCAAATTTCTAGAGAAACTTGGAACATAAAAAGTCATTTTCAAATTTAAAACAAAGCCAATATTGAAAACTAATCTACATGTCTCGATAACTTTCACCTACGAACGCATTTTGTTTCTTGTATAGATGTTTGTTCATTTTTTATTAGTTTCATGTGGTTTTGAAAATCTTGTAAGGAATTCGAAATGTAGATTGTAAATTCAAAATCAATCCACCAAGTATTGTGACTCACATAAGCCATATTAGATTCATAAACATAAGAGATTGAATCACATTTCTTCTCAAGCTAAGTCTTAAATCTGACGCAATCCTTCATTTTAATGCTAGCTTGGGTAATTATTTTGCATTTTCCCTTCTACTTGCCTTTTCCTTTATACTTACCCTATGTTGCCATATGAGCATTTTCTCCCTTCTCCATGAGCAACCTCTCTTCTTTTGAACACACATGATCTTGAGTTCATTAATTGACTATTTATTCTTATGTGTATTATAAAAGATCTTAAAAGGTGCACATTATTATTGGAGAGTGTTCAAAATATATTATATAAAGAAAGATTCAGATATTTCATTCTCAAAGTTTCTTAACTAAGCTACAATGCATATCATCTTCACAATGTGTTCATGCATACCTTTAACACTAGTGAGCTTTGATGTTGAAACCTTCATAATTAGGATTATAGCATGCACATTTTTTGAAGTTTCAAATAGCATATTATGAAGATGATGGACATTGTGGGTCAGTTAAGAAACTTTGAGATTGATATATTTGGATCTTTCCTTGTGTATTATATTCTGAACACTCTCCCACAACAATGTGCACCTTTCAAGATTTTTCATAAAGGACTGCCTTAACTAAAGTGCTCGTATCAATAGGAGTAGGTGGTTAGTTTTGCCTTACAACATAATTAATATCCATGCATCCCAATAAAAAAGGATTAATTCTTTCCAAACTTTATAGTTATCACTATCTAAATTGGGAACATTAATATGAGAAATGTTCACAAGTGGTAAAACTATATAGTATACAAACATGCTTATGTCATAAAATTGAGGCAAAATATATATAAATAATATTTTACCAATGTAAAATACGTCACAAAATATGAATCACATAATATAAAAACTGTTTGTGGGCTAAGTTTTTAATTTAAATATAATCATAATTACTTTATGAAGAAATTATCACATTATATTATCTTTCTTAATCCTTGTCAGTAAATTAAAAATAATAATAATATTTCAACCTTATTAATCATATTAATCTAATGAAAATTCCTATGAGATAAAATTCATCATATTAATGTGATTAATTACAATTAATGTCTTTGACCATATGTGATCCAAAGGCTTTTAATGTATGTAATTTAATATAATCAAAGATGCTATTGCTATTCTTCAATTAATTAAATATATACGGATCACTAGATATTTAATTTCATAAGAAAATATTCATAAAAATTGCACATAGGGGCAAAATAGTAAAATCATGTGTCAAGAGGTCAAATTAGAATTTTACACACAATGGTAGAATTGAAATTTCACCTATAAGGGGTATTATAGGATTTTTACACCCAAAAGGGAAAAATAATAAATTTTCATGCCCAATGGAGGTAAATTCATATGGACATTTTTGAACTTGCGAAGAACACTAGCCTTGGAAGAATCAAATATTGCCTAGTGATTATGGATGATTATTCTAGATTCACTTGGCTAATGTCCTTAGCTCACAAAGATGAAACATGCAAATCCTTCATAAAAATTGCATGAAGGATTCATAATGGGAAATGCTATAGCATCACAACCATTAGAATGGTCATGGTGGTAAATTCAAAAACAAGAGTTTCACTTATTATTGTGAGATAAATGAAATCATGCGTAACTTATCGTCTCCATATACTTCGCAACAGAATAAAGTAGTCGAAAGGAAAAATAGAAGTCTACAAGATATGACAAGAACAATGATGATTGAAGTAGCACTCTTGCTTACTTTTTGGCTAAAGCAATTATAACATCATGGTATATTATCAATAGAGTGTTTCTACGTTTATTATTGGATGAAACACCCTATGAGCTGTTCAAAAGGAGAAAACCAAGTATAACTTACTTTCATGTATTTGGTTGTAAGTATTACATTTTGAAGAACGCAAATGACTACTTTAGTGAGTTTGAACTAAGGTCAAATGAAGGTATGTTTCTTGGATATTCTACTAGTAGAAAAGCATATCATATGTTTGACAAAGTTTTGCAGGAAGTAGAAGAGTATCAATATAATTCAATGCCAACATGATGGGAACTCAAAATCTCAATGAAAATATAAACCATCATCAATGCAAATTGTACAAAGATCTCAAAATCAACAACCCAAATTACAAAAAGTCAAAATTGAAATGTCTAAGGTCTGGAGATTCCAAGAAAACCACTCAAAGGATTAAAGGAAACTGATGAAGCCATCAAAGATCAAAATTTGATTAAAGCAATGCAAAATGAGCTTTATCAATTTGAAGTTGATTAAGTATAGAAATTGGTCTTTAGACCATAAAATAATCCAGCCATCGACAATAAATGGGTATTTATAAACAAGATGGATGACAAGGGAAATGTTATTATGAACAATACTAGACTCATTGCAAATGGATACTCTAAAGAAGAAAGTATTGATTATGATGAAACGTATGCAAAAGAAGATATTGGTTTGGAGAAGGAAAGTAAAGGGTCAATAGGTTGAAAATCACGCTGTGTCTAATGAAAAAGAGTTGCCTTTTAACAATACCTCTTGTAAAGATTAACATGATTCAATCAAGATTACTAATGATTTTCAAGGTGTTGGCAATGAGAGTTGAGAAGAAGGATGACCCAGTTATTGATGAAAAGGTAAAGGCAAATCCTATCTTCAATTAGAAGTCATGAAATTTGAAAAGCCTCTAGTTTGCAAAACAAAGCATTTAAAGTTGCTAATTTGATAGATTACATATCAACATTGAACCTTATGCCTTACAAATTCTTTAAGAAGCTAGGCAAAGAGGATGATGAGATATTATCATTGAACCTTAGCCTAGTGGACATTGCTAGTGAAATCAACAATTTCAAATGGGTAATAGTAGTCGATGTCACACTATCGGCCTGAAAACATCTCCTACGGCTATATTCATCATTGACACTAATGTGTCTTATAATCTTCTTTTAGGTTGAGATTGAGTTCATGATATTAGTGGGAAACCTTCCACACTCCACCAATTGCGCTAACATTTTGAATGGTAATAAGATGGAGTATGTTTTGACAAGCCACAATGCACGTATTTTATGGGTTGGTGTAGTTCAATCACCTTGAGAGTCAATCAACAACTCATTTGTCATTGAACCTCCGAAGGCCAACTTAGAGGATTTGGCTTTCAATGGCCTGACCAAGAAAGACATTGAATGGAACTTAAGGCAAAATGGATTGTTGACATGGTGAGCAAACCTACTTTATGGAAAATGATATCATGATGGAATATTTGATTGAAAGATATTCTTTCCTACTTAGTGGATATAGTCATTAGTCTCAAGATGTTGCCAACTGTATATTGAAATTAAATGAACATACTTTGCAGGAAGACAACAATATCATGGAAGTGTAAGACCTCTTGATTGAAGTCGATATGGTATATCGGAGCAAATTGTGTCTAAAATTATCAGTCTCATTACTTGGGCATTTACCTAGTATCTAGCACCATGATTCTTATTCATCATGGCCTATCTAGTTGCTGGGGCTAACAATACAACCTAGAAGGGGATAGAATAGGTTGAGTATCGATATAAGTAACTTTTTCCGAATATCAAATAATCAACGCTTGAGATAATATCTCAAGTAGAATAGCGTGTGTGATAATGGTAAATGGATTAGAGTGAATTAAGACAATCACATAGTGACTTGTGGTGGATCTACTTTTTATCCAAGTCTACATTTACTCTCAAACTAAAAGCCTTGATAGCAGTTGAATTCCACTAGTAATTAGCAGAGCAACTTATGACTGGCTAGTGTTGTTCCTTAAACTTAATAGATCACGCTATTAGGACACACGCATTACTCTTACACTTATACACTTGACTATCACCGTTCTAATGCTTAACAAATACAAAGCAAGATCAAATGCAATGTTTGTGTTAATTGTGATTGCCATATTCAATCTAGCTAACTCTCTTCTCGGCATCACTGTTCCTTATATATTGAAGTGTTTCAAAGTATTCGTTAGAGATCAAATAGCCATCGAGAGTTGTTAGAGAAGACTCAAGATAGAATGACACTTGTTGTAATTGCTTCTTTTATTGGTCTTTGCCAAAAATAGACTTCTACTATTAACATAATAGTAAATTGTCGATTGCTTTTTTTTATTGTTTTTCCTAGTTCTTTTGCTATAGAAACTAGTCTTATAACAACTACAATTTGTTCCATCAATGGTCATCTTTCCGGTGCATATCTCACCATCATCAGGCCTAATGCATCACCATCACTATCATATGCACTATCACCAATGCTAATTGTGATTAACCAGGTTGATTATCTTTAATGACAATACCAACTGAATGACACAAGATGTTAAGATCAATGAATCTTTTATACTCATCAATACCAAAGACTTCCAAGAACACCATAATGATTTGTCTTTACATTTAAGACTATCAACAATTAGTTTCTCGTCTCTTTTAATAAGCAAGATCATTGATATTGTACAACCAATTTCACTATATGTACTTGTCATGGTAAATGTTAGAACTCAAAGATAGTTTAGTAATTATCAAAACACCATAGAGATGATTTCCAACACTAGTTGATCAAAGTCCACTTCATTCATCACCACTTATGATTTAGGACTCAAAATTTTCTTTTTGTTTATAATGTCAACAACAATTTAGTTGTCTTAGTGACTGCCCATATTTGCCTACTAAAAGCTCCTAACACTTGATGAATTTTACTTTTGGCATGTCTTGCTCGGTCTCTCATAGTCCAAGTTGACGATTGGGAATTTTGGCATTATTTGAAATCAACACAAGGCAAAAGATCCCTAGAATGCATTTTGAGATGTGTTTAGTCATCAAAAATAATAAATGTTATAGCTAATGATATAATCTAGAAGTGAGTGAATAAGTTATAAAATGAAACTTGTTGAATTTTCACAAAATAAATGGAATCAAGTTTGATAGATTCAAGAACAATTTGGTATATGCAAGAATAAACTAATAATATCAAGTATAGTGCTTCAATTAGACAAACTTAGAAACGAGTAGAGAGATAAAAGATTGTGCACGCCAATCTTTATAGTGTTTCGACTTAGATCAAGTCTATGTCCATTTTACTAAACTAATAATCACCAACAAGTTAGATTTCACTAGTAATCCTTGAGCAAATACAAGAGTAGCCTGCTTTGCTTCTACCCAAAGCTTGCTAGATTACACCATCAATCTTAAGCACTATTGCAACACTCACACTCTTTTCAAAAGAGATTAAAATCAGTGTAAGACTATGTAACTTGCTCACAATATGTATGACAGCATAAAACTTTCACTATTTCATTGTTCTATCTTCTTTGTTGTAGGATGATCTTATTATTTAGTCCTCACTCTCCAAAATATCCAATAAAATAATCTTTAAAAGGATCAATTTAGGGAGTAAAGTCACCATACTTGGAAGTAATCCTTGCTACCAAATGATTGATATTTGATTATATTCTTTCTCGAATAATCATATGGATTTCAAAACCTATGAATAGTTGCCAAATCTTTTGAGTTGCAAATTAAGTCAAAGAAATATCTAGTTCTACTTTGACAAACCACACAAACATGTCATAGACATGTTATTTGCAATTAAGAGAATCAACCGATTCTATCAACAATTTGTGAGTATATTCAAATTTCTCACTTCTATTCAACTTACAAACTACCATTCATTCGTCTTGCTCAGTATATCAATAATCCAAGACTATATAAATTGTTCACCTTGTCTAGTACCTCCAAGTCTCCATGAACTTTCCATTTTTGATGACTTGTTCACCTCCATTAACGTCCATCCAATTATTGTCAGTCTTTCACCTCATACTTTGACTTCCTTTGTTTGGCAAAGTATATCAACTTCACTCGAGATTCTATCTTTTGGTCTTTCCTAGCATATTAGCAATCATAGCTCTACCGAGTTGTTCACCTATCCATGGTGCCTCTAAGCTTTATTGAACTCCTCATTCTAGGTTTGTTCACTATCTACTCAAACATCTCCTGCTTGTAGAAACCTCTACATTCAATGCCTTGTTTACCATAAGGAAGAACTAATAACCTTTTGATGTCCTATTAGGACACCATCTACATAATTGCTTGTACATCTTTTTACTTGGTTTACTCAACCATCAAATATATTAGTAACCTTTGATTTTTTAGTCATCTTCTAAACATCATAAGAACTAAATGCCTTAGGGGAAATTACGGGGTACGGACCTCTGGAGTGCCAAAAGTTGGCACAAAGGGACACTTAAGTGCCAAAAGTTACAAAAGGTACACTTAAGTGCCAAAATCGGAGCAAAAGGGATCACTTAAGTGCCAACGGCGAAAAATTCCAGGCAAATTGCCACGTGTCAATTTTCCAGCGACTTCATTCTTGACGGAGCATTTTTTTCAAAATAAAAAATCCACGTGACCTTTTTTCAAAATAAAAAATCCACGTGGCAATTTTTAAAAAAATTATCCACGACAGATTTTTTAAAAATTAAAACGATTTTATAAAAGCCCTCGCCGATCCCCTCCTCCCCTTCTTTTTTTTTTTTTTTTTAATAAAATCAATTTTATAATAATTTATTTTTAATTATTTAATATTATTTAATTAATAATTTTTAAATCACGTAAGCCAAAACGATGTCGTTTTGGCTGATTTTTGGCCAATTCAGTTTACGCGAGCCACGTAGGCAAGAAAATTAATAAAAAATTGCCACGTAGGATTTCCGGTAGGGTTCCGGCGACTTGGCACTTAAGTGATCCATTTTTTTAAAAAAGTGACACTTAAGTGTACCTTTTGTAACTTTTGACATTTAAGTGTCCATTTGTGCTAACTTTTGGCACTCCCGCTGTACTTATGCCGGGAAATTACCAATAAGTTCTAAACCTATTGTATCAATTTAGTGTTAACCTTTTTATTTTAGCCAATTTAGTTATAAACCTTTTGATGATTTGTCCATGTAGTCATTTCAAGCAATTTTGGCAAAAATCCACCAGACTTGATAGAAAAAGAAAAGAAAAGAAAGAAAAGGGAAAAATAAAAGAAAAGAAAGAAAAGGGAGAAAATAAAAGAAAAATATTAAAATTATAATAAATTCAGAAAATTTTAAAAAATTATAAAAATTATTCACGTCAACGTTAGCCATCTTACTAGCACTACTTGGTACAATAATCTCCACATTAATGATTTCCGAACAAGATTGGTTGAAAGACTATATTGGCAAATCATTAAAAAGTTTGTGACTAAATTGGTCAAATCAAAATATTTGAGACTGAATTGACACAAGTAAAATAGGTTTAGGACTTTTAAGGAAATTTCTTCAAATGCCTTTTGTGGTCGTGAAAATAACAATTACCTTTAATTTTTTTATTATCTGTATTTTTTTTTAAATCTTTTCATTTTTTTTAATTTTAAATAAAAATGTTAAAAAAAATGTTAAAAAGAAAATCAAACAGATATAGCTACATTTGTCTTCAAAATTGATAACAGCATAAAGAAATTATTTTTGAATGGGTAATAAAATTCCATTTACATGTTGCTTGTCTAACCATGCTAGAAGGGAGAAACAACAACAGTGGGCTCTGCCTAGCACAAGTCACACTCACCCACTAAGTGCATCGTGTGCCCAGAATGAGTGGTCACACACCTCAGGCATGCTAACTCGATCTTAGGCTGCAATGTCACATGTTGAAGCCCCATTCACTTTAATGTTCATCAATTCAAGTGAGTTAGACAACGCTAGAATAGCTCATTTGTGGCATACACTTTTAATATTTCATTCGAATTAATTTTGTCAACTTGATATTGTATCATAGAGGATATCTTGTACCTTTTTCCCCATAGGAGGTGGGTTGTGCTTAAATTTTCTTCTTTGATGCACAACGCCGACGGAATCTTGAGTGCTTAATTTTCAATGCCATTGTGTTTTACTTCGAGGGCTTGTGGGTGAATTAAATGAGCTTCCATTTTTGGCTAACTTTCTAATAAATGAAATCAAGGAAATTGGAGTTGGGATTTGGAATCATACAGATCCGTCGGTGCTGCAAGGCAAAAACATTATAAGAACGAAATATCTGAGGGAGGGTGGGACAACTTGGTTTTGTTTCACAAAATTGAACATATTTCCCAAGGTAGAGCATATCTTGGAAGGTGGTATTTAATGTATTAGCTAGCAGCACAGGCTCAAGTGCTGTTGTGTGGTCCAAGGGGAGCAAATACTTGCCTAGATCTGCATCATGGCCGCCGAGCACGGGTGATCCACGCACGAATCTCACACGATCAGTGGCCACGATGTGTTTAGATCCATGTGCACAAAGCCCGTCCAAGACTTATAAAACCAAGAAAAGAAGAAATTAGGAGGGTTGCACCGTGCGTATTGGTGGGGATGCACGACTTCCCAACTCCCACAAACCGACGAGTTCTCCACTTCACGTGTTCGAATCTCAACTCCCACAAACCGACGAGTTCTCCACTCCACTTCACGTGTTCGAGTCTTAGGTTTCGTTTATTTTGCAAAAATAAATAATCGGTTATATCGCTTGAAACAATTAGTAAATAAAAAATATTTTCATTATCTACGACAAGTTTATGTTTAAATATTTTCATGAATGATGAAAATATATTATTTATTTATTTTTGTAAGTAATCGTATGTAACAAAATATTTTCTAAATTATTTATTTTTCGTGAAGCAAACTAAATCTCAAAGCACACGTTATATGGATCCAACCCATATGAAGGAGAAGCCCTTGCCCTCTCTATTGCTGTCGATTCTTCTTAACTCATTCTAAGGTAGGTAGATGTAGTGTGGAAATAAGCTACGTGGAAGCGTATTTGCGCAGAAAAGTTCAGTAGCAAAAGCCATAACATACGTTTGACTTTTCCTTTATCTCCACTGACTCCATGATCTCTTTATAGTGGCAAGGCGGTTGGTGAGCTGTTAGGAGTTTAATAAGAACATCATGGGGCAAATCAACGTCAATTTGACCACGTCAAGCAAAAGAGAAATGAATAGAAATTCTTGAAAATTGTAAAAATAAAATAAAATAAAATAAAATAGGTGAGCATGAAAATCAATACCAACCGCGCCATCTCTTCTAGCCAATAAGGTGGAGCCTTGGCTTTGACATGATCCGCCACTCTCGCGGATCGAGTTCGGTGCCTTGGTGGGTGGACTGATGGAAGAATATTTGGGATTAACATTTTAATTTAGGGAGATGAAATGTCACCCACGTCACATCAACATAGAAACCTTAGCGAACCCATTAAGTTTGCAGCTTGTGACATATTTTAACGTGACATGCCACAAATTTCAATTGGCCCGAAGACCTTCGGGAAAAATCCTACCGAGAATCCACCAACCATGGATTATTGTCTATTCAACAAATCTCCAAGTGCGAATGCTTTGAATTTTCTTCTTTATTTGTCCCCTAGTACATTCTTATTTTATTTTTTTTTACAATAATTGACGCTATGTGATAATATACAATGTGCGACGAGATGAAAATTTCAAATTATCAAAAAATTTCTTGATGGAAATAGGGTCTCGGGAGAACCTTCTCTCATCATAAAGTATTGCATCCGAAAAATATTTCGAGATTCGTATCTGACAAATGAATTTCAGCTAGAAGGAATCGATTCTTCAAAGCATTCGCGGACGCCCTCAAATGTCATTCGGCTGCGGGAGGTGAGCACGGAAGTGTCGACATCAGTGGAGTTGGTGCTCTGGAAATGATTCAAACGGATCTCCCACCTTCCGAATACCAACCCCCAGGCTCAACTTCCTTTTTAATTCATTTTTACCCCCACTTTGTTTTTTCATGTCCACCAACCCAAAAATGGCGACATGATGGCGACAGCACCAGTTGATTTTTGGCATCTCGTTCATCGGGGTTGGTAGGGTTTATCAAGGGGTCTCGAATAGAATTTGCAGCCCCAAAAGCTACCAAAATCGCTCGAAATGGAGATTTTGACCAACTTCCGGGACTCTTGCCTCATGTGGATAGAGCGGGCTACGTGTGGTTGCTCCTCTTCTTTTGCGGAATAGTAATGTCTGTAGACCTCGCTTGGTTCCATTGAGGAGAAATCAATGAAGGATTTCGTTATTTGGAATTGTACTTCTTTCATGTTGTTTGGATGGTTAAATGTTTTAAACGTTCACATGAAAATGCATCTCAACTATTACACGGTTAATGATTAAAATGTGTTTGCTAATTTTTTTCCTCGTCCATCCATCTTCCCCACCTGACCCTACAATCTAGGCCCGCTCCTCACCACCTCCATCCGCCGATCGTCACCTTTAGTGCTCTTTGTCGTCGTACCTCCATCTGCTGACAATGGCACCCTCTTCACTAGCCTAGGTTATTAGTCGCGCCCTCTATATCCATGCCGTGGCTGTGATTGGTCGCTATGGAGATCGCAATCTCGTGGTCACGGGGCTCACTGGACTTTTTACAAGCCACAAATCTAGGATCACACAAGGTAGGTGTCCTTTGTTATGCTTGAAATGGATGAAGATTCTTTGCCCCACCATGGTTCTCCGATTAGTGTTTTGATAAATTACAAGTTGTGAATAATCTAATTTGTAAATCAGCGATTAGATTTTTTTGAGACATCAAAAGTTAATTCTTACAATACTTCTTAAAATAAATAAAGAATTAAAATTTATCTAAGGTCATCTTCTTAATTGTACAAATTATAAATGATCAAAGTAAAAAATAAATGCTTTCTCTCTTTTATTCATGTGATAAATTAATTAATAGAAATTTCTCATAAACTTGTATAGAAGGAAAAAAAATTCAAGGGAAAAAAGAGAGAAAATAACATAGATATTCAATGTAAATTCAAGGGTTAGGCTCGGCGAGCCCCTTAAACTTTGGGGGCCGGAGTGTACATCCCATCACGAAAGAAGCTTTGCATAATCATTATGATAAGTTGCAAAAATGGAATGCGGCAAATCTAAGAAAACACATCATCATATTACAATATTAAAAGTTCATTATACAACAAGGATAAATTCTATAAGACCCACATACATTATGTGATAGAATGCAACGTCATTTTCATGTAATAGATAGCTAGTAATTTAAAATGAAATAATCAAATAATCTGTACATTTCTCATCTCAAATTTCAAATGCAGTTCTTTTCATTTTTTAAACATTTAGATTCTTAAAATGACTCAGACATGTAAACTTCCTCTACCTTATATAATTTAAAACTTTTTCTTTTCAGAAATTTTCTATACATGGGCACATCTTCTTTTGCTAGTATTAGAGAAGGACACAACTTGTGGGAGAGATTTTGCTTGGAGACTGTACGACACTAAAGGGCCTAAATGACTCTGGTCAACAAGAGATTAGGGATGAGCATGGTTCCAAAGTAGAACCTGGAACCCGAGAATCGCATCGATAGGAACTTATAGGTTATAGGTTCTAAGGTATGTAGGGTAGGTTCTAGGTTCCAAAATTTGGAGAACCTATACCCGAAGATAGATTTTAGGTTCTCGATTGGTGGAACCTGGAACCTGGAATCTGGAACCTATAACTTGTAACCTGGAACCTTGAATCTAGTACAAGTTTTTATATTTTTCTTAACCTATGTCTTCACGCGATTCTGAGGTATTCCATAGTGTTTGATGATAAGTGTATAATCCGAAACTATTAATCTAAACTTCCATTTTATGATTGAGAATTTTATTTTCGTAAACTATCAAACTAGTGGAAACTCCAATTGCTTCTTTTAAAATAACGATTCTATAAAATACAAGAGTAACAAATGCATTAAAATCACAAAATTTCCTTAATACTATTCGATATGTGCATATAAACACTTGTTCTCAGGCAATCGATAATAAAATCCTTATTCATTTTTATTGTTGTGTTTATTTTCATGTTAATTAACTAAAGATGAAAAAAAAAATATGTTGGAACCTAGAACTGACTTTGGAACCTATAACAGAGTAGGTTCCAGGTTCCAAAAAATGAGAAACATGTACCCGATGGTAGGTTTTAGGTTCTAGGCGGAACCTGGAACCGCTCACCCCTACAAGAGATCACCTTTTGGGTTCAACTCACAAAGATTATGGGCTAACTTCTTAAAATAATACACAAAATCACAATTTGCCTGCTAATTGTAATTTTATCCGGCAAATAGGCATGTGGCTCAACTGGTAAAGACATTGGGGGTGTGAGGTCAGATAGTATTAAATTTGTGGTTCGATTTTTGTGAACACCACACACACATACAAAGAAAAGATGAGTAAGACAAAAAAAAAGCTATAATTATTTTTCTACTTGCGACCCTATATACACAATTAAATAGAAATTGGGAAAAATCACACAAACAGTTTACGTGGTTTGAGCAATGCATCTACATTCATGAGGATATAAATTTTTTTTCACTATGTAACTAAGTGATACAACGTAAATAAGAAGCACACTTTATCATTCAAACACTCTCAATGATTTCCAAACAAAATTTCCCCACATCTCCACCTTTAATGCTTTGTAGTCTAGTTGCACCTGTTACATAGCACCACTCTATTACGGATCTCTATAATGAAAATCCACCTTGCCGCTCATTCCAAAGCCCCTCATAAGCTGTTCAACCACCACATACGTTTTCTAAAGTCTAATACTCGCTTAAATCTGAAAAAGTCTAGTACTCACTTAAATCTGAAAAGTTTGGGATATGTGATTCAACAAAAAAAAAGTTTAGGCACTAGATTGTAAAAGAATTTATTTCACCAAAAATATCAAACTAGTAAATTTTTGTTATAATTATCATAAATTAATTTTCATGTCACAAAAAAATTAAAACTAATATACTCATACCACATTTAACTCAAACTAATTTTAATATCACGAAAAATCCAAACTTGCACATCAACACTACATTTGCCCCAGATTTGTCATTATTATTCCATTCATATACAGTTTCTTCCACACATAAAGAGGGGTTGACATCAATTCTCCTTTCATGTGAGAATATGGTTCCATTTCAAAGTGTTTATACAAGATCGTGATTTTATGAAAACAAACTGACATAAAGGCACATACCTTCGCCGTTGATGGCATCAAAGATCATAAATGGAGGAAATATTCAAGTTCTTCAAACCACAAATCCTAGATTTGAGATTACCGACTTAAATAGAAGTTTGGTCATATGTGATGTCGATCGAGTTGAAGTTAAGTGAGCTCTTGGACGTGAACCTAATCTCCATCGTCAAAGTACCAAAATGAGAAAAAACTCAAGAGCTGCGTGAGATCAAGAAGATTGGTGTAATTGAAAAGGTCGTAGTGAAGGACGGTGCAAATTTTTAGAGAGGTTTTAGCAAATAAAGAGAAAAGAGAGAGTGTGTGAGTAAAATTGTCACAAATGTATCAATTTAAGATTTTTCATGATACATAAATTAGCTTGAAGTTAATGTGATAGTGTATTGATTTGAAATTTTTTGTGATACAGAAATTAATTTAGGATAAATGTAGTAGAGATGTATTATTTTAAAATTTTTGTGGTATTACTCCATTGTAAAAATGGAAAAAAGTTCAAGCCATATATTATTCCTTAACTGTCCAAATAGAATGAGTCCACGATATTGCTTTAACGGGAATCGGCGATCATAGGCGCAGGAAGGATGACATTAAACTTATAAAAGTTTGTGATCATTTAATTGAAAATATTATATATCAAATGACCCAAAATGCATAAAAAGTGTAAGTTAGAGGACTCAATTCAAAATCCCTAGAATAATTGAATGTAAAGTAATACAATGATTTTTGTTGAGTATTAATATGAGCCACTTTTAAGGGAAAACTACTGTTAGCACCTAAAACAATATGCTAGCTCCTCTTCTTCTAAAAATTAATTTGGATATCATCACCGAACAATGAGATTATAACATAAATAGTTCCTGAATTTTAACCAAATATGTAATGTAATCATTCAACTCTTAATTTATTCAATGCAGTCCTTAAAAATTTTGTGCGTGTTCAAATTAATCTCTGGACCATATGAATATATTAAATATTATCCCTAAATTTGAATTATTGGAAAAATAATATTGAACATTTTCATATAATTCAAGAGCTAAATTTAATATATATCAAAAGTTCATAGATCATACTAAATAAATTAAAAGTCCATAAATCACATTACACATTGAGCCAAATTGTAATGGCCATTTATGTCATTTTTCCTAAAACAATTTATGAAAATTTCTTCAAGGGCAAATTGTTGATAATGAAGCTGACCAGCAGAACGATATTTAATGATTCTGGATCTTATAGTCACCTAAAACTCATGTGGTGGAATATCAAGTTAGCCAAAATGGGACCGGCCTCAATTACAAGAAGCCCAAAAACTTTTTTTTTGCCTTTTTCTAAGCATAGAGAGAGGAAAGCTTACCGAAATTAGGGATTTATAAGTTCCTCGTATTTGTCAAATTGAATGCCCATTTTTTGATTTGTTTTCTCAGCAAACTCTAATTTTCTCATTGGATGCAGTGGAAAATTGTTCCTGAATAATCATTTATCAATTTCTCATGTACCTCGGACCATCAGATGTCGGATGCCTGACTTAAGACATGCCCGTGACGTACCATGGCATAGGTCAGCAAGAGCTCAAACAATACAAACACCAACTAAACTTGCAAAAGTCAAAAGGTGGAGTTGAAAAGAAAAACAACAGGACCATTGAATTAATCAGAAATTACCAAACCACCGCGTGAATGAAACCCAGAGCTTGTAACATCTCTCGTTTTCCACTGAGGGAATTGTAGGGAGAGGGGGCGCTTTTATGAAAGGAAAATTTTACAATTCAGGAAGAAGAAAAAATGATGATGATACTTGTAGTAATACTAAAGGATGATGGGGGTGATTCTCTTGGGGATCTAATCCTTGTACTTCATCTCGGACATGAGGAAACCGGGCATGTCAAAGGAGCCGGAGAACTTCTCAACATCGGCCTTGAGGGCCTCCATGTCCTTGTTGTTGACCAGACCCTTGTTGAAGTCCTTCAGCAGCTTCCCATGCTGCTTCTGGATGTCCAAGGTGATCGTCACAGCCCGGTGGAGGAACTCCCCGATTTGCTCGAAGTCCTTCTCAACCAAGCCCCTAGAAGTCATGGCAGGAGTTCCTGAAACAAGACAAGCATCTTAGATCAGACTTTGCAATAATCATGGATTATTGCTGTTGCTGGCCTAAACGTGCTCAGTACAGCTTGGGCTCAATAGATATTGCTCCAAATTCAAGCATGGAACAAAAGGGGAAAAGGAATGAAGTCGTGCAGAGCTTTTCATTACCAATTCGAACACCTCCAGGTGCCAAGGCACTGCTGTCACCAAAAACAGCATTCTTGTTCACGGTAATATTGCAGAGATCACAAAGTTTCTCGACCTTATTGCCTGCAAGAGCAGTATTCAAAGTGATTAGAATCTATATGTAATGTTGCGGTCAGCGTCATCAACTCACTCAACCAGACCAATGCAACCTTACCAGTCAATCCAAGAGGACGAAGGTCCCAAAGAACAAGGTGATTCTCAGTTCCACCAGTCACAAGCTTGTAATTTTTGTTCATGAGGTAGTTCCCAAGAGCAACAGCATTGGCCCTGACTTGCTTAGCGTAGGCCTTGAACCCAGGGGACATGGCCTGCTTCAGGGCAACAGCCAGAGCACCAATCTGGTGGTTGTGCGGGCCACCCTGAAGAGAGGGGAAAACTGCAAAGTTGATCTTGTCCTCAAAGTCGTAAACTGCATCTGCAGGCTGGCCCTTCTTGGCAGGCTTAGGGCCCTTCCTGTAGAATATCATCCCGGCTCTTGGACCCCTCAAGCTCTTGTGGGTTGTGGTTGTGACAATGTCGCAGTACTCAAATGGGTTCGCAGCTTCCTACAGCCAGAAGCAAAATCGCACCGACAATAAGAACAATGGGAAACTCACAACATATTCACATCATCAAAGCAAATGTACTGCAAATGCAGCAAAGAAGAATGTCCAAATCGAAATCATTTGATTTGAGAAGAAACAGAATCATGAGCAGGAGAAAAAACACACTTCATTTCATTCAACTGCTAATGCAAAACATCCGGAGATGGGATGTCACATTCATATAACAAGACACGAATCAGGGCCTGCAATGCAGAGATCCCGAGTATATCGAAAGGCATAGAATATAATCCCCAAAGATCTACAAAAGATTGAACATTAGATCACAATCCCACAAGGCTGCATGAATGGATCAAGCATGATTGGATCAATGCAAACTCAAGCACAATAAATGGAATGCAGTCAGTTAATACTTAATTCACATAAATGAACGCCCAAGCGAGATCCAACGAGTTAAGGACACAGTCAACTCGCGGAGACCCCAGATCCGGCGTCGTACACATCGCACCGCATCGACGAAAATGCAGATCCAACACCGACAACAAAAAACTTGCATGCAAACAAAACATCGAACACCATTCGGGCAGACCCAATTCGAGAACCCAATGAAACCAGAGGGGGCATTATTATAAACCTGAGCGGCGACGAGGCCGCTGATGTGGGCCATGTCGCAGAGGAGGAGAGCGCCGCACTTGTCGGCGACGGAGCGGAAGCGGGCGTAGTCCCAGTCGCGGGGGTAGGCGCTGCCGCCGCAGATGATGAGGCGGGGGCGGAAGTCGAGGGCCTTCTCCTCGAGCTTGTCGTAGTCGATGTAGCCGGTGGTGGAGTTAACCTTGTAGGGGAGGCTCTCGAAGTAGATGGAGGTGGCGGAGATCTTCTTGCCGCCGGAGGTGTAGTAGCCGTGGGTGAGGTGGCCGCCGGAGGGGAGGTCGAGGCCCATGATGCGGTCGTGGGGCTGGAGGACGGCGGTGTAGGCGGCGAAGTTGGCGGGGGAGCCGGAGTAGGGCTGGACGTTGACGCCCCAGCAGGTGGGGTCGAGGCGGTAGGCCTGGAGGGCGCGGGAGCGGCAGAGGTTCTCGATCTCGTCGATGAACTCGTTGCCGCCGTAGTAGCGGTTCCCGGGCATGCCCTCGGAGTACTTGTTGGTGAGGGCGGAGCCGAGGGCCTCGATGACGGCGAAGGAGGTGAAGTTCTCCGACGCGATCAGCTCGATCCCACGGCACTGCCGCCGCTTCTCCTTCTCGATCAGGTCGTGGATCTCCGCATCCACCGTCTGCAGCGGCGAGTTGCCCCACGCTGTCACCGGATCCATGGCGGCAGCAGCAGGAATTTCAGAGAGAATTGAGAGAAAGAGAGAGAAAGAAAGAAAGGGAGGTTGAAGATGAGAGGAGGAGGAGGAGGAGGAGGAAGGAGAGGAGAGGTCAAGTGGGTGGTGGAGATTATGGGGGGTTTTAAAGGAGAGGGACAGAGAGAGCAATAGAGATCTTGGGAGGCCATTGCTTGATTTTAGGTGGGTGTTGTTGAAGTGGTGGTCCACACTACATCCCTTTCCCACTTCCCCAGGGTTGGTGAGCACCGAATTACCTGCTATTTTTATTTTTTCTTTCCATTCCTTTCTTTTTTTACTCTTTTTTTTTTTTAATTTGACTTCGACTGACTTTTCTTCGATCGAAAACCTCTGGAGTAATTTGTAATTTTTAGAGTTAATTTACCATGAAAAATCCCAGACAGATATATTTATAATAAATTTATCTCGAACCATTATTTTAACTAATACAAATTTTAAACTAGTATGTTTGTGATAAATTTATCTCAAATTAATTTTTTTACTATAA
This sequence comes from Angophora floribunda, assembly GCA_014182895.1. Classification (NCBI taxonomy): domain Eukaryota; kingdom Viridiplantae; phylum Streptophyta; class Magnoliopsida; order Myrtales; family Myrtaceae; genus Angophora; species Angophora floribunda. Next base: position 23,390,252 of record CM024712.1, read on the forward strand.
AAAATTACCAAATTTATATGTTTGTAATAAATTTGTCATTTATTAGTTTCCGTTAAATTGAATTAATACTAGAAAATACCATAAACGGATACACCCGTGATGAATGAAGAGTCAAACCTCAATTTGCTACACTTATCAATTGTCATATATCATCTAACTCAGCAATTTTCACGGTAAAATTTAATGCAAAACTAACAAAAGGTAAATTTATCGTGGGTATGATGGTTTTTTATGATTAAAAAATTAGTTTTTGGTAAATTTGTTAAGGTATGACAATTTGAGATTTTTCGTAGTATTAATCCCAAATTTTATGATGCTCGAATTGTCTTAGGCTAAGAATAAACCCGTGTAATGGCTGATAAGCCAAGATGCAAGGCCAACTTTTCCTCTATAATTTTGCTCTTGTAGCTAGAAAATCTTAGGGTTGTGACACTAGAGCAATGGACTCTTAGGGTGTGTATAGTAACCATTATATTCCCGAAAACAATTTTTGCTCAAAACGATTCTTTTTTATTATATTCCTTAAACAAGATTTTGAATATTTGAAGGCGCTTGGTAATTGCTTGCTCAAAATTTCTATTATTGGAATAGAAATGCATTTAGAACAACACTTAAAAAATTTTTTGTTTCTTTTAATTTCTTAATATTTTTGTTATATCTTTCTTTTCTTTTTCTTTTTTCTTTTTTCTTTTTCTTTTCTCTTCTTTTTCTCCTTCCTCGTGATTGGTTGATGGCCGACTATTGACTAGGTGAGGTTTGGATGTCACCTTAGCCTTGCAAGCCTCCAACGAGCTCATCGGACCTCACTTAGTTGGTTGTTTGCAACCGTTTGGGAGGAAGAAGAAGAGAGAAGGAAAAAGAAAAAAAGAAAAAAGGGTTGGCTTGATTCTGGAATTATCCTCGAGAATAAAAAGACAATTTTTTTCTACTTTTTTATTTTGTTTATAAATCGAATTTCTATTCTATTTTTGTTCCAAGGAACAAAAAAAAATAGAATTAGTTACCATTTGACCAATTACCAAACAAACCCTTAGTCGAATACCATCATAAATAAGTTCTTTTCTTCTCTAAATGCACATTGATATAAATTGAAGGGATAATGATATAAATTGTTTATGAACTTTAGTCCAATATGCAATATCATCTTAGAACTTTTAATTTATTTAATATGATATTTAAAATTTTTATATATATTCAAATTAGTTTATAAACTATATGAAAATGTTCAATATTGTTATTCATTAATTCAAATGTAGAGATGGATGACATTAAATATTTTCATATAATCCAAGAACTAATCAAAACATATATTAAAAGTTAAGAGACCACGTTGGATAAATTAAAAGTTTAGGAAAACATTTCACATTTTGCCAAATTTCAAGGATTTTTTTGTCATTTTCCCTAAATTGAACGCTAGGTTATCTAAGTCTCATCTAATAATAAAACATGTAAATTATTAATCGGTAAATGACGTGTTAAAGTGGATTATAACGAAACGGACCCTTGAACCATAGCTTGCAGTATCAAGGATATATGCCCCTAAGCACCACACACCCACCTTCGCCAAATATTTCGTATTATGAAAACCTTGTTATGCCAGTCATCAATTTGGTGCACTGCATATCAGAAATATAAGTGGAGCCAATACTTACTAGTAATGGCGGCCTCGGAGGGAGGGTGACGAAATCGAACCCCGATGACTTGATTTGTGGGTAATTGGGTCATAATTGGAGGTGGTGGGTTCGTGAAGCGGAACCAAGCATATCGACATCCACCCCACCTCACCTGCGGAGGGGAAGATCCGCCCCGTCCCCCACACCAAAACCTATTAGTTGCATGTTTTATCCGCCCCATTTGAGGCGGTGGGTCGGTAAGATTGTCATCCCTAAGCCCTTGCTTGCCCCTCCCTGGTTCCGTGGGTGAATTCGGGCGTAGCCGGAGAGCCTGGAGGTGGTGCGATGCCGCCCGACCCAATGGCAATTGGGATGGGTCGTGTCGTGTTCTTTTGGGGTTTACTACTACACTAATGACTGAACTTTTGGGCCTTGCATGGGCCTCTTCTTGCTAAACGAACCGGGTGTCATTTGCTATCACAGTAAAACCTGATGCCAAAATTTCTTGGACATGTTTGTGTCTGACTATTGCTTGAATGAAAACTTGATTCCCTTGTACACTATGGAGCATATCTATTGAGAGGCCAACCATTGTGCTAATATATAGCAAAGTAAGATAGAATGCAAGGGGACGAGCTACTCATTCGGGAATATCTTCTGCTAGTGATACATATCTGCTTTCTTTTAGATAAAGGAAAAAGACATCAATGATGATAAACTTTGATTTAATGTATAATGTTGCTCATGAACTTTTAATTTATTCAAGGTGGTCCCTGAACTTTTTTTAAAAATATTTTCATATAATTTAGGGATTACATTGAACATTTACTAGTCATGGACCATATTAAACAAATAAAAAATTTAGGGATAACATTACACATTGGACAAAAATTCATGGATCACATTGTTGAAATTAAAAACTTAGGGACAACTATTTACATTGGACTAAAGTTCTAGGGATTATTTTTGCTATTATTCCTTAGATAGACATTGATATTAGAAGTATTAGTATTGCTCAATATGAAGGACTTGCCTTTGGGCTCTTTTCATAATCTCCAAAATTGATTGGACATGTCTATTGCCTTTGGACCAATAAAGGATGGAGATGATTCCTTCCTCAAATTTCTATCAAATGTTTCTATTACATGCCAAATATTAGCATGCCACGTTGGCATCCTTTAGTGATTTTTGTCACATCAATTTTGCCTTATTAATAAAAATGACGGAGCAATCATTAAAGTTTGTTCTAGTAGCCACCCTTCTCACATGAGAAGGGGGAGGTTAAGAATTCGAATATCTATCTTCTCAATGAGGGTTAGGGTGAGGACGATTTAGTTTCAGGAGTAGGTTTCGACTCACGTTATGCAAGGAAACATGACAAAATTTAAGCATTAAAATAGGAGTAGAGTATGACCAACTCAATAAAAAATGACATAATTGCTCATATTAGATGACGTCACCCAATTGTATAGATCAAGTAAGGTAGAGAACTTAATTGTATAAATGTACTTAGGTTCATACTAGGTGACGTGACTTGATTGTATATATCAAGTGAGGTAGAGAGCATAATTGTATAAACATACATAGGCCCTATTCGTTTCATGAAAAACAACTTCCAAAAAAACATTATCCAGATTTCCCAATGTTCGTTTCATGGAAAATGCACTAATTATGGAAAATATTTTCCATGAAAGGAAAAAGTCTTCTAAAATTGGGGAAAATATTTTACACTTTTCAAGTTAAGAAAGACATTTTTCACACTCATTCTTTCTTTTTTCACACCCCCTACTAGCCCCCACTTCTTTTTTTTCTATTTTTTTTTAAATTCAAAGTTTTTATTTTAAAAAATTTTGAATTTTATTATTATTATGATTAAATCAATTTATTATAATATATTATTATTTTCTTTGTGCTCTTCTTCTTTTTTTCGATCAGTTGCTGGCCATTATAGGCAAGTTGAGCTCGCTAACTTGGTGTTGATTGTCGATTGGTGAGCCACGAACCTCACCACCGTCGGTGGCGCTTGGATGTTCCCAATCTAGTCGTCATGGTGGCAATCAGCTGAAGAAACCAAAAAAAAAAAACAGAAAGAAAAGAAAAAAACAATAGGAAAGAAAAGAAGAAAATAAAAATAAAAATATTAAAATTTCCAATTTTTAAATATAATAATAATAAAAAAGAATAGAAAAATAAAATAAAAAGTAAAAAAAATGATCAAAAGAAGTATATAGAGACAAAAATCAAATGAGATATTGAATGCCGGAAATTTTTTCACTTCAATTTCATATTTCAACTAAACATCAAAAAAATATTGTCATTTTCCTGGAAATAGTTTCTTCAAAAACATTTTTTTATAAACGCTACATTTTCCATGAAAAGAACGAGTCTTAATATTAATAACACCTTAAAATTTTACCCAACCCACTATCCCAATAATATTGGAGTCACCTTGAAAAACATAATTAATTTCATTAAATTAAAACTAAGCCGAATAACCTCCATTCAAAAATAAACTAGCAAAATTGCCTAATTTTTGTAAGATATTGGGACATTCTTGCCTAGATCAAGACTCACCTTAGTTGAGTCTCCCATAGCCTTGCCTACATGATCAATGACTGAGTTGGATCAACTCTAGTGGACTCGATGTAACATCCTGAAATTCGAGTCCTTTGAGGGATGACTGAACGTGAATTTCACTAATGCATTGTTGGCCGATCTCACTCGGAATTGATCACTCCTGAGATACTGACCTTGAGGGGAAAGGCTAATGAGGACAGAACTCGTGCGACTAAAGAACTTGACCTGGAAAAACGACTCGACCGTGAGAATTGCGTAAGGACGATCTTGTAGATATGCAGGCCGATTCCAGGGACGAATAGAAGTCGATTCGCGGATAGAAATAATGGGACGACGGGTGATTCCGTCTACTATTATCGAACCCACGAACGGCCCTATGTCAATCCTTGATAATTGTGTACTTTGAAATAAGAATCAATCCTTCGCAATTTCATGCAGTCAAGGACGTCCATGTGTCGAGAAGTCTTGAACGTGAATTGGCACGAGTCGGTTACGCGTGAATCCTCAAAGCCGCCTGTTAGTCGGAGTAGTACCAAAATGGCATTCGGGCGAAATTGATATGGCATGAGAATTTAAGATTGGACTTCGAATTTTCAGGAACGTTCGAGAAGGACTTTTGGACGATGCTTTTTAAACAGTTGACAGTGTCAGTTGAGCCGAGTTTTGGAAAAGGGATTTTCGGACCGATAAAACGAGCCTACGAGGACGTGGGCCGGGCAAGATCAGTGTGGGCCTCACGCCCAAGGTGGGACAGCCGCCATGGAAGGCCCGAGGCAAGCAAGTCAGCCCATTGGACCAAACCGACCATTTACCCTTCCTAGCCCGTTATCCAAACCTGAGCCGATTCGAGCCCAATAAATTCCCGAGCCCGTTCCTATTTATTTTCTGGCCTATTTCCTAGGCCCGCCTCTCATTTTCAGCCCAAGGGCACATTGGGAAATGTGCAAGGTGGAAATGACCAAAATGCCCTTGGATATTTTGAAGAAAAGTCAAAAAGGAAGAGAGAGAAGATGATGTCATGTTTTGGGAACTTGAGCCAAGCCATTAATGGCCTTAATTGAGGCCTATCTCCAGCCTTCACTTCACCCTCTCTCTCCTCTTCATCTTCCCCAAACCGCACACCCTTCTCTCCCTGCTTTCCCTTCCTTCCTTCAGTTTTTCAGTTCTGACTTTTCACCGAAAATCGAGTTGTTCATTGCCTTCCCGTTGGAATCTCATCTCGTGCCACTCGTTGTTGTGTTCGGAAGAGAATTTCCGTTCAGATAGCGTCAGCCGATCGCCGGAAAGAGCCTCCATCCGATCCGTACGGCAGCCAGAAGCCGGCTGTTGCCGGACCGTCACTGTTCCGCCTTAAGCAACTTTGTTCTGCCTTTTCACCTGTTTTCCTTCCTTTCCAGCCAAATCACCGCCCATATCAGCAACAAGAAGTTCCCCCTTGACCCCCTGGAGCCGCTGGTCGTCGGGCTGCCGCTCGTCGGAGCTCCGGGCAGCCCGTTCAACTCCGATCAGCTTCTTCCTCCTCCAACAAAGTGCGGTTTTCGAGTTGCGTGGGGATTCCGAGTTGTTGCTGCTGTGTTGAGCCCGGGACCGCCTTGGATCGTCGTGGTAGAGGTCCCCGAGTGTCGGGTTCGTCACCGCCGCCGCGTCCGTGTCGCCGGCCCGCTTAACGGGTGAGTTTAGCCCTAATCCCTATTTAGTGCTTAAACTTGCTTAGGGTAGGTTAGTTAGTGTTAATATTGGTTTAGATGGTTTAATTAGTTTGTATTAACCCTAAGATAAGTGGTTGGATAGATGATTAAGATTAGATTAGCTTAATTTTGCTTATTAAGCTTAATTGTGCTTAATTTGGGATTAATTGTGTTTATGTGATTGATTAAGCATGATTTGCTTTAATTGAATTGATTAATTTTTTAATTAATGTTTTGTTTAATTTCTGGATTAAATGTTTTAATTAATTGAATTTCGGAAAAATCATTGTTCATAATTACTGTTCACGATTACTGTTCATGGCACTATTCATGCAGAAGCTAAATTTAGTCTTATTTTGATGTGCTCTTGATTGTTGTGATTAATTGAAGTGCCGATTGTTAATTATGCTTGTGAATATTGATGAAATGCGTGATCGAGTGTTGGTTGGATTTTGGATTTTGGAATTGTCGAGTGAGATCGCATGACATATTGCGTGGGTTATCTGAAATGGCATGTCGCATGAGCATGAGTGATGTTGCATTCACGACGAGCAAAGATATAAATGGATTGCTTGATGATGTGTTGCATGATCACATTAAATGAGAGAACCCGGCGTTGCCGGAAGACCGCCAATCCCTATGGGGTTGTGCTGTGGCCAGTGGGTCGCCTGACTTCGGTCGGTTGCCTGACAGGGAGGGGTTCTATGTGGGACTGCGGTATGGGGGCGGGTCTCGGGCCTCTGTTAGTTGCGGGGTTGCTGTAGTGGGCGGGTCCTATGCTCCTTCGGGAATGGTGTCTTGGGAGTGAGCCCTTGACGTCGCCGTGCCTCGAGGTAAAGAGGACGAAGCTGGTTTAGCCAGGAACCGCCAACCATAAGGTTGTGCCGTGGCCCAGGAGGAGGGGTCGTAATAATCGGAGCATGTGTGGGTGTGAGGCATGAGAAAGTTGTGTGAGATGCTCTGATTATTCGCATGCTCTTAATGTCATGATGATTTGTGGTACGCACGCATGAGTTGACAGTCGTGCAGGGTGTGACAATGGCCAGGTGAGATCGCTTGTGATGCGATTCGCATATGAGTGATGAACTGTATCGTCTAACGGCCATGTGCGTTGATTGCGTGTATTGTGCTGAGATATAACGTGCAGGGTATGACATACCGGGTAAGGTTGCATGCGAACCGAATATTGATTGTGGGTTGCCCTGTCTGTTGTTGGCTGTTGTTTTGTTTTGGTTGTTTGTTGTTGGGTTGAGTGAGGGGTGGTTCTGGAGAGATACCCCGGGTTGAGTTGGCATACTAACCGGGGCTTAGGGGAAGAACTCGCTGAGATTTTATCTCAACCCGTCGTGGTTAACATTTTCAGGTCTTTAGAATGGCGTACCCGCAATGGAGAGTCCTGCCCCCACTTCTCCAGTGATCGACTCGATGGAGCTTGAGTCCGATGGGTCCGAGTGACCGTGGTATTGAACCCGAGGGTTCTTTGTGTACGGTTGGATTAGCCTAGTTTCTTTTTGGTTTGGCTTAGAGGATGGATCGGCCCTTTTGTCGGGCTTGTAATTCAGAAAACGATCCTCCATTGGTTAATCCAGTAAATTGAATAATTGAGTAGTTGCCGTTGTTCTTGTTGTTCATCCCTCTATCCCTGTTTGATTGTATGTTTGTCCGGGATGGTTCGTCTTCCGCTTGCGATAATCAAAGATAAAATGAATGGTCGTCGATGGGTCCTGGGACGTCGCTTTCAATTGACCATGGAGAAGGGGTTGCCGCGAGCTTGAGAGTCGGGGCGTGACACTCGAGTCTACACAAAATGTGACGTCTTGAATTTTTGACCTTATTTTGGGGATTATATGAAATGTTTATATTAATCAATACTTTGTTAGTGTAATTACTCTAAACTGATCATTCATGAGTTAACTAACTATTCGAAAGCGCAATTAGGGATTGATACATATAAGACCAGCAAATTCAATCGGGGATGGATTGTTCAACCATAAGGATCTATAAAGGACAATACCCCCTGTTATTAGCCAATTAGCGAATGGAAATAAATCGATTCAATAGAGGCACGAAGCCAAATTGCAGGTGATTTTGCATGATTTTGCTATGAACTATGAATGACATTAAACCAACTCCCTTTTTGACTTTGTACTTAGGATGATCAATTAAACTCCCGATATTACATGACAATAGAGAATCGCCCCTGATTTGAAATTTGGCTAAAACATGGATCAAAAAGCTATCGACCACGGATCAAATGTGAGAAAAATCTTAAAAGCCCCTTGAAAGTTTAGGCCATACTAAAGTTGCAATTAATTTAATTTAACCCCGATTTTTAATCCGATTTTGGGTATCGACTTTCAAGGACTTCATAATCAAATAATTGAATGTTGTCACATTTATTCTCAAGTTTTTCGATAAGTCGCAAAATGTCGGAAAATGAATTTTTGGACTAAGAATTTGGACTTGCAAGTGAGCCGGCCCCAAGCCAGCAACCCAATGGGCCTAGCACCCACTATGGACATCCTAATAGGAGCCTGAGCAAGCCCATTTCCCTTTCTCTTTAGCCCATGGGCTTCTTCTTCTAGAAGCTTTGTTTGTGTGGCCTTAAGTGGCTTAGAAATGCTTGGTTTTCATTGAAACTTGAAGGGCAAGTTGGAAGACTTCAACTTTAAATTTGTTTGCTCTCTCTCTCTCTCTCTCTCTCTCTCTAGTTGCCACCTAATGCCTTGCTCAACTCACTCTCTTTCTTTTCTCTCTTTTTTCCCTCACTTCTCTCTTTTGCCCCTCACTTATTTTCACTGCTACCACCCCATGTTGCTATCCACTAGAGCCACTGCCACTATCCATCGTGCAACTATTGCCCTCCGAGCCCCATTGTCAACCGCCGATGGCCTCCATCATCGCTAGCCACCCGCCCAGTCGTTGGCAGTTGCTAGCTTTCTCTGTTTCAGCGAGAAATAGCACTACCAATGCTGTTTTGTAGGAAAGCAGCCACCGTCCGTTGTTCGTTGTCTTCCTTGAGCCAGTTGCACATAGCCCTTATCATCATCATCATCCCGATGCCTCTAGTTAACTTAATCCATAAATTATTTTCCTAATCCCTTAATTATGGGATAATCTAGCATTAGGAGGGTTTAATTAGTTCTAAGTTTGTTTAGTGGTTAATGATGGTTTGCTTATGCCTAAATATGGTTTAGGTGCCCTAAGTTTGATTAAGATATGCTATTGGTAGCTTAAATATGCTCATTGCTAATTAAATTGAATTATGAATAATTAGCACTAGTTTATTATACTAATCTTGTTTATGGTTAATTAAATTGGTTAATGAAGGATTAGTATTAGTTAATTACAATCAATTATTTATGGGAATAATTAATTATAATTATATTATTTTATGAAAAATATTTATTTATGAAATATTAAATTATTTTGTTGAAATTAATTAATTAATTATAATATTAATTAATTTCCAATTATTATTTTATTATGAATAATTAATTATTTTGGAGAAATAATTAATTTGATTATTTATGGATAATTGATTAAATTGAGCAATATTTATACTTATTTGATTATTGCTTATTTATTAAAGGTTGACATGGCCTTTAAATATTTATGGAAGTATTTTATTAAAGTAAATTGCTTATTGTTATGTAATTATTTATAAAATGGTGAATAATTATGACTATTTTGTGAGAGTTAGTTATTTATTTGGATAATTAACTAAAGTACTTTCTTTATTACTAATAAGTATTATGGGAATAATGGAAGTTTATAATTTTTTGGCTATAGTCAATTATTTATGGGAATAATTGATTATGATTAAATAACTGATATACGCGATTGTTTATCGAAGAAAATACTTGTGGACAAGTTATTGGTATTTGTTGTTTATTACGAGAATAGTTATTACTATCTTGGGTATTATGTGAATATCATGGCATTAGGTTGTTGAAATTGATTGTTGGATTACCACTTGAACTGTATTTGTTGGCTATATCTGGAACTATTGAATTATGTAACTTCACTTGACCATTGTTAATCGGTGCATTGCATTATACATGTGTTAATTGCAATAGCATGTTGCGTGAGCACAAACCATAATTTCATTGGTGATAGAAAAAAGAAATAAATGATATGGTTGATGATTGTGATGCATGGTTACATAAAGGGATACCGACGCTACTGGAAGACCGCCAACCTTCAAGTTGTGCCGTGGCCGTTGAGGTTGCTCAATTTTTATTGGTTGCCTGGCAGTGGTTAGATGCCGTGTTGCGGTAAAGGCCAGACCATACTCCTTAGGGAATGCCATCTAGAGAAAGGCTCATGATGTAGCCGTGCTCACGGGGGGATGATGCCTAGTTTGTGGACTAGTAGACTACCAACTATAAGGTTATGCCATAGCCCGATGGTCATAATAATTGGAATATGCATAGATGCCGATGCATGAGAAAGTTTGATATGTGTTATGGTTATGTGAATTGTTTGTTGAAGTTATTATGGTATGAATTATATTGCATCATGTAGGGTATGCGTGCTAAGGCAAGATAAAATTGCCTATGGTTGTATTTGATGGTTGATGGTTTATATTATGGTTGAGATTTTTTGCATGTTAATAGATAATGTGTCAAGCCTCGAATCCCAAGCACGTGACAACCTCTTACCATGATCAATTGAAAATGATGTCCCAAGACTCGTCAACAACAATTCATTTTAATATTTCATTATGTGCAAGTGGAAGACGAACCATCCCTAGTCCAACAGACAATCAAAAATCAAATAATGATAGAGAGATGAACAACAAGAACAATCATCACTACTCATTTATAAAATTTATTGGATTAACCAATGGATGATCGTTTTTTGATTTACAAGCTTGACAAAAGGGGGCCGATCCATCCTCTAAGTCAAACTAAAAAGGAACTAGGCTAAACTAATCCAACTATACAAAATGAACCATCAAGTTCAGCACTACCATCATTGGACCCATTGGACTCAAGCTCCGTCAGTCGATCACTAGAGGAGTCGGGGTAAGATGCTCCATTATGCTATTCTAAGGGTTTGAAAGTTAAGATAAAATCTCAAAAAGTTCTTCCTCTAAGCCTCGGTTAGTACACCAACTCAACTCGGGGTATCTCTTTAGAACCATCCCTCACATAATCCAACAACAAACAACCAGCAATCAGCAATCAAACAACAGATAGGGTCAATCAACAATCAAAAGTCGGTTTGCATACAACTTTACCTGCTATGCCATACCATGTGCGTTATATGTTAGTACAATACACGCAATGCACATGACCGTTAGATGATACAATTTATCAATTATATGCAAGTCAGGTCACAAGTGATCTCACCTAACCATTGCCACACCCTACACGTTATACATTCATGCATGCATGCTATAAATGATCATGCATAATCAGAACCAATGATACCATGTTTTCTCATGCACTTTTGCATTCACATGCGTTCGATTATTATTGCCCCTTAGGGCTACAATTGAGGCGCTACGGCACTATAGCACCCTTCCTTCGCAAAGGCATAACCATGCCCTTCCATGTCTAAAAACATTAAGAGATACTCTCCCAAGATGGCATGCCCAAAGGACGTTAATGGATATTTTCCCAAGACGGCATACTCAAAGAACGTCAAGAATACTCTCCCAAGATGGCAAGCTTCAGCCTAATGATCACACAAGCATACCATCACAATCCATTTATTATTTTTGAGCATTAGCCAATGCACACATGCTTGCATATAAAACCTCAATTCATTTCCCATAAAAGCGGTCCATTTTCGGTATCCCTCGGACAAACCATTTTTCCTCTTTTTGTGAAAATCACACGATTCATGCGTATGTTCATGCAATGGCACATCCAATTCACTTTATAAAATCAAATCACATGAAATTATGCACATTTTCACTTCCGGATGAACAGTGCTGTGAACAGTGCACATAAACAATAATCGTGAACAATAAATTTCAGAATTCAATTATTAATAAATTAAATTCAGAAATTAAAAAAAACATTTATTAAAATAATTAATCAATCAATTAAGCTAAACATGCTTAATTAACACATAAATAATACATAAGCAACAATTAAGCATAATCAAGCGCAATTAAGCAAGATTAAGCTAAGCTAATCTTAACCACCTATCTTAGGGCTAATATAACTTAATTAAACTTCCTATTATCACTAATTAACCCAACTCTAAGCAAGTTTAAGCACTAATTAAGAGATTAGGGGTTAAACTCACCCGTTGAGTGGGCCGGCGACATGAATGTGGCGGCGGTGACGAACCCAACACCTGAGAACCTTACCCACAATGATTCAAGGTGGTCCCGAGCTCAACACAGCAACAACAAACTTGAATTCCCCATTGAATCTTTGAAAACAACACTACATAGGAGGAAAGTGGCAAAATGGAGCTAACTGGAGCTTTAACGAGCGACGGCACCTAAAGATTGAGGGGAAACTACTTGTGGTTGGTATGGACGGTGGTTGGATTGGAAAGGAATGAGAATAGCTCAAAAGGCAAAATTGGATAGTACTACCGCTATAGTAGGCGGTCCAACAAGCAACAACTTTCGGCCGACCAGCAGGTCGACCGACGGCTCTGTTCGGCGATCGACCGATGCATTTGGCCAATGGATTTTCCGTCCTAACACAATGGTGGGTGCATGGCTTGAGATTTACATGGGAAGGGCATGAACAACTCGGTTTTTTGGAGGAAGGTCAGAAGGAAAAACAAAAGGAATGAAGGGAAACCAAGGGAGAGAAGTGTGCGGTTTTTGGAGGAGAAAAAGGGGAGAGAGAGAGAGTGAAATAAGCTGAATGTCAAGGCCTCATTAAGGCCATTAAATGGCTTGCTTTAACCCTCAAATAAATGACATCATCTTCTCTCTCTTTTTTTGTCTTTTCTTCAATAATCTTTAAGGGCAAAATGGTCATTTCCACCTTGCACATTTCCCAAACTGCTCTTGTGCTGAAAATGAAGGGCGGGCTTAAGAAACGGGCTAGAAAATGAATAGGAATCGGCTCGAAAATTTGTTGGGCTTGAAACGGCTCAATGTTAAACAATGGGCTCAAAAGGGTAAATGGTTGGTTTAGTCCAACGGGCTCATTTGCTTGCCTTGGGTCTACCATGGTGGCTATCCCACCTTGAACGTGAGGCCCACACTAATCTTGCCCAACCCACATCCTCGTAGGCTCGTTTCCTCAATCCGTAAACCCTTTTTCCAAAAACTCGGCTCAACTGATACTATCGACTATCGAAACATTGTCCAAAAGTCCATCCTAGACGTTCCCAAAAATTTGAAGTCCAATATTAGATTCTCATGCCTTGTTAATTTTGCCCAAATGCCATTTTGATACTACTCAGACTAATAGGCGGCTTTGAGAATTCACGCCTAATCGACTTGTGTCAAATCACGTTCAAGACTTTTAACACATGATGTCCTTAATTACATGAAATTGCGAAGGATAGATTTTTATTTCAAAGTACACGATTACCAATGATCGACATAGGGTCGTTCACGGACTGGATAATAGTAAACGAAATCATCCATCATCTCATTATATTATGTCCATGAATCGACTTCATTATGTTTTGTCCGTGAATCGACTTAACTACATGATCATCCTCACGTAAATCTCATGCCTACATAGCTGTTTTCCCAAGTCAGGATTGTTCTTTTCACGCTAAGTCTCATGGTCAAGTTGTTTTCCCAAGTCAAGTTTTTTAGTCGTACGAGTTCTGTTTTCATTAGCCTTTCCCCTCAAGGTTAGTATCTTAAGAGTGATCAGTTCCAATTGAGATCAACCAACAATACATTGACAAAATTTACATTCATTCTTCCCTCAAAGGACTCGAATTTCAAAATGTCACATAAGGCAAAGTGGGGGTCACTTTGCAATTGATTTGCCATTGATAATAAGTTGCATGGTTATGTTGCATATGAGGTGAGCGAATTTCCTAACCGAAGTTTAGGATTATAACTTACTAAGTATATCTCACCCATTGTGGTTAAACATTTTTTGGGATCTTAGTATAACACTTTACCTGGTGAGATTTGGTGTTCCCATGGATATGAGCACCACCATCACCATGCGACTCGTCTTGGGTCACAATTTTGTTTATGAGCTTCACGCTATGACAATATGGGTGGACAAGGGGGAGAGGGATCACTATATGCCTTACGTGTTCAAGGTGTGGTTTGTTAGGTGGAGGGAAATGGTTTACAGCCCCTGAGGAGGTTTTGGTGGACTGCCACCTCACGAGGGTCTGGGCGACAAGGTGTGGGATCCCATGGACCTTCAAATGGCATGTTGGAGGATCCCTAAATTAGCAATGATCTTTCAAAGGCTAGTGATTAGGCATCTAACACTTGATCTTTTTGACTAATCCCCTCCCCTTTTGTGCAAGATGTAGGTTAGTTAGGCTTGGTCCCTTTTTATGTAGGCCAATGGAAAGTGCCCAAGGAAGGGCTTGTATATGAATGTTTCCCCAGGCTAAGCTCAGTAGATGAATAAAATGTGATGTTGTTATTTTACTGGAATTGTCTTTTGACTATCCCTATTTGATGTTTGATTGGGTTTGGTTAGTATCACTTTCACATATGCTTAATGGCAAGCTAAAATATATTAGTAGGTGACAAAACCTAAGGTGTCACGTGCTTTTAACCGTAAGTGAATAGTGGCTGTCGCGAACTTGATGGTCAAGACGTGACACAAAACAAGAAAATATTCCATTTATGGGTCACTCGGATGATATGGCATAAACAATCCCTAATGTTGCCTAGGGCAAAATGGCATTTCATTCATTTTTTGTATTTAGATTTCAAAACTCTTCATTTTATTAATCTTTCCAACTCATCTTTCCAAAAGTTGAGAATATGTCGAGATTCTTAAACTATTGCTAAAGTAATTTTGGCCTAAAAAACAATTCTCGCCCTCATTAAAAATTTCACCGACAAAAAAAATAAAATACACACACATATTAAGTCAAAATCAGATATTGTATTTATAAATTTATCCTCACAAATTTATAAAAAAAGAAAACAATGCAAGAATCATGAAACATATCTATTGAAAACAAAAACTTTGTTATAGTACATTTCATCTAATCAAATTTTGCCACCGCCAGAAGAAAAATCTAGGACCACCTTTGGGTGAGACTATTACCAGGAGAGCTGACGTGGAGGAGCATTGTCTACGTCAGCTCGATTGTTGCAGTTGCAGTTGCCTATCGGGCAATGGTCCATGCCATTCAAGTTTAGATGATCATAAAGGCTCTCTACCAATAACCGAGTCTCTAGGTTTTTCCTTCTAGATGAGTCTACTTCATCATTTTTGCGAGCATTTATAGTTGTCGGTGACAAGATACGACACTGGAAAATGATGGAAAAGAAATTGATTGCACATTATAAATTCGAAGATCCACTTACAAAAAGCATATAAATTAGGCAAAAGAATCAGGAAGTTTCTCATAAATCATTTATAAATCTATCTTTATATTTTTAGTTTGATTCTTGCCTCTTTCTTTGTGCCTTCACGTGTAGATCCCCCAACAGGTTTGTAGGTTTCCGTCCGCCGACAGAATCTGGACATGACCACATGAAATCTTGAAAATCTAGCTAAGTTGATGCCTATTCAGTCTATGTCCGCAGCCAAGATTTGCCGCCAAGTCACTCTCTCATTTATTAAGGTGATCTTTGGATACAATTATTTTTGTTTTCATTTAAAACAATATATAAACTTATTTTTATTTTATTTTAACGTTTCTTTATTAAAAGTAATTATTAGGGATTATTAGGATATTTCTCCACTTGAAGATAATTATAATATTGTCCTCGATTGTACATATATCTCAATTGCTTATCTATCTCTCTTGATTGTGAATATCACAAATTGATTGTAACTGATAAAATGATTATCTTGTTACATGGGCTCTCCATTGCAAAACATAAAACATATAGAAATTTCTCATTTCTCTTTTCTACATTAATCTTAGGTGCACATGCACAACCAAGTATGCACTTGAAACACACCTCTTATCCCGTGTATTGTTTTCTTTTTCAATAACCCCTAATATCCTTCCCTCATTGTGGATTCTCAACATTGTTTGACTCTCCAATGATCATGTCGGCTTGTTTAGTTGTCATGCAGTTTGTATAGTTGCCACAACGACAACCTCCTGTTGTAACAACGGCAACCTCCTGTTGTAACAACGGCTTCTATTCGGAGCCTGCACAGCTACCATGACAACACACAATAGCCACAATAATAGTGACGTCAACCGTAAGCTAGTTCTCTCTTTAGCATCGAACCATTTGGTTGATTCACTCGGGGTTTTTTTTTTCCCTAACTTTTCTCCAAAGAAACTCTAGTTTATTTCTTCTAACTCAAATTGAGTTTGAGAAAATGTTAGTTGATTGTATAATTTTTTTTTTATCTTAGATAGTCATCTAATAAAACATATAAAGAGGCTCATGTGCTCTTGATTATAACATTGAAAAAATATAGAAGTTTCACATTTTTCTTTTCTACATCAATCTTGTCTGCAATGTTTGGTAATGTCTAATGATACTTCTTTATTTACATTATTTTCAATAAACAATTTTCCTCATATCTAAGTTGTTAGTTATACTTTTTCATTTCATCACTAAAAAATATTTTTGACTCAAATATCAGCTAGTTAAATTAAACAAAAGAAACATATTGTATTGTTAACAACACAGACAAACTTATTGTAGGGCCATTATATCACCTATAGACAAGGATGATGGTTGATTGTCGGCAACTCTATCCCCACGGTAGGCTCAAGAAAATGTCGAAATGTGTGTTGCAAATTGGCTAGCAAAATGAGTTCTCCGACCCAACATTGTGAGTAATACTCATATATTAGATAGGCCATCAATAAATTTGCGTCTTTTATTGTTAAGGGATCAAATTGGATCATGTTTTATTGGGAGAGTAACGATATAATTTTGGGCTTTGCCCCACTTTTCTTACCCTAGTAAGTGAATATTTTATGGACCCACGTGGCTTTCTCTTCAAGAGATTAGTGTTTAATTACTTCCCTCAAATTCAGATGATCATAACTCTAAACATATGAATCGAAGATCATCACGTTGCTACAATTATCCAGAAAGCTACCACCCCAACTGGATCTTCGGCAAGTCATGTCGGCTGGCGCGACCCAATAGCCGACAATTAGTCGTTCATCGTCACAAGTCATTTGAGAGTGCCTTGATCTGGGCTCGTCCAGGGCGCTTTGTCTATGACCATTTAGCGTTAAGCACGCGTAAATGGGGAATTTTTAGACTTCTCATTTTCATTTTCTAGATGGTGCCATCTCAAGCACTTATAAGGACTACTCCTGCTACAATAAATAATGTTTGTAAAGCTCTTTAGGGGTTCAACCATTTAAACTCTCACGTTCAAATGATCGCTTAATGTACATTGCTTGTACCATTGTTATATAACATTTTCTCATGACCCGCTTTCTTTCTTACTTACAATCGATCTGAGAGTTGTGCTTGCACCCCTCAGATTCAATGCATTCTACTATTGAGTCGACAAGTATACTACTCGTGGATGAGGATAGTACATGCTGAACAATCCTTTAAATTTTGGCCACCAGCTTGGATCGTGAAATTTAGTATTAGAGCTTGAGTTATAGTGAAAGACTTCCGAGTCATAATTGACATGTGAACAACCCATTATTAGAAATAGATTGGGGATTTGAAAACTAAGTTGGATGCCTTAAATGGCTTCGATGGCAACATTCAAACTCAAGGAGTGGGTCGAGTCCATTAAGGGATTGTATGATGCCGTGAACAATCGAATTGGTATCTTTGAGGACGATGTCCAAGAGGCTATACGTGTATAGCGTGAGGGGATAACGCAACTTGACCACACGAGTTGTTGTGCTCACTAGTGCAGCGGGCAATGCACCCAACTTTGAGGGGTTGCATGAAGGTGATAGTTGCAAGGACTTATTTTGGTTTAGGATGCTCATCTTGAGAATGTTCCCTTTGACATGGAGCAATACTTTGGATCGCACATCCATACTCAGAACAGATCAAGGTAGCGATGACTTCTATGTTTCTCTCGGGTCATACGAGGCTTTGGTGGCGGACCAAGCATGACAAGATCCAATAATGTTGTGCACAAATCAATGCATGGGATGAGTTTGTTGGGAAATATTTGATCGGGAAGAATCGAACTTTGAGACATGAATCACTCTCTTTAAATTATAAATTCAAATATTAATTATAAATAATTTTAATCAATAAAAAATAATCACTAAATAATGTCAAATCTAGTCCATGTGTCAAGCCCCGAACCCCGAGCATGTGATAACCCTTTATCATGATCAATTGAAAGCGATGTCCCAGGACTCGTCGACGATCATTAATTTTAATCTTTTATTATGCGCAAGCGGAAAACGAACCATCCCCAATCCAAACCCTTGGGGAGACACCCCTAATTACACCCATTTTTCCGGCTCTATCGATGCTAGCTCCTCTCATCCACTCGACCTGTCGGCAGAAGAAATCGAGAATCCCATTCGTGCTTTCAAAAGAGAAAAAGACGGAAGCTCCAACCCATCAGATATCGATGAAGACGCTCTATTCAAGGAATAGATAGCTCATCATAACTATGATGATTCAGACTATGACTATAATGCTAGAGACGGAAGAGATAAATAAAAGCCGCTCCGAAATCACTGTAGCATTGGTCACTATTCACTTTTACTGTTCATCTAGCCCCCTGTTCACTGTAGCACCAGGCGAAAAATCACTATTCATAGCCTGTCACGAGATTTCTTTAGGACTCCTTATGCATGTAGCCCATAAGTGACTAGTTTGTTCTCATAATTATGCCCGAGCATGGCCAGTCTGCCTGCTCTTGTCTCTTGTATCCCCCTCTACCTATATAAGAGCAAGGAGTCCCTATTGTAAAAACCAGAGAGTGAAATAAGAAGTGTATTGTATACTCAACTTCCAACATGATCTTGTAAACACTCCCATTCTCTTCTAGTCCAGAACGTTGGTTCTAAACAAACACTATGATTCAGAAAAATCTTGGAGTATGCTCTGCACTTGCCCTTAGGGGATCCTGTGCATCAGAAATTTCGATGTTCTAGAGATTACTATGATTTAAGCTCATGACTTGAGGAGCAACTTGGTGGCTAACAGGTAGTTCCTATTAAGGCTAGGAGAGCTGTATGTGGGATAGCATACTTGCCATAAGTTTGCGACTCAAGTTTATGAATTAGTTTCATAGGCAACCTTATGGTATCAGAGCCATGGATTTCTTTGAATCATTTTAATTTGGTCACTACCACGTTTTGTTACTAGAAGAGTACCTCTCATCCCATGGAAACATCAGATTCATCTTCCCCTTCTTTTCCCGTTTTTCTTACCTCTAACCTTTCTCTCTAGCCTCCACCAGAACTTTGAAAGTCTTCATGCTCAAAGATAGACTATCTTTATGAGGTTGCTTACCTCACGAGAGGATAGTAAAATTTCAGAAACCCAGCTACCCATGATGAATCCGTACATCGCTTTCACCAAACCACCTTCCTTCTCTCCACTTCGATCCATCAAACACTTGATCAAACATACCCCTCACGCCGTAAAAGAATATGTCTAAGAGATATTTTTGGTTATGATCATGTCTAGCTGCGTCCTTGATAAAAACCTGCAAAATTTTTTCAGTGGGAAATTCAATGGCTATGGTGTATAGGTTGAACATGTATCAAAATAACCATTTCAAGTCTTCTGGAAATTCATCATTAGGAGACCACCGGAGAGAATGAATGAATGGATATTGTGAATGGAGTCCATCTGGTCTGAGCATTAATTCGCCATGCTCGCGAAAAATTCGGAGATGATATTCCCACATTAATCCTGGAAGCCTTTCTTTTAGAACATTGTGTCGAATGGCCAATGGGAGGGTATTTGAGACTTGGCTAACCACACTGCATGTCAGTGGTGCGGTATGTCTCTGAGAGAGGTTTTTTCTTGACATACATGTTGATTAATTGAATTAGTTCTTTTGGCCTAGACAAGAAGTCGGCAAGGACATTCTTAGTCCTTAGAATATGTTTGACGTCAAAGGAGTACTTGGAAAACCATTCAGCCCATCGGAGCAACTATGGATGGGGAACTTGTTTTTGCTTGAACTTGAGCATCTGGGGGAATGGGATAGAGGAATGAACGGTAGAAACTTCAACTACTCATTTATACAACTTACTGGATTAACCAATGAAGGATCGTCTTTTGAATTACAAGCCTAACAAAAAGGGCCGATCCATCCTCTAAGTCAGGCAAAAAAAAAATTAGGCTAACCCAGCTATACAAAATGAACCATCGAGTTCAACACCACGGTCACTTGGACCCATCGGACTCGGCTTTATCAGGTTGATCATTGGTGGAGCAAGGGCAGGATTCTCCACTGTAGGTGCGCCATTCTAAAGGCCTGAAAAAGGTTAACCACGATGAGTTGAGATAAAATCTCAGCGAGTTCTTCCCTAAACCCCGGTTAGTACACCAACTCAACTCGAGGTATCTCTCTAGAACCACCCCTCACTCAACCCAACAACAAACAACCGACAATCAGCAATTAAACAATAGGCAGGGTCAACTAACAATCAAAAGTCGGTTCGCATGCAACCTTACCCGGTATGCCATACCCTGCACGTTATAAATCATCACAATACACGCAATGCACATGGCCGTTAGATTATGCAGTTCACTAATCACATGCGAGTCACGTCACAGGCGATCTCATCTGGCCATTGCCACACTCTGCACGTTAGTAATTCATGCATGCGTGCGTGCATAAATAATGATGTGATCACCTCATGCATAAATCAGAACTAATGATGCAATGTTTTTCGTACACTCTAGCATCCACACGTGTTCTGATTATTACTACTGCCCCTCGGGCTACAATTGAACTCTCGCCGGTGTCTACTAGCATAACTAGGTATCGCCCTTTCCCATGAAGCGTGGCAACGTCAAGGGACCCCCGCCCAAGACGGCATTCCAGAAGGAGCATGGGCTCGGTTTCTACTGTGACTCTACATCCGACTCACAACTGAGGCGCCACGGCGCTACGGCGCCCTTCCTCCGCAAAGACGGAATCGTGCCCTTCGCGGGTTTCCGATAAATCGAACTATCACCCCCTGAACTTCGGCCATGGTGAAGGGTTCAACTTAGTGATCATGCAAGCATACCATCACAACCCATTTATTATTTTGAGCATTAACCAATGCACACATACTTGCATATAAAACCTTAAATCCTTTATCATAAAATGTCTCTCGGACAAATCATTTTTTTTCTCATCAAAGCGGTCCATTTCTAGTGTCTCTCGGACAAACTATTTTCTTTCTCATAAAGGCGGTCAATTTCCGGTGTCCCTCGAACAAACCATTTTCCTTTTCTTTTGTGAAAAATCACACGATTCAAGTGGATGTTCATGCAATCCCACATCCAATTTACTTCATATGATCAAGATACATGAAATTATGCACACTTTTATTTTTGGATGAATAGTGAAATTTAATAATTTAATAATTAAATAATTAAACACACTTTTATTTTTGGATGAATAGTGAAATTTAATAATTTAATAATTAAATAATTAAATAATTAAATACTTAAATACTTAAATATTTTTGGATGGAACCAATGATGCAATGTTTCTCGTACACTCTGGCATCCATACGTGTTCCGATTATTACTGCCTCTCGGGTTACAATCGAACTCCCGCCGATATCTACTAGCATAGCCAAGCATCGCTCTCTCCCATGAGGCATGGCGACATCAAGGGACCCCCGCCCAAGATGGTATTCCCGAAGGAGCATGGGCTCGGCCTCTACCACGACTTCGCATCTGGCTCACAATTGAGGCGTAGCGCCCTTCCTTCACAAAGACACAACCATGCCCTTTCGTGCCCTCGCCAGGTTTTCGATAAATCGGACTATCACCCCCCGAACTTCGGCTGGGGCGGTGGGTTCAACTTAGTGATCATGCAAGCATACCATCACAACCCATTTATTATCTTTGAGCATTAACCAATACACACATGCTTGCATATAAAACCTCAAATCCTTTCTCATAAAATGTCCCTCAAACAAACTATTTTCTTTCTCATCAAAGCGGTCCATTTCCGATGTCCCTTAGACAAACTATTTTCTTTCTCATAAATGCGGTCCATTTTCGGTATCCCTTAGACAAACCATTTTCCCTTTCTTTTGTGAAAAATCACACGATTCAAGCGGATGTTCATGCAATGCCACTTCCAATTCACTTCATATGACCAAGACACATGAAATTATGCACATTTTTATTTTCGGATGAACATTGCATGAATAGTGAAATTTAATAATTTAATAATTTAATAATTAAATTCCGAAATTAAAATAAATAAATAATTAAATTTCGAAAATTAAATAATTAAATACATAAATTAAATAAATTATTAAATTAAACCATTAATCAAGCAATTAAGGCAAAACATACTTAATTAACACATAACACTCAATTAACCCTAATTAAGCACAATTAACCCTAATTAAGCACAATTAAGCATAAATAAGCAAGATTAGGCTAAGCTAATCTTAACCATTTATCTAACCACCTATTTTAGGGCTAATACACTTAATTAAACATCTTAAACAACCCTTAGCAATAATTAACCCAACCCTAAGCAAGTTTAGGCACTAAATAGGGATTATGAGCCAAACTCACCCGTTAAGTGAGCCAGAGACGCAGACGCGGTGGCAACGATGAAGGCGACACTCGAGGACCTCAAACACGACCCTCCAAGGCGGTCCCAAGGTAGAAATCACAGCAACAACCTCTACTCAAACCCCAAACTTCAAAAAATAGCACTGTAGTAGGAGGAACCTGCTGGTCGAAGCAAAAACAAGCTAGCCGGTGGCTGGTGGTTCCAGGGGGTCGAGGGGGAGTTGTGGGTGGCTAGTGTGGGCGGTGGTTAAGTCGAAAATGGAGAGAAACGGAGGAAAAGGTGAAGTTGTGCATGGGGCGACGCTACAATGACGGATAGAGGACCGAGAGCTTTTGGCCGCCATACGGGATGGCCGGCGACTTATTCCAATGATCGGCCGACATATGCCATATGACATTTCCGTGCTGAATAGTTTGATGGGTGGCATGGCCCGAGATTCCACTAGGAAGGCAATGAACAACTCCAAATTCGGTGAAAGGTCAGAAGTAGAAACGGTAGGAAAACAAGGCGAAACAAGGGGAAGAAAGGGCAACGATTTTTGTGTGATCAGGGGGAGGGAGAGAGAGTGTAATCAGCAACTAAAAACCCTTCATCAATGGCATTAATGACTACTTCAACTTCCCATGTACATGACCTCATCTTCTCTCTCTTCATTTTGTTTCTTCCCAAAATATCCAAGGGCATTTTGGTAATTTACCCTTGCACAATTCCCAAACTGCCCTTGGGCTTAAAATGAAAGACGGGCCTAGGAAACGGGCTGGGAAATGGGTAGGAATAGGCTCGGGAATTTGTTGGGCTCGTATTTGCTCAAGTTTAGATAATGGGCTAGGAAGGGTGATGGGTGGTTGGGTCCAACAGGCTCGCTCGTTTGCTTTGGGCTATCCCACCTTGGGTGTGAGGTCCTTGCTGTTCTTGCCCGACCCACATCCTCGTAGGCTCATTTCCTCAGTCCGAAAATCCTTTTCCCAAAAACTCGGCTCAACCGACACTGTCGATTATCAAGGAAGCATTGTCCAAAAGTCCGTCCCGGACGTTCTCAAAAATTCGAAGTACAATCTTGGATTCTCATGTCTTGTCAATTTTGCCCGAATGCCATTTTGGTACTACTCAGATTGACAGGCGGCTTCGAGGACTCATGCGTAACCGACTTGTGCCAATTTACGTTCAAGACTTCTCGACACATGGACGTCCTTGACTACATGAAATTGCGAATGATCGATTCTTATTTCAAATTACACGATTATCAATGATCGGCATAGGGCTGTTCGCGGGTTCGATAATAGTGGACGGAATCACCCATCATCCCATCATTTTTGTCCATGAATCGACTTTTAGTTGTCCTTGAAATTGACCTGCATGTCTATAGGATCGTCCTTATGCAAGTCTCATAGTCGAGTCATTTTCCCAGGTTAAGTTCTTTAGTCACACGAGTTTTGTTCTCATCAGTTTTTCCCTTCAAGGTCAGTATCTTAGGAGTGATCAATTCCAAGTGAGATCAACCAACAATGCATTGGCGAAATTAACATTCATTCCTCCATGAAAGGCCTCGAATTTCAAGACGTCACACCACGTGTGCACTTACATCTTTTGGATGTAGGGAAAAACACTCCTTTGAGAAGAATTTGATATTTGATTGAGAAGAATGTACAACCAAAATTTTCATAGGATTAATATACATGCATAAAGGTCTATTTTGAGTTAAACCTTTAGTTTGTACAAGTACCTCAAAATTTTGTAAAAGTTACAAGTAGCTGTAGCTTTAAACTTGTTACTTTAATAATAAAATTTGACATACTACCCATATACTGACCTCTTGTTTCAATAGGAAGTTTGATAATTTTTTTTCGGGCAAAGGAGTTCTATAATTTACTCAGCATTGTTATGACCTTATCCTTGTTCTTGTTTCATGAGGTCTTTAGAAAGCAACCTTAAATTTCGTAAGTAGTGACCTTACTTCTAAGCTCATATAGGTTAAGTATTTAGATGTGATTCTATTATTAATGAACACATTACTAATTTGTATTATTCTTCATTAAAAATATAATTTAGCATACAAAACATAATTTATGATATTGACTTCTCATTTTCGGGTTAATGTTAGTATTAAACAATCACTTTCAATAACTTGTTTTTACCCATTAAAATTTATAACTAGTAAGATATTGGTATTGAGTTGGATTACCATTACTGGTGATTTTAGTTAAAGGGTTTCAACCCCATTTCTTTTGAGGTCATCTTTACCACATCTCTTGGTAAAGCCTTTGTGGAGGGATCAAATAGAATCTTGGTTGTCCTCACATAGACAATTGTTATGGTACCATCCTCAATCAATTGTCTCACTTACTCATGTCTTAGACTCATATGGCTAAACTTTCAATTATAAGTGTTGCTATAAAACCTTGCCAAAGTAATGTGATTGTTACAATCGATAGAAATGGGATGTATAGGACTAGATCATAATTCGATGTCCGACAACAAATATCTAATCCATTTATCCTCTTTCCCTATAGCTATTAAAGTAATGAATTCATTTGTAATCGTTGAGTGAGTTACACATGTTTGTCTCTTGCTTGCCCAAGATACGACGCATCCACCTAATATGAAAATCCATCCAGAAGTGGAACACTTATCATCCACACACGTAATCTAATTAGCATTGATGTATCCTTCTAATACAGTTGGATAATCATTATAGAACAATCCCAAATTTTTAGTTCTTTTAAGATAACAAAAAATTTTGGTAACAATATTCTAATGTTCTATACTTGGATTACTAGTATATCTACTCAACTTTCACAAAGAAAAGGCAAAAGGTATGGTGCAATGCTTTGCATACATTAAAGACCCTATAACACTTGCATATTCAAGTTGTGCTACTACTCTATTAGTATTATAATTTAATTTAACACTTGAGTCAAATGGAGTGCTCATATATTTGAAACTAGGATATATAAATTTATTTAACATTGGCTCAAAGAATAATTCCCACTATGATTTTTGGCTTTAATACGGAAGATAGAATCCACTTCACCGTTTTATTTTTAAAATGGAATTTGGATATTAGTCTCAATGATTCTAGTCATATTGGTTCCAAAATTAAGTATATCATCAATGTATGAGTACATTAAAGCACCATAGTATTTAGTGAATTTAAAATAAATACACTTATTAACACTATTATGTGTTTGAAACCATTTAATAATATAACTGAGTCTTCTTTTTTTATGCCACCGCTTAGGTGCTCGCTTAATCCCATATAGAGATTTAATCAATTTACATACTTTCTTTTCATTTCTAGGAAGAACAAAACCCCTGGTTGTTCCATGTTCCTCATTTAAATCTCCATTCAAGTTCCGGTGGTTTTTGGATTGAAATCACCCTCCATAACATTCACCTTGGTTTCATATAAATCAGAATTATTACGTAAATGTGATTATTCCTCAATTTGAACATGTTTCTGAATTTGTTCCAAAGTAATGTCTTCTGATTTGTACAATATCCTTTTTCCATAATATTTCCAACTTGGAGGCAATTTTGCAATAAATGCTCCAACGTGAAAGGATTTCAGAATATTAATCCTAGGGCACGAATTTTATTGACAAGCACTTGCAATTCATGAACTTGCACCATGAAGGATTTTGAATCAGCAAATTTAAATCTAAAATATTTTGCAATCAAATATCTATTCGTACCTTACTGCTCTGCCTCTCAAGCTTGACAACTTAGCCAAAGACGACCCGAAATTATCTTTACTTCTACATTCAAGCTTAATGCATTTCCTTTTCGGGGCAGGTGAATCAGCGGAAGCTGTCATTACAGTGCCAATGCCCGAATCCCTAGGATTCAATGGTCTCAACAGCACGCCGATAATCCGGTCCAAAACCATTTGAAGGTCCTTTTTAAGAGAACTTCCGTGACTTTCCCATCAATTGTGAGGGACAACACCTTACTGACTCTCTCTGTCCTTTAAACTCTATTAGAAAAGCTGGGGCCATAAAATCAGCACCCAGTAAGTGCACATGTCAACGACAAGAGTACCTTGTTTTCCAAGTGGATCAGTTCTGATATCAATCCAGTAAAAACTTGAGAGCCCTGGTTTTGATCAACAAGGCTCGAATAATTAATTAACCTGCGCCCGGTGCCTCTTTACCTGGCCCCGCCCGCAAGCACAAGCCGTCCTTCCTTTTCTACCAGCAAGAGTTCACTGGATAAGCTAGCTCGACTCAAGAAATAAATCTGCCCCAGATAGGATACCAATACCAATAGGTCGAAAAATCCCAAAAGCGCACAACTTCCCAATTCGTTCCGAATGAGAACACTAGCGGGAACTTTTCTGGCTCGTCATTTCTCATTGGCTCAGAAACCACATTAGATCTTGCGGTAAATGATCGCCTCAAAAATGAATCCCGAGTAAGCTCCACAAATAGAAAATCTCCAAAAGCCTAACCGGCCACCCAAGAGCTAAGGGACTCGGAAAATCCAAGAGAACCAAAATCCCAAGGCAAATCGAGAGCCTTGGGACCATGATCTCCGAGCCCTTCGCTTGCGCGCCAATGGAGCAAGCCCTAACCTTCCCTTCGCTTATTTTTCTCTGAGAGAGAGAGAGAGAGAGAGAGAGAGAGAGAGAGAGAGAGTCACCCTGGTAGCCCCATTGAGATTTGTCCCTAAACCACCAACTTTCCTCGTTAGGATAAATATAAAGACGTCATCCGAATTGTTGAACTAATCCATCACAGCCATTTTTTGTTTTACGGGAGTGAGACCATCCCTTCTTCGGTACTTATATTCACCAGAAATCAAGATACGAATATCAAGCATTTGTTGAGTTTGGGCTAAAGGAGAACACGATTTTCCTTAAGGTATTAGCTTCTCCGTCCACCTGTCCACTATCATCATTCACTCTCTCTCTCTCTCTCTCTCTCTCTTCCTTGCTTTATCTGATTAATGAGATCGTCGACTTCTCAGATAGAGGGAAGGCACAACTCTCATCCGGTGTCGTGGAATTATCCACAGTTTAAGTGACTTCTTCTGATGCTATTTTACAACCCACCAACGATACGTTTATGTCCCAACTACTATCTTCTTTTCCCAGGGTCACCGGATCCATACTGTCGTCGAGCTTTGCTTGCACAATCACCATCCTTGGGAGCAGCAGCTCTTGGAACTTTACCCTTAATCTTGATTCATGACTTTGATTGATTCTGACTCCATGTTGCACAAATGATTTCTTAAAATTGTTGGGAAATAATCAATCAGAATAAATGGAATCAGATTTTGAGGCATAAATTCACTCTCTTTAAGGAATTATTTACCCTACAATGTTGTCGATGAATACTAGCAAAAATCCTTCAAGATACAACAAAGTCTCAAACGAAAATACTATATAGCAATTTTTGTATATTTCCAAGAACTCTCAAAAGGAAAGAATTGAAAACAATGATATATCTATATCTTTTTTGAAAGAAACGAAAATGGAAGTTAAAATTATTGAACAAAAATGTTGAATAATAGCTAATAAATATGTTTGTGCGAATACAACCTTTCAAAGGCTGTAAGAGCGCCTAATAATTGTTGGCAACAAAAATATCATAACTCTATTATGAATATCACATAGTTTCAATAAAACACAATTGTTTTTATAATTATAAATTCAAATTTTAATAAATAAAATAATAATTATAGTTGATTAGCATAATATCTAGTCTACGTGTCCACTTAAATTTTTTCAATGTGGGACAAGGCACCTTGTAGTTTGTTTATTTATAGAATTAGAGTAACTACATAGGCATCCGTTCTTTCCTAAGAAGGTGAGGTATAACACTCTAGGGCATTACATGAGCTCAAACATAGTGATGACATTCGAAAGTATGTTTGACAGTTGTTGCCAATTACGTTGGACATTCATGATATGTCTGACCTGAATAGGATGTTACTTCTTAGAAGGCCTAAACCCATGGGCCAAGCCTGAGCTGTAGAGATAGCAAGTAAGGGATGTGCCTTCGGCGCAAGCTATGGCTGAACACTAGATGGACTATTGCATTGCGAAGGAACATAAGAAATCAAGGGTGTCCAACTTGAGGAGTCCATAGCCATTCAACAGGCAAACCCAAGAGCCGGTGAACCCCAAGTACCGGCAATAGGTCTATTTAGGAATTCACACCTAGGAATTAGTTCGGCGGGAAAGCCAAGAACCTGGTAAATAGGGTCGAGTAATTGCTAGCTTGCTTAAAGTGTGACAAGCACCCTAGTAACTTTGCAAACTGACCAAGTGCTTCTATACTAATTATTAATAGAAAATAAATTTGTAACAAGTGTATCAGTTTGTGATTTTTGGCGGTTAGAAAATTAGTTTGGGATAAATTTACATCTTTGGTGTATTTTACAGTCAAAATATTAATTTTTGCTAAATTTACCTTTTGTGACAAGCACCTGATTCGTTTGCAAAATTTCTTCAAGAGCATGGAATAATAGCTCATTACACTATGGTTGGTTTTTCGGACCAAAATGGTGTAGTAGAAAGAAGTAACCAAACTTTATTGGACATGGTGTAAGTATGCTTAGGCTGTGCATGGTAACCATTCTATTTTTATTTCTGGAATAGATTTCTATTCCAAACCTATTTCTGGAACAGAAATCCGTTTGGTAAAACAATTTTAGTTTTCTATTTCTAGAACAGATTTCTATTTCATAAATAGGTTTAGAACATAAATCAGAAACAATTTTTTTTTACTTTTTTGTTTCTGGAAGAGAAATAATAAATTATTTTTCTCTCTCTTCTCAACAAAAGGCTGTCCTTCACGTCTCATTCTACAAAACCCTAATTTCTGCCTCCTTCTGTGTTTCCTTCTTCAACGCCTCCTTCACTCACCTCAAGCCCCAACCCCATCTTCCTTGCAAAACCGATCTCGTTCGCGTAAATCTTATCGAACACATCCGTGTACACCTTGTAAAACCCCTTCCCCGAATCAGAGTACCCCGAGAACACGGTGTTTGAGAAATACGGGAATAGATTTAGGACCGGCGAGCTCGACGCTGAGCTGCTGTGGTCAGAGAACAAGATCTACGAGCGGTGGGAATCGTACCAAGCGCGCGCTCCTTGGGGTCAAAGAGGACCTCGTAGGCATGCGCAAGTTATTGGAACTGGGTAATGGCTTCCTCCGGGGATAGGCTGGATTGGACGAGCTTGTCTAGGTGGTGCTGGAGGGCGAGCTTCTTGTAGGCGGCGCGTATTTCCTTGGCGGAAAGGGGGGAGATTCGCGGAGCAGTGGCAGCTTTTATGGCCACCGGTCGCTGATCCGAGACGCCGCTCAATCAACTCCTTCGCTCCTTCTTCTTCATCATCTTCACCGATTGCTGTGGCTAATCTCGTCGCTCCGGTCAGTTCCTATGCTCTCTTTGTCTCCGTTGACTCTCTCTCTCTCTCTCTCTCTCTGTCCTCTTCTGTGTTGAATACTCGCGTCAATTTTTTCTTCTTCTTCTTCTTCAATCGGCTAACCCTGTTTCAAGTGAACTGATTTTGAAGCTTCAATAGCTGGTTTTTGTTCTGTTTATTTAAGAACATAATGATGTTTGGGAGCCCACCATCTACACCTAGGCTTAGTGCTTAATTTGAGATAAAATGCATCGCACATCCTTACAGTTTCAGAAAAAATTGACTACTTTGTTAGAAAGAAGAGTTATGTTATTGTGACGGTAGATTTTTGAAAGAGTTTTCTTGATAACTTATGAGTAACGCAAATCTTTGGGGATTAGGTGGTCCTCCAGCTCATTGCCGTAAGATTAAATTTCATGATGTCAAGTTTCTGTCATGACCATTAGTGTTGAGTTGAGAGAGGCGTTGCATTGCTTTCTTTGGGATTATTTGCACACTGCTCCTAATCGTGATCATGATTTTGTGCCTACATCAACTCAAAATCACCCAAAACTCAGTCTATTGATTTGGTCCAAATCTGGTCGCTTGGCCTCGGTCTAGACCATTGTCGATTGGAGACAAAGACGGTGGGGCTAGGCCAAGGGGCGATGGCTATTGATGGGAGTAGGAGATAGAACTCAGTTTCTACGGTGGACCATTCGTGTCGCTGGCATGTCGATCCCTTACCATCGATACGACAACGGTGGCAAAGGGATGTGGTTGGTCGAGCCAGACATCATCAGTTAGTCTAGATGTGCTTGCCTCGAGCTTAGGAGGAGGAAAATTCTCTGCCCCTTCCCTCTGTGAACACATGAAAATGAGTACCATATGAAGGGCCTAAAAAGCCAGCCACTCACTAATGTTGAACGAAACTATAGGCAAATACTAATTATAAGAAGAACATACGTCAAAACACATAGGAGTACATGAAAAACTAGTACTCGAATAGAGTTCGATTGATTACTCATTCCATTTTGTAATGACACGCATCAAGTTTTAGATAAGAAATCACATAAGGATTGTTACATGATACATAATGTGTAGCTCATTTGTTTTCCCCAATCGATTTTGTTTCTTTAGTTCCACATACTTGTTCCATGCTCAATCCAAAGCTTGTCCTCTTTTGGTTCTTCGGTGTAGTTTGTGAGTCAATGATGGTGCACTCTTTCAAATGAACATCATGGGGCTCCCTATGGACTTGAATTTTCAACTCTTTGAAACGGCAGTTCTTTTCATTACTGTATTGGTTGTGGCCTTCTTGCTTCAGGTTTGTGAGGCATTAGCACACTTGCTACTTTTATTTTATGGTGGCGCATGCCATATGTCACTTCTACGGTAAGACTATTTCAAAACATCTTGTGCTTTGGCTCATCTAGTATGCAAAAGTAGGTGACCTTTAGAACCAGCAGCATTTGCTCCTCGAATCCGTTGCCAATCAACTTT
This sequence comes from Angophora floribunda, assembly GCA_014182895.1. NCBI lineage: Eukaryota > Viridiplantae > Streptophyta > Magnoliopsida > Myrtales > Myrtaceae > Angophora > Angophora floribunda. Next base: position 23,421,762 of record CM024712.1, read on the forward strand.
GGGTCAATTGCTTGTTGAGTGAGGTTTATTTTGAGTAATTTCCTTAAGTTACCAGCAGCATTTGCTCCTCGAATCCGTTGCCAAATCATCATTTTTTGGCTAAACTTTTGTCTAATTTCCTTAAGTTACCTAAATTTGTTCCTTTTGCTTGCAATATATGGTTGGTTGTACAATTACATGACGATGTTTCCTTTTAATTTTCTTCATGCATTCTTTTCTATTGATAATCACAGAATATTTCATTGATGTGATCTTGACATGAAAGCTTTTTTGCTTGAACGGGTACAACAATTAATATGGCTCATTTGATGCTTAACCAGTTAAAGTTGAATGGCATCCCAAAAAGAGGCTTTTATGGTAAAGTGGATCGAGCCTTTGACTAATGAACTTGTAAGTTTGTTAGTAGCAGAGGTAAAAAAGGGAAATCGCACTACATGTACCTACAACAAAACAGGATGAAATAACATACATGTCAAATTCAATAAACGGACCGAACTTCACTTTAGTATAGTTTAGTTTAAGAACAGGGTCAATAAACCGAAGAGGCAGTATGATAGTTTCAAGAAGCTTTTGTCACAATCTGGATTTGGATGGGATAATGTAAACAATACAATTGCTGCGGCGGATCAAAGTGTTTGGGAGACTCACATTAAGGTATCACTTTATTTGGGTCATTTCGTTTTTATTGTGGATGCAAGTTTTGATTGTATTGCTGACATATGTTATTATTGTGAAAATTACAAGATAATAGTGAATGGGCTAAATTTAAGAATGATGAGTTTCCTCAGTATCCTGATTTGTGTATTGTATTCGGTGATGCATATGCTACTGGAGAGTATGCATCAGGAAATGTAGAAAAAGTGGTGTTGTCCTCGGAGGGAGACGACAATGGTGTTGATGGTGGTGGTGATGTGATAGGTGATTAAGAGGAATTGGATGAACACTCTATTGATGATGGAGCCTTCACGCCTAACGTGACTAGTACTTTAGATTGTTAGAAGCACAAGTTAGATAGGACTCCAAATTCCAAAAGGAGGAGGAAGAGTAGCACATATGATGTTTCCAGCGCCTGCAAAGCCATTCACAAAATGATGAAATTCAAGACTAGTCAATCAACAAGTGGCTCTGTGACCTCAGATGTCCCATCACCGGTAGACCCCTACTCCATACGAGCCGTGGTTGCCGTCCTAAATGGCATGCCTAACTTGGAACAAGATCTTTACAACAAAGCTATGAACCAATCATGTCTTAATGCCACTTGAAGAGAAGCTTTCATCATTTCTCTACCTGAAAGGAGATGTGGACTTCTAGAATCTCTTTAAAGAGATATTGAGAAATATTTTTAGCTTGATTTCACTCTATGACTTATGTATTTAAGAATCTTTGTTTTTTTTTTTTTTGATGCAACTATGAAAACTTTGTGGCTATTGTTGATTGTTATTGGATTCCTTACTTATTTGTTGTGTTTATGTTCTTATTTCATGTGATGTTATAGGTAATATGGAAGGGGGTGAAAGTAGTGTCCATAGTGATCAAGTATCAGTAGTTGAATCAGTTGAACTCGACTTTGATGATTCAAATATCGATATACTAATAGCATGGTTATTTGTAGTTGCGATGGATATGTCTATACACACAAGAGAACCTATCAGGGATAGCATATTGTCAGGACCCGAATGGATGAGAGAGGTTCTTCATGGACATTCAGATAGAGTATATGAAGCTTTTAGAATGGAGAGACATGTCTTTCTTAACCTTTGTGATTTGACGAAGGCAAGAGGTTGGTTAGCAGATAGTCAATATATAAGAGTAGATGAACAAATTGGAATCTTCTTATCTATGATTTGTCATAAAAACTCAAATAGAAATTTATGTGAGAGATTCCAACATTCGGGACAAACAATTAGCAAGTATTTCACTATAGTGTTGAAAGCAATTCTCAAACTAACAAAAGAGATTATCAAACCACCTTCTTTGATGTTGTCCCAAATGAAATTCTTATGGATCCCAACCATAATCTTTACTTTAAGGTAAGATTTTCATACATTTCTTTACACCATTAGTTTTATTTTATTGATAATCTTGTATAATACTAGTCTTTGATAAAATGACAGGGTTGCATAGGCACTATTGATGGTACCCATGTTCATGCTTTTGTACCTGTGTTGAAGCAAATCCCATTTAGAGGCAGAAAAGGAATTACCACTCAAAATGTTTTGTGTGCATGTTCATTTGATATTAAATTTACTTTTGTGTATGTTGGTTAGGAAGGATCTGCCAACTATTGTCAGGTTTTATCACCAGCACTTGAGACTCTTCGCTTGGAATTTCCTCGACCACCACTAGGTATTTACTTGTTCTATAAGGAGTACTTTCTTTATGATTGTATCCCTTTTGCAAATCATGACCAATATATGAATACCTTGTTATAGGAAAATACGATGTGGCAGACTCTGGTTATGCATAAGCTCCGGGATTCTTAATTCCTTTTAAAGATGAATGGTATTATCTAAATGATTACAAGGGTAGAGCGAGACGGCCAATAACAACAAGAGAGTTATTTAACTATAGGCATTCTTCACTGAGGAATGTCATTGAGAGGTCATTTGGGACATTAAAGAAGCACTTCTTTATTTTGAGACACATGCCTTCATTTGCAATTCGAAAGCAAGCATATATTGTAATTGCATGTTGTGCTATTCATAATTACATCCATGATCAAGACAGGAGGGATAAGAACTTTTCCTTATATGGAGATCCAGAGTACCCGTTTGGTCCTACACAAGATGAGGCTATAGGGGATACATCAACCAAGGAGGGAACTGAGATGAATATGCTTAGGAAAAGTATTACCAATAAAATGGCAATGGATCATAATATGCCGGAGATTCCATGAAATTGTGTTTTCAACTATTGTAATGTATTTTAATTATTTTGTATTTGAAGATTTCCTATCTTAGCTCTCGTAATGTGATGTTTATTGGAGGACATCCTATATTAACTTTAGTTATATGATGTTGTATTTGAGGATTTCCTATCTTAACTCTTGTAATGTGATATTCTATTTGAGGATTTCCCTTATTTGTAGTGGTCTTTTATGACAAGCTTCATCATACTTCATAAAAATTATCGATTTTGCAAAATTTGCTGCAAATTGCCCGATACCCGTTGTCCGAAGTTACAAAGCAATTCTTTACCTTTCTTTTCTCAAAAGTTTTGATATTTCTTGTTTCTTCACACTACAAAACAAACAAGAAAAAAAAAGAAAAAGAAAATAAAAAAAAACACAAGAAAAGAAACCCGACAAACATCATTGATTCATAGTCCATATCGGTCACCACTTTCTCTTATTGTCACAGAGAGAGAGAGAGAGAGAGGTAAAATTCTTTTCAAAGAATTCAAAGCCAAAATTTAGGCACTTGACACGGTTGTTCGCCTTTTAAAATTCTTTTTGAAGAATTCAAAGCCAAAATTTAGGCACTTGACACGGTTGTCCACCTTCATTCTACCAAAGTTTTGGGAACCTTTGGCTATTGCACTCCAAAGTAATGCATATTGATCTCTCTTTTCTATTGTATGGAGACCATTGATAAGTATTTTGTTTGGCCGTAATTGTCTATCCAAGTGGATGTTGAAAATTTTTTGGTGAAAATTTAGAAAATATAATATAACAACTTTCACTTTGTGTTTAATTTCATAAGCATTTGAAATTTATAAGAATGAACAACTCACTTACTCCAAAAGAAAAAAATCTCTTTCAAGAAATAGAAATTATTTTAGTTATCAAACAAATTTCTGTTTTAGAAATAGAAATTTTTTCAATTATCAAACGCGTTTTTTTGTCCAAAAACTCATTGAGAAGTAGAAATAGAAAAATTTATTTATGTTCCATAAATCAATTTCTGGCCAAAATGGTTATCATTCGCACCCTTAGCAACTCTAAACTTCCTAAATTCTTGTGGACTGAAGCTCTTAACATGACAATGCATATATTGAACTGAGTTCTAACCAAGGCTATCCCAAAGGAACCTTTTGAGTTATTTAAAGGCTAAAAACTGAGTGTGCAACATTTATGCGTTTGAGGATGCCCGTTTGAAGTGAGAGTCTACAATTCACAAGAAAAGAAATTAGACTCAAGGACTATAATTAGGTATTTCATTAGATATGCCAAAAAGTTCAAGGGGTATAGATTTTATTGTCCATCTCACACCACTAGGATTGTGAATTCAAGAAACACTAAATTTCTTGAGAATGACTTGATTAGTGGAAGTAATTACTTCAAAGACGTTGTTCTTGAGAAAGATCATCGAGATGCTCGACCTTTCATTTTAAGTATTACATTGGTTGCTCGTAACAGCCCTCCAACTTATCCAGCTATTGAACAACCAATTATTGAAATTCCATAACTTGTTGATATACATTAATGGCATACCAAATTTTTATTCACACTTCGATTGGGGCAACACCATTTTCATTGGTGTATGGAATGGAAATAGTTCTACTAGTAGAAGTGGAAATCCCATCACTGAGGGTATTTTCTTAAGCAAAACTCACCGAAGCTGAGTGAATTTGACAAAGGTTTGAACAATTGAATATGATTGATGAAAAGAGACTAAAAGCCATATGTCATGAACAAGACATTTTGAAGTAGCTAAGTCAATTGCAAGATTTGATCAAGACATTTCAAAGTTGAAGATCTTGTACTTTGGAAAGTTCTACCAATTATCCCTAACCCTCATGGAAAGTTCACCCCAAACTATGAGGGACCATATGTTATCAAGAAAGTGCTGCATAGTGGGGCACTTATCTTTGTAGAAATGGATGGTTATGAGTTGCCAAAACCTGTAATGCCGATGCTGTCAAGAAATAAATGAATAAAGTGAAAAGCCTTTGAGCCGCTTTTAGATCGAATCCGAGCCACTTTAGGGCACATGCATCATGCATCCCATGTATCTCATGCATACACATTTGCATGTTTGTTTATTTTGTAGGTATTGAAATGTTCCTCAAGGAGAATGATTTCAACTAACAAGGAATTGATAGAACAATCACTCAAGATCAATTACCTTCCCCAAAGTTTAGATGTCTTGGTGATCTTGTCAAGTGAAATCTTTTGCAAAAGTTAACCTTTGTCCAAAAAGATTTATTAATTTGAAAATCCTATTGTCAATTTTTTTTTCCCCAAGGAAGTCCATGAAAATATCTCAAATCTCAATTCCCATAAATGGGAGTTTTAACTAATTGATGTTTTGAGAAACCAAAAAAAGATTTTAAAAAATGCCAAATGGTAATGCCTAAAATTATGAAAGGCAAACCTTTGACCAAACACGTCCCTATACACTTTTCGAGAGAAATGAGCGAAAAAAACCATGTCTTGGGATGAAGGATTCGTTCATATTGAATACATGGATTGAAATGATAGAAGACATTTCTTTTTCAATCCTAAACCCTGATTTTTCCCCTTGCAAGCCACATTAAGCCTAATAGAGAGATTTTCTCAAAACAACCCTGTCAAAAACATCCTCACAATGAGGAATCATAGGAGATTATGATTGAAAATTGGAGTTAAAGATCAAGAAAGATTGTATTGCTTTCACTTGCATCAATCTTCTTGTGATAGTTCTAAGTAGATTCTAACGAAAGCTTGAAACATTCCAAAATGAGGAAGAGCGTTCATTTAAGTACCCCAAACATAATTATCCTTTACTTAGCCGATTTGAGCTTAATGCAATCCTTTTCAAAACTTGAGTGGTGATTATCTTCTCATACTAAGCAATGCATGTGATTTACTAATAAAATAGAAGTGTTGATAAAAACCTGAAAGATGTCTTGAGAGTCTTAGATACTCAAAAGAGAATGAAGATAAAAAGAGCTAACAAAAGCGGTGTGCCTAGTAAAAGTAAAGCCAAAGCTTATAAAAAATGAGAAAATTTGTGTTACAAAAAAAGTCATTATAAGCACAATTCATCATTTAGGGAGAGCAAAGCTCTCATGTCAAAAACATATAATCAAAGACTCTTGAGATAAGTCAAATTTCAAGAGTCAAATCATTAAGAAGATTGCATAATGGTAATAATGCCAAGATAATCTCCAACTTTCAAAGTTTCTCCTTCGTTCAAAACATTTCAAGCCTTTTGAGTCTCACCTGAACCGACATTACAACCCATATCCGAAGCATTTTCCGATTAGGATGGTTCGAGTCAGAGTTAGTGTCACGCCCCGACTCTCGAGCTCGCGGCAACCCCATTTCACTTGAGGTCTATTTGTACGACGTCCTAGGTACTGTCGTCGACCAATTCATTTTATCTTGTAATTAAGCACATGCGGAAACGAACAACTCCCAAACCAAACAACAAGGATAGCAACAACAGAAGCAGAGGAAAGACAACTAGTATTTTATATATCTGAAGGTTAGCCAGTATACCAGCAAATACATACACGCCTTACTATAGGCGATAAGCTAAGGCCTACTCAAAAAGGGATCGGCCTAGCTAACCTAACCCTGTACAAGTGGGGGAAGGCTCGTCAAAAAGGAAATAGGCTACAGCTGCCTACTCACGAGCCTCAGAGGGATTGCTCTCTTCGATCCTCGGTACTGCATCATATAGGGCCTGAAAATGTTAACCACGATGGGTTGAGATAAATTCAGCAAGTTAAAGTCCTAAGCCCCGGTTAGGAACTTCGCTCGCCTCGGGAGTTTAACATACAACCTAATACAGCAATCAATGCAATACCACCTCAGAGAGAATGATAGCATAAGACAGTTTAATACACAGGTGTAATCACAAGCGACCCAACCTGGCCTTGGCACACGCTACCTGCAGAAACTGTCATTTAATTCATCACGACAATAAGAGCATGCGAATAATCAGAGCATCTCACACAGCTTTCTCATGTCTCACACTCACACATGCTCCGATTATTACGACCCTCTAGGCCACGGCACAACCTTATGGTTAGCGGTCAACTAGTCGTAAACCAGGCATCGTCCTCCCCCGTGAGGCACGGCGACGTCATGGGCTCTCCCCCACCGACGGCATTCCATAAGGAGCATGGGTCCGGCCTCAACCGCGACTCCGCATTTGACCACTGTCAGGCGACCCAATGGTCACGGCACAACCTCGAAGGATTGGCGGTCATCCGGCTCAACCGAGCTATCAACTTTAATCTGACCATGCAATACATCAGCAAACAGTTCATTCTTGTCTTTGCTTTTGCTTGGTCGTGAATGCAACATCACTCATGCATTCATGCTCATACGACATGCCATTTCAAATAACCCACATAATATGTCATGCAATTTCACTCGACAATTCCAAAATCCAATTTCCAATCAGCATTTGATCACGCGTTTCATCAATATTCACAAGTATAATTGACAATCGGCACTTCAATAAATCATAACAACCAATAACACATCAAAATAAGCCAAAAATTAGCTTCTGCATGAACAGTGCCGTGAACAATAATTCGTGAACAGTGATTAGTGAACAGTAAATTCGTCCAAAATTAAATAAATAAATAAAAATAAATAAACTTAACCATGGTTAACAAATTAACCTAACCATGGTCAAATTAACCTAACCATAGTTAAATTCTAATCTTGGTTACTTTAAAACTAACCTTAGTTACTTTAATTAATTAACCTTAGTTACTTTAATTAATTAACCTTAGTTACTTTAATACTAACTATGGTCAATTAACTAACCCTAGTCAGAATTAATTAACCAGACTAATTAATCAATCAACCTTAATTAATCACAAACAAACAAATACACTAATTAACCCCTAAGCAAGATTAACCCCTAAACAAGGATTAGGAAGTTAACTTACTTGGATCGGAAATCCGACGACACCAGCGCGTAGAGGGGAACAAGGACTACGAGGGGTAAGCTCGGGGACGGCAATGGATGACAAACGATGGCCGAAACGGGCCAAAAATACTGCTGGTTACTGTTCACGCGGAACTGACCAGCAGTGCAGAAAAGGCCGAAACAGGCGGTCCGGGGCGACTAGGGGTGACTGGGGGTGTGCGGCTGGCTTCCTACTTCCAGGACTACACTTTGGGCGGTTGCGGCAGCTCTGGTGATGGCAACAAGGCTGTTTTTGGGCTGGAAAACAGCAAGGACAGCAAGAAACAGCAAAAATGGAAGAGAAAAGGAAGAGAAAAAGGGAGAGAGAGAGTGGCTGGGCTGGTGCACGAATTTTGGGGGAGAAAGAGGAGAGAGAAGGAGCTACTGGTCAAGGATAAGTGCCAAGGCAAGTGGGGCTTGCCACTGCTTGAAGGACCAATCAAAACAAGCAATAAACAAGCAAAAACAATGCCCACTTGGGCACAAAAGCAAAAGGCCTAAGAGAGAAGCCCATGGGCTGGAAATGGAGGGGAACTTGGGCCCACTTGGGCTCCTCTTAGGCTGGGCTGAATGGGTGCAAGGCCCATTGGGCCGCCGGTCTTGGGCCGGCCCATCCGCGGGCCTAAAACCCTGTCCAATTTTCCTTTTTCCGACACTTCCGTGTCCAACGGAAAATCCCAAAATAAATGAGGTGACGTCCAAGTATTTAGTCCCGATATCATCGAGAAATCGGTTCCAAAATCGGATTAAAAATCGTGCTAAATTGAGTCAATTTTCAGGATGTTACAGTTAGAATTTCACATAGGAGCTACCACTAGAATGAGTAGAAGCAATCCTATTTTATCTTATCTTCAAGGTTCTTGACTTGTAGACTTGATAAAGAAACCAATTAAATATTCTTGTTTTGGCCTCAAAGTGAATAGCCTTTATGTAAGCCCATGACCAAACCTACATTATGGTCCTTGCAAAAAGTCTTTTTGATTAATCAATTTGTATTTACTATGAATGTTTTTGAAAACCTCTGACTTAAATTATGTGAGACTTTAAGAGTGAAAATATGCATGTTTCCCACATCAATGGATAGGAATGAAAACCTTTCATGAGAGCTTGTGAGAAAGACATTTTTGATTAAATTATCTCCAATTTGGTCTATTTGAATTAACTCTTAATAGGTTAATCAAAAATCTTTTTGTTAAAGCTTCCTCTCAAGGAAATTGATGATTATTGTAAAACAACCTCAAACCTCTTTTTCAAAAATGATATATTTCCCGTGAGTTGGTTCCTAGTTAGTCAAAACCTCATCTTCGATTCCTAGTCAACAAAACCTCGCCTTCGGTTACTAGTTCACCTTAAACCTTGCCTTCGGTCCCCGATTCACCTTAAACCTTCTCTTCGGTTCCTAGTCCACCTTAAACCTCATCTTCAGTTATTTGTTAACTAAAACCTTGTTTTAGGTCATCCTTAAATCCTGTCCTTAGGTTTTAGGTTATTCTTAAACCTTGTCTTTAGGTTAGTAGTCATCCTTAAATCATACTCTTCATTTGAAATTTCCTTATTTCTTTCATTCATTCCATTCCATCCCATCTTTCTTTCTTTCACTTCATCCCATGGGAGAGTAAAGAGGAACAACCCTTATGAATGGGTTGAATGTTTCCAATGAATGACGGTAAGTACGCAGGTATATTTCTGATCAAATGTCATTTCCTTCATCTTTTCTTTATTTCCCCAAATAGAGTCTACTAAAAATTGCAAGTATTAATTTGTCTTTGAGTGGAAGCTCTTCAAACTCCCATTCAAAGCAGGGCAGCTATTGACACTTGATTTTTAGTCAACACATTGATCAATATAGAAAAACCGAATTAGAGGTTTTCAATCGCGACAAGGCCTGTTTTTTGAACAAAAAGTGTCATTTTCCAATACTATTCATTGCCTTTTAGAAATAATTTCCTATTCATTACATTCTGAAAAGTCAAATGGTTCACTTTCATATTTTCTTTTTGACCAACCCTTTGACCAAAAGTCAACTCAGGTCAAGTTTTGGTTTTTGCAGCAAAATATTCCTTTTGAGTCCAATTTCACTTTAGAAGTGGAGATTTTGGAAACATTCAAAAAACTTGACCACAAAATCAAACTCTTACTAAAAAGTCAATTAGGGTTAGACTTTTGGTCTTTGACCAAAAAATTGAAAAGTACAAAAATCACAAAATTATTTTATTTTAGGTTCATTTTTACTTTAGTATTAAGAATTTTGTGAAAATCGATTAAGAGAATTTTTCGATTTTAGGTTTAGAATCAACTAAAAATAAAATCACTTTCTTTCTAGTCATAATTAGGCTTAATTCCATTCACGACATCTGATCTAAAGGTAATTACCCATTCCCTTGTTTAATAAATTTTGAGATCAAGTAAAGCAAAATGTGAATTAACATTTTTTTCCTTTAATTGGGGGTCTGAATCAATTCTTCATGATTTGTGAGTGAACACTTCCATCCTACTCAATTTTGTGAGTTAAGTCGAAATTTATGGTGGATTTTAGCAAATTCACTTGCCAACTCATTGATTTGGGAGATTTAGCTTATTGGGCCTTAAAAAGATAGGGTTGTTGAGTTTCGATTCAAGAAATTTGAGTTGACCCATTCATACTATAGTTTATTTTGATGAATTGAGGTTTAATTTTGACATTAGCCTTCAATTTAATTTTGGCAAAAATGTCGTATCATCAATTAAATGTCAATTTGGACACAATAAGTTCCCTAGGCATAGATAATTAGACTAATAGGTGTCTCACAATTTTAAATGGATTCAATTTCAATTAATTTGCGAATTATAACCAACAATTAAATGGAATTGCCCAATTTCAGGCCTAGAAAGTCTAATTTGGTGGGCCTATAGTATAGGTCCAATAATTCCCATGGTAATTAGATAATTAAGTTAATAAAAAATCATAAAATTGAATTTATGTGGTTTGATTAGCTGAATTCAATTGAAAGTGTGGACCCCCGGAGTACTAGTATTTGGTACGTGAGGACACTTAAGTGCCAAAATCATAGCAAAAATGATCAATTAAGTGCCAACAACGAAAAAATCCGTCTAAACTGCCACGTGTCATTTTTTGGCGATTTTATTTGCTGATGGAGCACTTTTTTTCAAAATAAAATATTCATGTAGCAATTTTTTTTAAAAAAGAAATTGTCCAAGTCATACTAGAAAAAAAAATTAAAAAATCGGTTTTATCTAAAAAAAAAAAAAAAAAAGAATGGGAGGGTTTAGGCGAAGGGCTGTGCAACCCTCACAGCCCTCGTCGCCCCACCGTTGCTAAGAAGGGCCGGTGATAGTGGGGGGAGAGTCAGTTGGGGTTGTCGGGCCCTGGCTAGTGGCCAGCGACGAGGGCTTGCGGGCCCTTGCTCAAGATCTGGGCAAGGGTCGCCACCCTCCCCCAGATTTGGCGAGGGTCACTGGCCCTCGCCTAGCTGGGCTAAGGGCCATCAGCCACCTAGCTAGGCAACTAACGGCCCTTAACCCAACTAGGCGAGGGTTGGCAACCCTCGCCGCAAGTCAACCAAGGTCACCGGTCACTAACTAGGGCCTAGTGACCTCGGCCAACCCTTCTCGGCGATGGTGGGGTGGTGATGAGAGAGGCGACGAGGGCTACATAGTTCTCACCTCACCCTCCCATTCCTCTCTTTTTAAAAAAAATCAATTTTATAATAATATATTTTTAAAGTTATTTAATATTATTTAATTAATACAATTTTTAAAATGTCACGTCAGCATAAAAACGACATCGTTTTGGCTAAGTTTTTGTTGACTTAGCTTTCAACGAGCCATGTAAGTGAGTTATATTATCAAAATAAGTCGCATCAAATTTCCAACGGCCTTTGCTAGAATTAGTACTTAAGTAATCCAATTTTCAAAAGAAATGACACTTAAGTGTACCTTTCATAACTTTTGACACTTAAGTATCCCCTTGTGTCAAATTTTGGAACTTGGGTTGCACTTATGCTAAATCAATTGAAATTTGAACATTTCTCTTCAAAATTGAGCCGTTTTGTACTTATGCAAATTTTCTTTTCAATTTAGATGATTAGGTACTTAATTGCATAAACCTATAGTAAAATTGGATTCAACAGCCCAAGAATCGGCTGAACCAATCAAACCGGTCCAAAATCAGTCCAACTAGTTAGATTGGCCACCATAGAGGAGGCTAGTTTGGCCCTCCTTCAATCGGTTTTTGGTCGGCGACCCCACCATGTGGTGGCCCAACCCAAATCCAACCCCTCCATGCCCTTATATTTTCAGAATTTGCAAAATACTCCTTAGTTTTGGCGAAATTACAAAAATTGCCCATAATTTGAGTGTCCTTAATCACAAAAATCTTTTTGAGTCATTGATCACATTAAATCTTAGCCATTGAAATTAGCACATATTAAATGTGTTAAACATTATTAGAAGACTAGAGAGCTAGTTAGGTACTTGGGTTAATCCATAGCCATCAGATTAATTCAACGGTTAGGATTTAGCAATTAAAGGGGACTACATATAACATTTCCCTCCATTTTTTCAAAAGAATGCCATTTTCACATCTAAAACTCTCTCTCTCTACACTTGATTCTCTCTTTTCTCTCTCCTCTCTTCCGCCTTTTCTCTCTTTTTTTTTTCAGGCGGTTGAATTGCCTCAATCACCGCCGTTCATTGCCTTGACCAGACCTTTGCAAGGGCTGATGCTGCCCAATCCTCCTTTGTCGGCGATCCTCCTTGTCCCTCTGACCAGCTGGTGGTCAACATCCCTTCAGGCGGCCCTCGGATTGAGCCGTTTGGCTCAATCCCTCTCATAGTCTCCAAACCGGTCCATTTTGAGATCGGTTTTGTGCAGTAGTGAACTGGCGCCATTTCGGTGCCGGTTTTCTCTCCTCCAGCGACGAGAGGCTTCCTCGGCATCCCTCCAGTGTTCACTTGCACTGTGGTGTTCAGTTCACATTTGCTTAAGCTCAATTTCAACATGAAACATCAACGAAGATAGACCTCATAATCTCAAGCTCGATGAAGCGAGATCGCAATAGGCAATCAGGCCTAGAGCTCAAGCTTAAGTTCGAATATATGGATGATATAGCTTTTGTGATGAATCACGATGATTGTGGATGGTTTTGCTTGGATGAATATGAGGTGATTTGGCTTGATTAGGTATTTGTGTTTAATATGTGAAAATTGGATTATAGAAGGACTAATCTAAGAAACATCTTCGTTTGAGCTTGAAACTTGTTCGAATGAGTTTGAGGCCTCTATGACTTTTGAAATAAACTCAATAAGCTTTTTGATGAGCCATAGAACACTTTGATCAGCCACCATTCGATACCTAAAAACCTCTATCAAGGTCGTATGAGCATTCTGTGATTATGTCCCGATATGACAAACCCACAAAAAGTAAATGAGACAAGTTGTCAACGAGTTGAAAAGAGGCAACTCCTACCATACTATTTATATAGGGAAAATTACCAAATCTAAACCTATTGTAATTTTTCTAATTTAGTCTTAAACCTTTTTTTAATACCGGTTTAGTTATAAATCTTTTATAATTGTGTCAATTCAGTCTATATGCTCAAATTTGGCCAATCGGTGTTGACATGGATGTCGACCGGTGTAAGGCATTCGACTAATGCTGACGTGGCAATTTTTTTAATAATATTTTATTTTATTTTTTTATTTATTTTCCTTTTTTCTTCCTCATCTTCTTCTAGCTAGCGGCAGGCCTTGCAGTGGCATTGTTGGGCGAGCTTACCCTTGTTGTCACAACGCTAAGTGAGGTCTCACTGAGCCATAATGAGGCTGGCCCTCACCTAGATCTAGCAAGGGTCAACCACATCGTCCTAGTGCTAGGTGAGCTCACCCTCGTCGTCCCAGCCATGGCTCGCCCACGATGGCGAGGTATCACCCAGTGTTGCTATAGTGAGGCTAGCCTTTGCCAAATCTAAGCGAGGGCAAGCTCTTGCTCAACATTGTGATGGCGAGGTTTTGCCCAATGCCACGATGGTGAGGCCTCGCCAATGGCCAATGAGTTTGACCTCATTGGCCTAGCCTTTGGTCGGTTCAGCAACCGGCAAGAAGAAGAAGGGTAGGACGGGGAGGCAAAGATAAAGAAGAAGAAGAAGAAGAAAAAATCTCTTTTGAATCTATATCCCACACTCATCAGGAAAAAAATAAAATTAACAAAATTAATAAAAATTCGAAAAGATAAAAAATATTATTAAAAATTGCTCCCTTTATTTAATGGTAAGGGCAAGGGGAAGCAAAATTAATAAAAATTCGAAAAGATAAAATATTATTAAAAAATTGCCGCATTAGCACCAGTCGGCATCCACGTTAGTACCAACTAGCCAAATTTAACCGGATTGATTGAATTGACACAATTACAAAAGATTTAGGACTGAATTAACACAAAAAATGTTTATGGCTGAATTGAAAAAATTATAATAGATTTATAACTATTTTGGTAATTTTCCCACTCGATAAGATAAGATTGATAAAAACAATCACTCATACCAAAGATGAAGCATTAAATTTCTTTCATTTCCTCTCCTCTCAAATTTCACTAAACCCACCTAGCAAAAAAGAAGAAGAGGTGATTGCTTTTCCCATAGTCAACTCCAAATAGATTAAGAATTTGTGATATGTAGGGCTTGTTTGGTAACCAGCTAAATAGTGATAATTTCTATTTTTTTGTTCTTGGGAGTAGATTTGGAACATAAATTCGTTTGTTAAAATTTTTGTTCCCGGGAACAGATTTCGAACGAAATCAAGAACAAAAAAACAATTGTTTTTTGTTCCCGGAAACAACTTTAAAAATCAGTTTTTTTCCCCTTTTTTTTTCTCTTTTTTTTCTCTTTCATTTTCTTCTTCCTCCCTTAGCTTACTACCGCCCCATTGCCGCCCATTAGCCATCATCATCAACGTCGGCCACTACTGGCAAGTGGCTGGGCGAGGTCTGGCGAGCCTCGTCTTGGCCTGGTGAGGCCAAGGCTCTTGGTGGCTAGGTAGGCTTGCCTCACCCAACCATCGGCGAGGCTTAGCCTCGCTCAGATCTGTGAAACCGAGCTCGCTAGTGGCCAGGCGAGCCTCCGGCGAGCTCGCTGGACCTCACCCAGCCGGTCGCCGGCCATCGCCGGTGGCGGCGATGGCCACAATGGGGGAAGGGAAAAATAAAAAAAAGAAAAGAAAAAGAGAAAAGAGAAAAGAGAAATGTATTTAATTTATTAAAAATTAAAATAAAATATTTTGGACTAGAAATTCTAAGATTTTACCAAATGCATTTCTATCCAAGGAATAAGAATTTTGGATAGTTACTAAACACTTTCAAATACTCAGAAATTGTTCCTGGGAACAGAATATAAAAAAATCATTTCTGAGTAGAAATTGTTCTCAGGAACAGAATCATTACCATGCGTACCCTAGTAGAATCAAATTGGGAAAAAGAAAAGCCATTGAGTTAGTTCTCCATTCAGTCGATATGTGAGTATGTTACGTACTTTAGAAAAAACATGGATCACAATCGGCATGACGAAGTTGTTTGTCTATCTCATGATGCCACTACGATGTCATCTCAAGGTGGGCGGTGAAATTTCTATGTTTTCATATCTTAGATAATATATAAAGGTCCTTTTGTTTTGTAAAAAATCAATAATTTTAAAAAATATTTTTATAAATTTAATCATTGTTATCACTTACAAAAATGATTTTATGAGAAATATTTTCATTATTAATAATAGGAAAATGTCACAAAAACCCTAAATTATGCCTTCTGTGATAATTTTATCCTAACATTTTTTTCATGTCACAAAAAACCCCAAACTATGCCACTTGTGACAATTTTACTTCGAACTTTTTTTTGTGCCATCAAAAACCTCAAATGGTATATTTACCCCAAACTTTTTGACTGTCGTCCTTTTCTATTCTTTATCTTTTTCTTTTTCTTTCTCTTGACAAAGGGAAGTCAGCGAGGGCTTCCTTGTCGACATTGGAGTTAGGCGAGGCTTTGGTGGCCCTTGCCCGACGCTTGGGCGACCCTCGTGTGACCCTCGTCGGCATTAGGTGAGGGTCACCCAAGCCTAGGCGACCCTCGCTCGACTCTGACGTTGGCGAGGGTAGCCTCGTCGGATTCCTCTTGTCAAGCGAAATAAAATAGAAAATAATGAAAATGCTCTTTAGCCCAAAAAAATTTACAGTAAATTTGTCATAAGTGATAGTTCAGGGTAAAATTGTCATAAGTGGCATAGTTTAAGGTTTTTGGTGGCACAAACAAAAGTTCGGAATAAAATTTTTACAAGTGATATAGTTCAAGGTAAAATTGTCACAAATGGCATACTTTGGGGTTTTTGATGACATAAAAAAAATTTCAAAATAAAATTATATAGTTTAAGGTTTTTGGTAACATTTTTCCTTAATAATAATGCCTAAACAATTTTATTGAATGACAAAATTTTTCATTATCTCTTTTCTAAAAACTCTAAATGTTTGAAATTAGAGAAAAATTCAAATCATTGATTTTCTAAATAAATAGAGGCTTCATTTATTTTGTAAAAAATGAATGATGTGAAAAATACTTTTTAAATAATTAATTAATGAAAAGTATTTTACTAGGGATTATAATTTATATTTAAATAATTTTATGAATAATGAAAAAATTTTCATTTGTCATTTTGCAAGCAATATATGCAACTCTTCTTAAGAATTATCTTATAAACTATTTATTTTTCGCGAAATAAATCGATGAGTTAGTCTGAAAATTTTTCCACCTACAAAAAAATAAAATAAAATAAAATATCCTTCCCGAAACTATTATTTATACAATTTATACTACATATTTTTTTGAATTCGAGCTCCCTCCTCCTTGACTTCGAGCCGATCGTAGATGGAATTCACGAACGCTGGCAGCAACACTCCCACCACCGTTACCGACGCTCGCTCAATCGGCCCCGAGCTCGTCCCGGGTTGGGACCAGCCCTTCACCGACCAAGAACTCGACGCCATCGAAGCCGCCATCGAGACCGCCGTCTCCAAGAAGCGGCGCCCCGTCGCCAGCGCCAGGAGCGACGGCGAGGATCGCCTCGGCGGGCCCCGACGGCGTTTGCCCGATTCATTTTCTTCGCAACGTAAGAACGAGACCCGTCTCACTCTCGTTTCCTGTTCCTTGGATGATGTTATAGATGATTGCCGTAGGAAGGCACAGTTTCTTTAGGGTTTTCTCCCCCTCTCTTTTCCGTGAGCGAGAAATTGTCTGCCAGTGCCAGTGGGGCTGTGAAGGGGTTTCAGATGGGATAGGACTTTACTGTAGCTGCATTTTGTTGGAACAATTCTGGGTTTTATTGCAAGACAAGATTTTGGTTAGTATCTTTGATGAGTTTGTTCTATAATTCACTCTCCTGTTTCTGCAGTTTCAGCTTAGTTAAAGGCTTGTCCCCCTTTAAATTGAAAATGGGGAGGAATTGGATTTGTAGACTTGAGGGTGTATATGTGCAAATTGTGATGGAATCATTATGCGCCATCTTTCCCATGACAGATAGTATGCGGATTAAACTCCCTGTGATGACATTCGGAGGTCAGATTACCTACAGCCGGAGTACTACTGGTGTAGAGAGAGCCGCGGCAGAACTTTTGAAGAAAATTGATGCCATGAAAAGTGTAATGGATCAAGTCATTATTGGTTTTGACATCGAGTATAGGCCTACGTTTCAAAAAGGTTTGGTTAGCTTTGCTTCCGTGTTATGTTTAATGGTGTGTTGAGGTTGGCTTAGTTGTGCTTTGGTTCTGTGTTTAGATTGAATTTACATCTCTGTGATTGTTTGTTGATTTCTTTCAGTGATGAGACTTGCTTTTCTTGCAACTACTTTAATGAAATGGTACAAATTCCTGCACTTGAGTGGTCTGTTGACAGTTCTTTCCCTTTAGGAAATTGTTATTGTGAGCTATTCTTTCACTGTATAGCAGCAAAATGACAACAATTTCATTTTACAAATTGATTAGTTTTTCCCTGATCTTCTGAAATATTGGCTTCATTTCTTTCAATTGTGATGCGGTTTCTTGGTTCCAGTCACATGTACAAATCTATATTTCACTATGTACATCTACATAGATTTGTTTTTGACTTGATGTTTTTCAGTATTGTACCTGTTTCTTGTTCCTTGCTTCTGGTGTTGGTAAACAAGGTCTTTTGGAGTAACTTTTAATTTTGCTGAGTCATTTTCTTTTAGTGTCTGAAATTTGATCTTTAGCTTATGTCAGATGCCTAACACCCTGGAAAACATAAAAGTATGGACAACGAAGAGTCGATTATCTCTTTTTCCTGAATTTCCCTAGGAATGTACATCATTTTGCGTTTTTAACGTTTTAAAGGGAAAAAGCTAAAAGGACTTATTTTAAGTTTCAAATAGGTAGTTAAGATTTTTGAGTGGTATAAACGAATTTTCTTTTTCTTTTTTCCCTCATCTTCTTTCTTTTCTTCTAATTTGATATATTTTTATTTTTATGGTCTTGCGTGCATGCTCTAGAAATAAACTTGCATTTTTCTCTCAAGGAAGAAAAAGGCAGTAGAAATAGAGATTAAAATCACTACATTTTATTGTTCAGTCATTATCTTGATGCAAGACTTGCAGGTGTTCCACCTCGGAAGACGGCACTAATGCAGATTTGTGGTGACAATGACCACAGCTATGTGATGCATGTTATTCATTCTGGCGTCCCTCATAGTTTGAAGCTTATTTTAGAGGATACCACTGTATTAAAGGTTGGCATATGTCTAGTTTTTAGTGGGTATTGGTATATGTCTAGTTGATTTTGGGAAAATGTATAACTTGACTGAAAGATGATGTTATGCTTGCATGTACAGGTTGGAGCAGGCATAGCTGGTGATGCTACGAAGGTGCTTAAGGATTACAATGTATCTGTCAATGCTTTTCAGGATCTTTCAGAGCTTGCTAATCAAAAGCTTCCTCTGCGTCGTTATAGGTGGGGTCTTGCATCTCTAAGTGAGGTGCTTATAAATAAGCAGGTATACTTCAATTTCTTTTGCAATCATCATGGCCACTCCTGAGTAATTTTCTCACTGCTCTTATATTCTGGACTTCAGTGACAAAGTCCCAAAGGCTTCTTTGATCCTTTGCTGGGTATAGGTTATTTGACCATCATATATTTGTTGAATCAACTATTTGTACAGTAGTATCTCTACTTATTTGATGGAGTATAGTTAATGAGGGCTAATGCTATAAATGGGAGAGGATTTGGCAAGTGTAATCAAATTGTATCTGCAGTGTTTTTTTCTGCTGTCTCAAGAATATATTTCTCGAAGCATAAGAAGTAATCTTATCGCAAATACTACTCCTACAGTGACTAAAGCCTTCTCGAATTTCAAATCGAGATCTGTTGTTCTGCCATGTTCATAGAACCTGGCTACGACTTGCTCTAGCAAAAGCCATAAACTTCTATTTCTGTACATATCAATGGTCTTAAAACCATACAAGAGACCAAACCAGATTGATCATACACAGTTTAATTGGTCGAACCAATTATGTCACTTGGTTTTATTTTAGCTGAGTTCATTAAGTAGCACTCATATATAAAGTACCACACCCGACATGTCCATCTTGAGTGTGACAAAGATGGCAAAGGTGCCCAAAATAAAACCAAAAGGAGTGAGCATGAGTCCAAGTGCAACTTTGCTTACTTTTCAAAATTTAGGTAGAAAGTAGATTAAAAATCTCAATGGCAGTTTTTATTTCTTTTTGAACATCAGCTTGTTGATATGTACCTTTAGATTTACAGTGTGAAATTAAAGCTACATAATTGTGCATAGTATGGTTTAGGTGTTAGTTAATTTCTTTTACATTTGCCATATCTTAGATTCTGTTTGATAGCTCAATTAAGTACCAATAATTCGAAAATTGAATACTTCATAAGATTAAACCCATTTTTACTAATTTTGGCTTAAACAAATCAAGCTAAATTCTACTTAATACATTAGTAAGTAATAGGCTTTTTCATTTGTTTAAAGTCTAAATCTTTCTGGAATGTTAGAATCATTCAACATATCAATAGCATTTTGCATTTCGTAGATATTAGGCATTCAGTTCTCAGCTTCTTTCAAACAACTTGTTTCCCATTCAAGAACTTGAGATTGTCAATACATAATTGAAGTTATAAATTATTTACATCTCATCTTTATCAAAGCCTATAGTTCTAGCAAGTTGTTGGAAAATCCTTTTGGTGGCACTTAAGTTATCGTTGTAGATCTCCTCTAGATGAAACTGTCAATTATATGAACGAATTCGGGCCAAAAGAACTTCTGCATCATGACTTACATTTAAAATTGCAAAGAGATTAACTTTTATTTTGCTTCATTGTCCATGTCAATGCTTTGCGTTGACAAATATGATGAATAAGCTGTGAAATAAGTTGAAAGATAGCTTCTATCTTGATTGGTTTACAAGATGTTTTATGAGCTTATTCATGTGATGGTTGAATTAAAAGGATCAATGGGGATCAAATGTGGTTCCAGCATAAGACTGCATGCTGAAGACTGCTCCTTAAAAGCTAGCCTCCTAAAATTAGTGAAATTGAATGTCCATGGAAGATTTGAGCTGGAATTAATCAGAGTTTTTACATCATGCAGTTGCAGAAATTCATGAAAATTAGGTGTGGGAATTGGGAGGCTGCTTTTTTATCAAAAGAACAACAACTTTATGCTGCCACCGACGCATTTGCTTCTTGGCATCTATATCAGGTTTTAAATCTGTTGCTTTGAAATTGGATCATCACTCTCATGGTTACTTTTCTTTACTTAATTAAAAGGCAAGCTGGATTTGCCTCTATAATCTTGTGCATTGGAGTGCTGATTCAAATGAAACGAAATATTTATGTCAGTCAATTAGGGTTGAGGATTAAAGAAATCTAGGATATGCTTTATATCAAGAGATGTACTTGGAGTGCTATTTTGTTATATTCTGAGGATAGCTGTTTATAGATCGTGTATTTTGCACATCTTTCCACCAGGATCTCAATCGTAACACTTAAAGGCATTTTTTGTGTTCTCTTAAGTATAAACAAATTCAGGTTCGTCACAATTGTCTTTAGGTTCAACTTCAACAAAAGTACTTGTAAAAGCATCTAACTGTTTATAACTTGGTGCATGTTCACAGTTTAGTCCACAGATATCTCCTTTAAATTTCATGCTTCAGCTAACTATTAGAATAGAAAAACGGTAATGCACTTTTTCATGAATTTTAGGTGTGTAAGCATATTTTCACGATTACCAGAGAAAAAAAGCAAAAAAAAAAGAATAAGATAAATTGGCTGCCTGCTTTTGATTCCAAGTACGTTGGAATTTTTCAAAAAATTGAAACAAGCTAGTCGCTGAATCAACATCCAAAGTTAAAATTTAAAATGCCTCCTTTTTGACTGAATCCTGGTCTTAAAGAGCCCTTCAAATAGGACTTTGAAAAAATTATCAGGTGTGTTTGATTTTGTTGTAATGCCACAGGGCACATAAATCTTGTGTTGTCTGGTTGCATAATTTGGCATCACATGCAGGTCTTAAAGAGCCTGCCAGATGCACAGAGGAACAACATTGAGAATAACGAAGAGAAACAGACTGTTGCACTGCCATAATTACCTCTGAGGTACTTTCAATCTTGGCATCGCATTGTTGTTTTACTCATTGTTTCTTTTTAAAATCATCTATTTGGTGTGACCCCGGTGGAACATTTTCCCCTTGCTCCTTCCCTCTCCCTATTTAGTTTTCAGTATGATTCATGGGTTTAGAATGAAGAGCAGATTTAGGAATATGTGCATTAAGACCAGGGCCAAAAAGCTTATGTCTATCAGCATCTGTTTGTATCTTTCGATCATGTTCAAGAATGCTATTGTTTCTGATCTCGTTGGAAGGTTCTTGGCTTTAATCATCACTGGACTCAACTGATATTGTTTATTATTGTACCTGCTTGTGGTACCCTCTTCTCCAAACTTTCTAAGTAAGCAAGCAAGAAGCAGGCAACACCGGCTTGTTCTGAACTGTCATGTTGATCAGCCAGAGTGAATAATTAATCACTGCAGTTGCTATTTGCTCTATTGTTGAGTCACACTAACAGACAAAATGCAACTCTTGCTTGGCCCTGACACTGCTGATGGTCTTGAAGTGAGTTTTGAAGTGTCTTGACTTTTTGAACAGGAAAAACTGTAGCATGCACTAGCTTTGTGTGAGCCGAAATGCATAATAATCATTATTTTTGGCAGGTCCCATGAGGGATCCACATGATCTGTGCTGGGCTCACACAAACTCAGTGCATGCAATAATGGCTGTTTCAACAGTCTGACTTCCAAGTTCCTTGTCTGGAAACTCAAGGCCGTTATTATTGTAAAAGAAAAAAAATGTAAATAGTTCAAGATAGGTTCCAGATTTTGTTCCAATGAATCAAACATAGATTGGAGCATTGCGTTTGGGTTTCTTTTATCATAATTGCCTCCTGGTTAAAACAATCAAACATATCTTATGCTGTGTTCACATAATGTATGCCATTTCTTAGCAATCTACTAGTGATTATGCCAATTTTAAATGCATGGAGGTGTGTATTCTGGAGAAATGTGATTGACAGACTTGATCATTTGTTGTGTTATTGTATGTTCGCCCTCAGTTACGAAAATCTGCTTCATTTACTCATGCTGAATGTGCCGACATACAAAACAAGATAGCTTTTTGGGTGATCGAAACATTTGTAGATACCTCTCTTCTGATGTTAGGGCAGGAGTTAGTATTGCAAACCTAGTGATACTTGAATTTAATCAATTGGTTATGTGGATCTTCAGTCTGTTAGGGCATGGTGAGACCCTGATTTAACTTTCTTCTTTCCTTCTTGCTGACTGAAGATAGCCTAGCATCTGTGCAACAATCTGAACAAGGTGTTGCCAACCTCTTTCTCATCCTTCAGTCCGATTTCATGCTGTGGGGACAAGAATAGATTGTGGAAGCAGGGGAGTCACGGCAAATTGCATGGTCCATATCGTTTTCCCCTTCTGAGCAATAAAGTACTGGACCAAGTTCGTTATACATTCATGATGGACGGGAAGTGCTTTGTCCCACATATATTGGCCCAATTCAGTGTGAAGTGTCTCCTTTCACTGGAGTTGGAACAAAGGTAAGATGACCGGCTCCATGTTCCGATATATATCTCTCTCCATGAAAAAGAGAGTAGGGCGAACTTATTATATTGCTATGTAAGAATTGGTTAATTGGAGTTTGGAGATTTTGGACGTCTGGGTTCTTTCTTTCTTTGTATAATGTCTATAAGAAATAAGATGAGCCTTGAAACCAAAATTATGCTGGTCATTGATTGGAGACTTAGGGCGCGGATGATAACATTTCTCGGAAGAAAAATAGATTTTTTATTTTTATTTTTGGATGAGTTTTTGAGTAAAAACACATTTGATAACGACAAAAAAAAATTCTATTTTTGGAATAGAAATTCATTTGATAATTAGAAAAATTTCACTTTTCCAAGTGGTGGCGGTAATGGGAGGGGCGGCGACTAGTGGTGGCGGCCAGCGATCGGCAGTGGGTGGGGGGTGGTGGTGGTGGTGAGCGGCGGATAGCAAGAAACTCTTGGGTGAGAAGTAAGAAATAGAAATAATTTCTTATTTCTATTTGTAGAAAGTAAAGATTTTTCTTTTGATTTTTATTCCAAATTTATTTTTGGTATAGAAATTTGTTTAAGAAATAAAAAAGTAAATTTTTTTATCAAACGGATTTCTATTTTAGAAATAGGTTTGGAATAGATTTCTATTTTAGAGATAGGTTTGGAATATAAATCTATTTTAGAAATAGAAATAAAATGGTTATCATATGTAGCTTTACTCAAATAGTCAACTTTGAGTACAATGAGCTCCTAACGGTACATTGCATCTATGTGAAATGTGGCAATTCAATTCAGTCCTATTGTAAGTTGTGACGCAAGTGTGCAGCCAGATTTCGAAACAATTGTTTCCGACTCGTTTACTAGAGGATCAATGAGTAAAACCAGTACAAGGTCCCATCATATAAGTGCAATAATCTTCAGCTCTGGGTGCCCAAGTGATCTCTATTCATAATTTTCAGGTTTGGGTGCCCAAGTGATCTCTATTCTCCAATAGAAGTAGGAGTCTTATCTACTCGATTTGGTTAAAGCTTTCTGCCTCGCTTCAATTCTTTAAAAAGAATATTGTTAGGTACGTTAGGATCGATTTACGATACCGATGTTATAAAATTATGTAATAGGTTTTTTTACCAAGTATCGACTATGACTAACTTATTTAAATGTCTGTATTTCTTATCATATTACTGTGTAAATTCATCTCGCATACTGGACTTAGTACCCTTAGTGTAATCATATATATATTTGGTTAACATCTAGAGGTACTATGCATATTATTTAAAAAGTAGAGTTTTATCGGAATAAACACACCCGAAGGGTAATCTCACATTCAAAGCAATGATTGCACGTAAATATAAACAGTGTAACACTTTTTCAGATTAAAGAATTTGATTTTCTTAGAATTAAGTATTCATATTTTCTTTGACTGTAAATATTTTTCCATTGACTGCCCATCTTTAATCAATTAAACTCATAAAAGTTATAAATACTAGTTTTCGAAAATTTTCATTTAAGCAAGCATACCCTTCAATTGGTGTATCTAACAAGTGTCTCAGATGCAATCATAAATATGACACATAACCATATTGGCTGTGGAACTTATTCGATTGGGTCAATTCAGCGGGTTTCATAGGTTCAGAAGGTGGTCTAGTACAGGAGACAGTGGTCATCAAGAGATGTATTGGCTGTGGAACTTATTCGATCGGGTCGATTCAGCGGGGTTAACAAGTTCAGAAGGTGGTCCAGTACAGGCGGCAGTGGTCATCAAGAGATGTACCATGAACAAATTTACGAAACGAGGACACATTAACTTTAGCTTTTTTTTGCTAAAAGACGGTTCCAAGGGCACTTCGTGGGCCCGGTCTTGTCTATAGGAGTATCGATCATCAATTATTGGCATTCTCATTGCTAATGTACTGGACCGACATTATTGAAGTTGCATCTGCTCTTTTGTCCTTTGTCCGCGTAGGGCCAGATTAGATAAAAAAAAACAAGGTTAAGGAGTGAGATTAATACAGACAAAAGGTTAAGCTAATCTAAGAGAATCGAATTAGGTACAATTATGTTTGCCATTGTAAATCAAATGTAGACACGATATCGATAAGTACATAATTGGTAATAAGCCATGGGGAACAAGGAGAAAATTCATCTTCAATATTGTTTGTCGGAAGTAAAAGAAAAGAAAATATATTGATTTTTTTCATTTATTTTTAAACCTACTAAATGAACATTAGTTACGAGTTCACGGCATTGAGCCCAGCAACTTATCAGCTTAAAAGCTGCAAATTATTCGCAAGTCGAATCATAAACCTGATTTCCTAATTTGCTTAGTGACATGAAGAAATAAAGAAAATCTCGTGGTTGGGAGGAAATTTCAGGTACTAGGCAATAAATAAAATCAATAAAAACATAATAGAATTTTGTGGTTTCACATCATTTGGGCAAAAAATCTAGAACCGGTTTTGATTGTTGACACGACAGGACACTTTAATCCAAAGATAGTCAATTGATTAAGAGGGGATCGTGCTTCTTTTCTAATTAGTCGTACACATGGCGGTATGATGGACGTCCGGTTTAGGGGTTGCAATCAAAATCGACTGAAAACGACAAGCGAACACAGCACATGGGAAGAGCACATGGTCTTTGGAGACAAAGACATCGACATGTTCGTTAGGGTCTCCGCGATTGCAAACCTAAAGAAAGGGACCAAAAGAGAGGATGGTACGAAATGCAATTGCAAAGAGGTTGCGTAACATGCATGAAAGGTAAAATCAACTTGGATGAGTCCGAATCAATAGTTTTGCTTCCATTGCCAGCCGTTGACGTGCAACGTTTCCACATCATCGACGGTTTCCTTATTATGATGGAGTGAAAAATAACCTTTTTCTTGTTCTCCCCCTTTCGTGATGTATTTGTCGGGGGTTTTTTGTGCTCATGCATGGTGTAAAAAGATGCACGGTGAGGAGATTACATTCGTATCGGAAAGTTGTGCTCTTTACTGAGTTGACCCGCTGGCTTAGGTGATCTTGAAAGACGCGGATTCTCGAAAATTCAAAGGTTACATTTATATCGGAAATCTCTACTAGGTTGACACATCCGCCTTTTATATGTTTATTTCATCCATCTTAAGTGATTGTTCTTCTTGTTTTTGAAACTTTTCCACCCACGCCAGATCCATCTCCGATCCCAGCCAACGCTTCCTCCATCCATTACCAGCCACGAGTGAATCTAGATCAGGGTAAAAATATTGATTTAGTAAGATGGAGGAGATGAATTTTTTAAGTTCTATTTGATTTTCCATGAGTGCGATATAAGAAGATAATTCATTTTGGCTTGACATATGCTCAATTATATTCCAAAAATCAAAATTAGAATATGTGGGATGAGTCTGAAGTAACTTTTAATCTTATGGCTGAAGGTGCTTCACTTAAGTCTCAAATGTATGAGTTTGATACTATTATCTCTGAATTAAGAAGTGTTGATGTTAAGGTTGATGGTGAGGATCAAGCTCTTTTATAATTAGTTTCACTACCTCCCTCTTATAATTTTAGGGAGACCATGATTGTTAGTAGAGAAACTATCAATATTGAAGATGTCAAGACTAGTCTTCTAAATAAGGAAAAGTGAGATACAAAATTGACTTTTGAAGGCAATAATAATCATGGGACCAATGTAGTTGCTAGAGGAATGTCTATTGAGAGAAACAATGATGGCAAGACCAAATCAAAATTAAAGCATATGGATCCGATTTGCAACTATTGTATGTCTAAGGGACATATTAAGATAAATTATCTAAAACTAAAGGCAAAGTAGCAAAGAGAAAATAATATGAATAAGCAAAATCAAGGGAATGCAAATTGGCAAGATAATCAAAACTACCAAAACAGGCAGAATCAGGGAAACAAAAATCCGGCTCAAGTTGGTGTTTTTGAAGAAAATGAAGATTGGTTGTTGGTTGTAGATGATAAAGACAAATTCAATAATAGTTGGATTCTTGATTTAGGTTGTTTGTATCACATGTGCCCTGATTGAGACTAGTTCTCCACGTACAAGGAATATAAAGGTGGAGTTATTCTGATGGGAAATAACGCTAAATGCAAAGCAGTTGGAATAGGGACTATTAGCATTAAGATGCACGATGACATGGTTAGAATTTCAGATAATGTCACACATGTTTTGGATTTGAAGAAAAATTGCATCACTTTGGGTACACTTGATGCTAATGGTTATAGATTTACAATTGAGGGTGGACTTATGAATATTATGAGTGGTTCACTCTTATTAATGACAGGGTTAAAAACTGGCACTTTGTTTCAACTGCGAGACATTACAACTATCGGCTTAGCTACAATCTCATTCATTATGTTAGAATTAGACAACACTAAATTATGTCATATAAGATTAGGCCATATAAGTATTAGAGGGGTGGAGGATATGAGTAAGAGAAGTCTTTTGTGTGGTTAGAAAATTGAAAATTTGGATTTTAGTGAACATCGTGTCTTTGGAAAACAAAAAATAGTTAGTTTTGAGATAGGAATTCACACAAGAAATGACACTTTGGTTTATATTCACTCTAATCTTTGGGGGCCTACGAAAGTTCCTTTGAAAGGCATTGGCGCGAGGTATATACTCACTTTCATTGATGATTTTCCAAGAAAGGTTTGGGTCTATTTTCTAAAATAGAAAAGTGATGTTTTCGTTACATTTAAGCAATGGAGAACTTTAATTGAGAAGCAAAAATGGTGAGGAGATCAAGCAGCTAAGAACAGATAATGGGTTGAAATTTTGTAGAGGTGAGTTGAATGAGTTCTACAAAATTGAAGGCATTATGAGGCATCATATTATAGTGAATACAACACATGGTATAATGATATTGTAGAACAAAATAGTAGAATGATATTGCAAAACGCATGAACAAAACTTTATTAGAAAGGATTCGGTGTCTATTGTTTAACATGGTTTAGGTAAGGAGTTTTGGGCTATAGTTGTCAATATAACATGTTGGTTGATAAATCATTCTCCTTGCACATCTATTAAGTGCAAGACACTTGAGGAGACATGGCTAGGTAAACTTGCTGATTATTCTTATCTTCGACTATTTGGATGCCTAACATATACACATGCTAGTGAAGGCAAACTAGAGCCTAGAGCGAAAAAAAAATGCATATTTCTTGGTTATGCTTCTGGTGCAAAATGTTATAGACTTTGGTGTGCTAATTCATCTAAGATTATTATCAATAGATATGTCACTTTTGATGAGTTTGCTATGCTTCATCCTAAGAAGGAATCATTTGTTCCTTATGATGAAAATCAAGAAAGTGTTGTAGAGAAGGTGGAACTTGAAGTAATTTCTTCACAACTAGCTCATTCATCTATTGATAATTTTGAGTTTGAAGAACTTGAAGAGTAACAATATTCTATTGCCAAAGATAGACCAAGAACAACAATAAAGCCTTCATAGAAATATGGATTCTTAGATTTTGTTGTTTATACTCTTTTAGTTTTCAAAGTTAGTAGAGTATAGTGAGTTTAAAATCTACAAAGAAGAAGCTGTCTTTAAAAGATTCAACAAAGTGGTTTGTTACTATAAATGAAGAGATGAAATTTTAGGTACTTGAAAAGAGATTGAGAGAGTTGGCTTTAATTATGTGTTTTCTTTTATTGTTCTTACTAAACTCTTGAAGACAAAAGAACTCAACATAGCTCCATTCGGGTTTTTCTTGCATTAGTTGCTATGCATGATTATAGTTGGAACATCTTTGTGTTAAAATAGCTTTCTTGCATGATGAACTTAAAGAGAATATTTATATGGATCAATTAGAGAGTTCTCAGTTTGAAGGTAAAAAATAGATCATGTTGTCCTGGACCAATGAAAGTCAACAAACTCCTAAGAGGACTTCAAAAGAATGGAACAATGTGAAGACATCTATCGAGCTAAACTCGCGGATTTCACCACTAATGAGCTTGTAGGCACTGCGGTCCTATGAGGCAGAACAAATGAACGAGGAAGTGGAATCCCGAGGTAAGAAGTCTACATCGCTCTTAAGTCTAATCTTTTGATTCGTGATACAGATTACGAAGAAGAGCTAGATGATGAGGAACTAGCACCTGGCCGATCAAAAAGGTAAAGAAACTAAACAGAAAGGCAGAAAATTCAACAACCCGCAAAGCGATGTACCC
This sequence comes from Angophora floribunda, assembly GCA_014182895.1. NCBI lineage: Eukaryota > Viridiplantae > Streptophyta > Magnoliopsida > Myrtales > Myrtaceae > Angophora > Angophora floribunda. The sequence continues at coordinate 23,450,959 of CM024712.1, forward strand.
GATCACGGACGCGAGGTCGATGACGATGATGATTATGCAAAAGAGGTAATTTGTTTTGAGTGTAAGAAAAAAGGGGCACATTAAACGGGAATTGTCCCGAGACTCAAAAAGAACAAGGGAAAGTTTGAAAAATACAAGAAGGCTCTCAAGGCTGAAACATGGAATGCGATACAGAAGTTGAGGATAGTGAAGACGAATATGGAAACATTTGTCTTATGGCACATTCGGATTCGAGATTCCGAATCGGACTCGGACTGGACGAGAAATCGAGGTAAATCATTCTGTTTATTCCTTTAGAAGTTTCAGATTATATAAATGAGCTTTGTTCTAATCTAAAAACTACTTTGAAAAGGATCTCCCACATTAAAAAGGAAAATTACAAGTTGATTAAACGAACGATTTTTTGAAAGAAAATTTGGATGATTTCAAAAAGGAATTTTTGGAAATGAAGGAAAATCGAGAGGTTCTTTTAAATGAAAATGAATCTATCAAAAGAATCTTTTGAAAGCAAAGGAAAATCAAGATTCTTTGCAAAAGAGAATGATGTTCTCAAAAGGAATTTTAGATATTACCACAAAGTTCTCAAAAGGATCAAAAACCCTTCAAAGCATATTCTTTCTATTCAAATTCCTTATTATGACAAGTCGGGACTTGGCTTTTATAAAAGAAAATGATTCCTTGATTGATTTTCCCAAAGTCAAGGAAAGAATTAGACAGAGACCTTCTCGACAAGTTTACAAAAATCATTTCAAAAGTAATTTTGTTAAATCCATTGGTAAGAATAATCTTAAATGTTCTAATTGTGGAGAAAAAGAACATTTTGAAAACAAATGTCCTAAAGTCGGAGACTGTTCAAAAGAATTGGATAGAAAAGGCTTATACTACTAACTATAATGGACCCAAGAAAATTTGGGTACCAAAGAAAAAATGAGTTCTTGTAAACATTGCGGGTAAGCTTCAAAAGAAAGAAGAAATGGTACTTGGACGGTGGATGCTCGAGACACATGACCTGAGACTCAAAGATGTTCATTGAATTTGAGAAAATTAAAGGAGGAACAGTTTCTTTTGGAGGAAATACTAAAGGAAACATTATAGGGTAGAACTGTCAAGATTGGCAGCCTAATCATCAACAACGTTTCTCTAGTTCAAATGATTTTTGCAAAAAAGGTTTCTCATTTCTCAGATCAAAATGAAAAGGAATCAAAAATTTGAGATATCAGGTATTGTTGCACACTTATTTCTGAAATTGAACCCAAAAAGGTATTAATGAAAACGTTTCTACTTCTTGAAAATGAAAGCTGGATAGAAGCAATGCAATGAGGTTGTCCTTGCTATTTCTTAAAATGTTAATCGTCAGTTTTGAAGAAGGTCAAGAAGAAATGATGTATGGGAATTGAGTTCCTAAACCAAAAGGACGGACAATTATCGGTACCAAATGGGTCTTCATGAAACAAAGTAAATGAACTTGGAAAAGTCACCAGAAATAAGGCAAGACTTGTGGCAAAAAGGTTATTCCCAATGAAAATGGGAATAGATTATGATGAAACCTATGCTCCGGTGGCAAGATTAGAAGTCAATCGACTTTTGGCAAAGGTTATTCCCAATGCGATAGATTATGATGAAACATGCTCCGGTGGCATCGACTTTTACTTGCCTATTTCAAACTATTTCAAATGGATGTAAAAGCGCCTTTCTAAATGGGTTTATCAAGGAAGAAGTCTATGTGGAACAACCACCCGGGTTTGAGGAAACAAGAAAGCCGGATCATGTTTTTCGGGCGAAAAAGGCCCTGTATGGTAGGCTCAAGCACCTCGAGCACAGTATGAACGACTCGGTAAGTTTTTATTAGACAACAACTTCAAGAAGGTATGGTTGATACAACTTTATTTATCAAGAAAGCAAAGTAAGGACATCCTTTTTAGTACAAATTTATGTAGATGATATTATCTTTGGCTCTTCTAATGAAAGTTTGTGCAAGAATTTCTCAAAGTAATCTATGCGGGGAGGAATTCGAGATGAGTATGATGGGAGAACTTACTTTCTTCCTAGGACTTCAGATTAACCAATCAAAACAAGGAACATTCATTCATCAAGAGAAATATTCCAAAGATTTGATTAAGAAGTTTGGGATGGAAAAGCTGCAAGAAATCAAACTCCAATGTCAACTTCCATTAAACTTGATCGGGATGAATCTAGAAAGAAAGTCGATCGAAATCTTATAGAAGTATGATTGGGTCTCTTCTCTATCTTAATTGCATCCGGACCGGACATTATATACGTGTATGTGTATGTGCTCGTTTCAACGAGATCCAAGAATCTCATCTTACGGTAAGCGTATTATCAAGTACATAGCTACTTATCCATATGCTCATGTGGTTCCCAAAAACGACTTTACTCTCCTTGGCTACTCGGATGCGACTTAGCGGATGTAAAGTAGACGGGGAAGAAGAGTACATCCGGAACATGCCACGGTTACTTGGACAAATGCTGGTATCATGGTCTTCCAAAAAAGCGTAACACGGTGGCTCTATCAAATGAGAGCGAGAATATGTTGCTCTTGGAAGCTTTGCTCACGATTTTATGGATGAAACAGCAACTATTGGATTATGGAAAGGAAGAAGCACCTTTGAAAATAAGATGTGATAATACAAGTGCTATAAACCTCACCAAGAATCCAATTCTACATTCGAGAAAAGCACATTGAAATCAAACATCACTTTATTAGAGACCATGTGCAAAATGGAGATATATATGTGGAATTTATTGATTCTAAGAATCAATTAGCTGATATCTTCACAAAGCCTTGCATTTGGACAAAGGTACATTCGATTCTATATGTGAGAGATTAAATATTATTAACCCTTTTCTATAAATCCTATAAGAGCGAGGACAAAGTCGAGAAAAAGGAATCGTGCAGACTATTGAAAAAGGAAATTATAGTATTTTGGGAAGGTATGTTATTTCCTTAATTCAATCCGTCTCGATCCACAGTAAGTTTCTTTAATCTACATGATTAATTTGTATATTTTGGCATGTGCTTATTGAATATTTTGAGTTTAAAATAACTGCCGTTTTAATTTGTGTTGAATCGCGACTTTGTTCATTTGTTCTTCTAATAAGGGGTATAAAAACGTATAAAGTCGGGATGTCTCTCAAACGCTTTTGAAAACCCTAACGAGAGAAAAACTCTTTCTAAATCTTCTCCAAAAACCAAATCTCTTGAACATGGCCTCGAGATCCTCCGTATCCCGGATCAAGATCTTCATCCCCAAAGAAGGAGATCAAACGATTCTTTGGGCAGGAGGAAGGAAGAAGAGTCGACAGAAGGACGAGGCACTTCGATCTCACACGAGACCTCCCGAAGATACCCAAGAACATTCTCCAAGAGTCTCCTCTCAAAATAATCCTGAAGAATCTTCAAGAGCCATCATATCACAATCTGAAGAACGACATTACTCACGAAGAGGTAACGTGCGGACTAACTCTACCCACACCACCGAAAGCCCTCATGTAATATTGAGAGATATGAGAAATTAGTCAGAGAAATGTTAGAGATGATGTCAAATTGTTCTTCTTGAGAAAGGAAGGATATGCTTGAATGAACTCGGGCTCATTCAAGCAAGACGAGCCACGAGATTCACCAGCCACTGCGCACGAGAATATTTCTATAGTTGAAGACATTAGGTACAAAGCTCGTCTAGTTTGTAAAGGCTATGGTTAGATTGAGAGAGTTGGCTTTAATTATGTGTTTTCTTTTATTGTTCAACATAGCTCCATTTAGATTTTTCTTGCATTAGTTGCTATGCATGATTATAGTTGGAACATCTTTGTGTTAAAATAGCTTTCTTGCATGATGAACTTAAAGAGAATATTTATATGGATCAATCAGAGAGTTCTCAGTTTGAAGGTAAAAAAGATCATGTTTATCTATTGAAAAAGTCTATATATGGCTTGAAGTAATTGCCTAAACAGTGGTATAAAATTTTTGATTCATTTATGATGCAATTTTGCTTTTGTAGGAGGAAATATGATAGTTGTGTATATCTATGCAAACTTCCAAGTGGCTCTTTCATTTATCAGTTATCATATGTTGACAAAATGTTGATTGCAATAAAAGATAAATCTAATATACAAAATCTTTACCAAAAAAAAAAAAAATCTAATATACAAAACTTGAACACACAATTGAGCGTTGAATTTGACATGAAGGATTTAGGTGTAGTAAACAAAACCTTAGGCATGGGAATTCGGCGTGATCGAAAAAGGAAAAATTGTATCTCTCCCAAAAAAACTACATTGAAAAGGTATTAGATAATTTTGGCATGAAAGATGCCAAACTAGTAAGTACTCTTCTTGTTGCTCATTTTAAATTATTAGCTAGTTTATATCCATATATAGATAATATAAAATATGCCATAACTTCTAATACTTTAGTGCAGTTGGAAGCCTTGTGTATGCCATGATTTGTACTCAACCTGATATTTTACTTGTTGTTAGCGTGGTAAGTAGATATTTATCATGCCTAGAAAAAGTTCATCAGCAAGTTATGAAGTGGATTTTCAAATATTTAAAAGGTACCTTTGATTTTGGTTTAGAGTTCGGGAAAACTAGTGACACTCTTATGAGATATGTTGATTTTAATTATGCTAGTGACCTTGACAAGAAGAGGTCTTTGATTGGGTACATCTTTATTATTGAAATTGTGTAGTTAGTTGAAAAACTACTTTACAGCATACAATTACTTTGTCAACTTTAAAAGCAGAGTATATGGCTATTGTAGAGGCAGTTAAAGAGGCCATATGATTAAGGGGTTTATTTGGAGTGCTAGGTGTGGATCATGGTGTGATTGTTGTTCCTTGCGGTAGTCAAAGGGTTATACATTTACTAAAGATCATATGTATGATGAGAGGACAAAGCAATTGATGTATGATATCATTTTATTCGAAATATTCTTGTTGCTATTATGTTGACAAAGCCCTTGCTTATTGTCAAATCCAAGCATTGGTTAATGTTTGCTACAATGGAATTTTACTCTAGTGGGAGGAGACGATTGTTTGTCTTGAATTCAAGCCAAGGTGGATATTTGTTGAGTTTGTCTTGAATTATTTTTGGGCCAATGTTAGGCTTGAGAGCAGTATAAGTATTATTTTTCTCAAATTATTAGATTAAGAAGTTGAGACGGAAAAAGTCTTAGTTTTTTTCCCACCTTTTTTAATCCTTGAATTCCTAGTGGATTTTGCTTATTTTCTCTCCCGTGATTTTCATGCAAGGGTTTTCCACGTATATATGGTGTTCTTTTATTCGTCTTAATTTTAATTTTGTTCATTCATAACAATTTTGAAATAGATTTTCATGCTATAAATATAGTTGTGTTGAAGCGAATATAAGTCATTCTCTTCTTATAAGTTTGTCATATCCTAAAATTTGGTGTAATTAAGTATGTTTTTGTGTCTTGAACATCCACAATAGATGCTCAATCTGCTTAAGAGAGATACGCTCTACTCACTAAATTGTGATTGCCCATCCTTTTCCTTCCCAATCTTTTCAAGTTCCTTAGTTAGTGTCAATAGGGTAATAGCGTGTAAGGACTTTTGGAATTGGATTTTTTGGTATGGTTTGAATTTGCATCTTTTGGATGAAAGAACGGTCATGTTACTCCCCCATTCCGATAGGATTCAGAGTGTGATTGGTAGAGAATGCTTTTGTTGAGGGCCAGGGACAGAGTGAGAAAGATGTCAAATGTAGGTAGAGGATGGAGATCGATGATTAGCACGAGTGGGGAATCTGCATTTGATGCGTGCAGGGGTAAGTGATTAAGGAATGAGAGATTTTTGTGATTAAATGTATCGAAATGATGTGTCACCAATCGAGAATGAGGATCAGGATCAATGAAATTCACCACCAAGGCTTAAAGGATGAACTGCCCATGTAGGATAAAGGATTTTGGAATAGGAAAAGCTCACCACCAGAGCCTAAAGGAAAATCCACCAGCCAAGGATGAAGAACTTCTTGACTCGCCATTGAGGAGTAATCCACTCTCCAAGGATAAATAGATCGATATAGAAGTTATCCACTCTCTAAAAATATTCACTCATATGATGAAAATTTCACCAATTTTCATCCATCAAAATCATCTACATTACAAGAGCGTCTTTCTCTATTTATAGGAGAAATAACATGTATGGAACTTTGAAGCATTAAAGACATTGGGTATTAGATAGTAATTAACAACCTAGGGATTAAACACTTTGACTTTTGAAACTTATAAAAACATTAAGACTCCTAGGAAATTAGAGATGCAATTAATTGTCTTGGGAACTTGCATTCTTGACTCTTTAGCCTTGCAAAACTCATACTTCCACTTAGACTAGAAAATAAACACTTCAAATAACCAATGAAATTGTCTAGAATGGCCTCCTATTTGTAAGTTGTTTATAAACTTTGAAATCAGCTACAAATGTGGCATTCCGAGAATTATGGTAACTCTTTATTCATCGGTAACTCTATAATTGTCGGTATCGATAATTTTGGCGGGGGATGATTCAGTGCCACTTTATTGAGAAACTTTCGTCTCGATCCATTGAAGCACGTTATACTCAAATTCTATCTTGACTTGGGTCACCATCAATTGTGCTGATGCCGAATTTGTTGATAGACCTAAGTAAGATGCTCCCACATCAGCATCATGGCGGATGCCAGCCTCAACCTCACCATCACAAGAGAGGGAACAAGCAGCTATCCATGGAAGTGCGAGGGCTCGCGAAATGGCGATTTGGCATTTGGAGGGCTTCAAGGAAGAGAAGGAGAAGGCATCGATGGTCTTCGAGTGCAAACGTAATATCGAGACAAAATGCTAATTCTAATTTCTTTCTTTAGTAAATAATAATGTCCTTATAATGCCTAGATTGATATTAGAATATTTGAATACATGATCATTGTACTGTACTGGAGATAGAAAATCATGAATAAATAGCTATTATTGTACTAGATTATGATTTTACAAATCTCATATCCAAGTAGGTTCTTGTTATCCGGATTTGAATCATTGCATTCGGAAAATCCCCATTAAATAAGAGCCCGAATTTAGAAGTTATACCGAGGGAATTGGTGAAATCACCGAGGGACAAGACTTGAGGGCCCTTTCATGTTTATATTTTCAATGAAAAATATTTTAGACTTTCCTAACCCCATATTAGATCAAATCAGCCGAAAAGGATCACGCGATCTTTCAGGACAATTTATGCATCCGAATAGAGTAAGAAATACATACATGAATAAGTTTTAAAACTATTTCGTCTAAACTCTGAAACGTAAAATGCGGGAGTATTTCCATATTAGAGGAGAAGAAAAATATTTTGTTACTAATAAGGAGTGCAGACTTATGGCACTAGCACATTAAAATAAGGACCACAGTATGGTGGAACACCATTGCTAGAGAGACTATTACAAGTGGCCCTCATAGGTGACAATACCTCTTGAGGAAGATAGGCCGGTGGAGTAGCCTTCAACTGCTCTTCACTACATGACAATACCTCTCGGATCCATGGTATCGAGACTCACCATATTTGCCATACCATTGTCACACATACATGCATTCATATTTTCAAGGTACACGACGCCCACGAGGTCATCGGGTGTAAAGTGATGCGAATCTCTTGCATGATTACGTCTTGGTAAAAAAAACAAAATCACGTTTATATCTCAAGATAGTAACTAAGAAATAATTTGTGGAAAGGGACTTAATAGTTCCGTTTTCCCTAAGAACACTTATGACTCTAAGGTTCAATCGGCGTGGGTAATAAAACCAACCGTCGGGACTCCTTTGCTTTTGAAAGTCAAAAATCAAATTCCATAGATCGCCCGAACTTGGGATTAGGGAAGATCCTAGGAACTTCGAGGCATTACGAAATTGACCACATTGTCATCCCAATGGACCGTCGCACATCACTACCATCTTTTTAGTCTTGAGAAGGAAGGTGGTGCTAGCGAAGTTGGAGATATTTCATATGCCTGATTCAAGGCTATACTTATTTGTGTGAATCAAAGGAGGACTCCCTTCACACAGAATTGAAAGTATTGAGAAGACCAATCATGACTTGCTTGCGTCCACTCTCTGGCCAATTAATTACAAAGCCATAAACCATAGAAGTATCCCCAAATGTAAGGTCTCAAATTCAAGGAGAAAATATCATACAATATTATTTTCTTCCATATCAATAATTATGGTTTTATAAATGGACAATTCCTCAATATCTTGTTCATTTGCAACAATCAACCCACCACATAAAAACAGGAGGAAATTACAAAAATTAGAATGCACTTATTTTATTAAAAATGAATATTTTGAAAAATGTTTCTATCACTAAAAATATGAAAATATTTAGATATAAATAATTGTTGATAATGAAAACATTTTTCATTAATTTATTATTTTAAGAAATATAACTTATCGGTTTTAAGAAAATATTTTTTCAATCATTCAATTTCCTAAAAATAAATGAAGAGTGTCGTGCTATTTTCCGATTTTAGTTTTGTTACATATACTGTATTTCGTGACACAACCACAACTTATTTCCTATAATAGAGGGCCATTATTCATTTCAAATGAGACTTAAATGGCGCTTGCTATTATTTAATACTTGATATGCATTGCATAAGCCTTTATACTTGATATTGATGGCTTCATTCTAAAATCACTTGAGATCAGAGTCAAGATTAACATACGATACTAATAACCTCCACATAAATGGACATGTTACAATCAAAATGATGTGGACATTTTAATAACGCTATACTATAAAGATTTCGTGTAAACCATTGTTGCCTATAAAATAATGAGCTAAAGCTACCGTGAATATATTTTGTTCGGTACATAATTTGCGCACCACAATTTTAAAATGTTCAAACCAGAACTTTACGTATAATAAACGTAGTTCCGGTGTTTACTGTTAAATTGCAATGCCCATGATGGGGTGTATGTGTTGTTACCATTTCGCTCTAAAGTGGTTTATTCGAGAGACACCCTTTGAAGAGGTGCAAACAGTAGTCTCTTAAGGGAAGTTAGAGTAAGTTCCTCATAACGCAATATACATAATAGAATGTTCTAAAAGAATGAACATTGTTCTCTCTCTATCAAAGACAACACAAAAAAAATGCTTCCGTTGTTACTTTGAGAAATGCTCGTCATTAATGCTGTGGACGGAAATACTTTTCTCATTATTGTATTTGGACTAATGTGAAGTCATATTATCCATCATTCGCTGGTGATTCACTGTACGTTCCTAAGTAATTCTTTTGTTTCGTACCGAAAATATTAGTCGTTTCTTCTGCTGACCCTTCTTCATACATTGGTATTAGAGCCTATGTTACGATTTTCTGCCTAATTTTTTTGTTGAGTTTTTTTCTTGTTGTTTGATATGAGGATCAAGAGGATGAACTTCATATCATTTGCATGGTCATTGCTCAAAAATTACAACATGAACTGTAAAAAACGAGCTGAACCCTAAGAATGGGTTTAAAGGATAAAGACGACTGTTTTGTTTGGTCCAGTTTCGACAATTTATTTTTTGTAAAAATGAAAGTAAATCATAGAGTGGAAGATCTTGTTGAGACAAGTAGAATGATGGGTGGCACACTACTGGATGACACCGGACACGCCCTCATGCATGGCCAAAAGCCGCGACGCTTGATGGCCATAGGCCCCACACGCAAAGAACGCCAATGCATGAGCCCCACGCGTGCATCAGTGTGTCCCATTGGAACTTGGTGCCGACGTCATCCATGACGCCATCAAACCGCCGGCAACCAACCATACTAGCGACCTAACCCAACTTGCGATCCGGTTGGAGATCTAACCTAACTTGGTTGATTGGTCAACCGGCCAGTCCAGTCTTTCTAATTGACTGACACAGTAGCCCAGAATGGGCAGGCGCGCGCCATACGCGTCGCGTACTTAGGCATTGCATGGAGGTGCATGCGTGCTTCGTTTGAAGCTTGGTGTCAACGCGTTCATATTAAAATGCTCTACATTGTGGCATAGTTATTTTATATGTTTGAAGCTTTTAAAGGTATAAAGATGTGTATAGAACCCTAAATACATGTATTTTTGGGGTATAAGTGCATTGTTGGGGTTAGAACATTAAGAGTGCCAATACTTTCATACGGCGCTTACTTTGTTGCTAAAACTTTTTTTTGCTTACTTAAGTGCCATAAGTTTTAAAAAACGTTCACTTGAGTGCCACTTCCGATTTGCCCGCTGGAAAAGTTGACGTGGCACTGAAAAACAATGTTTTAATATTTTAATTAATTTTTCTGATTTTTGATTTTTTAGGGCTAGCGAGGGTCAATTATGACCACCGCCATCGAACTCTCGCCCAGATTAGGCGAGGGCCCTTTGCCGTTGGCCACAAAGGCCCTAGGTGAGGCGGCAAGGTTGTCGACGGCCTCACCGTGGCGGCTACGGTGAAGGCCAGGCGGCCCTTGCCCGGATCTAGCCTCGGGCAAGGCCGCAATGGCCCTCGGCAGCCGCGGGAGGCTGCGACGGCCTCACCCAAGGCCTTTGCGGCCGACAACGAGGGGGCCCTCACCCAATTTGGGTGAGGGTTCCGGGGCCGGCGAAAGTCAATGGTTCCCCTTGCTGGCCCTAAAAAAAAGAATAATTTTTTTTAAAAAAATCAAAAAAATTAATAATTTTTTTAAAATACTAAAATATAGTTCACCGGTGGCCACGTCAGCTTTTCTGGCAGAGTAGCACTCAAGTGAATTTTTTTAAAACTTGTGGCACTTAAGTGAGTGAAAAAAAAGTTTTGACACTAAAGTGAACGCTTTACGAAAGTTGTGGCATTCCTAGTGTTCTAACCCCGTGCATTGTTTGTCCCTTTTAACTTGTATTTTTCTTTGTTTTTGGAAATAAGAAGTTAGCTTACATGAGAATGACCACATGTATGGTTAGCTGACAGGCAGTCCCTATTAAGGCCGGGAGAGCCGTGTGTGGGATAGCATACTTGCCATGAATTTGCGACTTGAGTCTATGAAATTAGTTCATAGGAAACCTTATGGTATCTGAGCCATGGATTCTTTGAATCATTTTAGTTTGGTCATTACTACGTTTTATTACTAGAAGAGTACTTCTCAGTCCATGGAAACACCATATTCATCCTCTATTTCTCTTCCCATTTCTCATACCTCTAATCTCTCTCTCCAGCCTCCACTAGAACTTTGAAAGTCTTCATGTTCAAAAATAGATTATCTTTATGAGGTCGCTTACCTCACAGAGGATAGTAAGATTTCAGAAACTCAGCTTCCCATGATGAACCCCTATACCGCTTTTGCTAAACCACCTTCATTTTCACCTCTTCGATCCATTAAACACCTCATCAAACATACCACTCGCACCATCAAGGAGTATGTTCAATCTTCTAGATTTGATCAACATCCTATCTAGGCAACTGAACAAAAATAGTTTGTCACTCTTCAGATACCACCAGAGTTTCCATCTCAATGGATCCAATAAGGCTATACTCATCTCCATTTTGGAGCCATCCGCCTTACCTTAACCTTTCATGGTCGAAAAGGCCTACCGGTTACTACACGAATAGCTCTGCTAGACATCAGATTTTTGGAATATCAGTAAGTTTGTGTTGGCACCATCCAGACAACCATGAATGCGGGGACTGTCTTTGTTACACTCTTCCCAAATTTCAACATCGCTCTTGTAGATCCCAACCTGCTTACTGCTCTTAAGGTTTAGCTACAAATCACTGGAGCCCCTCAGACTCCTGGATCTATTGCTGCTACCTTACATAACCAAATGATCTATCGTGTCCAAAACCATACCATTGATCTTAATATTCCAAACTCTGAAGGTGCTCTTGTTATATCAGTTGATCACGACCAGACATCTTGTATCCATGTTCCTCGATAGATCCCACGAAACGAGCTTGTAAAGCTCCTCCCTGATAGTTGGGTAACCAACTATAAAAAGCTTCATCAAAATTGCAAACCGGTCCAATCCAGTGAACCACAATTCACCAGAAAGAAAGATGGTACTGTTGCCATCAGGTTCAGTAAAACTAGAGAGGAACCTTCCTTTATTTTTCCTACCATCCTTCATTTCACACCCTGCCCTACTGACCCTGTTTCAGACGAACCAGATGACAAACGATTTGTCCACTCTTTTGGTTCTCAGGGACAACCAATCCATCTTTTCAAAGACCCTATTGGGCATTGTTTCTGGGATCTAGATTGTGCTTGCTCATCCTGCACCAAATTTGAAGACGAAGATAATAGATCTTCTTCGAAAAAGAAGAAAAAGAAAGATACCCTTTACCAAAGGTATCTTGACGGAGATCCAACTATTGGATCTCTAGGAGAAGACGATAGCAAATATCAGTTCATTGTTTCCTATGGACCACCCAAACTTCCTGTGATAACCTCATTTCCACCTCCCTACAAGCCAATCCCTTCTCCTCAACCCCTAACCAAACCCATGATCACTTCCCCTTTTTATAAGCCGATTCAGAAATGGGTGAAAAGGAATCCTTCATATCCCCTGAACTTACCCACACCAGGCACTTGTGCACCTAAACCAGTTCCACTCCTTGTTTTACTCAGTATATGCATGTTCCACCCCGATGACTTCCCCCCACTCAAGGCCATAGAATCATTTGAAACCAGCACCCGTCCCCGGAAATTTCCTCCATTGGAAAAATTCTCTGATCCACACCAAAGGTTTCAGCACTCACCCAAGATACCAAACCCCATTGGCCTTGATGCACAGGGACAATGCAAGCAGCCCTCTGCTGCCGAAACCGTTTTGAACTGGCAAACTGAAAATGCTTTGGCCCAAAATGAGCTTCTTGGCACTGTCGATACACGTCTCGAACGTGTAAACAAGACTACTAACTTATCCTGCCACATGCTCAAAGATTTCCAAAAAAGGCTTAATCTGCTAGAGACCAAGCAGATACCTACTAGCCATTATTTGGAAGATCATAAGCCAGAAATTGAGAAGCTCAAAAGACAAATCCAAAATTTCAAAAGTCAACAGTCATTCACTTCAATTGATTCACCTTTTTTTTCCCTTTCCTTCCTTACCACCCAAACCAGAATTGTCTCTTGGATCATCATCCTCATTTGCTACTGTTCTCAGCTTAGCCACCCCTCCACCTCAGAACAATTTCCTGGTTCTTTGTGAAAAACTTCGCAAGCTTAAATAAAAGCAAAAGGAATCTCCCACTCCTGCAGGATCACCATCCCCTCTTGGTACACCTGAACACCCTCTTGGTGATCATCCTCCTAGTAATCCACTTGCTACCTTGACCATTTCCAATCTACTCGAGAACTTTCTTCGACAGCAGATTCCTTCAATTGTTGTCATTAAACCGTCCACAACAAGACAGGTTGAAACTTCGTCCGAATCCGATTCTGACATTCTTATCAAATAATCTTCTTCGGAAGAAACCTTATTTATGGCAAACAGTGTCAAAGACGAAGAGATATTCTCTAAACTCGAAATACACCACCAGGATCAACCTGATGCAACTCAGACTTTCACTGCCTCGTTCGCCAAAGTTTATTTCACCTTGGATGACATTCCGTATTATAAGTGGTCTGATAGGCTCCAAGAATTCCATGATTGGCTCACTACCAGGCATATTTCTGAACCCAACACTTATGATATTCTCTTGGAATTTAATAGCCGTTTTATAGGAGCACTTAAAGATTGGTGGCATACTGCTTCCGAACAAGATTAGATGTACTTCTTAACTCATCCACTGGATAATGCCATCCAGATTATCCGCATGTACTTCATTGGCAAACCTGAAGACTCTAAAATGCTCAAAAGAAAGGAGTTTTTCGATTGAAAATGTTGCTCAAGGCGCAAAGATCTTGACCAACACTTCCAAGCTATGATCAAGTTATTTTATTTACTTGGTGCAGATTGGAACCTCAAGCCTATTTTCCTAGCATCTATCCCAAGAGAACTTAGCCAAGTTGCAGAGAAAACTCTGCAACAATGATAGAAAAGCCTAACAAAGGCTACTCTTGGTGAAATCCAGCAGGCCGTTCATATCGCCATAGAAAAATTTGCCTCCGTAAAGAAGCTTTTCGAAGCTTCCTCAAAGAAAATAGGCATCTTGACAAGGCGTACTTTAAACCCAGTTTAAAGAGCAAATGTCCTAAGGATTGCTCCGATCCTTCTTGTACAGGCTACAAAAAGAAAAGACACTTTAAATGGCTTTCCTTCAAAAAGACACGCAAAGGAAAAAACAAAGGCAAATGGAAATTTTTGCGTAAAAACCATTATCGCTCCTCCAAGAAGTGAAGCAAGGGCAGATGTTATGTTTGCAACAAAAAATGACATTTTGCCAAAAATTGTCCAAAGGCAAAGAGTCATGGAAGCCATCTGATTAATAAAATTGCTAAAAGCACTGGCATCCAACTTGATGATTCTGACATTGAGTCTGTCTTCTCCTTAGATGATCAGCCATAAGAAAATACTCTCTGTGCTATCCGAACATATAGCTCAGACTTAACCTCAGATTCTGAGAATGATGTGTTCACCTTCTTCCCTGATTCTCTTGATGAGATCCACATCACTGAATCAATACATCATCCATACATTCCCATTCATATCCTCTTGTCTAAATACCACAAACCAATCCATTTGGTAGCACTCATTGATCATCCTAGACACTAAGATTCTCCTAGAAGAATTTTGTAAACCCTATACCAGGTATTTCAATTCAACTTATGATGACACCTTTGCTACCAAGTATTGCAGTAAACCTATTACCATCCAATTTTTTCCCCAGTGTACTATTACCACAAAGGTCCTTGGTTCTAGGTCCCCAGATAAAGATATCATCATTGGTTGGGACATCATGACCTAACTCCCCAAGCTTAGAATATTTCCCATGGCCTACGTTTCAAAAATCAATTCAGGGAGTTTGTGGAAATCAAACGATTCTATGCTCTCCAACTAGCCATGTTGGACCTAATCATCCAAAGTTTACTTTCTTCTTGTGCTGAGACACATTCCCAGTTTTCTCAAACCTACACCCAGCCCTTATGGAAAAACTCTCTTTTTTATGTCAAACTTCATTTCAAGAAGAATGAAGATATTAATTCTACGAGAGCCAGTCATTCTAGAATGAGCCCAGAACATCTTATACTTGCTCAACAAGAATGTGCAGAACTATTGGCACAATGTCTCATTGAACCCCCTGACTCCTAATGGGCATGTGAAGTATTTTATGTCAACAAGCAGGCCGAACAAAACCGTGGAAAAAAGAGATTAGTAATTAATTAGCAACCTCTGAATCAGTTCCTTCAGGATGATAAATTCCCATTGCCTCACCGAAATTCTCTTCTTAGCCTTGCTTAAGCAAATATCTACTCAAAGTTTGATCTTAAGGCAGGATTTTGGCAATTGTGTATTGATCCATCAGACAGACCCAAGACAGGGTTCTGTATCCCAAACCAACACTTCTAATGGACAGTTGTCCCTTTTGGCGTCAAAACTGCACATTCCTTTTTCCAAAAAGCTATGTGCAAAATCTTTGAGCCAATCCTTCCAAACTCTCAAATCTATATTGATGACATCCTTCTGTTCAGTCTTGATAAAGAATCTCATTGTCAACTCTTGACACAATTTGTTGATATGGTTAAAAAGCATGGAATTATGCTCTCCCGGAAAAAAATGATTATTGCCCAAAAGGAAATTGAATTCCTTGGCATGCGCTTAAAAGAAGGAACATATTGCCCTGAACCTCATATTGTTGATAAAATCCAGAAATTTCTTGAAAATGATCTGAATGCTAGACAAGTGAATGCTAGACAAGTCCAATAGTTCCTTGGCATCGTGAATTATCTGCGAGACTTTATTCCCCATATTTCCAAAAATCTCAGACCTCTGCATAAGATGCTTAAGAAAAATCCTCCTCCATGGGGACCTAAGTAAACCCAAGCCGTTTCTTAGCTTAAACAGCTTTTACAACACCTTCCACCCTTAAAAATCCTATCCACTGGCAAAAAGATTCTCCAAACTGATACCAGCGACAAATGTTGGGCAGCCAATCTTTTTAAAGAAATTAATGGGACCAGGCATATTGATGCCTACAAAAGTAGTCGATTCTCTCAAGCAGAAATCCATTACTATTCCACCTTCAAGGAAATACTTGCAGTCAAATATGGCATCAAGAAGTTTGAATTTCACCTCATTGGACACTATTTTCTTATTGAAATGAATATGTCCTCATTCTCTCATATGCTCAAGTTCAGGCAAAAGCAAGTCCCCCATCCACAATTGCTCCGAAGGGCTGAATGGTTTTCTAAGTACTCCTTTGAAGTCAAACATATTCCAGGGACTAAGAATGTTCTAGCCGATTTCTTGTCCAGGCCAAAAGAACCAATTCAATCAATCCACATGTACATCATGTAGGAACCTCTCTCAGAAACATACCGCACCACTGACATGCAATGTGGTTGGTCAAGTCTTAAATGAGCATGGCGGATTAATGCTCAGACCAAACAGACTCCACCCACAATATCCATTCATCCATCCCCTTCGATGGTCTCCTAATGATGAATTTCCCGAAGACCTAAAATGGTTACTTTGGTACATGTTCAACCTGTACACAATAACCATTGAATTTCCTACTTGGCATGGTTCAAACCACTCCAAGATCGGAAAGAACTTTTCAAAATCCGAATCGTCGGGGAAGGCCTGAACCGGAGCGTATTGTCCTATTTCACCGACCATGATTTTCCTACATGCTTGTAATTTTTCAAAAATCTGCACAAATTCACTAGTTTCCCATCAAGCAAACTAGAACAATGGTTGGAGATCCTTGATGTTTTCGATATGTCTTGAATTTTGCTCTTGATTATAGTTGTTGCATAATTGTTTTGTATGTTGGTTCATATCATGCTATGTCTTTTGATACTTAATAGAAAATATGATAATTACATGAGGTCATGTAATTATTATTTTTGTTGTGTACTCTACTTCCAACATGATCTTCTAAACACTCACATTCTCTTTTAGCCTGAGGCTTTGAGTTCATAGATTGATAGAATTTGAAAGAGATCTCACATAGAACTTAAAATTTATACAAATCCTTGAAAGTCTTGAATTTCGCTTAATGATAGTAGAACAATCGTATAGAACTTAAAATTTATACCAAAACTAATTGGAAATATAGTGAACTTTCATTTTGGTGTCTTTTGTTGAATTATCATTAATTTAGTTTGTCTTTGTTGTAAATTAAATATACATGTTTATATGGAAAATTGTGCTAGTATTGATTTTATGTTTATTATGTTAATGTGTAATAGTAATTGATTATGGCTTTGGCATTCATGACCATTATAGCTGATCTTAATAAGGGTGAAAAACTGAACAGTGACAATTATGATATTTGGTATCGAAAAGTTTAGTACATTTTTTAGGAGCAAAAGCTTTTGGAAACTCTCAACCATACAAGGGATGAACCTAAGCATGAAATTTCAACCTAGCACAAAATAGATTAAGAAGCTTATCAAGCTTGGAAAAGTTAAAATAGCATTGCTCGCATCACATTATTGAGTTACATGCAAGATGATCTCATATGTGAGTTTGAAAGTTATGACAAAGTTCAAGTAATCTAGATTGCCTTGAATGATAAATTTGGGGGTGCGTTTGCCACTAAGTTGAGAAGGCTTACCATCAAGTTTGACACATACCGAAAATGCCTAAATCTAATGATGAAGCAGTATCTTTGAGAAATGTCAAACATGATATATAACTTGAAGTTGGCAGGTCATACATTTACTGATGAACAACAAATTCAAGTTATTATAAGGTCTCTTCCTAACAATTGGAAGCATATGAAAATCAATATGATACATAATGAAAATATCGTCACTTTTTGACGATATAACATGTCATTTAGAATTGGAGGATGAGTGCCTAAAGGCTGTAAGACTTTCTACTCCTGCTTATGTTGTTGAATTGAATTTGCATAAATTTTTGGGCTTCAAGTGTAAGATGAACCATAAATTCAACAACAAAATGAAAGACACTGACTAGGCACCCAAGACTGACCAAGCACCCAAGAGAGCTAAGAACCTCCGACACGTAAGAAGTGTGGTGGGAAGAACGACTAGGCCAAAATGAAGTGTTACAATTGTGGTAAATTGAGTTATTTTTCTTGTGAATGCATAGAGAAGAAGGAGGTACCACATTACTTCATTACTTTAAGTAATTATTTTATTTCTGCCACTATAATGCTTGTTGAATCTCATTTTTTGTAAACTGTAGACTTGGGAGCAACATACTATGTAGCTAGAGATCGAGGAACATTTGGAGTATTGACTGATACAACCTTGAAGAAGATGGATATATATTGGAAATAACTTAAGAGTTGAAGTGAAGGCTATCGGCATATGTAAATTAACCTTATGTGATGATCAAAACCTATTCTTACATGTTATCCTTGTTGTGCGGAAGAACACCCTAACTATATGAGAAAGAAAACAAGAATAATCAATAACATGAAGATTTATGTGGTTTGGCGAAAATTTGCCTACATCCACAGGAGAGAGAGACGATTTTTTTTATTATCAGATTTGAAACTAATTAATAAATCTTCAGTGATTAGCCCCTATGTATTAGAGATATATCATGATATATTCTAGTTACATTGAATCATAACTATTTCCTATGAAAATCTCTTATAGATAAGTCCAAATCTAGGAAATATATTTGGAAACAAATAGCTCGCAATCTTCAAGTTTTCCTAAATTTCCCGATCGACTTTTTAATTTCGAATTTCCAATCGATCGAAATTTTCTGGAATTCAAGACAACATCAACAAATCTCCACCTTTGGATTGAATAAACCACAAGCCTCCACTCAAACCAAGAAAACAAATATATCTCTCCCTCCACTATAAATTAGCAAAGGTACGCCCACACCAAGACCAATGCGATCTCCATCAACTTCAATAATGAGTGAGAGAAATCAAGTCCTTGCTGGACTTGAACTTCTCTGTAGTAACCGTCTTCGTGAGCATATCCGCGAGATTATCTTTAGTATGAATTTTCTTCAAAGCAATGCTACCATTCTCCACAAATTCTCGAATTTTGTGGCATCGAACTTCAATGTGTTTCATTTTGAAATGAAACACTTGATTCTTCACAAGACCTATTGTGCTATGGCTATCTTAGTATAGTGTAGCACTTTCTTACTTTATACCAAACTTTGTGACAAAACTAGTCAACCAAATTCCTTCATTTGCAACCTCAGTTACTACCATATACTTAGCTTCGGTTGTAAGCAATGTTACAATAGGTTGAAGTATTACCTTCCACGAAATAACTCCACCGCCCAAAGTAAAGACATATCCCGTGATGGACCTTCACTTGTCCAAATCACCAGCGAAGTCTGAATCAACATAACTTGCTAAATAAATCAATCCTCCCTTGCAACTGAACATCAAACACATTCTAATAGTTCCAGCCAAATAACAAAAGATTCACTTAATAGTTTCCCAATGCTCCTTACTTGGATTGCTCATGTATTGACTGACGAGACTCACCACATGAGCCAAATTCGGTCTGCTACAAAATATAACATACATGAGGCTCCCTATTGTGTTGGCATAGGGTACTCTAGACATTTTTACAACTTCCTCATGTGAAATAGGCATTGTTTCTTGGATAATTTGAAGTAATTTGCTAAGGGTGTACTAACCGGTTTAGCTTTACCCATGTTGAACCGCTCTAAGACTTTCTCAACATACTTATTTTGATTTACTCAAAGCTTACTTGCATGTCTATCTTGAAAGATTTCCATGCCAATGATCCTCTTTGCAACACCAAGATCTTTCATATTAAACTCATTGCTTAACTAAGACTTTAAAGAAACAATGTCTCTCATTTTTCTTGCAGCAATCAACATATCATCAACATAAAGTATCAACAGAATAAGTGACTTATCATCCAAAACTTTATAGTAGACACCAGAATCATGCACACTCCTCATGTAGCCAATACGAAGCATAAAAGAATCAAATCTTTTATTCCATTGCCTTGAAGATTGCTTCAAACCATAAAGTGATTTCTTGAGCAAACAAACATGATCTTATTTCCCTTCCACTTTGAAGCCTTCAGGCTGTTCCATATAAATTTTCTCTTCCAAGTCACCATGAAGGAATGCCGTCTTCACATCTAGCTGCTCGAGCTCCAAGTCATACATGGCCATCATAGCTAGTAAAACACGAATTGATGTGTGTTTTACAACTGGGGAAAATATCTCGTCGTAATCAATTCCCTTCTTCTGTGCATAGCCCTTACCAACAATTTGGGCTTTGTATCTCTCTTGGTCTTTCTCCATTGTTGCTTCCTTTTTTTCGAAGAACCCATTTGCAAGTAATGACATTCCGATCCTTAAGCTTCTTCACAAGTTCTCATGTCTCATTCTTTTGTAATGACTACATCTCCTCCATAATTGCAGTCATCCACTTTTCTTTGTGATCACTTTTCAAAGCTTCATGGTAGGAGCTTGGATCGCTAGAGCCTACGGTAAGAGCATAAGCTACCATATCCTCAAAACAATACCTCTCCGGTGCTTTGAGAGTGCACCTTTCTCGATCCATCATAATGGAATGAGGAACTTCTATAGTTTCTTTGACTCATCATTCTCTGTAGATTCTCTGGTTTTAAGCTCCACATTAACGATAGATTTATCGCTCTCCTCTTTAGCAGCCACATGTGGCATGCAGCTTGACTTCAATATTGCAGATTCATCAAACATAACATCCCTACTTGTCAGAACTTTCTTTTCACTTGGACCCCATAATTTGTAGCATTTCACTCTTTTCTCATAACCGAGAAATATGCAATGTTTTGATTTTGGATCCAACTTTGAGCACTTTGAACTCTACACTTGTACAAAAGCAGGACAACTGAATATTTTTAAATTAGAATAATCGGCAATTTTGCTAGTCTATACCTCTTCGGGAATTTTGCATTCAATTGTAGTTGATGGAGACCAATTCATATGATAACATGCTATGCAAACAGCTTTTGTCCAAAATTCCTTGCCTAGTCCCGCATGTAGCCTCATGCTTCGAACTCTCTCTAATGAGGTTTGATTCATCATTTCTACTATGCCATTCTCCTAGGGCGTATTCGGAACTATGAAGTGACATTTAATACTTTCACTCTTGCAAAGCTCCATGAATGGCATCAATTTGTACTTTCTTCCATTATCCGATCTCAAGCACTTAACCTTCTTCCCCGTTGAAGTCTCAACTTCAGCTTTCCATTCTTTGAACTTGTCAAAGACTTCACTTTTGTGTCGCATGAAGTAAATCCAAACTTTGTAAGAGAAATCGTCAATGAATGTCACAAAGTGTTCCCTCCCGCTTTTTGACTTTATCGATGAAGGACCCTATACATCCGTGTGTACATACTCGAGCACGCCCTTACTTGTATGAGTTGCAACATTGAATCGTACTCTGGATTGTTTTCCAAACACACAAAATTTGTAGAAAGCATATTTTCATATCTTGGAGTGCATTCCTCTTGTGAAGCTCTATCAACCTCTTTCTCTTATATGCCTGAGACGCATATGCCATAGATAGGTGTTTTCTATCTCCGTGCTAGCATTCATGGATACAAATGCTCCACCTTGCACTATGGTTCCTATAAGGTTCTCGTGCCTCTATCCCTTAAGAACAATCAGAGCTCCCTTAATCACCTTCAAGACTCTACCTTGAGCTATGTACTTGCATCCATTGGATTCAAGTGCTCCGAATGAGATCAAATTCTTCCTTAGATCCGGTACATGATGCACATTTGTTAAGATTTTAATCATGACATCAAACATCTTGATTTTCACGGTTCTAACTCCCACAGTCTTGCACGAAACGTCATTCCCCATGAGAATTGAACCACCGATATATGCTTTGTACTCATCCAAGGCTTCTCGATGAGGACACATATGATAAGTGCATTCGGAGTCCAAGATCCATGAATCTTCAAAGGTGTCCTTTTACTAACGATATGGACAAGACGTCCCCATCATTGGTCTTTGTGTTGTTGGTTACACTTGCCTCATCCGAGCTCTTCTTCTTTTTCTTGTCCTTATTTGAATAGAATCTCTTGGTATGCCCTTCCTAATTGCACCCATAGAATCTTCCTTTGAAATTTCCCTTGGATTTTGATTGACTCTTACTACTTGATCCTCGATCCATTGATCTTCCTCTTCCTTGATTGTTTTTCTCCTTTACAAAGAGTCCCTCTTCTAAAGATTTTGAACTACTTGCCCTTTTTCGGGTGTCATTTGAAATTAGGAAAGTAGTCACATCTTCGATCTCCAAGGTTTCCTTGCCATAAAGGAGAGTAGTCACCATGTGGTCAAATGAATCCAGAAACGATGCAATAGTAGAAGCACCATGTCTTCATCCTCGAACCTTACCTCTAAGCTTGTAAGTTCACTAATCATTTGGTTGAATACAATAAGGTGTTTTAACAAATCTCCTCCTTCACTCATCTTAAATGAATACAATCTCTTCTTCAAGAACAACTTGTTTGTAAGAGATTTTATCATGTAAATGCTTTCGAGTTTGAGCCATATCCCCGGAGTAGATTTGATTTCCGCTACATATTGAAGGGCCTCATCCAATAGGTTCAGTTAGATTACACTGCATGCCCTCTCCTCCATGTCGGCCTAGTCATCGTCAATGATGGTGTTCAGCTTGTTCGATCTTCCCAAAAAACCTTCAAAAAACCTTGTTGAATCAATAGATCCTTCATCATTCTCCACCATAGTGTAAAATTGTTCTTTTGGATGAATCATTCAATATCAAATCGAATAGTTGAACCTTTTCTAGCCATCTAGTTAGAAGTTGCAATATAGGAATGGAGAACTTGGATCGCTCTGATACCAATTATTGTGTAGAAGAACACCCTAACTAGATGAGAAAGAAAACAAGAATAATCAAGAACATGGAGTTACGCATGATTTAGTGAAAATTTGCCTACGTCCACAAGAGAGAGAGAGAGAGAGAGAGAGAGAGAGAGACGATTTCTTATTTGAGAGTATCTCCTGAGTATAAGGTACAATATTGAAATAAATAGATCTTCAAATCACCAATTTCTTTATCCTAACAAGAAATGAATTCTACCCTAAAGATATTATCATATTTGAAACTAACTAATAAATCTTAAGTGATTATCCCTATATATTAGATATATCATGATATATCTTAGTTACATTGAATCATGACTATTTCCCATGAAAATCTCTTATAGATAGGTCAAAATATAGGAAATATATTTGGAAAAAAATAGCCTACAATCTTCAAGCTTTCCTAGATTTCCCAATCAACTTTTACATTTCAAATTTCCAATCGATCAAAATTTTGTGGGATTCAAGACAACATCGGCAATCCTCTGTACTTCAAGTTGTTCTTCTAAACTTGGGTTGTATATTGAATTTTCATGGTAATTGTGTTGACATTTTATCTGGAATGATTTATTATTGTTCTGATTATGTATTGAATGATTTTATAATGTTAGACATTGACTATAATAAATAGAATATTAATGTTAATGGTTGTTTTTCTTTAATTGCATATTTTAGTAATGTGGAGATTGATGTTGGTACTTAACATGCTAGAATATGTTACATTGGATTACAAAGAATGAAACAATTAGCAAAAAAAATGCATTTTAGAGTCACTTGCTAATGCTAATCTACCTGTTTGTGATCATTGTCTAGTGATAAGAAGCAATTAGAAAACCATTTGGTAAAGGAGCCAAAGCTAAACTTTCATTGTAACTCATACATCTGATATTTGCAGTTCATTAAATGTGAGGGCAATGCATGTAACCTCATGTTATCACTTTTATAGATGACTTTATGTGCTTTTGTTATGTTTTTTTAATCTCTCATAAATCCGAAGCATTGGATTGTTTTAGATGACATATAACTTTGGTAGAGAATCAGTTGAACAAAACAATAAATGCATTAAGAGCCGATAGTGGTGTGAGTATCTATCTAAGTATTTCAAGGCTTTTGTGATGAAAATTGTATTTTAAGACGATTGACTATTCTTGGTACTCTACAACAAAATGGGGTTCCCGAGAGAAAGAATATAACCCAATTAGAAATGGTTAGATCTATGATGGCTCAAGCAAATCTACCTATCTCAAAGTGGGGAAATGTATTATTGAATGTTGTCTATGTACTTAATTGTGTGCTCTTTAAGTCAATCACTTCCACTCCTTATGAATTGTGGATTGATAGAAATCAGATTTAAGTAATTTACGACCTTAGGGATGTGCAGCATATGTTTATGATTCTTCCCATAAATATGGCAAATTAGGTCATAGAGAGAAAAAATTATATTTATAAGATACTCTGAACACTCCAAAGAGTATATGTTCATAGGTGAGTAATCTAATAGAAGTGTAACTGAAATAAAGCCATGAGATATCACATTCTTGGAGAATGATTTTTCTAGTAAATGTAAGATCAATAATGACTTCTAATTATATAAAATGGAAGATCCTAATAACATATCCACTAATGTTATGGAGAAAATGAAGATTTACATCCACATAAAGACCTAGTGGGTGTGTTGCACCGCATGGTGAACTGAATTTATGAGAAATTTAGTAGAGTAAAAGTATTTTCTGTTGCCATTTTGAGATTAAATGGGAAGTATTTATGATTGCTCCACAAGACAATGTAGTGCCTTAAATAGTTTAAGATGCTTTCTTATCTCCTGACAAGAAAGAATGGAGAAAATTTTGGAAGAAAAATGAAGTCAATGAAGGTAAACCACATTTGAGACTTGGTCGATCTGTTATCCAATCGCAAGACTATTGAAAATAAATGGTTTTTCAAAATCAAGTGAAAAATGGATGGATCCATTAAAAAGTATAAAGCTTGCCTTTGTAGCAAAATGTTATATTCAACAAAAGGGTATAGACTATGAGAAAACATTTTCATCAGTTGTAAGGTTTGTCTTTATACGCCTTATCCTAGTTATCATTGCACATTTGGACCTAGAATTACATCAAATGGATATAAAGATAGCATTTCTCAATGGAGAACTAGATGAAAAATCTATATGAAGCAATCGATAGGTTTCTAGCTAAAGGTTTGGAGTAAAAAGTTTACAAGCTTAATCGCTCAATATATGGCCTTAAGTAATTATCTAGACAGTGGTATTTTCATTTTCATCAAACCATAACTTCTTTTGGGTTCATGATGATTGAAGAAGATCGTTGTGTATATATCAAACAGTCCGATGATAAGTTTGTAATTTTATCACTTTATGTGGACGATATTCTATTGGCTGAGAATGATAAGGGTTTGGTTATAATCTTAAAAAATGATTATCCCCCAAATTTGAAATGAATGACATAAGAAAAGTTGCTTATATATTATGAGTTAAGATTAAAAGAAATCGATCAAAAATACTCATTACTATGTTACAAAAGTCTTATATAATGAAGATTCTTCAATTCTTCAATTTGTTATATTGTAATACCATTGATACTTCTATCATGTAAGGCAAAGGTATAAGTATTAAGATGTGTCTTATGACTCTAGAGGAAAAGAAAGTAATGGAAACTGTTCCTTATACTAGTGTAGTTGGAAGTTTGATGTATACTATGATGTATACTCAACCCAACATATGTCATGTTTTAGGGTTAATGAGCCAATATCAATCAAATCCTAGTCAAGCACACTAGAAAGTAGCTAAGAGAATCCTAAGATACTTGAAAGGCACTATGGACTATCGACTTTATTATCAAGAGAACAATTTATGCTTATTAGGCTACTTTGATGCTGATTAAGGAGGCAATCTAAATGAGTGTAAATGACGTCTGGCTATGTGTTCTTGTTTAATGAAGGTGCAATTTCTTAGAATGGTAAAAAAGGAAAATGACTAGCCCTATCTACGATGGAAGCAAAATTTATTGCATGTTCTATCGCAGTGCAAGAAACAATATGGCTAAAATATTTCTTGGAAAATAGTTAGAGTTTTGGGAGGGGTTGTTCACTTGGAGGATGTTCTACTATTCTAGAGGGCTAAGAAGCATTGACATTCTATGGAAGCCTTTGTGTCATGTCAAAACACTCCGACACGTGTCTAGCACTCTTTGATACTCTCAAACACTTAGTTAGCACGTGTCAAAAAATCCGACACTTAGTTAACTTTTCCAAACACTCTTCAACACCCATGGTGGAATTCTAAGACATGATTTCGACATGCATGGGGTCAATTTTAAAAAAATTCAATAAATGATAAGTCAAAATGTAAATATGTAAATGAGTAAATAATAATAAAAATAATTAAATGGGAAAAAAAGAAAAACCTATTCTTCTCTTCTCTTTTGACTTTCACTTCCTGTAACACACAATTCATCTATTCAAATTTGTTTTTTCCTTCTTTTCTTCCAACGTGCTTTGACAAAAGCATCTAGAATGTGGATTGTTTTTTTTTTTCTCCTCCAAGTTTTATGGATTATTGAAATTGAGTTGAAATTGTTAAATTAAAATAATTAATGATATTAATAAATGGTGGATTAATATTTTTAATGTAAATTCATTCTAGGTTATTTTAGTTGTTTGTTTATTTGTGAAATTGAATCAAATTAATTTGATTCAAATAATCATAAAAGTGATAATTTATCATGAATATATTAAAATATATAGTTAATAAACAATATGTCTCAACAAGTCAAAATTCTTTATTTTTGAGAAACAACATGTCAACGTGTTGTATCGTATCGTATTGCGTGTCACATATTCATGTCGGTACTACTTAGCCAGAGGGTGATACCAGATTTGGTAGGAGTTGAAGACTTCTTTTGCATCTATTTATGTTTTGGTAGCTCTCGAAGCTTGTCTCATAGAGTTAAGAAATTATTTTGAGGATGAGGTGCTACTGAACTTAAAATGGCTGCAAATGATGAGGATGATCCTAAAAAGGATGAGGTTTTAGTGGTGGTGATAGGGATGGAAAAAAGGTGGGTTCCGAAAGAACAAATGGCTTATGTCCTTTTAAGGATTTGGATTTGATGCCTAAGTTTCTTAATTTTAAGAGTCTGGTCTTCTAGGTAGTGATTGGGGGGTATCTGCTTGGTTTTCAGCAAATGAAGCCTCTTTCTGGAAATCTTTCAATATGATAATTCGGTGGTCTGTCTAGAAAGAAGGTGAATACTTCATTGTCAAAGTTTGAAGCTAAGTTGAAACTATATGTTTGAATGGCACATAGAATATCTCCACAGGGTTGGTCTTCTAAGGAGAAGACATATTCAACATTAGAATAGCTGAGAGAGATTCTAGTGCTTTTCATGATTTTATCAATCAGATGGCTTCCACGCCGTTTGAATTTCGGACAATCTTTGGCAAAGTGTCCTTTCTTGTTATAAATATAACAACTGTCCTTGCGGCATTTCTTTGAAGAACGGTGGCGGCTTTTATGAAGAAATTTCCACTTGCCTTTTCTTCTTCTTGGTTTCAAGCATGTCTTGTCAAGATGCTTATTTTCTTGGAGATTTCAAAAAGCTTCTTGTCAAGACAAAGTTCTTTTAGAGCGATATGGACAGCTTGTTGAATTTCCCCAAGAGTGGCTTATGTCAAATTTTTCTATCTTGCCTGGAGGGTCTTTTTTACAACTTGATTGACTTCCTTAGGAAATGATGCCAAGAAGATTGGTCTTGGGTTCTAATCGGCTCCTATAAGATAGAAGAGCTTGATCATCGCTTGGAAATGTCGATCAAGATCTTTTCTTTTTACGAAACAACATTTCTTTTCGAAGAACTCTTTTCACTTGAGTTCCTTCGAATCTTCTGGCTTACCAATAAAATACATATGAACGATTTGGATAGCATTATCCAGTGACTATGTTAGTAGATACAGCTAATCTGGTTACAAGACTAGTGACAGTTTACTATGATGGTCAAGTAGTCATTACCTATGTGAAACATTCTAAGTATCATGGTAGAACAAAACGCATTGACATAAAAAATAACTTCATCAAAGATATAATAGCGCAAAAAAAGTGGTCATATAATATGTTTCAATAAACAAGATAGTTGTTGATCCATTTATGAAGGCTATTCCTAGAGACGTTTTCTTAACCCATAAAATGTCTTTAGGGTTACATAGAATGTGATATGTAGAATTGTTGAGGATCATTAGTTTATGTATATGTGAACATATAAATTGTACTTGTTTGTTTTTCAATGAATTGATATTTCATCAATAAGTACAAATCCATTATGAAACTAGTACAAACATACATACATACATACATACATATACATATATATATATATATATATATATATTGTTAAAAAGTATGTCAACAGGAAAGGATTGACTCACTTATACGAGCACTCACCTCAAGTGTTATAGTTAGCATATTGAGATAAGATGTTATATATTATAGATGCCAGAAGAGCAAGTTTAGTACATAAAATAATTTACGTTGTCTTGATTGGAGTCAAGATGAAGTCTGTGATTTTTGTGTGATGAGATCAAACATGATAGTGCCACAATCATGTATGTATGAAAAAAGCTAGATACAAGTACTTAATTGTGCATTGAGAAAGCGAGTTGTTATGGTACTCACGCTAAACATAAATACATAAAAAGCATGTAATTGTGTTTAGGTTAATATTTGTATAGTGAATATGTTTAATAAATAACATACACTTTTATAGAAAGAAAATTCACTATAGCAAGTAATTCATACTACATATGCATTGTATGACCAATAAAGGAGATGAGTAAAATTTATCCCTATTTACTTATTGTGTGAGTACCTGAGGTAATTTATAATTTACCTCATTTTATGCCATATGTTACTTCTAACTGTATTCTTGAAGTAGAAGACCAATGTTGCTATTTTAACATATTACTAGCGGTCATGAATAGATATGGCTTTGTGGGACTTGTTTAGGAAAGCAGTTGTTTTGAAATGAAGAGAAACATGAGTACAAATGAAGACTATTGTTGTTTTATATCTATCACGTATATTTACTAGTCAATCAATTATATCGTCTTCTAGGGTTTTAAATATAATTATAAATACATGGTGTTTTTTAGAATAATCAAGTATAGCTTTTAAGGATAAATATACTTGAATTGATGTAACAAAATATATCTGGGAAACTATGAGACATCAATTGTTTTTTTTTTTGAAGTTGTAACCATTATGTTATCCTTAACATGTGCATAATTTGAGTTCCTAAGTATAAGTGTACTAACTGGTCGCACGGTTTTCTTACTAGTATGAATTATTTCAAAAATAGATGAATATTGAATGCCTTATTTCATTAATAGCAAATAATCAAGCCCATCATGTTTGAGTGGAAGATGTTATATTTCAATAATTCACCCATGATGGGTGTATGTGTTGACACCAATTTGCCCTAAAGTGGTTTATTTGAAAGGCACCCTTTGAAGAGGTGCGAATGGTAATCTCTCAAGGGAAGTTAGAGTAACTTCCTCATAACGCAATAGACAGTATATAACTTTCTAAAAAAATGAACATTGTTCTCTCTTTATTAAAAACAACACACAAAAATATTTTTGTTGCTAATTTGAGAAACAATCGGCATTAAAGCTATGGAGCAAGAATATTTTCCTTGTGATTGTATTCGGACCAATGTGAAGCCGTATCGTCCATTATCTGCTAGTAATTCAGCATACGTTCTTGGGTAATTCTTTTGTTGCGCATCAAAGAGGTTAGTCATTTTTTCCACCAACCCTTCTTCCTACATTTACAAAGGATCACTTTAGCATCACTTTAACATTATCACGCCAGATTTTTGGGCAAACTAAATTGCCAAAGTCACTTAAATGATATTTTTTAGAATTTGCTATAATTAGATGATCATTTGACAAAAATTATACCATAATAGGCATAGTATAAGAATTTTGAGACTGATACCGTGGTTATCTCCTACCTAAGCCTATACATGGAATATGGAAAACACTATTCATTAAATCAAATTTTGTTATTGGATAGAATTTTATGGCATGCCCTTCTTTCAGGGGTTGCAGAGCAACTTGCCCTCTGAGTCTCTGACCACTGCCGTGAATGATCGGGGGCCAAGCAAGCCAAATTTGCTAGAACAGAACAGAGAATTTTTTGAGGAAGTGCGAAATAATAGGGAATCTCAAAAGAGAGGCAACTCTGACACAGACAACGATGTCGAGCTGCATTCAATTCAATCCCATTCAATCGGATTTCACCTTCATCTTATCGTTTCTTCTGGATAAGGGCCGTCTAAAGGTTCTATGTCCCCGAGTTGAAGACTTCAGTACTTTGGGTCCACGAGTTGAAGACAGAAAAAGACATCCCATCTCTTTTTTTTAAATAATTTGATTAATTATTTTTCCCATAACTTGGTCCTGTCGGCTGCCTAATTTTCTGTCGTGTTCTCTCAGCTAGTGTTGATATACATGCCCTACCGTAGACTTATCTATAGATAGTGCCATCAGCAATCCCTATTCCAAAATCGGAATTGGGTAGGGCAGTCATCTCTCCCTCGATGTCAAACTGCCAGAATCGACATTCTAAGAGTCAATTTATTCCGTGTGAATGAATCTGTATTTGTAGATGAGAGGAACTTTCTTGGAAAAGCCATCTGATTCTTGATCTTTCCATCGATCAAACTAGGCATCAGATAATATTTAATTTTCGAGTTAACTAAATCGCTCTAGTTTTTCCTTTTCATAAGTTAAGAGATCAACATTCAGTTGGGATTAGACGGGTCTCACTAGCATGAAACCTAATTGGTCGTTGTCGGGCTTTGAAATGATCAAATCTGAAATTTTCATTCAAGTAAAAACACTCAACCCTCGTAAATAATTTAGAGGGGTTTTTAATATGAAAGATCATTTCAAGATAAAACTAACACTCCCACATCAAAATGTGAGTACTAACATCGACTCTTGATTCGGCATGAATTTAAAAACTTAACAGTATGCATAGGACTCGGAAACAAATGGAAATACTAAAATACTCCTCCATTTTTCTGAGTAGCTTTCAGCTAACTAAGACTCTAAAATGTATCAAAATAAAATCATTCTATAGTGCTTTCTCACGAATATTATATGACTAGATTGAAGCACAAAACCCTCTCAAATATCTTTAGACCCCTACAATTCCGCGCGGAGATATGCACTTAATTTTTCAAGCAACTTTCCATTAATTGCTAAATAAATCTTAACTCTCTTGAGATAATCCTTCATCAATTAGCCGCGGTCTGAATTTGAACCTATCTCAAACTCAATAAGGGTTTCTAAATAGAGTCTCAAACGCATCTTCATTATGTACATAGAACATGAAACCTAGTTGGCACCCACATAGTTGGATTAAATTACTATTACTATGCAACAATAAATAACATACTCACGTGAATAACCCAATAAATTCTATACAATTTCTCTATACTAATTTGTTTAGCCAGGTCTGGATTTTGGAATATCCACGAACTAAATCCTATTCTCAACAATATAGTTTTCTTTTCTTAAAAAACAAGAATCATGAACAAATCTCCCAATAAAATATCTGGGATAATATTATCAATAATCTTAAAAAGGTTTGAGCTGGTTAGGAATCTAATTAAACCCAACTTGCTACCATCCTTGAGATCAGCAGGTCAGCACATTATTCTTTTCACCATCCATTATAGAAGTGTTGAGGTGCCCTTATGAGGTATGTTAGACAAATCCAACATCGAGGACTAGATGTAATTTAAAATGGTTAAATCTATCCTAGTTGAATTAAGTTTTTGAGTGAACGTTGCATCCAACTAAATCTATTAACGAGCTTGAATTGGGCTCTCTCTTAATGGTTTCTATTGTATAAGATATGGCGCTTCTTCCGCGTTGAGTTGAGTTGAAGTTCTGATGAAATATAGTGGGGAGGGATGGCGGGAGAGATCACCATTGACACGGTAGTGTGACGGTAGGGAGAAAATGGATTTCCGAATTAGTTGATATCGAGAGACTATGTTTAGTGTTTAACTTGGTCACGGGCAATTATTGATTGTTTATTATTGTGTAATATTAAGGTAGCCCATTAGGTGAGTAAATCTCGAATCCATTAGATATTCCACTAGGCATTGGCCTCACTAAACTTCTTTACTTTTTATCAATGGAGTGGGGAAATCTCTAGCCAATTACCTTTTTCATTGATGTAATCCACTGTGAAGAGTAAATTATTTTGAAGGTAACCATCATTTCAGATTGAGGTAAAGTGCATAAGCATGACTTAAAAATTTGGTGATTGATCAATTGAGGAGTTACGGTTTTATTATGGCCAATTGAAAACTTAAGGTTTACAAAAAGACCACAATCGAGTGTTGAGCCTGTCTTGGTGGAATTTAGGCATCAAAATTCCGATGTGGCTATATAACATGGAATTTTTGTTATTTGAAATGTATAATTTCTGATGCCCAAATTTCATCAACGACAAGTATCAAACTCGATTGTGGCTTTTATTATTATTTTTCAATTATGAAGTTTTCAATTAACTTGATGATAGATGAATTCGCATACACACACTCTATATAGGTTGGTCTCAAAATGAAATTTGCCAAAAGAGCATTCTTTTTTGCTTCATTGAAAATATAATCCTCCATAACAAATATTGCATGATCTTCAAATCCCCTAAATTAAGCTTATCTCGATTGTTAATCCTGTGGACTCCATGGTAAAACTCAAAAAATTAATTGTTTAGATGACTTAGTCCACATAATATATAGAACAGGCAATAATTTCTCCCTTATTGATAACAATATAGATGGTTATATAGTTGGTTAATAACCTTTATTTTCGAAATGTGAATCTGGATTTTCAAAACTCACATTCATAATTTTCATTTATCATTTTCTTAATTTCCTTCTTAGCTTATAAATTAGTTGGGTGAAGAAAATGAAGATGGAGAAATGAAAATGAAGAAAAAAGAGCTAAAACTAAATTGGGCAATTGTGGAAACTAAACCTTATTGACTTATTCTCTACTTTCATTAGAATAAATATTTGGTATCCCTAAACTAGGAGGCAATAAAAAGTACCAAAAAAGTCATAAACCTATTATATAGTATGCTACTTTTTCCCTAATATATTTGGCTGTATTCCAAGAGCAATTGTAAGTATCAATTTCAAAAGAGATATCCATTTTTGGCCATTAGATCTACTACTTCACTAGATAAATCTTAGAATATTCATGATATATTTTATTAATTCCATTATAGTAGATATGACACGAGTGAAACCAAAGTGTAGGGAATAACATAAAATTGTTAATTAAATAGTTGTGCTATTATTATTACAGATCTTGCCATCAGCAGGCCAATCATGCTGATCCCTGAGAGCCAGTTGTTTTATAGTCATTCCTCATCTAGACCCCTACGTTTTCCTCTATAAGTTGCTGTAGACATTATCAACGCTTTCTTGACTTTTGAGAACTCATGCTTTTTTGGTGAAATGACCTGAAAAGCTTGTTTAATTCCCCAGTGGGGGGACTCGTGAGTGACCCAAGAGACTTGAGCCTATATGGTAATGCTCTCGCGAATAATCGATTATGTTCTTTTATTTTGGGAGCAGATTTGGAAAAAAAATATGTTTGGTAAATTTTTTGTTCCTTGAAACAAATTTGGAGTAGAATCTAGAAGCAAAAAAAAGTTGCTTCTTGCTCCCAGGAACAATTATGAGAATCAATTTTTTTTTCTCTCTTTTCTCTCCTCTTTTTTTCCCTTCCCTTCCCTTTTCTTCTTCTGCTTCCTCTTCTTCCTCTTCTTCCTCTTCCTCCTCCCACCCCATTGCCACCCCATCACCGCTCGTCGGCGAGGTCTGGCGACCAGAGCCTCGCCGGGCTGGGTGAGCCTTGCCCGACCACCACCGGTGGCGGCGACCAAGAGAAAAAATTGCAGAAAAAAGAAAAAGGAAAAAGAAAAAAAAAGGAAAAAATTATAACAAAAAATACTAAAAAATTAAGATTAAAATTTTTTACCAAACGCATTTCTATTCCCGGAGTAAAAATTTTGGATAGTTACCAAATGCCTTCAAATGCTCAAAAATTGTTCCTGAGAACAAAATAAAAAAGAATCATTTCTGAGCAGAAATTGTTCTCGAGAACAAAAGCGTTGTCATTCAGGTCCTTACAAACCTAGAAAACAATGTGCTAGTGGAACATTGAAGAGGAGATTATGAGGAATCAAAGGTCCTCATCTCTTAGATGGGTGGCATCCTAATCCTTTGAGATTGGCTTTGTTTCTCACTCTTAGAGCTTGAAAACCCGAGAACAAAAGCGTTGTCATGCAAGTCCTTACAACCCTAGAAAATAATGTGCTAGTGGAACATTGAAAAGGAGATTATGAGGAATCAAAGGTCCTCATCTCTTAGATGGGTGGCATCCTAATCCTTTGAGATTGGCTTTGTTTCTCATCTCAGAGCTTGAAAACCCGAGAACAAAAGCGTTGTCATGCAAGTCCTTACAGCCCTAGAAAACAATGTGCTAGTGGAACATTGGAAAGGAGATTATGAGGAATCAAAGGTCCTCATCTCTTAGATGGGTGGCATCCTAATCCTTTGAGATTGGCTTTGTTTCTCACTCTCAGAGCTTGAAAAAGTTCTAGAATAGTGATATGATGTCGCCAAGTAATCGAAATAGAGCAGCGACCTGTACAAGATAGGAAAAAATAAACTCGTCCCCTTGTGATAACTCGTACGTCCGTTAAAAGTGGGTCCTCCGCTTTCATATTCAACTGGCGTCGTATATCAAAAGTATTAATCGGTACTTTAATTGGTTTGGGCAATCCGTTTGGAGCAACTTTAATTTACTTTTTCTCATTTTTTAACCATCTTCAAATGTCGCAGTCTTTATAATTATAAATTGACGCGAGATACATAAAACCTATTAAAAGAATACATGTATGATATGTAAAAATATAGATAATTTTATTTATAATTCTTTATGATAGCTTCGGATTCTTCATTCTATTCTTATCTTAAAGGATTTGGGAAATGCCAACGGAAACTTATGGTGCGTTTGATAACATTTCTACTTCTAAGAATAATTTCTTTTGAGAGATAATTATTTTCTATTTCTACTCCCGGGAACAATTTCTAAGTAAAACAATACGTTTGGTAACTACAAAAATTTCTTATTCTTGGAAAAAAATGCATTTGGTATCGACAAAAAAATTTTATTTCTTTTTTCCTTGATGGTGGTAGCGGGTAGTGGGAATAGTGGTCGGCGGCGATCAGCGACTGTTATTGGTGACTAGCAATTGGTGACAGCTAGTGACCAACGACCGATGATTGGGAATAAACTTTTTCCTACCTCTTTGCAGGGCGTGAGAGTCAAAACCCACTCTTGAAATTAAATCACCCCCGCCTCCCCTTTTTTATGTGAGAATGGTGGCCAATAGGGAAACCCCAGTGGTTAATCATCAACTTTGTAATTGTACCAATTTAGCTCTAAATATTTTAACGATTGTTAATTTAATCAAGCCCTTTTTAAAATGGCCAATGTAGTTCTTTCAGCAAATTTTACCAAAAATCGCTAACATAGCGGTATAATTAATATTAGTTGTCCTATATGGTATGACCGGCACTGACATATATGGTTTTTGTAATTTCTTTTTCTTTTCTTGCTTTTTGTCCCTTTCTTTTTACCTAAGGTTGGCAAGGGTTGAGGCCAGCAGCCTTGCTAACTATTGGGTGAGGGCTTTTGCAAGCCCTCGCCCATGACCTCACGAGCCATAATGAGAGCATCATAGCCCTCACCCACTCTCATTGACTATAGCGAGGGCTTGCAAGCCATCACTAGATCTCACAAGGGCTACAACCCTCATCTACAATTGACAAGGGTTTCATGGCCCTCACCTAGGGGTCACTAGGCCTTGTCTTATTGCCTGTGACCTTGCCAACCCTATGTAAAAAGAATAAAAAAAGAAAAGAGAAAAGAAAAAAAATCGAATTATTTTTAAAGAAATTCAAACTAATATTCCACATAAGTGTCAATTGAGCTACATTAACTAGACATTTATGTTAGCAATTTTTGACCAAAATCGCTCGAAATGACTATATTGGAATATCATTAAAAGGTTGAGGGTTAAATTGAAAAATAGCCAAAAATTTTAAAATTAAATTGACATAATTGAAAATTTTAGGATTGAATTAACCGTTGTACAATAAGTTAAAATTTTTTTGGACAATTTGCCAAAATTTGTTAGGACATAATATTTGATTGCATTAATTAAAATGTATAGGAATTTATTAAATTTATTATGCAAAATGCAAGAATTTCAATGCACTTTTTCCCCATATCTACAGTCTTATTCCTCACAAATTAAGGAGAAAAACACTTTTGCCCACTAAAACAAATGCTGTGCCTCTCTGGAAACAGGAACGAAAATCAAAATTGGGCTCCACCTGACACCAACCATATGTCTTCTGTCGTTTCAAAAGTCAGACAAAAAAAAAAAAAAAAAGGGATTCCAACAATAATGCAAGCTAGAAAGCCTACTCTTTGGGCCCACCGTTGCATAACCAACATTGATTCTATCAGAGATTAATGCGCCAGTATCCAAGCATTAAGGTTAAATTTTTTATCATCCAAATCAAAAGAAGATTACGATACTTTTGGCATGTCCGTACGGGATGATTTAATGCTTTAACGCACATAATGTAGACTAGGGTTGCAATTTCTAACACAACATAAAGGGATGTTCCCAACATGGCAGGCACGAAAAACTTGATTGAAAGAGATATGATTGTAATATTAATCTAAAAATTAGAGAAAATTACCAAAAAAATCATAAACCTATTATACATATATCAATTTAGTCATAAATCTTTTAATTTGATTAATTTAGTTATATATTTTTGGACAATTTGCCAATATAATCCTTCAAAGATCTTTGAATGGGAATATCTAATGTGGACACTGACTATTTTATATGGCACAATCAACATTTTTGACGTGAAATTCTATACAAAAAGAAAATAGTTTGATAAGATTATTAATTGATCCCCGCATTACTAAGTAATGCCAACATGTACTTTTACATTTTTGTCAATCTTATCCTATATGAACTAAACACATGAAGGGATTAGATATGTTTATATCCATAAATATCACACGATAAGTCTTAGATTTTACGTATAGAATGTAGTCAAGTCCTAAACTTTTCAGTTATCAAGTCCTAGACCTTTAATAGCAAGCTTGCAATCAAGTTTTAAAACTTATCAATTAATCAATTAAGTCATAAACATTTAATAAAAGATAAAATTAAGTCATAAATCTTATTTTAAGAAATACTAATTAAAGTTGTTATGCAGGCAATTTTAGGTAATATTCGTCAAAATGACTTTGATAGCACCTTTAGAAAAAAGGTGGAGGACTTAATTGAATTAATATTAAAAGGCTCATGACTCATTTGATTCCTTATGCAAAATTTAGATTTTGCAGCGAACTTTTACCTTTGCCTCCGTACCCCAATCTTATCCCTCACGAATTAAGGAATAAAACACTTTTACCCACTAAATATATGCTGTGCCTCACTGGAAATGGGAAGGAAAGTCATTATTAGGCTCCACCGGGCACCAAGCATATGGTCTTCTCTTTTTCAATAGTTCAAAAAGAAAATGATTCTAAGAATAATGCAAACTAAAAAGTCTATTCCATAGGCCGACCGTCACATAGCCGACATTGTTTATGGCAGGGATTAATGCCACCGTGTCTTTGCATTAAGGTCGAAGAAGTGATCATATCCAAAGAAAAAGTAAGGTTGCGCCAGTTTGGTGTGTCGGTACCCAACATTATAATGCTTTTATGCATGTAATCTAGATTAGGGTTTCAATTTTTAACAGGACATAAAGGTGTGTTCCAAACATGGCATGGAATGAAAATTTGATTGAAAGAGATAACACCATGTGAACTTTAACGTTATAATTGACATGACAATTTTGATTAAGTTGTCATGAAAATCATAAATTAACATATGAGCAGTTTGTAAAAGCATTATTGATGATATTCCGATTATTTTAATTTGCAATATGTGGATTACCGACAGGATTTGGAGAAGGAAGGGAAAAAAATCTCACTGAAACAAACACCTCAATATTATATGGCATAAAAAATTTCTATGTGCCTGCTACGGATTTGCATCCTTTGGGATCAACAAACTTTTAGATCTTAGAAAACAAAGATTTACAACTTTACACTAAAGTTAGCTCAGCCCAATCAAGAATCCCCCAAGAAATTTCAAGAATTTTTTCCTATATGCCCTTTCCATCTCTCAATTCTTTTTTTAGGTTCGTTAATATTGAATTGATTGGACACACTTCTAACACTTGTTCCACTTATAGTACACCCTGCATTATATTCTCAAATCTCAAATTTTCATATATAAATATAACTACAATATCCCTCTTTTTACAAGAATCAACCAAAAATTACTGTTCATCATGCTCTCTTTGCCCTGAGCTCCCGCCTTCTGCAACTCAAGCCCTGAGGTGGCCGGTCCGGTGGCTACTACCTCCGACTCATCTTGCCCTCTCTGCGTTGAGCGACTAGCTCTCTTTGTTGATTTTGGGGAAAACACAGTCCCGATGGAGAAGTTGAACTAACACAATTCATTCCGGTAAGATCTCTTCCTTAGTGGCTCTTCTCTGGAATGGAGGGTTTTGCGGGGATTATTTAGGTGGATTTCGATTCCCTACTGATATGATGGATAGGAGGTCTGCTAATTTGGAATTTCACCCAGGTAGGGTGGTCACCAACGCAGCCGGAGTAGGGCTCCGGCTATGCGAAATACGCCGAGTAATCCGACGTTTAAGGGAAAGCATGTGGGCCACATTTCTGCTTGCTACGGAACCCTCCGTGGACCTTAGAATAGGTCTAGCCCCCTCTAGTTTGAATGCTAGTGGGTCTAGTAAAGAGTAGAACCATTCTACAACAGTTCAAAACCCAAACGTGATACCTCATTTAGATGGATCTTCGGTTCCAGCCACTCGGTCTTGGGTCAATGTAGCCAAAGCGACTAACAAAGGGTACTCGTTATCATTTGTAGAGCCTAGTGCCAATGGGGAAAACAAAGTGTATTGTTCTAAGAAAGACCTTGATGCTGCTAATCCAATTTGGCATGAATGCCTAGTTGGATACTTTGTTGGGAAGAAACTCCCGTTTAAGCTTGTGGAGATGGCCCTTAAACATCTATGGGGTCAACGGTTGTTAGAGGTCAAGGCCAATGACTAAGGATTCTTTTTTTTTTTTTTTCCATATCTTGGACCCTGAATTTAGATGGAAGGTGATTGAAGGGGATCCAATGACAGTGGTACGAGTGCCCTTAATACTCCAGCAATGGCACCCTATGCTAGAGTTGAAAAAAGGAGATCACTCTTCTATACCGGTTTGGATTATATTAAAGAACCTCCCTTATGGGTTGTAATATGCTACAAGTATTAGCAAAGTTGCTAGTGTGATGGGAAGACCACTTTATGTAGACCAGAGAATGGAACATTTGAAAATGATTTCCTTTGCTTGGGTGTGTGTTGAACTTGCAGCCACCAAAACCTGTTGTGAGGCTATCATGGTCCATTTAAATGGACAAACTCGAATAGTAGAAGTGGAATATGAATGGAAGCCTGTTACATGTCATAGTTGTAGTACTTTTGGACATAGATGCCCTGATCAAGAGGCTGAACCGGTGTGCATAGCTACTGTACAACCTTCTAAGATTCCTATTGGAAGAAATGGTCAAGGCTTAAGTCTCCATGGAGCTCCTGTTACAGCATCATCCTCAAGACCGCCTTCAGTTGGGAAATAGACACAAGTCAGTAGAAAACTCCAATGCTCGGCTAGAAAAAACAAACAACTAGCTACTGCTTCCTCTGATTCAGCTGACAACCTGGATGACGATTTTGAGGCTGGTGATGATGTTGTTGTTGTTGTTGTAAAGATGGCAAAGGTGGTGCTGGCGGGGCAAGACAGAAGACTGGTCTTGTTGTTGTTGTCCCGACTGGTTCTGCTGTGACTGGTGCTGTTGAAGCTGCTGTTGCTGCTAATACTGCTGCATCTGGTTTTGTTGTGATTGCACTTGCTATCTTGCTATTGTTGCGATTGACTCTAGTGATGCTGCTAGGGATGCTGATGCTGCTGCAACTGGTGATGCTGCTGATGTTGGTGCTGGTTGGTCAGAACAGAAAACTAGTCCTTCTGTTGTTGTTTCAATGCATGGCAGGGTTGCAACTACTCCTTCTGTGACTGTTGGTGGTGATCCATCTTTGCAGGGCATTGCTGCTAGATACTCTGGTCTAGGCAAGAATGATGTTGGTTTGCACTCGAATGTTGATGGCTATGGCCCCCTGCTGGTGACTAGTGCAACGGCTGCTGTTGCTGATAGATGCCCTCCAAGTGTAGATATGGTGATGGATGCTAGATGCGATGACATAGGTCCTGCTGAAGTTGACCCCCTTACTTCCAGCAATTCAAAACCTGTTTCCACAGCATGTCCAGATCATAAGATGAGACAACTGTCTAGTCATTTGGAGACTGACACACTTGAACTTCAACTTACTGAGGTGAAGATTAAGCTGGCTAGCAAGTTAAGGCTGCCACCTACTACTTCTCGTGCCAAAGAAAAAATTCTCATTCTGGATAGCATATCAGGGTCATCACCTAGGTCAGCTTCTGGTAAGGCAAAACCTAAATATACCAAGAGATGCCTAAAAAGAAAATAGACCTTATGTTTTTTCCTTATAGTAGTATATGTCCTTTGGCTTTTGGAATATAAGGGGTCTAATGAATCCCATTAAGCAAGCTGAAGTCAGACAATTGGTGCAACATAATAATATATGTTGTGTTGGCCTTTTGGAAACTAAAGTTCCAGCTACAAATTTTCATAATCTCTCTTTTCGCTTAATCCCTAGCTGGATGTGGGTTTCTAATTATGAGCACTCTCTTCAGGGTGTATTTGGATCAAATGGAACCCACTTTTGGTATGCTTTAATACACGGACTAGTACTGATCAGATTATTCATGGAGAGGTAAATTTTTTGAACTCGAGGTCTACCTTATCTCTCTCAATGGTGTATGAGGAACATTCTTTTGTCACCCGGTGACCCCTATCGAAGTGAACTTATTAACCTGAACTCTTTCCTCAAGGATCGACCTTGGATGGTTGCCGGTGATTTTAATGTCATCAGGGATTCATCTAACCGTATGGGAAGCCCTGATGTTTGGCTTCTTGCATTTGATGATTTCAAGGAATGCTTGGATCAAGCTAAACTTTTTGACCTTCAATATGTGGGTTTCCAGTTTACTTGGTCCACCTCCTTCGACACTCGAAGGAAGTAATGAAAAATTAATCGGGTTTTGATCAACAACTACTAGTGCTCTACTTTCTCTTTCTCGAATGCATCTTTTCTAGCTTTAGGCCTATTAAACCATACCCCTATGGTTGTAAGAATATTGGCTTTAGGGTCTCGGCGCATCCCTTTCAATTTTTTTAATATGTGGATGAGTCACCCTAACTTCTCCCCATTAGTTATCCAGTCTTGGGAGGCCCGAGTTTTAGGCTTCCCTATGTACAAACTTTATGCTAAACTCAAGTTGCTAAAGGGGCAGTTTAAGTGTCTAAATAGAGATGCCTACTCAGACATTTCCATGAGGGTGGCTACAGCAAAAATGGTCCTTCTATCGACCCAAAGGCACTCCACCTTGACCCTGGGAGTAGCTCATTGGTGGTAGAGGAACATGCGCAGCTCATGGACTACTATGAGCTTCGAACTCTTGAGGAGACTTTCTTTAAGCAAAAATCTAGAATCCGTTGGCTTAAGGAAGGGGATCTCAACACCAAGTTTTTTCATCACTTGGTCAACCATCGATACCTTCATAATCGTATCATTTCTGTCCTAGATAGCTCAACATATGATATCTGACTTGAAGGAGGTACCGAAGGTCTTTGTCACATACTTTCAGGAACTTCTTACCTCGGTTGACAAGGTTGTAAGGCCATCTATTCAGGAGCTCAAGGATATTATTCACTCCCCTCTTAATGAGGAGCATATCAACTTTCTTGCCCAACCTTTTTTACCTGCGGAGATCCGAGAAGCCATGTTCTCTTTGGTCGGAAATAAAGCTCCCGCCCTTGATGGCTACAATGCTGATTTTTTTAAAAAGAATTGGGACAAGGTGGGCCTTATAGTCACTGAAGCGATTGTGGATTTTCTTAAATTTGGGTGTCTGCTCAAGGAAGTCAAACAATACTATCATTGCTCTAGTGCCTAAAATACCTAATGCGACATCGGTGTTTGATTTTCATCTTATTGCCTGCTGTAATACAATCTACAAGTGTATCATTAAGATCTTCTCATCTAGAATTGCTATGGTTCTCCCATATTTGATTAGTCCGGCTCAAACGGCTTTTATCAAAGATAGAAGAATCAGTGACAATATCCTGCTTGCTCAAGAACTTTTCAGTGGGTTTCACAACAAACCAAATATTCCAAAGTGTGCCATTTAGATATCACTAGCGGTGCAAAGTGATATAAGGTGACACCCTTGAAGCAATTGTGGATTTTCTTAAATGAGTCAACCCTAAGTCAACAATACTATCATTACGTTTGGTTTCCTAAAATCTCACAAGGCTTATTATGGTGTGCATCCGAACCCCAAAATTTTCCTGTATCCATAAATGGTGAATTTACGTGGTTTCTTTGCAAGTGGATTAGGGCTATAAGACAAAGGTAGGAGAATCAATGACTATTCACCTTGATTATGGAGGTTTTCTCTGGGGTTTCACTCACAAACCAAATATTCTAAAGTGTGGCATTAAGGTAGACTTCAAGAAAGCATATGACACCCTTGATTGGGACTTTTTAGAGTCAACCCTTCAAGCGTTGCCTCGCGTCAATCTCCTGCATCCAACGCAGGCTCACCTTATTCTCTTCTTGGAGTGGGCTTGTCCCTAATGCCAACAAGAGTGAAGTCTTTATTTTGGGAGGTTCTGAGACTACTAAGCACTAGATATTACAAGCACTTGGCTTCAATCTCGAGTCCCTTCCTGTGCGTTACTTGGGCATGCCCATCATCACTGCGTGACTAAGCAAAGTGGACTACAACGCTCTAGTAAGCCGCCTCACGGCTAGAATCCAATCCTGGACTCACCGATTTCTTTCCTTTGCAGGCCGACTACAACTTATCAAGTTGGTGCTACATGCCATCCAAGCTTATTGGACCTCTATTTTTTGGCTCCCCTCCTCAGTAGTGGATAAGATTGAACAAACTTGTAGACAATTCTTCTGGAAAGGCCCTACCATGGGTCCGAGTGGTGCTAAGGTGGCATAGGACGATGTATACCTCCCCTCTTCAGAAGGTGGACTTGGTGTAAGAAGAATTAGGGAAAGCAACAAGGCAGCTATGGCTAAGCACATCTAGTTGTTATTCACTGATAAAGAATCGTTATGGTGCAAATGGATTCATGCTACATATCTCAAAAGGAAGAATTTTTGGATCTCTTCAACCCCTACCCTTTGTTCTTGGGCTTAGCGGAAGATCCATGCCTTAAGGGATGACTTTAAGCCCCATTTTAGATGGAAGATAGGAGATGGAGAAACAATATCACTTTGGTTTGATCCATGGCTTGATATTGGTTCTCTAGACTCAGTATTCTCAAATAGCTACATCTACCAATCGGATC
Organism: Angophora floribunda; assembly: GCA_014182895.1. Lineage (NCBI taxonomy): Eukaryota > Viridiplantae > Streptophyta > Magnoliopsida > Myrtales > Myrtaceae > Angophora > Angophora floribunda. The sequence goes on from CM024712.1 coordinate 23,494,701, forward strand.
TTCTTAGACATGCAAAGGCAAAGGACTTATACTCCTCTAATGGGGAGTAAGTATGCTAAGAGCCGTTATTGTGGCAAACACCAATTCCCCATCTTTCAGTTGGTCAAGACATGTTTACTTGGAACTAGGATTCTACCAAGAAATTTTCAAGTGCGTCGGCCTGGGACACAATCCGGCGAAAAGCCACCTCGGTTCACTAGTCCTCTTTTGTTTGGGACAAGGCCTTGGCCCCAGGGCTTAGCTTAGGATGATGTGGGTTTTCTATAACCTGATCTTCTTGTCTTTTAACCAAGAATCGTCTCCCATGTAGTCACAAGTATGTGCATACCTCATGACATTTGGTAGGATTCCTAATTCTAAGTATTGCCTTGTGCAAGTCTAAGTATTCTTGTCTATCTCGACTTCTATTTGATCGGCCATCTATTTTTTGAATGCATATTTATTTGAATGCGTCTTCGTATTCAGAATCGAAGATGTTTCTACTTCAATTTGTAACCATCCATGGAACAACTCCTTTTGGTCAAATAACCTTCTTTGGGTTATCAGATAAAGTTCTTCTATATTTAGAAAGGGATTTTATGTCCTTTGTTGCCGAGAGAATAATATTTAATATCTCTATAATTCTTTTTTAATAGAACAACATTTGTTATATCATTTGGAAGACCAAAAAGGTGATATTCTCTTCCTAGGACACAACATCCATTTATCTTCCCTATGTTCCTTCCATGAAATCAAGGATAAAACCTAATTAAGGTGGTGAAAGACAAAACCCCTCCATCAAAGGCTACTTGTCCTCCACCTTGGAGTCCATTGAGGACAAAAAACCCTCAAACATATACCATTGCTCCATGGTGACCCAGCTTTTAAAATAGTTGAAACAGATGCCTCGGGGATAGGATATTCTCAAACAAACCTTCAATAACAAAGAATCGATTTTATAAAAACATTGAAAAACAAAACTACTCCACCATAAAAAAGGAGATTCTTGCTATCGTTCTTGCTATTTCTAAATTCCAAAGTGATCTTTTAAACCAAAAATTTCTCTTAAGGATGATGTGGGTTTTCTTGCATAAAACAAATCTTTGCAATCTTCTTGTCTTTTTTGAATCTTCTTTTCTTCAAACTCCTGCCCGGTGACCGCCTCCCCTTTTCTTGCATGGATGCCTCGTGCTTCTGTTTTCACTATTTAAACGGTAGTAAGTGCACGGTAAAAGTGACATGTAGTTTGAACAGTAAAATGAACAGTATCTAATATGTAGTATGTGTCGATTTTACCGTGGTATGTTGAAGTTGCCTCATAGCTTCACCCATCTTGGTGAAGTTGACCAATTATGGCAAAGCACTCTTCTTTGGTGCCTGCTATCCACCATTTTGTTTTATCTTCTGGCGTATGAGGATGGGTATTTTCTCGGTGTGAGAATATGCAAATTCCCATCCAGTTCTAATACAACTTACCTTACCAAAAAATATGTAACTACAATATCTCCATTGTAAAGGATTTTTGTACTTGGCAAAATTAATGAAGGGTCAAGCAAATCATTCACGATAAGCTTTGAAGATATCAAAATTTGACGTGGGCTTTTGTCAGACTCTGTGAACATTTGCCATATGAATATATACAAACAAAAATTTGAAGAGTCTAGTCTAGTTTCAATTTTACTTCAAGACCTTGCCCTTGTTGATCCGATTTTGCAAATTCTTGATAGATGAGGGTTGCAATGGCCAACCTTCTTGAAAACAATGCCTACAATCTTATGTGGCGCAATCAATGTTGACGTAGATGATTTTTAATCCTATGAAGGATTATGTTGACATCTTTAAAAGTTTAGGATTGAATTGATAAATCATCAAAAGATTTAGAATTAAATGAACCAAATTAAAAGGCTTATAACTAAATTGACATTTGTATAATAAGTTTAAGATTTTTTTTAAAGGTGCCAATCATACATTTTGTCTCGTTACAAAAGCTAGACAAAATAAAAATGGTCATTCCAATAATAATGCAAGCTACAATGCCTATTCTTTAGGCCTACCATTCAATAAGCAACATTGTTTCTATCAGTGATTAATGCCACCACGGTGTCTGATCATTAAGGTTACATTATTTTCTCATCCAAATCAAAAGAAGATTATGCCACTTTTGGTATGTCAGGACATGATGATTTAATGCTTTAATGCACTAATGTAGATTAGAGTTTCAATTTCTAACACAACATAAAAGGTGTGTTCCCAACATGGCAGGGCATCAAAATTTTAATTGAAAGAAATCTTATTGTAATATTAATATTGAAATTAGAGAAAATTATTAAAAAGGTCATATTGCACTGATACTAATTCATTCCTAAACCTTTCAATTTAGTCAAGTTAATTATAAGTCTTTTAATAATTTGTCAATATAATACTTTCAATAATTTTGGCAGGAATTTATGACGTGAATGCTGACAGTTCTTCATAGCACGATTGATGTTTAATGTGAAATTTTGTTACTAAGTCTAGACAAAAAGAAAATAGTTTGATAAGATTATTAATTATCTCTACATTACTAAGTAATGCTAACATGTACCACATTTTTGTCAATCTAATCCTATATGAACTAGACACATGAAGGGATCAGATATGTCTATATCCATAAAATATTGCACAATAAGTCCTAAATTTTATCCATAGAATGCAATCAAATCCTAAACTTTTTGATTAAGTTAATCAAGTCCTAGACTTTTACTAGTAAGCTTACAATCGAATCTTAAACCTATCAATTAGTTCAATTAGGTCATAAACCTTTAATGAAAAATACAATTAAGTCATAAAACTTATTTGAAGAAGTGCAAATTAAGGTTGTTATGTAGGCAATTTAGGTAATGTTCATGAAAATGACGTTGATTGCACTTTTTGAAAAAAGTTTAAGACTTAACTAAATCAATATTAAAACGTTCATGACTTGTTCGATTCCTTATGCAAAGTTTAGAACATGTAGTGCACTTTTTCCTCTGTCCTCCGATCTTATACCCTACAAGTTAAGAAATAAAACACTTTTACCCACTAAAATAAATGCTGTGCCTCATTGGAAATGGGAAGGAAAGTCAATATTAGGCTGCACCAGGGACCAACCATATGGTCTTCTTTCTTTTCAAAAGTAATGATGCGAAGAATAATGCAAACTAAAATGTCTATTCTATAGGCCTACCGTTAAAGAACCGACACCGTTTATAGCGGGGATTGGTGCCATAGTGTCTTTGCATTAAGGTCACATGAGTTATCATATCCAAAGAAATAGTAAGGTTGCGCCATTTTTGGTATGTCGTTACCTAACAATATGATGCTTTTATGCATGTAATCTAGACTAGGGTTTCAATATCTAATATGACATAAGGGTATGTTCCAAATGATGTGTGGACTAGTAATCCAAAATAAGGAAATTTTCCAAATAAGTGTATGGAAAGAGTTGTGATAGGTGTTAATGGAAATGATGTATGAAGGATAGAGGATATGGAGGTTCACCATCGAAATATAAAGACACAAGCCACAGCCTAGGATAAAGAATTGGATCAATGGTAGCTCACCATCAATAAGGGTGAATGGTTCGAGGTTCTTTACAAGTTCCACTTGGAACTTGAAACCTACCCTTAGATATAAGTTCCTCATTTTTTAAAACTTGGAACCTACCCTCTCATAGGTTCTAGGGTTGGTTGCGGGTTCTAATAGGTTCTTTTTTTCATCGTTAATTAATTAAAACCAAAATAAATGCAATAATAAAAATGAACAAAATTTTTATTATCGATTTCCTAAGAACAAGTGTCCATATGCACATGTCGAATAATATCAAGGAAATTTTATGGTTTTCAATGCATCGATTGTTCTTGTGTTATATAGAATCATTAGCTTGAAAGAAACAATTGCTCGAACATAACTGCATCAAAGAAGTAATTGAAGCTTTCACTGATTTCATAGTCTACAAAAATAAAATTCCTTGTCATAAAATGGAAATTTAGATTGGATAATGTAAAGACATAGACTAAAAAAACACAAAAACTTGTTAAAATTTTATGTTTCAAGTTCAAGGTTCTATCAACCTAGAACCTAGAACCTACTTGTCGAAATAGGTTTCCCAATTTTATGACTTAGAATCTACCCTACATACCTTGAAATCTAAAACTTATAGGTTCCTATCTGTGCAGTTCTCAAGTTCTAGGTTTTACCCTAGAACCATGCTTACCCTAACTAACAAGGCATAAAGGATTGCTCCACTGGCTAAGAATAAAGTTTGATTCACCACCAAGAAGCATAGATAAAGAATCGGATAAATAATTCAACCGATAAAGAGGAATTCTATTCATTTGACCAATTTGCATTACTATGAAGAGCTTTTCTTTGTTTATAGGAGAGACGATAACATGGGAACTCCTGAAACATTAAAGACATGGGAACTAGAAATTAATTACATAGAGATGCTATTAATGACCTGAGAACTTGCATTCTTGATTCTTCAAACTTGTGGTTCATCCAATGTACATCCTCCTTGACCAGCAAACAACCGCCTTCAAAGCTCATCAAATATTTAAGGAAATTGCCCAGAATTGCCTTCCATTGATATCTTGTCCATCGGCTTTGAAACCGACAATCAATATGGTGAATTGGTAAATTAATAATAAGTTTCATGATTGATAGTTGTATCATGATCAATAGTATTTTTCATTGTTAACTTCATTCTCAACTCACCAAAGCAAGTTCTGGCCAAAATCTACCTTGACTTGAATGAACATCAATGTTGCGAAATTTGTTGATGGAGTTGGATGCTTCCGCATCACTAAACATGGCATGGCATGAAAATTTGATTGAAAGAGAGCATTGTAAACAGTAATATCAAACTGACACGACAATTTCAATTAGGTTGTGAAAATCACGATCAATCATATGGGCAGTTTACAAAAGCATTATTGAAAATATTTTAATTATTTTAATTTGTAATCTGGGGATTAGTGACTGCATTTGGATGGGAAAAAAAAAGGGAAAAAGCTTGTGTAAATCGACGAACCAGAAGACATTTGGTGCAGTTAAAGTGCTAGAGAAGAGATTGAAGGCAAAGGACCTTACTGAAACGAACACCTTTGACGTTATTTAGTGTGCAACAATTTCCATGTGCATATTATGGATTTGCATCCCCTGGGATCAATAACCATTTTGATCTTTTTTCTAGATTTATCAATATTGAATGAATTGAACGTACTTGTAACACTTATTCCACTTTTGGAAGACCCTGCATTATAGAGCCCAAATTTCGATTTTTCATATATAATATGTAACTATATATCTCCTTCATAGAGGATTGTTGTACTTGGCAAAATTAATGAAGGGTCAAGCAAATCATTCACAATAAGCTTTGAAGGTTTCCAAATTTCACGCCAGCTTTGGTCAGACTGTGAACATTTGCCATATGAATATATAACTCTTCTAATTGGAAAATTGTCCAAAGAGACCTAAATCTATTGTATGATGACCAGTTTAGTCTTAAACCTTTCAATTATATCAATTTATATTAATATTTTGAAAATGTCCTAATTTAGTCTCAAACCTTTTGATGATTTACCAGTATAGTCCTTCCGGCCAAATACCTAAACAATAGGTTTATGACTAAATTGAAAAATCATTAAAAGATCTATAACTAAATTGGAAAATCATTAAAAGTTTTAGGACTACATTAGCAAATCGCCAATAAGTTTAAGACTCAATTAACATAATTAAAAAGTTTATGACCGAACTAGTCGCCGTACAATATGTTTAAGATTTTTTGGACATTTATGCCGTCCTCTAACTTAAGCAGGGCAAACAAAAATTTGGAAGATATCTAAAGAGATAGAGTCTTAGGGCACTCATGATAACCATTTTATTTATCTATTTTCCCATTTTTTTGTTCCCAGGAATAAGTTTAAAACATAAATTAGTTTGATAACGTAATTTCATTTTTCTAGTTTTGGAACAAATTTTTACTCCAGAATTAGGTTTGAAATATAAATCAGAAGTAATTTTTTTACTTTTGTATTTCTAGAACAAAAGTAAGAAATAAAAACTATTTCATCACTCACTCTTGTCATCGTCTGCCTCCCACCCGCCCATCGGCCTCCCGCTGCCACCCCACTTCCTTCCATCACTTAGAAGGGAGAAATTTTGTGTCATTTATATTTTGGGAACAGAAATTTTGTATGGTTATCAAGTGTATATTTTGCCTCAAAAATTCATCTGAGTAATAAGTAGAAAAATCAATTTCTTGCCAAAAATTGATTTCTAGAATAAAATAGTTATCATTCGCATCTTTAGTGTACTTTCAATTTTACATCAAGATCTTGCCTATATCTTGCCCTAGTTGTTTCAATTTCGCAAATTGTTGATGGATGAGGGTTGCAATGGCAAACCTCCTTGAAAGCAATGTAAGCATTTCCGGCCACAAAATGGGAGGTTAGAAAAAGGTCGAGGGACTTAATTTCTAAATGTCGATATATCCTTAATTTTTAGGTAAAATGACAACAGTATTTTCGAATTCGTATGAGGGAAAATTATATAAAGAAATTGGACCTATCGTTATAGTACCGACTGGAACTGCCCCACTCGATGTAATTTTTTTTTTTTTGCAACCCTGACAAACTAGGGTGAAGCGTCATTATTATGAGTAAAAGGTGAGAGTCCAAAAATTTCCACCAATATCTATAGATTTAAAGGTATATATCAAATTGACCATACTATTTTATTATTGTAAATAATATTCATAGGCTTGAAATAACTTAACATATCCATAGTACAATTAAAAAGGATGGAAAAAAATTGCAAATTCACTCAACTATTTATTAGGCATGTATGGGGCAAGTCTTTAAAACTTATTGATTTCGTGCACTAAAGTCCTAAAACTGTCATTTCGTACTTTTGAATCCCAAAACTTGTAACTTTTGGTCCAATTGAGTAATGCCAGCAAGGGAAAGGACTCGAAGCGCACCAAAATTACAAGTTCAAGGACTTAAATGAACTAAATAAATTTTTGGGATATAATTGCATGAGTTAACAAGTTTTAGCATTTGTTTTCTAATTGTCCCACTATTTAAAATGCTTAAAGAGAAAAAGAATTACTAGAAAATGATGCTTCCATGTATGACTTCCATTTTGCTAGATCATGGTCTCCAGTTGCCTTAAATGATCTTGCACATCATTTGCAATATAATTTTTTTTGGCTTTTTTTGGGACCGTCTATGTCGATGATCTATTTATATTGTCATTCAGTTTAGTCAATATATAAGAATTGTTGCTAATTTCCAGCTCTTTTTAGTCATCAATTATGTTAGTATGCTGTAACTTTGATCAATCGAATGCAAAAATTTGTAGCGCATACTAATACGTAAATGACAGCATAGACCAAGGAGCATAAAAAGATAAGGCAGGGGACTAAATCTCTTAATTTTTATAAATAGATGGCTAAATTGAAAAATCTATCAAATTTTAAGATGATGGATATATTATAAATTCTTTCTTTTTAATTTATCAACCTTTTGTTTTCTCAAGAAGTGCACAAGAAAGAAATTTCATGTTGCTCATTTGCAAATTGAATCCTTTACCCATTAATTGACATCATTGCACTTGCTCTTAGCAAATGCAGTTCCCTCAAGAATGAGGAAGGCCATAAATATGAAGTAACCCTAGTTGGATTAACACATCTTCATGCCCCAAAATGTGGATCACTTCCGTTCCCATGTATAAACAAGACTTTGTCACAAATTTCCTCAGTCTTATTAAGCAACCAAATAGAGATATACAGTGAAATCCAACACACAGACACCGACAGTCCTCATGTCATACACAATCACTATTTTAAAAATTGAAATTTTGTATTAAACATAATTAACAAGTATTTTTGAGTTGCTCTTTAAGAAGACTCACATAAATATAGGGGCTATTTGAAAAAAAACCCACATTTTTAGGTCCAAATCCACTTCTCCCTCAAACATTTTTTTGTCTAAAAAGTTACAACTTCCACTCTAATCCTAAATCTGCCCACACATCAAAAAATTGCCATTGACTTCTTTGAGTTTCGCAATATTGAGAGGTTGCTTTTGCTCCATACGAAGGCAATGGTATTGATTAAAATGCAAGTCCTGATAATCAACCTCTATCTAGCCCTAACATTTACAATTTTAAAGAAATCAGTGGTAATTTTTAATTCATGGGTTTAGAACTAGGAGCAGATTTAGGAATACGAGCATTAAGTCCAGGACCTAAAAAGCTTATGGCTTGCAGCATCTTTTTTATCTCTCGATCATTTCCAAGATTGCAATCGTTTTCTGATATCCTTTTGGAAGTTTCTTGGCTTGATTATTACACGACTCAAAACGATATTGCTTATCAATTTACCTACCTGCTTGTGGTACCCTCTTCTCCAAACTTTCTAACTGACTAATTAAGCAAGAAGCAGAACAGGTTTGTTCTGAACTTCGGCCAGAGTGAATAATTAATAATTGCAGTCGCTACTCGTTCTATTGTTGAGTCACTAACAAACAAAAAGCTGCAACTCTTGCTTGGCCTTGACACTGCTGATAGTCTTAAATTGAGTTCTAAAGTTTCTGGCCATCTCTTCAACAGGAAATTGTCGCATGCGCTAGCTTCATGTGAGCCTAGGTGCATAATAACGGTTGTTTTAGGCAGGTCCCATGAGGATCCACATGATCTGGCACTGGGTTCACACAAACTCAGTGCGTGCAATAATGGCTGTTTTAACAGTCTGACCCCAAGTTCCTTGTCTGGAAACTTAAGGTCGTTAATATTGGAAAAGGAAAAAAAAAAAAAAAAAAAAAAAGAAGAAGAAATTGTTCAAGATTGGTTCCAGATTTAGTGCTGGTGAATCAAACAGAGATGGGAGCATTGCGTTTTGTTTTGTTTTGTCATAATTGCATCTTGGTTAAAACAGTTGAACACATCTTATGCTGCGTTCACATAATTTATGCCACTGCTTGGCAATCTTCTGGTGATGATGCTAATTTTAAATGCATCAAGGTATTTATTCTGGGGAAATGTGATTCACGGACTTGTTCGTTAGTTGTGTTATTGTATGTTCACCCTCGGTTAGGAAAATCTGCTTCGCTTACTCATGCTGAACGTGCCAACATACAAAACAAAATATACGTGCCAGTTTTCTGATGTTAGGGCAAAAGTACTTTTCTTCTTTTGTTTTTGCTGACTGAAGATAGCCCAGCATCTGAACGAGGTGTCGCTTACGTCTTTCTCATCCTTCAGTCCGATTTTATGCCGTGGGGACAATAACAGGTTGTAAAAGCAGGGGAGTCACAAGAAAGCGCGCGGTCCACATGGTTCTTCCCTTCTGAGCAATAAAGTACTAAACCAAGTGCGTTACTAAATGCTCGTGATTGAGAAGTGCGTCGTCCCACACATATTGGCCCTAGTTCAGTGTGAAGTGTCTCCTTTTACTAGAGTTGGAACGAAGGTAAGGTGGCCGGCTCTAGAATTGTCGGTCCATGTTCCAATGTATATCTCTCTCCATGAAAAAGAGAGGAAGGCCGAACTCATTGTATTGCCTTGTAAGAATTGTCTAAGTGGAGTTTGGAAATTTTGGGCGTCTGGGTTCTTTCTTTGTATATTGTCTATAAGATATAGGATGAGCTTCGAAACCAAAATTTGACCCATCACTGATCGGAAACTTACTGAATAGTGAAATTTGAGTAGACTGAGTTCTTATCGATATACTGCATCTAGGTGAAATGTTGCAATTTGATTTTGTCTTTGACTGTAAATGGTTTTCGTACATTTATCATTTTAAGTAAATGAAATCCATAAAATTTCAAAAAATTAATATGTGAAAATTCTTATAATCAAGCAAATATACCCTTCATTTGGTGTATATAACAAGTGTCTTGGATAGAACCGTAAATATGACATGTTACTATATCGGCGGCGGAACTTATCCCAACCTGTCGGTTCCATAGGGTTCTTAAGTTCATAAGGTGGTCCAGTACTACTAAATGTGGACACATTTACTTTAGGGGCTTTGGTGATTCCACGGGCAACTTGGTGGGCCCTGTCTTGTCTAGTGGAGAATCGATCATCAATTATTGGCATTCTCATTGCCGATTTACTGGACCGACACTAATGAAGTTGCATTTGCTTTTTGGTGCGTTGTCCGTATCCGGCCACATTAGAGGGAAAAAAAAAGGGTGAAGGAAGGAGATTACCAAAGGAAAAATATTACCCTAATCTTAGAGAATCGAATTAGGTACGATTGTGTTTGCAATGTGTAAATCAAATGAAGATACGATGTCAGGAAGTACAAAATTGGTAAATAAACCGTGGGGAACAACAAGAAAATTTGCCTTTTACACTTTCTGATTGAAAGCAAAACGGGGATAAAATGTCTTGATTTTCTTTCATTTAGTTTTAAGCCCACCAAATAACCATTATTTACGATTTTGCAGTATCGAACTTCAACTTAAAGAACTGTAAATTCATTAGTGGAATCATGACCTGATTTCCTAATTTGCTCAGTGATGTGGAGAAACGAAGAAAATCTCATTGTAAAGATTATACGAAATAAGCAAGGCCAAATGGTTCGACACTAACTAGAAAATCTAAATGGAGTTATCAAGCTGGTTGGGAGGAAATTGCGGGGACTAGGCAATAAATAAAATCAATAAATACATAAAAAATAAGTTTGTGGTGTCATGTTATTTGGACAAAATATCATTGTAAAGATTATACGAAATAGGATCGCTGTTGATTGTTGACACGACAGGTCACTTTCATCCTAACATGGTCAATTGATTAAGAGGGGATGGTGCTTCTTTGCTAATTAGTCGTACACATGGTGGGATGATGGACGTCCGGTTTCCGGGTTGCAATCAAAATCAACTGAAAACGACAAGCGAACACAGCACATGGAAGAGCACATGGCCCTCGGAGACCAAGACGTAGACATCCCCATTTGGGTTTACGCGACTGCAAACCTAAAGTAGAAGACCAAAAGAGAGGATGGTACGTTATGCACTTGCAAAAAGGTTGCATAACATGCCAGAAAGGTAATCAACGTGATGAGTCCAAACCGATATTCTTGCTTTCATTGCCTGCCCATGATGAGCAATGTGTCCACACCCAACGAGGTTTTCTTTCAATGATGGCGCGAAAAATGAACCCTCTTCTTTTTCTCTTCTTTCCGCGGTGCGTTTGTCGGCCATTTAGTGCTTGGGTATGCTGGAAAAAGATGCAGATGATGAGGTTACATTCATATCGGAAAGTCGTACTCTTTACTCGATCGACCCACCGGCTTAGGCGATCTTGAAAGATATGGATTCTAGAAAATTCAGAGGTTACAATAATATTGGAAAATTATTCTTCCTACTAGGTTAACACGTCAGCCTTTTAGATGTCTATTTTATCTATCTTGAGTGATTGTTCTTCTTTTGCAGACTTTTCCATCCACGCCATATCCACCTCTGGCCACAGCCAACGCCGCCTCCATCCATTACCAGCCATGAGTGAATCTAAATGAGGGTAAATATGAGATAATGATATAAATAGTTCATGAATTTTGGTCTAATGTATAATGTGGCCCTAAAGTTTGATCCTTAGACTTTTTGTACATATTCAATGTATTTTGTAAACTATATGAAAATATACAATGTAATCTTTCCATTAATTTAAGATCATTCATTTGAATATGCATCAAAAGTTTATGGACTATATCACATATTAGATTAAAGTTCATGGATCATTTGTGTCATTTCCCTAAAAATATTGATTAAGTAAGATGGAGGAAATGAATTTGTTAGGTTATGTTTGATTTGCCATTAGTGCGATTATAAGAAGATAATTCGTTTTGGCTTAACATTTGCTTAATTATATATTCCTAAAATGAATATTATAAAGATGTGGGACATGTCTAAAGTCACTTTTAATTGTTACCTTTTACTTATTCTTTTTCAAATCTCATGACGTGCCCATTCTTATAATCACTGAGAGTTACACAAGTGGCTACCATTCTCACTTGTGAAGTGAGAGCTAGGGAGTTCGATTCCTACTTTCTTGGAAAATTAAGGTGATGATGCATAAATAAGGGAAGCAGGGTTTAACAATATGCACAAAGCACATAGAAGACAAAATGGATTGTAAATGGATATAGGATGGGATAAGATAAAAAGAAGAAAAATACCCATTTCGACTTGTTCTTTAGAAAAAATAAACCACTTAAAGCTTTCATTATATATGGCATTGACATACGTGGATTCAATATAATGCCTTACCTTATACTTTTGTGACATTTTAGAAGTGATAGTCGTAGCTAATCATTATCGAACCATTACCGTAGTTGACCTATACTAGTTAGCGTCTCATTGCTAAATAAATCCCAAAATCCTCCCTTAACAAGTTTTATATGAGACTTTAAGCTCATTTCACCATTCGAAATCCAATTATGATCTATAACAGTTCGAATCAATGTCAGTAGTGACCTCTCTATTAATACTATAAAGATCTCATTTTTACCTTTGACTTTTCAAGTTTGAGCACTTCAATCCGAGGTTAAACTTCATCGAAAACCTAGCATATGGTGCAATTAGATAGTGTTCATTGAGATCTTTCAAACAGTACGTACCATTCCCCAATCTGATACTCAGATCATGAAATATCATTTCTTTTTATTTAAGCTGTCCGATCTTAATGATGTCAGCATAATTAGTGATTTTCCTGGTTGAAGGTCATTTTTATAGAACTCAAGTCGTGAACTTTCCAACACATTAAGAATTGGGCCATCTGGTTTAAAACAAGAGAGAAATCACGGGTCAGAATTTTGGTTAAATTATCTTAAGAATCACAAAATCACAAATTAATAATAAGAAGGATTGAAGAGAATTAGGAAAAAAACGAGCTGTTTTGAGACAAAACTTCGGGACTTGACAAGAACTCTGAGAGAGAGAATAAACTCAAAAGGAACTAAGATCAAGCCGGCCATATCAATTATTAACTCCCAAGACCTTGTTTTGAGTTATTGACGATCAAGCGTAGTTCGATGGCCTAAGTCGTCAAAAAACGATCTGAGTACGTGTTTAAAACTCTTATGTTGAATATGTGATTTGAACATATACTTGAAAACTAGGTGTCACTAGCTTTTCAAAGTCATGAGAATTACACAAATCCGACATTGAACGACGAAGATACAATCTAGGTAATAATATGCAAAATTTGATGACAAATCAGGAGATGCCACATTAGAGAATCTGATTCATGTGACTCAAGGTGAATCAAGTGCACCCAACTAAACAGATTTACGGTTGTGCTTGTTTGGGGAAAACTCCATGATAAAGTAAAAGGTTTTTTTTTCAAAATGTAAGTACTACAGACGAATGCTTTTCGGTAAATTGTTCTTTAGGAAAATAGTTAGTTTTCCTTTATTTTTGGATACATCAAAAATATCTTTCGGTATTTGAATTTCTTTTTGAAAAATGATATAAAACTTTTAGGAAAACATCTCAATGGTTGAACAACTATGGTTGAGATGTGCTTTATATTTTTCCACTTTATTTTCTTCTTTATTGCTTTTGATCTGTTCCCACTTCTTCTCCACCCGGACCTCGGCCATATGGATTCGCCACTCACCCGCCGCCCAACAATTGCCCCCATAAGTCCTTGCCATCCCTCTTCCATCCGCCTCCGACACCAGCCTCTCGTCCGCTGAAGTTTCCGCTGTATCCCTCCCTCCCAGTTACTATGCGCGTGTAGATCGAGGTGCCAGCTTTGTAGGCTAAATGTTGGTAGTGTAGCATTTGGCTGTTTGACTAAGTAGAAAAGAAGGTAGCGAAAAAAGAAAAAGAAAAAGAAAAAGTTGACTGGTTAGCAAAAGGAGAAAGGGATGTTCGGCTAAGACAGAGAAGGCCATGACATGCACAGAAAGAAAAAGAGGAGAAGAAAAGAAAGAAGGGAGAGGGAAAAGGAAAGAGAAAGCAAAAAAATCTTGTGCGTAAACATCTCATGCACCTAGGCAAGCTAGATTTACTACTCATCGTAATGCTTAGTAAGTGCTTACGCTCTCCGTTCATCCAATTGGAATAGTTTCCGAAATTAGGATTTACATTCAAGGTTTTGTGAAAATGAAGTCACTAAATCTGCTTTTTGAGTTATTGAGGGATAAGATTTCATGGAAGTGGTAGATTATAGCGTTGTGGAACTGTGGAGTTTGACGGGAGTTGATTAGAGCAGCAATTTAATTGGAGTGAGAATTTTAGGATTTCATGTGTGAGTTCCGCGTTGCGTCTAGATTTGAATAATTGTTCTGAGTGAGCAATTTGTTAGCACGTAGGAATTGTTTTGTTTGCATTTAAACATAGTTTAGCCAGTTTGTAATTATTGTATTTTATTAGATCTCAATATAAATTCTCATTTAATTGATAGGATTGCAAGATGGTTGGCTTATTTAGTTACGCACTTTGGTTTGGGATTTTCAAGTGAGTGATCTTATCTCTTTTTTTAGTATGAAAACTTACATTTTGAAGATGAAAAGTATTAGACATATTATGTGCAAAGTGTGATTTGACTAGAAAGCAAAAGTGATGTTTTTTGCACAATCGATGCGTGCATTTACACCCTATTTGTTATTTGAAATGATTTAAGAAATGTTTATGAAATAAATTGCAAAAGGTATTTTGGTGGTTGAATTGAGTTGGAAAGATTGTATTTTTTGTTTTGTAAATCGATTTGTGATATCGATTATATGTTTGGCTTTGAGGATTGTTAAGGATTTTGCTGTGGATTGGTGTTCATGCTCAGTATCACTATGACTCCATTGAAGGGCTTGTAGGTATGCATACTAATTTAGAATATGCATACCAACAATATAAGTGGAAACCTTGTTAGAGGAGGAGCTTGGTCGCTTTGTCACAATGCATTAAGCGTGATCATACTTAGACTTTTAAGCACGAGATTGGCTAATGAAATGGACCATCAACGTGTGATTTATATGAGATTAATTAATGGATTGAACCATTGATATTTATCTTAATATCATTGTTAAATGGATAATTTTGCTATAAATATATCTATGTTGAAGTTTATATATCTCATTCTCTTTTTATAAGTTTGTCATATCCTGAAATTTGGTGTAACGAATTCTGTCCATGTGTCTTAAACTTGTATAATTGATGCTCCATCCGTTTAGAGGAGATACACACTACTTACTAGGTTGTAGTTGTTTATCCATTTCCTTTTCAATTTTTTCATTGTCCTCATTTAGTGTCCAATTGTGCGATCGCACAGAGGGAGTTTTGGGAGTCAGATTTGTGGATGCGGTTTGAGACTGTACCCTTCAAGATAGAAGGACTGCCACGTCACTTTCCCATTCTGGTAGGATTTGAGGTGTGTGTGTGAGAGAGAGAGAGAGAATGCTTTTGAAAAAGGGCAAGAAACGGATTAAGAAAGATGTGTTGCGGAGGTGGCAAATGGCAGCCTCGACCTCACCGTCACAGGAGAGGGAACGAGCAATTATCCAGGGGACTGCGAGGGCTGGCGAAGTGACGACTCAGCTTTTGGAGGGCTTCGAGGAAGAGGAAGAGGAGGCATTGACGGTCTTCGATTTAAGGCTAGCATTGGCGGTGGATGGCTTCAGGTTGGACGCGAACGGGGATTTTGGTTGTAGGAGAGGCGGATTGTTGCGACGGCGTCGAGGCATTTATTGTCTTTTAAATTTAGGAATGCACTATCCTAATTTTACACATGAATATTTTCCTTGACCGGCAAGTGTTTTTAGTTGGTTAGTCATTTTCAGTGAACCAAACGGGTGAAAATCTAGGTAATTAATTTTGAAAAAGCACTTTCACTCAAACAAGCACACAAAATAATATCTTAAATAAAGAATTTTCCTTTGAAGTTTCTACCAAATTACTCAAGAATCCTTGAAGGTGAAGATCTCTCTGAGTGCAACAAGAATTATCGAGACAAGTTGCTAATTCTAATTTATCTCTTTAGTAAATGAATTAGGTCGCTATAATGCCTAGATTTTGACATTAGAATATCTCAATACATCGTCATAGTTCTAAATTAGAGATAGAAAATCATGAAAAATAGCTATTATTGTACTAGATTATAAATTACAATTTTCATATCCTTGTAAAGTATTGTTATGCGGATTTGAATCATTGCATTCGGAAAATTCCTATTAAATAAGAGCCCAACTCTAGGATTTATACGGAGGGCATTGGCGAATGCTGATCGAGCTTGAGCCGGAGCGGTTAGTAGTCAAATTGCCGCGTGACGAGACTCGAGGCCCCTTTCGTGTTTATAATTTCAATGAAAGCTATTTTAAACCTTCCAAACCCCATATTAGATCAAATCAGCTTAAAGGGATCGCACGATCTTCCGAGACAATTTATGCGCCCAAATAAAGCATGAAATACAATTGCTACGTTGTTTTCGCAACATGCATGCATGCATAGTTAAATAAGAAACGAAGTATTTGCTCATCCGATACACATCACATTAGGCTCAGTGCATCCATGGCATAGAGACACGCCATATTTGCCATACCATTATCATACTTACATGCATATTGTAACGACCTGGTCCGATAAAAGTGGAGTGATCATTGGGACTAGAGAGGACCCAGATAAAATGTGACTTTGATTTTAGGATGGCGATGGGTGCAGAAATGAACCAGCTCCCACATCGCCCAAGTGTGGTGAGGTGAAGTGCTATATATGAAATGGCACTTATCCTAACTTATAACGAAGTTTTTTTATAAGGAAAGTCTAGAAGAACAAAACTGTGCGGGCTGCAACCTAAAGATAACAATATCGTTTTAAGCAGGACCTAAAATTAAAATATATGTCACGGGCCGACAACTCCTTGGCCATGAAATAACCCATGCTGCACTTAGTGAGCGGATAACACTAAGTCAATCTTCCTTCTATAGTTGTTTCAAAAAATAATACAACAAATAGCTTTCTCATATCAATATATACTATGTCCAACTTAGCTCGAATATCTAGTCCATCGAATGAAATAGCATATCACTTTAGGTTTCACAACTAGTTAATTAGAAAAGTAGTATCAGTTCCTCACTAGTTTGTGCACAAGACGCCTTTAATGCTCCTAAATATTATCATATTTTTATCTTGTAATTCCTAGCACCAATTGTCCTAACACCTTTCTAGACCAGTTGAATTCTTCCCCTTTGCATCGCTCACTCTTCACTTTATAACCCCAAACTTCATTTACAAGAATTCACAAGTACAGAGAAATCATAAACCATGATATTCTCCCCCACTCAATTTTGTAACGCCCTTGCCGTGAGTTGTTTTGTCACTCCCCTGCATTTCCTTAACCACTGATGTGCCACTTTGGATCATACATTGAATGGCAACACTCAACTAACAAAACAAGTCACTCCATTGGTAACTTTTTTTTATCACAACCGTTCGGCCCCTTCAATCACTTGTGCTTTCCCCAACAAATGTAGTATTTTTCATTGATTGCACCTTATGGTAGCACCCTATTTTGCCTACTATGTTTTTTTTATTTATCCAATAGACCAATAGAGGTTTATCTCCTTGTTGAAAATGTGGCAATAGACCTCTTCTTGAGATTCGTCAATTGATCCATAAATGTTTTCTCTTATTCAGTGAGGAATTATATTTCCCGTGCCCCCATTGCCATTGTAGGAGTTGGTTGAGAGCTACGCTTTGTTTGAGCATCTTTTACACTGTCAATTTACTCTCATTCCTCATATGTTTAGGTAGACTATAGGTTTTCTCAAACTCAACTCATTCATTGGAGGGATTCTTCTCTAATACTATCGGTCACAGGCCAATAGTTCTTTGGCTGCAATATAGCCCATGCAATACCTAGTGAGGGGATAACACTAGATCAATTTTCCTTCTATAGTTATTCTAGAGAATAGTATAGTGAACAAATTCCTCATATTGAATTCATACTACGCCAAGCTTAGCTCAAACGTCTAGTTCATCGAGCAAAACAATAGATCACTTTAGGGTTTACAATTGATTTTGGCCTATCATGGTCTCATTACAAGAATGGCATTATCTCTTGACTAGTTTGTGAATGGGAGGCTAACCTCGTGTTCAAAACTTATAAGTAATATATTCTTTCTATCCTTGAACTCCTAGCACCAATCATCCTAACGCCAATTTCATGGACTAGTTTTATTCTTCCAATCTGCATCACTCACTCTTTACTCGATAACCACAAACTCTACTCATAAAAGTTCATGAATATGGGAGAATCATGGACCGTGACTCATACATATTTTCAAAATACACAACCGTGTGACACACACGAGTCATCAGGCGTAAGGTGATGTGGATATGTTGCCTAATAACGTCTCCATAAAAGATAAAATCGCATTCATACTTCATGATATTATATGATAAATAATTTGTATAGAAGGACTTATTCGATAATGTGATATGATCTGATAAAAAAGAAAAAAAAAACGGACAATGTGATATGAAAGGGCATCATGGGGCTAGTAACCTTCACCATACATGACTGAATCTTGGTAGAAGAATATTAGAAGTGATATAACTTTCGTACGGCACTCATTTTGGTGCCAAAAAATTTTTTCACTCATTTGAGTACCACAAGTTTAAAAAAACATTCACTTGAGTGTCACTTCCGATTTAGCTGCCGGAAAACTGATGTGGCTACCGGTGAACAATATTTTAATATATTTATTATTTTTTTGGAATTTTTTTGATTTTTTTTTTTGCTTTTATTGCTTTTTTTTCTTTAGGGCCAGCAAGAGTCACCAGTGACCCTCACTGGCCCTAAAGAAAAAGAGAAGAAAATAAGGGCAAAAAGAAGAGAGATGAGATGAGGAGAAACGATATCGTTTTGCATGAACAATCCACATTGGTCGGCAAGGGTCACCGCCGGAAACCAAGTTGGGGTCGAAAATTATTTTAAAAAATGGAAAATCATTAAAAAAAAATCCATTTATGCATTTTGGCCAAAAGTGGCACTTAACTGAACGATTTTACTCTAATTTAGTACTGAAGTGAGTGAAAAAAAAAGTTTTAGTACCAAAGTAAGCGCCGTATGAAAGTTATGGCATTTTTAGTGTTCTTCCCATGTATCTTAGATTTCTGTTTTTTTCTTTGAAATAGGTCATTCACCTTATAGTTCCATTTTTCCTAAGAATACTTACGACTCTAAGGTCCAATCAATGTGGGTAATAAAACCAAATGTCGGGACTCCTCTAATTTCAAAACTCGAAAATCAATTTTCATAGATGACCTGAACTTGGGATTTGGAAAGATCTTAGGAACCTCGAGGTGCTACGAAACCGACCACATTGCCTTCCCAATGGACCGTCGTACGTCATTACCATCTTATTAGTCATAAGAAAGAAGGTGGTACGAATGATGATGGAGAAATTTCATATGCCTGATTCAAGGCTATACTTTTTCGTGTGAATCAAAGGAGGACTCCCTTCACACAAAATTCAATGTATGGAGAAGACCGATCATGACGTGCTTGCACCCACTCTCCGGCCAAGTAGCTACAAAGCCATAGGCCGTGCAGGTATCCCATTATGTAAGGTATGGTCTCATTTTCGAGGAGAAACTATCATATAATATTATTTTATTATTGAATGTTGGAAAAAAACAACCCTCCACACAAAAACACGAGGAAATTACGAAAATTAGAATGCACTTGCTTTACAAGAATAGAACAATTTAAAATACATCTTCCTAAAAATAATCATTTATATAGCTATCAAAAATAAATAATTTAGATATAAATTATTATTGATGATGAAAATATTTTTATTAATTAATTATTTTAAATGATATAATCGATCATTTTTAAAAAAATATATTCACAACCATTCAATTTTCGCAAAATAAATGAAGCTTGTCATGATATTTTCCGATTTTGAGTTTTGTTCCATATATGTATTTCGTGACACAATTAGTCTGCAACTTATTTCCTATGACAATAAAGGACAAAATTCATTTCAAATGAGACTTATGGCGCTTGCTATGGTTTAAAACTTGATATGCATGTTTATAAATCTTTATACTTTATTGATGGCTTCATTCTAAAATCTCTTGAGATCAAGGGTTGGGATTAACGTTTGATACTAATAGCCTCTACATAACATGGACAAGTCTTTACAATCAATATTATGCAGACTTGTTAATAACACTATAATATGAAGATTCTGTATAAACCATAGTTGTATATAATATCATAAGATAAAACTGTGATGAAAATGTCTTGTTTAGTACAAAATTTGCACATCGTAATTTTAACATGTTCAATACTCAAACTTTATGAATAATAAATTTAGTTCCAAACTTTGTGAATAATCACCTTAGCATCATAACCTTTTTCAAATTGTCTATTTAAATGATTTCGGGTGAAGGTTTTGTTAGTAATATTACCACGTTGGATTTTGTAGCAAGCTAAATTGCTAAAGTTATTTGAATGATTTTTTTTAATTGTTATATTTAGACTATCATTGAAAAATTATGATATTAAAATAGACAGCACAACGATATCGTGGTTATTCCCTCGCTAAGCCTATCCCTGGATTATGAAAAACACTAACCTAAAAATAAATTTAGTTATTGGATGGAAGTTTAGGACATGCCCTTCTTGCAGGGGTTGCAGAGCAACCAGCTTTCTGACCACTGCCGTGAATGATTGGGGCAAAGCAAGCCAACTTTGCCAGAACGGAGATCAGAGATATTTTGAGTAAATGCGATATGATAGGATTCTCGAAACAGGGGCAACTCTGACCCAGATGCCTATGTCCCGCTGCGTTAAATTCAATCACAATCAATCGGATTTCACCCTCGTCTTATCGTTTCCTTTCGATAAGGACCTCCTCGTCTAGAGGGTCCATGTCCCGACTTGGAGACTTTCAGTACTTTGTTTTTTTTTTTGGTCATAAAGCCTTCAGTACTTTAGGTTGGGACAAATTATAACCAAAGAGTCGTACCGTGAGTCAAGATAAGACGCGTACGAAGATGAAGTGAGATCTAGCTGGGTCCTATAATAAGAATATTATAAGAATATACGTAACATCTGTAAAAAAAGAAAAAGACGAAGGAAAAACTAGAGATCTCCATCTCATCTTTTAAATATTTTTATTAATCATTTTTCACACAACTTGGTCCTGTCGGCTGCCTAATTTTCTGTCGTGCCTTCTTAGCTGGCGTTGATATATTGCCCTACCGTACACCCATCCATAGGTATTGTCATTAGACCTCCCGATTCCAAAATCGGAATAGGATAGGGCAGTCAACTCTTGCTCGGTGTCAAACTGCCAGGATCGACATTCAAAGAGCCAATTTATTCCGTGTGAATGTTTGTCTTTGTCGACGAGAGGAACTTTCTTGGAAAAATCATGTGATTCTTAATCTTTCCATCGATCAAATTAGGTATCAAATAATATTTAATTTTTGAGTTAACTAAATTGCCCTAGTTTTCTGTTTTTATAAGTGAAGAGATGAACATTCAATCGGGTTTAGGTGAGATTTCAATAGCATGAAACCTAATTGGTCATTATCAAAAATTTCAAGTAAAAACACTCTTAGCCCTCACAATAGTTTAGAGGGGTTTATATGGACTTAATATGATAAGATCATTTCAAGATAAAATTAACCTTCCCACGTCAAAATATGAATACTAACATCTAACTCTTGACTTAGCATGAATTTAGAAACTATATAGAATGCACAGGATTCAAGAAGCAAATGAAAATACTAAAATACTCCTCCATTTTCTGGAGTAGCAACTTAAATTTTCTGGCGTAACTTTCACTAGAAGACTCTAATAGCATGAAAATGAAATCATTCCAAACTCAATCTAAAGTGTGTTCTCACGAATAGTATATGAGCAAACTGAAGCATAAAATCCTCTCAAATATCTTTCTAGGCCCCTACCATTCTGCGGGTAGATATGCACTTAATATTTCAAGCATCTTTCCACTAATTGCAAAATAAATAACATACTTGACTTCATTACGTACATAGAGCATGAAACATTCGTGATACCCACATAGACAATATTAATTTTATGAGCATTGGATTAAATTATTATTACTATGCAACAATAATTAACAGACACACCTCAATAACCTAATATATTTTATACAATTTCTATATAGTAATATCTTTAGCCGGGTTCTGGATTTTGGGATATCTATAAACTAAATCCCATACTCAACAATATAGTTTTCTTTTCTTAAAAAACAAGAATCGTCAACAAATCCCGCGGTAATATTATAGATAATCTTAAAAAGGTTTGAGGGGTTCAAGAATCTGATTAAACCCAACTTGCTACCATCCTTGAGATCACCAGGTCAGCACATTATTCTTTCACCGCACATTATAGAAGTGTTGAGGTGCATACATGAGGTATGTTAGACAAATCCAACATCAAGAAATGGATGGGATTTAAACCAATTAATCTACCTAGTTGACTTACAACACATTAACTAAAGTTTTTGAGTAAATGTGTGTTCAATTAGATTTGTTAATGAGCTCAGATTAGACTCTCTCTTTGATGATTTCTATCCATAAGACGTCACGCTTCTCCTACTTTGAGTTGAGTTGAAGTTCTGATGAAATGTTCCACCACGTAAGTAAATCTTGAATCCACTAAATATTCCACTAGGCATTGGCCTCAATAAACTTTTTACTTGTTATCAATGGAGTGGGAAGATCTCTAGTCAATTACCTTTTTTAATGTGTGTAATTCTCTCAAAAGAGTTGATTTCTTTGAAGATAACCATCATTTCGTAATTGACATAAGTGTAGAAACATGACTTAAAATTTTGTTAATTATAATTGAGTAGTTGTGGTTTTATTTTGACCAGTTGAAAACTTAAGGTTTACAAAAAGACCATCGGGTGTTGACCTCGTCTTGGTGAGATTTAGGCATCAAAATTTTGAAGAATATTTTTGTCATATGCAGCGTTTAATTTCCGATGCCAAAATTTCATCAACGCAAGTTTGAGACCTGATTGTGGTTTTTCTTTTTAAATCTTAAGTCTTCAATTAACTTAGATAATAGATGGATTCACATACACACACTCTAAATAAGTCCTCTTGAAATGAAATTTGCAAGAACAGCATTCTTTTTTGCTTCAAAGAAAATATAATCCTCAAGAAATATTGTGTGATCTACATATCTGGTAAATCAAGCTGATCTTGATCGTTGATCATGTAAACTTTATGGTAGGACTCAAATAATTGACTGTTTACATGACTTGGGCCATGTAAATTATAAATCATACGATAATTTCTCCCTAGTTGATAACGGATCAATGGTGGTTATATAGTTGGTTAATAACATTTTATTTTTGAAACGTAAGTCTGGGTTTTCAAAACTTGCATTCATCATTTTCATTTGTCATTTTCTTAATTTCCTTCTTAGCTTAAACATTTGTTGGGTGAAGAAAATGAAAATGAAGAAAAAAGAGCTGAAAACAAATTGGGCAAATGTGGAAAGTAAACCTTGGCGACTTATTCTCTACTTTTATCAGAGAAAATGTTCGGTACTCCTAAAACAAGGGACAGGAAGAAGCGTAAACATTCCTAAATCTATTATATTGTATGGTACTTTTCTTCTAAAAATTTGAATATGTTTCAGGAGATTTTGCAAGTATCAATTTTAGAAAAAAAGACTTCAAATTTTCTCCATGAGATCTACTTCTTCACTAGATAATTTTTAGAATATTCATGATACATTTTATTAATATCATTATAGTAGATATGACGTGAGTGAAAACTATAGTGTAGGGCATAATATAAAATTATTAATTAAATGGTTGTGTTATTAATTATTACATATCTTGCCACTAGCACCAGTCATGCTGATCAGAGAGAATCAGTTGTATTAGAATCATTGCACGTCTTGACCCCTCCATTTTTCCCTTTAAATTGCTGGTAGACATTATCAACACTTTCTTGACTTGTAAGCACTCATGCTTTTTTGGTGAAATGACCCGGAAGGCTTGTTTAATTCCCAAGTGGGTGTGACCTATGAGACTTACAATCCCAGAAAACAATGAGCTAGTGGAACATTGAAAAGGAGATTTTGAGGAATCAAAGGTCCACATCTCTTAGATAAATGGCATCCTTATCCTTTGAGATTGGCTTAGTTTCTCACTCCGAGAGCTTGAAAAAGTTCTACAAGAGTGCTATGATGTCACTGAATAATCAATATAGGATGCGACCCATACAAGATAGAAAAATACAAAGTTATCTCATCCTGATAATCCATACGTCCGTTAATAGTGAGTCCTCTACTTTCATATTCAATCCGGTGTCATAAATTAAAAGTATCAGCCGGTACTATAATTGGTACGAAGGATCCATTTGGAGCAACTTTATTTACTTCATTTTCATTTTTTTACCGTCTTCAAATGTTGCAGTCTTTATGATTATAATTGGACGTGAGTTATGTAAAACCTATCAGAAGAACACAAGTACAATATGTAAAAATATAGACATTTTATTTGTAATTATTTCAAGTTTAAGTAAATGCATTGTATCTCTAACATTATTTCATGATAGCTTCGGATTCTACATTCTATTCTTAATCCAAAACGGATTTGGGAAACGCCAACGGAAACTTACTCAATTTCTCCTAGTGGCATCTTACCAAAATTGGAGCAACAACTTTTACTTATTTAAATCGACTGGGGCACAGCTCATGTTACTATGGAGTGATATTTTTTAAATAACACTTATTTACTAGATCATGTTTGCCTTTTTATGGGGAAAAAAAACTCGATCCAATCACCGCCCGTGTAGAAAGAATTCTACTCCTGCGACTTCATGCACCGTTGAGCAGAAAAAGAAGACTTTGACAGTTTTGTTTTCGGATTTTTTTAGGTCCGACGTTGGCGTAAAAATAAGCTATGCAATCACAGTTGGAGGGTTGATGTGAGGAAGAACTTGTTCGGAAGACCAACTACAAAATATATGTCACCCATCGAACAGTAAATGCGAAAGTACCGTTCTTCGAATGATGACATTTTTTGTTATTTCTTCTTGCTTTTTGTCATTTGGGCTGCTAATAAATTACACGGTTGGATCGTTGTTGTTACGATATTTTCGCAAACGACAGTGACTGCATGCACGTAGAAAGTTCTGAAAAAACTCTCTGCCGACGATCTACAGAGAGAGAGAGAGAGAGAGAGAGATGAGAGACGTTGTGAAACGTCTCTTTCAGCTTTTTATGAGAAAGACAACGGCTTTGTCACTTCGTGATATCATGAAATTTACTTCTAAAGCTATGACAATTCTAACAAATTCTAAAGAATTACATGCGTAGATTTCGCTTGCACCTAAAAGAAGTTGCCAAAATGGTAAAATTGATTTGTTTTCTTTAGGTAGAAAAAAATTCATTTTTCAATATAATAGACATTTATATGTAGGATATTGAAGATTATAATGTAGTTTTTCCATATCTTACAGATCGATCTCTCTTTTTTTTTCTTTTTTTAATGATGTTAAATCAATATAGAGTTGCCACTTTCCTCATAATTTTTTTTGCCTTCTATCGGGCTAGTAGAATCACACCTGTGGGGTGTACAGGTGTGAATTTTCTTTTGAATAATAAGAAAATGTTACTAAATTCTATACAAAAAGAAAATAGTTTGATAAGATTATAAATGATCTCTGCATTATTAAGTAATGCTGACATGTACTTTTACGTTTTTTGCTTATTCGTTTGTTTTAGGCAGGAGTCTCTTTATTTTCCTAATTGCGTTGAATACTTGAAAACATATGATACTTACATGTTAGGAACAATAACATTGACTTGCTTGACTTTAGAGACAGGGCACATTTTTACCGTAGCCATCAATTAATGCAATAAACCTACTTTCACCACCGCAGTGGTGGCCGCCGTCGTGCCTGATCTGATTGTTCTCTCTCCCTTTATCATTTTTTTTTGGCGACCACTACTTGGTAGTCATGGTGAAGAGCAATCACCGTGGTGGTAAAAGTTGTCAATGGCAGCTACTACGGAGTACGATCCTATTAATTGTTTGTTTGCAAAATAAATAAAATAATATCTTTCATTATCCCATATGGGAAAGTTAAAAATATGTGAGGCACTACATAAATGTAAATGTCTTTTAACTTGTTTAAATAAAGACAATGGATTATGGCTTGACCCACAATACCCATGTGAGGGTGAGCAATTATTAGACGCACTTAGAAGTTGTCGCACATGCATGCTTGCTAATTATAATCAGCACTAAAACTCATTTATTATCTATTTATTTTTTGCAACCTTTTCCGAGGGTGCTTCCATTCAAAAAATTGAGATAAGTACGTCAGTTTTAGCATCAATTATTATCAAATCTCATTGAATTTTCTTCCTAAAAAATACAGCATTTTTTTCTGATTGTTTTCCTTTAAGAGTTCCTTTTTGTTTAAAAGACTAAGATAAGTACATCGGTTTTGGCATCAATTATTATCAAGTCTTATCGAATTTTCTTTCCAAAAAATATAACATTCTTTCCAATTATTTCTCTTTAAGAGTTTCTAGATAAATATACCGGAATTACTATATGGAGTTCTCATTCCAAACTTTGTAGTATCCAAGAGTATTTTTGTCAATGCAAATAATTTTTTAAAGAGAGTGTTATTATATGTCAAAGTCTAATTCTTTTTCTTCCTAATTTGAAGCATTTTTTCCCAACACTTCCACGGTGGCTACTGAAGCTTTAAGTCTAAGTTGCTTTTTTCATACTTTGACTGAATTTATTTGATTTTTTTAAAAATCTTATCCTAATTGAACGAAACACATAATGGGACTGGATATTCTATATTCATGGATAATTGCACGATATGACCTTAACTTTAGGTATAGAGTCCAAGCGAGTCCTAAACTTGCCAATGAATTTAATCAAGTCCTCAACCTTTACTAATAAGCTTGCAATCAATTTTAAACCTATCAATTAGTTCAATAAATTTTCCATACTTTGACTGAATTTATTTGATTTTTTTCAATCTTATCCTAATTGAACCAAACACATAATGGGATTAGATATTCTATATCCATGGAAAATTGAACAATATGACCTTAACTTTAGGTATAGAGTCCAAGCAAGTCCTAAACTTGCCAATGAATTTAATCAAGTCCTTGACCTTTGCTAATAAGCTTGCAATCGATTTTAAACCTATCAATTAGTTCAGTGAAGTCATAAACTTTTAGTGAAAGTGTTGACACCCAAAAATGATACAGACTTAGCGAAAGGTGTTGAGTTATCGAGGAAAAGGTCATGTGAATTGATTGCATATTGACAAGTGCCCAATCGATGGCACGAGATTATGATAATATTAATGAAAAGATACCAGAGCAGTTTGTCAACATAAAACTACGGTGGTCAAACACATCCAGAGGAAGTCAAACTGGAAGAAACCTTGAAGATTGTAACTACCTACGGATAAGAATATGCAGTTAAAGATCGTGAAGGGTTGTTGGGGGGGGAGGGGGAGGAATTTCGGAGACAATTGAAGTTCATGATTGATAAGATAATCGCACATTGACGGTTATACTTTTTACAAAACTATATAATCTCAAGTAGAATCAATTGTAAATGATCCACAATCAATGGCATTTTAACTAATTTTTGTAGTTCAATATATCGATTTATCATTCTTATTCGCAATTCTTTATTATATCCACTCGATTTGTTCCATTTGCATTAGTAATTCATTCATACACATTGCTTCCCACTCGAGTTACCACAAACCCGGTTCACTAAAAAAACCAAAAATCCAACCTTTAGTGAAAGGTATTTTGTCAACAAACATTTTCAATGAAATAGAAAGATGTAATTGAATTGTAAAACTTATGTTAAGAAGTGCAAATTAAGGTTGTTATGTAGACAATTTTTAAGTGACACGTAGGCAAATTTAGGTATTATTCATCAAATTGACTTGATTGCATCTTTTGAAAAGGGTTTAGGAAAATTGTCCAAAAAGTCTTATACTTGTTGTGCAATAGTAAATTTAGTACTAAAATTTTCAATTATGTTAGTATTTTTGTCAAAAAAAAAAGAATTGTGAATTGTCATTTTTTGTGTCAATTTAGTTCTAATCATTTTAATAACTTGCCAATTTAATTTAGTCCTAAATCTTTTAACGAATTGTCGATGTAGTTCTTTTAGATAATCTTGGTCGAAATTGTTAACATGGCAATATAATCCATGCTAGCCATCCTAGACATGGACCATTCTTGTAATTTTTAGAAATTCTTTTCTTTTCTTTGCTTTCTTTCCCTTTCTTTTTACACAAGGTCAGTGAGTGCTAGGCTATTAGCCTTGCCAAGGACTCACAACCTCCACTAGCCCTAAGTAAGCGCACAAGAGCCCTCGTTGTGCCCAGTGAGGGTGCTGCAAGCCCTCACCTAAGCCCTCATAGGCCACAACGAGGTGTTGCAACCCTTGCTTAACCTCACCAGATCTAGGGAGGTTGTTGTGGCCCTTACCTACTCTTGCCGGCCACAACAAGGGCTTACAAGCCATCACCATATCTGGTGAGGGTTTTGTGGTCCTTGCTTATGAGTCAACATGGGTCACAAAATCTCACTTAGTGGCCTATGGCCACTAAGCATGTCCCCAAAATATTTAAATTTATGTAAAAAGAAGAAAAAAAGAAAAAGGAAAAAAAGATTTGGATTTTTTTTAAAATAAATCATAATTGTGCACATCAGGACCAACGGCATCGCATAGGACAATCAATGCTAACTAGACATCCACGTTAGTGAGTTCCAACCAAAATTAGCTAGAAGAACTATCTTGGCAGATCATTAAAAGTATAGGACTAAATTAGTAAATTGTTAAAAATTTGAGAATAAATTAGCATAGTTGAAATGTTTAAAATTGAATTGGTTGCTATACAATAGGTTTAAACTTTTTAGATTATTTTTCAAAAAAAAAGTTTAGGATTTTTTAATTGGAGGTTTATGACTTAATTGAATCAATTAAAGAATTTAAAAATTAATTGAATTAATTACGCAAAATTCAAGAATTCCAATGCACTCTTTCCTCCATATCTACAATCTTATTCCTCAACAAATTAAGGGGAAAACATTTTGCCCACTAAAACAAAAGCTGTGCCTCGCTGGAAATTTAAGGGAAAGTCAAAATTGGGCTCCACCTACCACCAACCATGTGTCTCCTCTCGTTTCAAAAGTTAGACCAAAAAAGTGATTCCAATAATAAAGCAAGCACCGACCAAACGAAATAATAATAATAATGCTCGCTACAACCCCTACTCTTCTGGACTACCGTTACATAACCAACATTGCTTCTATCAGTGATTAATGCCACAGTGCCTGAGCATTAAGATTACATTATTTTATCATCCAAATCTAACGAAGATTACGCCGCTTTTTGTTTGTCGGTACGGGATGATAGAATGCTTTAATGCACGTAATGTAGACTAGGGTTTCCATTTCTAACATGACATAAAAAGATGTTCCCAATATGGGAGGACACTAAAAATTTGATTGAAAGCAATATTAATGTGACATTAATCTCACAATTAGAGAAAATTACTAAAAAAATTATAAACATATCCTACAGATGTTAATTCAGTCATAAATTTTTCAATTTAGTAAATTTAGTCTTAAATATTTTGACAATCTGCCAATATAGTCCTAGGAATTTGAGTTGGAAATCACTAACGTGAATACCAACTGTCTTAAGTGGCATAATAAATGCTGATATGAATTTTTGTTAACTAGTTTCATGAGATTATTAATTGATCTCCACATTACTAAGCATAGCTATATTAATCAATCTCCGCATTACTAAATAACACTGACATGTACTTTTGCATTTTCGTCAATCTTATCCTATATGAACTAAACACGAGATTGGATTATATATGTATATGTCCATTGAATATTGCATGATAAGTCCTAAACATTACGTACATGATGCAATCAAGTCCTAAAATTTTCAATTAATTTAATCAAGTCCTAGACCCTTACTGGCAAGCTTGTAGTTGAGGCTTAAACCTATTAATTAATTCAATTAGGTCATGAACCTTTAATGAAAGATACAATTAAGTCATAAAACTTATGTTGAAAGTGCAAATTAAGATTGTTATGTAGGCAATTCAGGTAATGTTTGTCAAAATGACTTTGCACCTTTTAAAAAAGTTTCGGGACTTAATTGAATCAGTATTAAAAGGCTCATGACTCATTTGATTCCTTATACAAACTTTAGAATGCAGTGCACTTTTTCCTCCATACCCTCGATCTTATTCCTCACAAATTAAGGAATAAAACAATTTTACCCACTAAAATAATTGCTGTGCCTAAATTGCTGTGCCTAACTGGAAATAGGAAGGCAAGTCAATATTAGGCTCCACCGGGCACCAAGCATATAATATTCTCTCTTTTTAAAAGTTCAAAAAGAAAATGATACTAAAAGTAGCTAAAAAGTCTATTCTCTAGGCCTACCGTTACTTAACCAAAGAAAAAGCCACTGTGTCTTTGCATTAAGGTCCCATACGTTATCATATCCAAAGAAAAAGCAAGGTTGCGCCATTTTTGGTATGTCGGCACCTACAATATGATGCTTTTATGCATGTAATCTAGATTAGGGTTTCAATTTCTAACATGACATAAGGGTATGTTCCAAACCATGGCATGGCATGAAAATTTGATTAGAAGAGATAACATCATATGAACATTAATATCAAAATTGACTTGACCATTTCGATTAGGTTGTCGTTAATCACAATTCAATCATATGAGCAGTTTGTAAAAGCATTAATGATAATATTTCAATTATTTTAATTTGTAATCTGTGAATAAGTGACAGGAATGGGAGGGGGAAAATGGAGAAAAAGCTAGTGTAAATCCAGGGACCAGAAGACATTTGGTGCAGATCAAGTGATAGAGAAGAGATTGAAGGCAAAGAATCTTATCGAAACAAACACCTTTGAGGTTATTTGGCACACAAAACTTTATGTGTGCTTATTACGAATTTGCATCCTCTGGATCGATAAACCTTTTGGGTTTTAGTAAATAAAGATATACAACTTTTCCCTAAAGTGAGCTCAACTCCAATCAAGAGTCCCCAAGAAATTTCAATGATTTTTGCCATATACTTGTTCCATCCCTTAATTCTTTTTCTAGTTTCATCAATATTGAATCAATTGGATGCACTTTTAACCCTTGGTCCACTAATGAAATACCATGCATTATATCCCGGATCTCAATTTTTTATATATAAATATAACTACTATATCTACTTTATAAAGGATTTCTGCACTCAAAATTAATGAAGGGTCGAGCAAATCATTCACAATAAGCTTCGAAGATATCCAAATTGACATGGGCTTTGGTCAGACTCTGTGAACATCTGTCATATCATATAAACAAAAGTTTGAAGAGTTTAGTCTACTTTCAATTTGATATTAAGATCTTGCCCTAGTTGTTGCAATTTTGCAAATTCTCGATAGATGAGGGTTGCAACGGCAAACCTTCTTGAAAGCAATGTAAGTATCTTCGGCCGCAAAAGGGGAGAAAAAAGGGTCGAGGGACTAAAATTGTAATGTCGATACATCCTTAATTTTTAGGTAAAAATGATATCATTATTTTTGTATTTTTATGAGGGAAAATTATATAAAAATTGGACCCATCGTTTCAATACCGGGTTGAACCGCCCCATACAATCTATTTTTTCTATTTTTTCAACCCTGACAAACTAGGATGAAGCGTCATTAATAAGAGCAAGGTAAATTCCATAAATTCCACCAATATCTATAGATCTAAAGGAACATTTCAATTTGACCCTACTAGTTCGTGTTTGTAAATAATATTCATTAACTTAAAATAACTTAGCATGTCCATAATACAATTAAAATTAATGGAAAGAATCATAAACTCGCCCAACCATTTAAGAGGTATATACTAGCCAGACTTTAAAACTTATTGATTTTGTGCACTAAAGTCCTAAGAGTTTCATTTTGTACTATTGAATCCTAAAACTTATGAATTTTGGTCCAATTGAGAAGTGCCATAAACCGAAGGACTCAAAATACACCAAAAATTGCAAGTTAAAAGACTTAATGAACTAAATAAATTCTTACGACTTAAAAGCACGAGTTAATAAGTTTTAGCATTTGTTTTCTAATTATCTCACTATTTAAAATTCGTAAAGAGAAGGAGAATCACTAGAAAATGATGTTTCAATATCTGACTTTCATTTTTGTGTGATCATGGTCTCCAGTTCCCTTAAATGATCTTGCACATTATCTGCGATATAAGAAAATTTCGGGGGTTTTTTGGGACTGTCTATGTGGATGATTTGCTTATGTGGTGATTCAGTTTAGTCACTATATATTAATTGTTAGTCAAAAAATTGTATCAACATAAACCTAAATTCCAGCACTTTTTAGTCATTAATTATGTTAGTATGCTGCGACTTCGATCAATCGAATGCAAAAATTTGTAGTGCGTAGTGACACATAAATGACAACATAGACCAAGAAGCATAAAAGATAAAAGGCAAGGACTAAATCTCTTAATTTTCAGAGACGGAGGGCTAAATTGAAAAAAGCTACCAAATTTTAAGATGATGGATATATTATAAATCCTGTTATGAAATACATGTATGAATATTCATTATATTCATGTACTTATTATGGTACATTTGTATCATACATTCTAAGTATATCTCCCTATCCAATACATGTATGAATATCCATGTACCTATTATGGTACATTTGTATCTTACGTTCTAAGTACATTTCCTTATCCGATGAATGTTCATCTCCCTATCCAATACATGTATTATTAGATACATTGATAAGTGCATCCTTATTTCTTTATAAATAGGAGCACAAATAGTGAGAAATATAGATTTTTGCTTCTGGCTTTTCTCTACTATCTTTGATGTTATTTGCTTTCTCTACTTAATCTCTCTCTATTCTCTCTATTATATTATGGCAACGCGATATTTTACAACACGTTATTAGCACGGAGATCTACCAACTAAGTAAGTAATTTTGCAAGGTAGGTGTTTTCCTTTGTTTCATCTTCTTCTATCAATTTTTCATTTTCCCCCATAGCCTTAAATCAATTTCAATTCTAAAAGTATCCTTCTGCTCCTGAAGTGGCGGTGGATATTTGGAAATCCTTCTAATAAATTTAAGGATTTTTGTTTTGCAAGAATTATGGCAAATATTGAAAAGCCCAAATTCCACATCCTGGAAGTGAGTGGAAATAATTATCTATCTTGGTGCCTGGACATGGAAATGCACCTCCAAGGGCAAGGTCTCGCTAATGCAATTGCAGAGGATGGAACCTCAAATGCAAACGATAAAGCAAATGCATTGATTTTTATTCATCGTCATTTGCATGAGTACCTGCAGACTTAATATTTATCCGTTCGAGATCCTCAGACCCTGTGGAAGAGGTTGAAGGATAGGTATGATCATACCAAGACTTTTATCCTCCCTCAAGCACAATATGATTGGCAAAATCTCAGACTACAAGATTTTAAATCAATGTCTGACCATAACTCTGCTTTATTTGATGTCGTTTCTCGACTTGAGTTATGCGGTATCAAGCTCACTGATGAGGAGCTATTAGAGAAAACTTTCTCCACCTTCCATGGTTTGAATATTGTATTGCAATGGCAATACTGGCAACGTCAATTTGCCACATATTCTGAATTAATTTCTGTGCTCCTCACCACTGAGCAAACTAATGAATTGTTGCTCAAAAATCATGATCTTAGACCTACTGGCTCAAAAGCATTACCTAAAGCACATGCTAATTTTAAGAAAAATACTAGCCATATTAAGGGCTATAAACGCGGGCAAGAACATAACTTTCGAAGGGATGACAGGAAATTTAACCGCCCTAAGAAATCTAACTTTTGCCCAAATTATGATAAAGAAAAAAAGTACAAGAAGGTGGCTAATAAAAGTATTTGACATCGCTATGGTATGACTAGGCACTAGTCACGTACTTGTCGCACGCCAAAGCACTTTGTTGATCTATACCGAGCATCTTTGAAAAATACGGGCAAACGTGGTGAATCTCATGCCATTGAAATTAATCCTACTGCCATAACTACTGTTGAAGCCAACAATATATCTCTGTTGATGGGACTCCTCTTGCTCCTGAAGTAGCAAATACATCCCTGGATGTTTTTGATTTCTTTGAGGATCTTTGATTACTTTGATGAGGCATCAGACTAGTGGATGACAACTTATATTTCGAATTTTATGATTATAATAATTTCTTTTATAGTTGTTTTTCTTTAAATGTATTACCTTTTGTTATTCGATAATAAGGTTATGTAATTACTTAGAACCTTTTGCCTATTATCTTGAGATTTTATTTGACCTTATAACTAATATGCAAAGTTTATGATATTTGACACCTGAAGTTGTCAATATAAATGCAAATGGAAAATACCGAGAAAAATGGAGAAGTTTGTTTGCTTGATAGTGCATCAACGCATACTATATTTCGTGGCAAACACTTTTTCTCAAATATGACGTTGCGTAAGGCACATGTCCATATAATATCAGGTCTTGTTCTAATTATTGATGGTTTCGGGAATGCCACAATTGTTTTGCCAAATGGCACCATCCTGCATATTGAGGATGCGTTTCTAAGCAGTAGATCAAAAATGAATCTACTCAATTTCAAATATGTACGCCGTAATGGATACAATGTTGAAACTATTTATAAGCAAAATAAGGAATATATTGGCATTACCTCTTATAAGATGGGCCTAAAAACCATCCACGAGAGGCTAGAAGCTTCTTCTACGGGTTTGTATTGTGTCATGATTAAGGCTATTGAAACTTATGACACTATGTCCTGGAGACTGGTAAATCCTGATCAATTTGGGTTATGGCATGATCGCCTTGGTCATCCTGGCACTTCAATGATGCGTAGAATAATTCATAATACAAAATGATACAAAAGTATTGTTGTCCAAAGATTATAATTGTGAAACTTGTTCACAAAGAAAACTCATTACCAAACCTTCTATAACAAAAGTTAATCTTGAATCCCCTATATTCCTACAAAAAATTCAGGGTGATATATGTGGACCAATACAACCACTAAGTGGACCGTTTCGATATTTTATGGTACTAGTAGATGCATCCTGTAGATGGTCCCATATTTGCCTATTATCTATGCGTAATGTCGCCTTTGCATGTTTACTTGCGCAAATTGTAAAGCTTCGGGCACAATTCCCTGATTATCCAATTAAAAGCATAAGGATGGATAATGCTGGAGAATTTACATCAAAGAGTTTTGATATATATTGTGCTTCACTCGAATTGAGGTTGAGCACCCAATTACGTATGTTCATACTCAAAATGGATTGGTAGAATCCTTAATTAAACATGTCCAAATCATTGCCCACACTTTATTATTGAGAACTAATCTCAACGATACAGTATTGGGTCATGTAGTTTTGCATACGGTAGCTCTAATAAGATTGCGCCCTACTGCTAGTCTTTTACAATCTTCCCTTCAAATGGTTCTTGGTTATGAACCTGATATTTCACATTTACACACATTTGGTTGTGCAGTACAGATGCTTGTAGCATCGCCAAAAAGAACAAAAATGGGTCCCCAACGCCATTTGGGTATTTATGTAGGGTTTAATTCATCGTCCATCATTAGGTTCTTGGAACCAACTACTAGTGATCTTTTTACTACTAAATTTGCAGATTGTCATTTTGATGAGACTACGTTTCCATTAATTGGGACACCTACAATTTCCATGGCTGCAAAGTAGAAACCAGTTAAGGTTTTCTCCTGGAATGAGAAGAGTTTATCTCAATTAGACCAAAGAACTCCGGAATGTGAAAACGAGGTACATCGTATAATCCATTTACATGAAATGACTAATAGACTTCCTGACGCATTTAATGATGCTACTAAAGTAGCGAAGTCTCATATTCCAGTTGCAAATGTTCCAGCTAGGATATCTGTTCCTGAATGACAGACTAAAATGGATCAAAATCCCCCACACTTGAAGCGTGGTAGACCGATAGGATCAAAAGACACTGTTCCTCGAAAACAAAGGGGAAAGAATCATCCGCTCTAGAAGAGCCTAGTGTTGTACTTGCTCTCAAAGAGCTTATTGCTCCTGAAGAGGCACAAACCCATGAAAAAATCACAAACCCTCAGAATATTGAAAATTCCATTACATATTGTAATGAAATTTGGGATCGGAATGAAATTATCATTAATGATGCTTTTGCATTCCTTGTTGCTCATAAAATTATGAATGATAATTGTGAGCCGCAATCTATTATTGAATGCCGTCAAAAGCAAGATTGGCCTAAGTGGATGAAGCAATTACAATTGAATTAGCTTCCCTAACTAAACAAGAGGTTTTTGGACCTATAACTCGAATCCCTGATAATGTAAAGCCCGTTGGATATAAATGGGTATTTGTCCGAAAACGAAATAAGAAAGACGAGATTGTCAGGTATAAAGCCCGACTCATTGCCCAATGGTTCTCCCAAAGACTTGGGATTTATTATGATGAGACATATTCACCTATGATGGATATGATTACATTTCGCTTTCTCATTAGCCTGACACTATTTGAAAGATTGGAAATGCGTCTTATGGACGTTATGAGGCATATCTATATGGTTCATTAGATTATGATATCTATATGAAAATTCCTGATGGATTTAAAATGCTTGATGCATACACTCCCCATAACTTATTCTCAATAAAATTGCAAAGATCTTTATACGGGTTAAAGCAATCCGGTTGCATGTGGTATCAACGCCTAAG